>CM062295.1:9221717-10421717 GCA_031216915.1 Pictodentalium vernedei | reverse complement strand
ATGCCGTGACTATAGACACTTCGTAACTCGATTAATACCATGTCATTTGGAGAAGTGAAATCTCTTATGCCGTGACTATAGACGCAGCGTAACTCGTTTAACAACATGTCATTTGGAGAAATGAAAGCTCTTATGCCGTGACTATAGACACAGCGTAACTCGTTTAACAACATGTCATTTGGAGAAGCGAAAGCTCTTATGCCGTGACTATAGACACAGCGTAACTCGTTTAGCACCAGGTCATTTGGAGAAGTAAAAGCTCTTATGCCGTGACTATAGACACAGCGTAACGCGTCTAACACCATGTCATTTAGAGAAGTGAAAGCTCTTATGCCGTGACTATAAACACTTTGTAACGCGATTAACACCATGTCATTTGCAGAAGTGAAAACTCTTATACCGTGACTATAGACACAGCGTAACTCATTTAATACCATGTCATTTGGAGATGTGAAATTTCGTATGCCGTTACTATAAACACAGCTTAACTCGTTTAACAACATGTCATTTGGAGAAGTGGATGCTCTTTTGCCGTGACCACAGACACTTTGTAACTCATTTAACACCATGTCATTTGGAGAAGTGAAAGCTCTTATGCCGTGACTACAGACACAGCGTAACTAGTTTAACACCATGTCATTTGGAGAAGTGAAAGCTCTTATGCCGTGACTACAGACACAGCGTAACTCATTTAATATCATGTCATTTGGAGATGTGAAATCTTTTATGCCGTGACTATAGACACAGCGTAACTCCTTTAACACTATGTCATTTGGAGAAGTGGAACCTCTTAAGCCGTGACCATAGACACTTTGTACCTCGTTTAACATCATGTCATTTGGAGAAATGAAAGCTCTTATGCTGTGACTACAGACACAGCGTAACTCGTTTAACACCATGTTATTTGGAGAAGTGAAAGCTCTTATGCCGCTACTACGGACACAGCGTAACAGCTATCACGCCATCATATGTCAAAAAATGGGAGGAGTTAGCTTGTCGATGGACTTTTTGCTTTATTGAGGGAGTAGATTTATTTGCGACATATTCTCGCTGATGTTCCAGCAAGCTAATTGTATAGAGAGAAGTGGTTGTTATTGATGAAGACAATGACTAAATCTGTAAGGAGCATTGACCAACACTAATGTATATCACATTGTAGGTTGGTCTTAACCGAGTGAAATCTATCATACCAACCGTAATGAACAAATATTATATTATTCATTGTAGGTTGTTGTTAAGTGAATGAAATCTATGACGCCAACCATAATGAACAAATATTATATTATTCATTGCAGGTTGATATTAACCAGTGAAATCTATCATACCAACGATAATGAACAAATATTATATTATTCATTGTAGGTTGTCGTTAACAGAGTGAATTCTAGCATACCAACCGTAATGAAAAGATATTAAATTATCCATTGTGGGTTGATGTCAACCAAGTGAAATCTATCATACCTACGGTAATGAACAAATATTATATTATTCATTGTAGGCTGATGTTAACTGGGTGAAATCAATCATACCAACCGTAATGAACAGATATTAAATTATTCATTGTGGGTTGGTGTCAACCAAGTAAAATCCATCATACCTATGGTAATGAACAAATAGTATATTATTCATTGTAGGTTGGTCTTAACAGAGTGAAATCTATCATACCAGCCATAATGAACAAATATTACATTATTCATTGCAGGTTGATATTAACAGTGAAATATATCATACCAACGATAATGTACAAATATTATATTATTCATTGTAGGTTGATATTAACAGTGAAATCTATCATACCAACGATAATGAGCAAATATTATATTATTCATTGTAGGTTGTCGTTAACAGAGTGAATTCTAGCATACCAACCGTAATGAAAAGATATTAAATTATTCATTGTGGGTTGATGTCAACCAAGTGAAATCTATCATACCTACGGTAATGAACAAATATTATATTATTCATTGTAGGCTGATGTTAACTGGGTGAAATCTATCATACCAACCGTAATGAACAGATATTAAATTATTCATTGTGGGCTGATGTCAACCAAGTGAAATCTATCATACCTATGGTAATGAACAAATATTATATTATTCATTGTAAGTTGGTCTTAACAGATTGAAATCTATCATACCAACCATAATGAAAAAAATATTATATTATTCATTGTAGGTTGTTGTTAAGTGAGTGAAATCTATGACGCCAACCATAATGAACAAATATTATATTATTCATTGCAGGTTGATATTAACAGTGAAATCTATCATACCAACGATAATGAACAAATATTATATTTCTCATTGTAGGTTGTCGTTAACAAAGTGAGTTCTAGCATACCAACCGTAATGAACAAATATTATATTATTCATTGTAGGTTGTTGTTAAGTGAGTGAAATCTATGACGCCAACCATAATGAACAAATATTATATTATTCATTGTAGGCTGATGTTAACTGGGTGAAATCTATCATACCAACCGTAATGAACCGATATTATATTATTCATTGTAGGTTGTCGTTAACAGAGTGAATTCTAGCATACCAACCGTAATGAAAAGATATTAAATTATTCATTGTGGGTTGATGTCAACCAAGTGAAATCTATCATACCTACGGTAATGAACAAATATTATATTATTCATTGTAGACTGATGTTAGCAGGGTGAAATCTATCATACCAACCGTAATGAACAAATATTATATTCTTCACTGTAGGTTGATGCTAACAAAGTGAAATCTATCATACCAACCGTAATGGGAAACTGGCTTCTCAACTCAACCATTATCATTCCACTGTTCTACTTGCTGATGAAATGGAGGGGATGTGACATGTCATTATGCATGCCTAATTCTTTTGACTTCATAACCTGTCTGATCATATCTGTTGTAGCAGAAGAAATTGGATTTTACTACACCCATAGGTTAGTAAATATTATCCGTCATTTCAATATAGGAAGTCTGATGACACCATAAGTAGTAGGTTATACTCGGTACATCGATCTGGGTGTCTGGTGTCATCATAGGTCAGTAGTTAATTCTCGGCACAACGATATGGAATGTATGTCGTCATAATTGGTGAGTAGGTAATACTCGGAAAAATTGATAGGGTATGTGTGTCGTCATAGGTCAGTAGTTAACACTCGGCACAACGATATGGAATGTATGCCGTCATAATTGGTGAGTAGGTAATACTCGGAAAATTGATACGGTATGTGTGTCGTCATAGGTCAGTAGTTAACCACTCGGCACAACGATATGGAATGTATGTCGCCATAATTGGTGAGTAGGTAATACTCGGAAAATTGATATGGTATGTGTGTCGTCATAGGGCAGTAGTTAACACTCGGCACAACGATATGGAATGTATGTCGTCATAATTGGTGAGTAGGTAATACTCGGAAAATTGATATGGTATGTGTGTCGTCATAGGTCAGTAGTTAACACTCGGCACAACGATAAGGAATGTATGTCGTCATAATTGGTGAGTAGGTAATACTCGGAAAATTGATATGGTATGTGTGTCGTCATAGGTCAGTAGTTAACACTCGGCACAACGATATGGAATGTATGTCGCCATAATTGGTGAGTAGGTAATACTCGGAAAATTGGTATGGTATGTGTGTCGTCATAGGGCAGTAGTTAACACTCGGCACAACGATATGGAATGTATTCATCATAATTGGTGAGTATGTAATACTCGGAAAATTGATATGGTATGTGTGTCGTCATAGGTCAGTAGTTAACACTCGGCACAACGATATGGAATGTATGTCGCCATAATTGGTGAGTAGGTAATACTCGGAAAATCGATATGGTATGTCTGGTGTCATCATAGGTCAGTAGTTAACACTCGGCACAACGATATGGAATGTATGCCGTCATAATTGGTGAGTAGGTAATACTCGGAAAATTGATACGGTATGTGTGTCGTCATAGGTCAGTAGTTAACCACTCGGCACAACGATATGGAATGTATGTCGCCATAATTGGTGAGTAGGTAATACTCGGAAAATTGATATGGTATGTGTGTCGTCATAGGTCAGTAGTTAACACTCGGCACAACGATATGGAATGTATGTCGTCATAATTGGTGAGTAGGTAATACTCGGAAAATTGGTATGGTATGTGTGTCGTCATAGGGCAGTAGTTAACACTCGGCACAACGATATGGAATGTATTCATCATAATTGGTGAGTATGTAATACTCGGAAAATTGATATGGTATGTGTGTCGTCATAGGTCAGTAGTTAACACTCGGCACAACGATATGGAATGTATGCCGTCATAATTGGTGAGTAGGTAATACTCGGAAAATTGATACGGTATGTGTGTCGTCATAGGTCAGTAGTTAACCACTCGGCACAACGATATGGAATGTATGTCGCCATAATTGGTGAGTAGGTAATACTCGGAAAATTGATATGGTATGTGTGTCGTCATAGGTCAGTAGTTAACACTCGGCACAACGATATGGAATGTATGTCGTCATAATTGGTGAGTAGGTAATACTCGGAAAATTGATATGGTATGTGTGTCGTCATAGGTCAGTAGTTAACACTCGGCACAACGATATGGAATGTATGTCGCCATAATTGGTGAGTAGGTAATACTCGGAAAATTGGTATGGTATGTGTGTCGTCATAGGGCAGTAGTTAACACTCGGCACAACGATATGGAATGTATTCATCATAATTGGTGAGTATGTAATACTCGGAAAATTGATATGGTATGTGTGTCGTCATAGGTCAGTAGTTAACACTCGGCACAACGATATGGAATGTATGTCGCCATAATTGGTGAGTAGGTAATACTCGGAAAATCGATATGGTATGTCTGGTGTCATCATAGGTCAGTAGTTAACACTCGGCACAACGATATGGAATGTATGCCGTCATAATTGGTGAGTAGGTAATACTCGGAAAATTTATATGGTGTGTGTCGTCATAGGTCAGTAGTTAACACTCGGCACATCGATATGGTATGCTTATTTCAAAATAGGCGATTAGGTAATATTCTGCGAATTGCTATGGTATGTCTAATGTCATCATAGGGCAGTAATTAATACTCGGCTTATCGATATGTCGATCTGGTATGTGTGATGTCATCATAGATCAGTAGGTAATACTCGACACATCGATATTGTATGTCGCCTGATGTTATCATAGGTCAGTAGGTAATACTCGACACATCGATATTGTATGTCGCCTGATGTTATCATAGGTCAGTGGGTAATACTCGACACATCGATATTGTATATCGCCTGATGTTATCATAGATCAGTGGGTAATACTCGACACATCGATATTGTATATCGCCTGATGTTATCATAGGTCAGTAGGTAATACTCGACACATCGATATTGTATGTCGCCTGATGTTATCATAGGTCAGTGGGTAATACTCGACACATCGATATTGTATATCGCCTGATGTTATCATAGGTCAGTAGGTAATACTCGACACATCGATATTGTATGTCGCCTGATGTTATCATAGGTCAGTAGGTAATACTCGACACATCGATATTGTATGTCGCCTGATGTTATCATAGGTCAGTGGGTAATACTCGACACATCGATATTGTATATCGCCTGATGTTATCATAGGTCAGTAGGTAATACTCGACACATCGATATTGTATGTCGCCTGATGTTATCATAGGTCAGTAGGTAATACTCGACACATCGATATTGTATGTCGCCTGATGTTATCATAGGTCAGTGGGTAATACTCGACACATCGATATTGTATATCGCCTGATGTTATCATAGGTCAGTAGGTAATACTCGACACATCGATATTGTATGTCGCCTGATGTTATCATAGGTCAGTAGGTAATACTCGACACATCGATATTGTATGTCGCTTGATGTTATCATAGGTCAGTGGGTAATACTCGACACATCGATATTGTATATCGCCTGATGTTATCATAGGTCAGTAGGTAATACTCGACACATCGATATTGTATGTCGCCTGATGTTATCATAGGTCAGTAGGTAATACTCGACACATCGATATTGTATGTCGCCTGATGTTATCATAGGTCAGTGGGTAATACTCGACACATCGATATTGTATGTCGCCTGATGTTATCATAGGTCAGTGGGTAATACTCGACACATCGATATTGTATATCGCCTGATGTTATCATAGGTCAGTAGGTAATACTCGACACATCGATATTGTATGTCGCCTGATGTTATCATAGGTCAGTGGGTAATACTCGACACATCGATATTGTATGTCGCCTGATGTTATCATAGGTCAGTAGGTAATACTCGACACATCGATATTGTATGTCGCCTGATGTTATCATAGGTCAGTGGGTAATACTCGACACATCGATATTGTATATCGCCTGATGTTATCATAGGTCAGTAGGTAATACTCGACACATCGATATTGTATGTCGCCTGATGTTATCATAGGTCAGTAGGTAATACTCGACACATCGATATTGTATGTCGCCTGATGTTATCATAGGTCAGTGGGTAATACTCGACACATCGATATTGTATGTCGCCTGATGTTATCATAGGTCAGTGGGTAATACTCGACACATCGATATTGTATGTCGCCTGATGTTATCATAGGTCAGTAGGTAATACTCGACACATCGATATTGTATGTCGCCTGATGTTATCATAGGTCAGTAGGTAATACTCGACACATCGATATTGTATGTCGCCTGATGTTATCATAGGTCAGTGGGTAATACTCGACACATCGATATTGTATGTCGCCTGATGTTATCATAGGTCAGTGGGTAATACTCGACACATCGATATTGTATGTCGCCTGATGTTATCATAGGTCAGTAGGTAATACTCGACACATCGATATTGTATGTCGCCTGATGTTATCATAGGTCAGTAGGTAATACTCGACACATCGATATTGTATGTCGCCTGATGTTATCATAGATCAGTATGTAATACTCGGCACATCGATCCGGGATGCCTGATGTCATCATACAGTTAAAACTAGAAGTCCTGTCATGAAATGCGCACAAATAGCACGTCGATCTGCGCGTTAATCTACGTGTTATGACCATAGTAAGGCTATCAAATTTTGTACATATGGCCTGTGCACAAGCAATGTTTCAGCCAAGGGACCTCCGGGGAACCCGGAGGTCCATTGGCAGAAACATTGCCTGTGTTTGCTATGAATAACCAGGAGAACCTGTCGTGCTTTGGATGAGATTCGATATGACAATTGCGCGCAATCCCTACGAGCAATTAAGCCTAGATAAGCGCACAGTTCGTGACAGGACTTCTAGTTTTAACTGTAGGTAAGTAGGTAATACCCAGCGCATCGATGTGGTATGTTTAGTCATCGTAGGTGAGTAGGTAATACCCAGCACATCGATATGGTATGTTTAGTCATCGTAGGTGAGTAGGTAATACCCAGCGTATCGATATTGTATGTCTAGTCATCATACGTGAGTAGGTAATACCCAGCGCATCGATGTGGTATGTCCGTGTGATCATAGGTGAGTAGGTAATACTCGGCACACCAATATGGTATGTCTGATAACATCACAGGTTAGTAAGTAATACTCGATACATCGATATTGTATATCGCCTGATGTTATCATAGGTCAGTAGGTAATACTCGATACATCGATATTGTATATCGCCTGATGTCATCATAGGTCAGTAGGTAATAATCGGCGCATCGATATTGTATATCGCCCGATGTCATCATAGATCAGTAGGTAATACTCGGGGCATCGATATGGTATTTCTAGTCATCATACGTGAGTAGGTAATACCCAGCGCATCAATATTGTATGTCGCCTAATGTCATCATAGATCAGTAGGTAATACTCGGGGCAACGATATGGTATGTCTAGTCATCGTAGGTAATACCCAGCACATCGATATGGTATGTTTAGTCATCGTAGGTGAGTAGGTAATACCCAGCGCATCGATGTGGTATGTTTAGTCATCGTAGGTGAGTAGGTAATACCCAGCACATCGATATGGTATGTTTAGTCATCGTAGGTGAGTAGGTAATACCCAGCGTATCGATATTGTATGTCTAGTCATCATACGTGAGTAGGTAATACCCAGCGCATCGATGTGGTATGTCCGTGTGATCATAGGTGAGTAGGTAATACTCGGCACACCAATATGGTATGTCTGATAACATCACAGGTTAGTAAGTAATACTCGATACATCGATATTGTATATCGCCTGATGTTATCATAGGTCAGTAGGTAATACTCGGGACATCGATATTGTATATCGCCTAATGTTATCACAGGTTAGTAGGTAATACTCGATACATCGATATTGTATATCGCCTGATGTTATCATAGGTCAGTAGGTAATACTCGGGACATCGATATTGTATATCGCCTAATGTTATCATAGGTCAGTAGGTAATACTCGACACATCGATATTGTATATCACCTGATGTTATCATAGATGAGTAGGTAATACTCGACACATCGATATTGTATGTCTAGTCATCGTAGATGAGTAGGTAATACTCGACACATCGATATTGTATGTCTAGTCATCGTAGATGAGTAGGTAATACCCAGCGCATCGATGTGGTATGTCCGTGTGATCATAGGTGAGTAGGTAATACTCGGCACACCAATATGGTATGTCTGATAACATCACAGGTTAGTAGATAATACTCGGAACATTGGTATGTCGATATGGTATATCAATGTCATCACAGGTCAGTAGTTAAAACATCGATATGGGATGTCTATGCCATCATTGGTAGGTAGGTATTCGTCGGCACATTGATATACCATTATAGGATATCTGCCATCGTAAGTCGGTAAGTAATGGTCGGCACATTAATATATCGATATGGTATGTCTGTCATCATAGGTCAGTAGCTAAAACTCGGTATATCGATATGGGATGTCTATGTCATCATAGGTCAGTAGTTAAAACTCGGTATATCGATATGGGATGTCTATGTCAGCATAGGTCGGTAGGTATTAATCGGCACATTGATGTGCCATTATAGGATATCTGCCATCGTAAGTCGGTAAGTAATGGTCGGAACATTAATATATCGATATGGTATGTCTGTCATCATAGGTCAGTAGCTAAAACTCGGTATATCGATATGGGATGTCTATGTCATCATAGGTCAGTAGTTAAAACCGGTATATCGATATGGGATGTCTATGTCAGCATAGGTCGGTAGGTATTCGTCGGCACATTGATATACCATTATAGGATATCTGCCATCGTAAGTCGGTTAGTAATGGTCGGCACATTAATATATCGATATGGTATGTCTGTCATCATAGGTCAGTAGCTAAAACTCGGTATATCGTTATGGGATATCTATGTCATCATAGGTCAGTAGTTAAAACTCGGTATATCGATATGGGATATCTCTGTCATCATAGGTCAGTAGTTAAAACTCGGTATATCGATATGGTATATCTATGTCATCGTAGATCAGTAGTTAAAACTCGGTATGTCGATATGGGATGTCTATGTCATCATAGGTCGGTAGGTATTCGTCGGCACATTGATATACCATTATAGGATATCTGCCATCGTAAGTCGGTTAGTAATGGTCGGCACATTAATATATCGATATGGGATGTCTATGTCGTCATAGCTCAGTAGGTAATACTCAGCATATCGATATGGGATGTCGTTACATCATAGATCAGCAGGTATTACATCATCCACTTTTTTATATTGTATTACATCATCCACTTTTATATTACCTTGCATGGGGTATTATATCATCAATGGTTTTATATTATTTTACATAGAGTATTTCCCCATCAATTGTTTTATATTTTATTACAGAGGTTATTATATCATCCATGGTTTTATATTATGTTACAGAGGGTATTACATCATCCAGTGGTTTATAGTATCTTACAAAGGGTATTACATCATCCATTGCTTTATATTATCTTACACAGGATATTACATCACCCATTCATTTGTGTTATCTTACACAGGGTATTACATCATCCATTGGTTTATATTATCCTACACAGGGTATTACATCATCCATTGGTTTATATTATCATACACATGGTATTACATCAACCATTGGTTTGTATTACCCTACACAGGGTATTACATCTTCCATTGGTTTATATTACCCTACACAGGGTATTACATCATCCATTGGTTTGTATTATCCTACATAGGGTATTACATCTTCCATTGGTTTATATTATCCTACACAGGGTATTACATCTTCCATTGGTTTATATTATCCTACACAGGGTATTACATCAACCATTGGATTATATTATCCTACACAGGGTATTACATCATCCATTGGTTTGTATTATCCTACACAGGGTATTACATCAACCATTGGTTTATATTATCCTACACAGGGTATTACATCAACCATTGGTTTGTATTATCCTACACGGGGTATTACATCTTCCATTGGTTTATATTATCCTACACAGGGCATTACATCATCCATTGGTTTATATTATCCTACACAGGGTATTACATCATCCATTGGTTTGTATTATCCTACACAGGGTATTACATCATCCATTGGTTTGTATTATCTGACATGGGGTATTACATCATCCATTGGTTTTTATTATCTGACACAGGGTATTACATCATCCATTGGTTTGTATTATCCTACACAGGGTATTACATCATCCATTGGATTTTATTATCTGACACAGGGTATTACATCCATTGGTTTGTATTATTTTACACAAGGTATTACATCATCCATTGGTTTGTATTATCTGACACAGGGTATTACATCATCCATTGGTTTGTATTATCTGACACAGGTTATTACATCATCCATTGGTTTGTATTATCCTACACAAGGTATTACATCATCCATTGGTTTGTATTATCCTACACAGGGTATTACATCATCCATTGGTTTGTATTATTTTACACAAGGTATTACATCATCCATTGGTTTGTATTATCTGACACAGGGTATTACATCATCCATTGGTTTGTATTATCTGACACAGGTTATTACATCTTCCATTGGTTTGTGTTATCTTACACAGGGTATTACATCAACCATTGGTTTATATTATCCTACACAGGGTATTACATCTTCCATTGGTTTATATTATCCTACACATGGGTATTACATCATCCATTGGTTTGTATTATCCTACACAGGGTATTACATCAACCATTGGTTTATATTATCCTACACAGGGTATTACATCTTCCATTGGTTTGTATTATCTTACACAGTGTATTACACCATCCATTGGTTTATATTATCCTACACAGGGTATTACATCATCCATTGGTTTGTATTATCCTACACAGTGTATTACATCGTCCATTGGTTTGTGTTATCCTACACAGGGTATTACATCATTCATTGGTTTATATTATCCTACACAGGGTATTACATCACCCATTGGTTTATATTGTCCTACACATGGGTATTACATCATCCATTGGTTTGTATTATCTTACAGAGTGTATTACACCATCCATTGGTTTGTATTATCCTACACAGGGTATTACATCTTCCATTGGTTCGTATTATCTTACACAGGGTATTACATCATCCATTGCTTTATAATATCTCGCACAGGGTATTGCATCATCCATTGGTTCGTATTATCTGACATAGGGTATTACATCACCCATTGCTTCATATTATCCTACAAAGGGTATTACATAACCCGCTGATTTGTATTATCTGACACGGGATATTACATCACCCATTGATTTGTATTATCCTACACAGGGTATTTCATCATCCATTGGTTTGTAGTATCCTACACATGGTGTTACATCATCCATTTCTTTGTACTATCTTACACAGGGTATTACATCATCCATTGCTTTGTATTATCTTACACAGGTTATTACATCATTCATTGGTTTGTATTATCTTACACAGGGTATTACATCATCCATTGGTTTATATTATCTTACACAGGGTATTACATCATCCATTGGTTTATATTATCTTATACAGGGTATTACATCATCCATTGGTTTACAATATCCTACACAGGGTATTACCTCATCTATTGGTTTATAATATCTTACAGAGGGTATTACATCATCCATTGGTTCATAATATCTTACACAGGGTATTACATCACCCATTGGTTTGTATTATCTTACAGAGGGTATTACATCAGCCATTGGTTTATAATATCTTACACGGGGTATTACATCAACCATTGGTTTGTATTATCTTACACATGGTATTATTTCATCCATTGGTTTGTATTACCTTACACAGGGTATTACATCATCCATTGGTTTATAATATCTTACACAGGGTATTACATCATCCATTGGTTTGTATTATCCTACACAGGGTATTACACCATCCATTGGTTTGTATTATCCTACACAGGGTATTACATCATCCATTGGTTTATAATATCTTACACAGGGTATTACATCACCACTTGGTTTGTATTATCTTACACAGGGTATTACATCATCCATTGGTTTGTATTATCTTTCACAGGGTATTACACCATCCATTGGTTTATATTATCTTACACAGGGTATTACATCATCCATTGGTTTATAATATCTTACACAGGGTATTACACCACCCATTGGTTTGTATTATCTTACACAGGGTATTTCCTCATCTATTGGTTTATAATATCTTACACAGGGTATTACATCATCCATTGGTTTGTATTATCCTACACAGGGTATTACATCACCCTTTGGTTTGTATTATCTTACACAGGGTATTACATCATCCATTGGTTTGTATTATCTCACATAGGGTAATACATCATCCATTGGTTTGTATTATCTCATACATGATATTGCATCATCCACTGGTTTGTATTATCCTAAACAGGGTATTACATCATCCATTGGTTTGTATTATCCTACACAGGGTATTACACCATCCATCAGTTTGTATTATCTTACACAGGGTATTACATAATCCATTGGTTTGTATTATCCTACACAGGGTATTACATCATCCATTGGTTTGTAATATCCTACACGGGGTATTACATCATCCAATGGTTTGTTTTATCCTACACAGGGTATTACATCATCCATTGGTTTGTATTATCTCATACATGGTATCACATCATCCATTGGTTCGTATTATCTCATACATGGTATTACATCATCCATTCGTTTGTATTATCCTACACAGGGTATTACATTATCCATTGGTTTGTGTTATCCTACACAGGGTATTACATCATTCATTGGTTTGTATTATCCTACACAGGGTATTACATCACCCATTGGTTTATATTGTCCTACACATGGGTATTACATCATCCATTGGTTTGTATTATCTTACAGAGTGTATTACACCAACCATTGGTTTGTATTATCTTACACAGGGTATTACATCTTCCATTGGTTCGTATTATCTTACACAGGGTATTACATCATCCATTGCTTTATAATATCTCGCACATGGTATTGCATCATCCATTGGTTCGTATTATCTGACATAGGGTATTACATCACCCATTGCTTCATATTATCCTACAAAGGGTATTACATAACCCGCTGGTTTGTATTATCTGACACAGGATATTACATCAACCATTGGTTTGTAGTATCCTACACATGTATTACATCATCCATTTCTTTGTACTATCTCACACAGGGTATTACATCATCCATTGCTTTGTATTATCTTACACAGGTTATTACATCATTCATTGGTTTGTATTATCTTACACAGGGTATTACATCATCCATTGGTTTATATTATCTTACACAGGGTATTACATCATCCATTGGTTTATATTATCTTATACAGGGTATTACATCATCCATTGGTTTACAATATCCTACACAGGGTATTACATCACCCATTGCTTTGTATTATCTTACAGAGGGTATTACATCATCCATTGGTTTATAATATCTTACACAGGGTATTACATCAACCATTGGTTTGTATTATCTTACACATGGTATTATATCATCCATTGGTTTGTATTACCTTACACAGGGTATTACATCATCCATTGGTTTATAATATCTTACACAGGTTATTACATCATCCATTGGTTTGTATTATCTTACACATGGTATTATATCATCCATTGGTTTGTATTACCTTACACAGGGTATTACATCATCCATTGGTTTATAATATCTTACACAGGGTATTACATCATCCATTGGTTTGTATTATCTTACACAGGGTATTACATCACCTTTTGGTTTGTATTATCCTACACAGGGTATTACACCATCCATTGGTTTGTATTATCCTGCACAGGCTATTACATCATCCATTGGTTTGTATTATCTCATATATGGTATTACATCATCCTTTGGTTTGTATTATCTTACACAGGGTATTACATCATCCATTGGTTTGTATTATCTCACACAGGGTATTATACCATCCATTGGTTTGTATTATCTTACACGGGGTATTACATCATCCATTGGTTTGTATTATCTCATACATGGTATTACATCATCCATTGGTTTGTATCATCTTACATGGGGTATTACATCATCCATTGGTTTGTATTATCCTACACAGGGTATTACGTCATCCATTGGTTTGTATTATCCTACACAGGATATTACATCATTCATTGGTTTGTATTATCCTACACAGGGTATTACATCATCCATTGGTTTGTATTATCCTACACAGGGTATTACGTCATTCATTGGTTTGTATTATCCTACACGGGGCATTACATCATCCATTGGTTTGTATTATCATACACAAGGTATTACATCATCCATTGGTTTGTATTATCTTACACAGGGTATTACACCATCCGTTGGTTTGTATTATCTTACACAGGGTATTACATCATCCATTGGTTTGTATTATCTTACACAGGGTATTACATCATCCATTGCTTTGTAATATCTCACACAGGGTATTACATCATCCATTGGTTTGTATTATCTGACACAGGGTATTACATCATCCATTGCTTTGTAATATCTCACACAGGGTATTACATCATCCATTGGTTTGTATTATCCTACATAGGGTATTACATCATCCATTGGTTTGTATTATCCTTCACAGGGTATTACATCATCCATTGGTTTGTATTATCTTACACAGGGTATTACATCATCCATTGGTTTGTATTATCTGACATGGAATATTACATCAACGATTGATTTTGTATTATCCTACACAGGGTATTAAATCATCCATTGGTTTGTATTGTCCTACACATGGTATTACATCATTCATTGCTTTGTACTACCTCACACAGGGTATTACATCATCCATTCGTTTGTATTATCTCACACATGGTATTACATCATCCATTGGTTTGTATTATCCTTCATAGGGTATTACATCATCCATTGGTTTGTATTATCTTACACAGGGTATTACATCATCCATTGGTTTGTATTATCCTTCACAGGGTATTACATCATCCATTGGTTTGTATTATCTTACACAGGGTATTACATCATCCATTGGTTTGTATTATCCTTCACAGGGTATTACATCATCCATTGGTTTGTATTATCTTACACAGGGTATTACATCATCCATTGGTTTGTATTATCCTTCACAGGGTATTACATCATCCATTGGTTTGTATTATCTTACACAGGGTATTACATAACCCGCTGGTTTGTATTATCTGATGCGGGATATTACATCAGTCATTGATTTGTATTATCTTACACAGGGTATTTCATCATCCATTGGTTTGTAGTATCCTACACATGGTATTACATCATCCATTGCTTTGTACTATCTCACACAGGGTATTACATCATCCATTGGTTTGTATTATCCTTCACAGGGTATTACATCATCCATTGGTTTGTATTATCTTACACAGGGTATTACATCATCCATTGGTTTGTATTATCCTTCACAGGGTATTACATCATCCATTGGTTTGTATTATCTTACACAGGGTATTACATAACCCGCTGGTTTGTATTATCTGATGCGGGATATTACATCAGTCATTGATTTGTATCATCTTACACAGTGTATTACACCATCCATTGGTTTATATTATCTTACACAGGGTATTACATCATCCATTGCTTTGTATTATCTTACACAGGGTATTACATCATCCATTGCTTTGTATTATCCTACACAGGGTACTACATAACCCAGCTGTTTTTTGTTATCTGGCGCAGGATATTACATCATCCATTGTTTTGAATTATCCTACACAAAGTGTTACATCGTCCATTGTTTTGCATTATCTTACACAAGGTATTACATCATCCATTATTTATGGTATCTTACACAACTATTGCATCATCCGTGGTATGATACGGTCTTCCACAAGGTATTGCATCATTAATTGTTTTATATTTTCTTATCCAGTGTATTACATCATCCATTGTTTTATATTATCTTACACGGATGTTGAATCAACCATTGTATCATATGGTCTTACATAGGGTATTTATCATTAATTGTTTTATATTATCTTACACAAAATATTACATCATCCATAATTTTATATTTTCTAACACAGATATTGCATCATCCATGGTTTCATATGGTCTTACGCAGGGTATTGCATCATTAATTGTTTTATATTATCTTACACGGAGTGTTACATCATCCATTGTTTTATATTATCTTGTACAGTGCATTACATCATCCATGGTATCATATGACCTTATGCAGGGTTTGCATCATTAATCGTTTTATATTATCTTACATGGAGTATTACATCATCCATTGTTTTATATTATCTTGTACAGGGCATTACATCACCCATGGTTTTATAAGCAGATACACAAGAAGCACCACGAATGGAATGCTCCTATAAGCATTGTTGCTATCTATGCTCATCCTGTAGAGTTCCTAATATCCAACATCTGCCCTTTGGCACTTGGACCTCTTATTTACAGAGGTGATATTGTGACTACATTGACGTGGTTTGGAATTGCTTTCTTCTTCACCTTATGTCACCACAGTGGTTATCACATTCCGTTTTTACCATCGCCATTGTTCCATGATTACCATCACGCTAAGTAAGTTCTCTCTTACATACTCATAACAGTAACCAGTTTATATCGACCATGATTATCATAACGGTAACAGCAATTTATATCTGTTATAATTATCATAATGCTAATCAGTTTATATTTGCCATAATTGTCATAACGCTAATCAATATGTAAAAACCTGCTATAATTATCATAACGCTAATCAATTTATATCTGTCATAATTATCAAAATGCTAATCAATTTATAAAACTCTGCTATAATTATCATAACTATAATCAATTTATATCTGTCACATTTATCAAAATGCTAATCAATTTATAAAAATCTGCTATAATTATCATAACGCTAATCAGTTTATATCTGTCATAATTATCGCCACACTAATCAATATATATCTACCATAATTATCATAGCGCTAATCAATTTATATCTGCCATGATTATCATAACGCTAATCAAATTATATCTATCATAATTATCGCCGTGCTAATCAATATATACCTACCATAATTATCATAGAGCTAATCAATTTATATCTGCCCTGATTATCATAATGCTAATCAAATTATATCTCTTATAATTATCATAACGCTAATCAATTTATATCTGTCATAATTATCGCCATGCTAATCAATATATATCTACCACAATTATCATAGCACTAATCAATTTATATTTGTTCTGATTATCATAACGCTAATCAATTTATATCTGTCATGATTATCATAATCAATATATATCTGCCATAATTATAATAACGCTAATCAATTTATATCCACCATAATTATCATAACGCTAATCAATTTATATCTGTCATGATTATCATAATCAATATATATCTGCCATAATTATAATAACGCTAATCAATTTATATCTGCCATATATTATCATAACGCTAATCAATTTATATCTGTCATGATTATCATAACGATAATCAATATATATCTGCCATAATTATCATAACGCTAACCAATTTATATCTGCCATAATTATCATAACGTTAATCAATGTGTATCTGTTATAATTAATGATTATCATAACGATAATCAATTTATATCTATCCTAATTATTGCCATGCTAACCAATATATATCTGGCATAATTATCGTGCTGTTAATTAAGTCATGGTTATCATAACGCTAATAAATTTATATCTGCCATATATTATCATAACACTAATCAATTTATATCTGTCATGATTATCATAACGCTAATCAATTAATATCTACCATGTTTTATCATAACACTAATCAATTTATATCTGTCATGATTACCATAACGTTAATCAATTTACATCTGCCATAATTATTGTCACGCTAATAAATATATAACTGCCATAATTATCATAACGCTAAGCAATTTATATCTACCATAATCATGATAATGCTAATCAATTTATATCTGCCATATATTATCATAACACTAATCAATTTTTATATCTGCCATGATTATCATAACGCTAATCAATTTACATCTGCCAGAATTATTGTCACGCTAATAAATATATAACTGTCATGATTATCATAACGTTAATCAATTTATATCTTCATATTTTTTAAAATGCTAATCAATTTATAAAAAATCTGCTATAATGCTAATTAATTTAAATCTGGCATAATTATCGTCACGCTAATCAATATATGTCTCCGTAATTGTCATAACGCTAATCAATTTATATCAGCCATAATTATCGTAACGCTAATCAGTTTATATTTGTCATAATTATTGCCACACTAATCAATTTATATCTGTCATAATTATCGCCATGCTAGTCATGACTATAATATAGCTAATCAATTTATGTATGTCATAACTATCGCCACGATAATTTAATTATCGCTAATCAATTTATATCTGCCATAATTATCATAACACTAATCAATTTATATCTGCCATAATTATAATAACGCTAATCAATTTATATCTGCCACAATTAAAATGATGCTAATCAATTTATAAAAAAAACTGCTATAATTATCATAATGCTAATCGGTTTATAGAAAAAAACTGTGATAATTATCATAATGCTAATCAATTTATATATGTCATGATTATCATAACGCTAATCAATTGACATCTGCCATAATGATTTCCTCGCTAATCAATATATATCTGCCATAATTATTATAACGCTAATCAATTTATATCTGCCATAATTTTTGCCACGCTAATCAATTATATTTGTTGTGATTATCATAATGCTGATCAATTTATATCTGCCATAATTATCATAATGCTAATCAATTTATATCTGCCATAATTATTGCCACGCTAATCAATTTATATCTGTCATGATTATTGCCATGCTAATCAATTTATACATATCATCGTTATCATAATGCTAATCAATATATATCTTCCATAATTATCGTAATGCTAATCAATTTATATCTGCCATGATTATCATAACGCGAAGCAATTTATATATTCCATAATTATTGTCACACAAATCAGTATATATCTGCCACAATTATCAAAATGCTAATGAATTTATATCTGCCATAGTTATCATATAGCTGAGCAATTTATATCTGCCATAATTATCATAATGCTAATCAATTTATATCTGCCACAATTATAATAACGCTAAGCAATTATATCTGCCAAAATTATCATAACGCGAAGCAATTTATATATTCCATAATTATCGTCACACTAATCAATTTATATCTGCCATAATTATCATAATGCTAATGAATTTATATCTGCCATAGTTATCATAATGCTAAGGTATTATATCTGCCATAATTACCATAATGCTAATTAATTTATATCTATCATGATTTTCATTATGCTAATGAATTTATATCTGTCATAATTATTGCCACGCTAATCGATATACATCTGCCATAATTATCATGGTCTAATCCAATTATATATGTCATGACTATAATATAGCTAATCAATTTATGTCTGTCATAACTATCGCCACGATAATTTAATTATCGCTAATCAATTTATATCTGCCATAATTATCATAACACTAATCAATTTATATCTGCCATAATTATAATAACGCTAATCAATTTGTATCTGCCACAATTAAAATGATGATATTCAATTTATAAAAAAAAACTGCTATAATTATCATAATGCTAATTGGTTTATAAAAAAAACCTGTGATAATTATCATAATGCTAATCAATTTATATATGTCATGATTATCATAACGCTAATCAATTGACATCTGCCATAATGATTTCCTCGCTAATCAATATATATCTGACATAATTATCATAACGCTAATCAATTTATATCTGCCACAATTATCGCCATGCTAACCAATATATATCTCCATATTTATCATAATGCTAATCAATTTATATCTGCCATAATTATCATAACGCTAAACAATTTATATCTGCCATAATTATCATAATGCTAATCAATTTATATCTGTCATAATTATCATAACACTAATCGATTTTTATCTGCCATAATTATCATAATGGTAATTAATTTATTTCTGCCATAATTATAATAATACTAAGCAATTAATATCTGTCATAATTATCATACCGCTAATCAATTTATATCTACCATAATCATCATAACGCTAATAAATTTATATCTGCCATATATTATCATAACTCTAAGCAATTTATATTTGTCATAATTATCATACCGCTAATCAATTTATATCTGCCATAATTATCATAATACTAAGCAATTAATATCTGTCATAATTATCATACCGCTAATCAATTTATATCTCCCATAATTATCATAATACTGAGCAATTTATATCTGTCATAATTATCATAACACTAATCAATTTATATCTGCCATAATTTTCATAACGATATTCAATTTATATCTGCCACGATTATCATAATACTAAGCACTTTATATCTGCCATAATTATCACAATGCTAATCAATTTATATCTACCATAATCATCATAACACTAATCAATTTATATCTGCCATAATTATAATAACGCTAATCAATTTATATCTGCCACAATTAAAATGATGCTAATCAATTTATAAAAAAAAATTGCTATAATTATCATAATGCTAATCAGTTTATAAAAAAAACCTGTGATAATTATCGTAATGCTAATCAATTTATATATGTCATGATTATCATAACGCTAATCAATTGACATCTGCCATACTGATTTCCTCGCTAATCAATATATATCTGACACAATTATCATAACGCTAATCAATTTATATCTGCCATAATTATCGCCATGCTAACCAATATATATCTCCATATTTATCATAACGCTAACCAATTTATATCTGCCATAATTACCATAATGCTAATCAATTTATATCTGCCATAATTATCATAATGCTAATCAATTTATATCTGTCATAATCATCATAACACTAATCGATTTTTATCTGCCATAATTATCATAATGCTAATCAATTTATTTCTGCCATAATTATCATAATACTAAGCAATTAATATCTCTCATAATTATCATACCACTAATCAATTTATATCTACCATAATCATCATAACGCTAATAAATTTATATCTGCCATATATTATCATAACTCTAAGCAATTTATATTTGTCATAATTATCATGACGCTAATCAATTTATATCTGCCATAATTATCATACCGCTAATCAATTTATATTTCCCATAATTATTATAATACTGAGCAATTTATATCTGTCATAATTATCATAACACTAATCAATTTATATCTGCCATAATTTTCATAACGCTAATCAATTTATATCTGCCACGATTATCATAATACTAAGCACTTTATATCTGCCATAATTATCATAATGCTAACCAATTTATATCTACCATAATCATCATAACGCTAAGCAATTTATATCTGACATAATTATCATAATGCTAATCAATTTATATCTGCCATAATTATCATACCGCTAATTACTTTATATCTGCCATAATTATCCTAACTCTAAGCAATTTATATCTGCCATATTTATCATAACACTAATCAATTTGTATCTGCCATAATTATTATGATGCTAATCAATTTATATCTGCCAATATTATCATAACACTAATCAATTTGTATCTGGCATAATTATCATGACGCTAATCAATTTACATCTGCCATGATTATCATAAAACTAAGCAATTTATATCTGCTATAATTATCATAACGCTAAGCAATTTATATCTACCATAATCATGATAACGCTAATCTGTTTATATCTGCAATATATTATCATAACACTAATCAATTTATATTTGTCATAATTATCATAATGCTAATCAATATATATCTTCCATAATTGGCATAACGCTTAGCAATTTATATCTGCCATAATTATCATAACGCTAATCGATTTGTATCTGCCATACTCATGATAACGCTAATCAGTTTATATCTGCCATATATTATCATAACACTAATCAATTTATATTTGTCATCATTATCATAATGCTAATCAATATATATCTTCCATAATTGGCATAACGCTTAGCAATTTGTATCTGCCATAATTATCATAACACTAATCAATTTATATCTGTCATAATCATCATAACGCTAATCGATTTTTATCTGTCATAATTATTGCCACGCTAATCAATTTATATCTGTCATAATTATCATAACGCTAATCAATTTATACCTTCATATTTTTTAAAATGCTAATCAATTTATAAAAAATCTGCTATAATGCTAATTAATTTAAATCTGGCATAATTATCGTCACGCTAATCAATATATATCTCCGTAATTGTCATAACGCTAATCAATTTATATCAGCCATAATTATCGTAACGCTAATCAGTTTGTATCTGTCCTAATTATCGCCACGCTAATCAATATATATCTACCATAATTATCATAGCGCTAATCAATTTATATCGGCCATAGTTATCATAACGATAATCAATTTATATCTGCAATGATTATCATAATGCTAATCAATATGAATCTGCCATAATTATCATAACACTAAGCAATATATATATTCCGTAATTATCATAATGCTAGTCAATTTATATCTGCCATAATTATCATAACGCTAAGCAATATATATTCCATATTTATCGTCACCCTAATCACTGTATATCTGCCATAATTATCATAATGCTAATCAATTTATATCCGGCATAATTATCATAATGCTAAGCAATTTATATTCGGCATAATTATCATAACGCTAAGCAATTATATCTTCCATAATTATCGTCACACTATATAAGTTATACATGATAAGTAATCAGTTGGAAGAAACCGAAAACTTCATTTCACCTTTAATATTTCAGATTCAATCAGAACTATGGTGTGCTTGGTTTTTTAGACTGGTTACATGGTACAGACGTAGAATTTCGTAAAAACAACAGTCGAAGATAAACTGTCTCAGAAGCTACTCAAGGAGCTCGTGTGATGCTCAACTTCTTTCAAACAAGACATGTGCAGGCTGTCTATTAACCAGTGGCGTTCTGCTGCTTTCAAACAAGACATGTGTTCTAGTTCATGAGATGACAATCAAGGAATGCACAGTGCACATATTTTAACCATTGTAAAGCGTAAGATTTCTGGGCGGATTTCTTTAATGTTAACTTTAACCCTTTACCCAACGTAACGGCCAAAACCGGCCAGCGCTATTCTCAAAAATCGCCAATTAATTTTCAAAATATTTTCATTTTTTGTCTCAAAAACATAGGTTATGACCCCTCGTTGGAACGAGCTCGTCGAGCTCGTTCCAACGAGGGGTCATAACCTATGTTTTTGAGACAAAAAATGAAAAAAATTAGTTATTCAAGAATTTTCTTTGCAAGTGTCGTCTGCTTTTCATGTTAGGTAAAGGGTTAAGCAATTATGTCAGAGTTAAATTGATAAATTATATTTAGATTGATATGGTTTTATTTCAAGGCCATAAGCTATTTTTAGGTTTTCATTGACGATTTTCTCTGTATGGTTTCTATACTTTTATCACTCTGATAACTAGAAATTTATTTAGGACACATCATGATGGTTAATGAACACTAAACAACTCTATTTTAATTTCCATTCAATTATGATTCACTTTGTTTTCCCCGGCGCCTTGTGATTCGTACACATTTATCCCCTTTTTCCGGCTACTGTAATGAGGTTACGACAAAGATCGGTATAATGAAATTGAACTGGCGTGTACAGATATCTACGGTAATGGTGACACAGGCCAGTAGTATGTCATATACCCAGTCATCCCTTTTAGCAGGATCTCATGCAGGATTTCATTTGAGCCATAGTCACACAACCCGGTGGCGCCATGTTGGGTTGTTGTGGTAACACGCGTGAGCGACCATGTTGTGACGTCATTACCATAGTGATACGTGGCCTCAGTGCGCATGCGCAGTGAGTGTTATTAAGTTTTCACATGTGTCCGCCGTCAATTTTGTATACTAGAGGCAACCATCTTGGTTTCTATTGTAGCACGGCGTTGCGATGTGACTCAAAACCGTCTAATAGGACGGGGTATGTTCGAGGATGTGTTCGATTTGATGGAGGTGTATCTAATTACCCAAATAGATCAAACATGCAATCCAAATCACCCAAAACTGCCTAAAACACTTTATTTAGTTTAAACAATATTTATTTCCAATTATCAGAGAAAAGGACATACAAACATGAAACAAACACTTTATTTGCTACGGTTTTTTCTTAGAATCCTCGTTTTTTCAAGTAATAGACGCTTTCCTTTGTATAAGAGTAATCTAATTACTCAGAATCGTCGTTTACTTCGTAGAATTACCCGAATAGACCCGACAAGCTTCACTAGTTCGGATGTCTTTGGAATCCTCTGCGCTGCCTACCCTGGTTTATTCTATAGCTTATTCTTTCCATTCCTTGGCCTGTCTTTTCTGTGTTATGACTTGCCCGCCGCCCCTATAAAGTATTCTGACTTACCTGGATGTGTCTGTGTGCTAGTGCACAATGTGTACACATCACATGTAACACAAAGGCACATGCAAAATGTGCCGATATGTGCTTACGTGCTAGTGCAAATTGTGCGCTCAACACATACTGCTCTACGACTCACCTAAGCATTTTAGAATACCTGCGACATGGCTCCTAAACGGCTCCTAACTCCTGTATGACCCCTTGCTCCTATACAGTCCCTGGCTCCTATATAGCTCCTAGTAGTCCTTCCATTGCCCTCCACCACGACTTAAGCTATCTATCCTTTGATCAGCCTCTATTGTAATCACCATTACTGCGAGCAGGCTGCAATCCAAGAGGTCCTCGGTTCGAATCCCACCTGCGGCTACCGCGTTGGGTCCTTGGGCAAGACACTTCATCCCAATTGCCCACGTGGGGGCACGGTGGCGTTGGGTACTAAGGCGTACTGCACGTCGATGGTGCACCTGTCTTCAACCAATGCTAACCCTGTTTGTGTGGAGTTAGTATGTTGGGGAGTCTGACAATTGCTCGCCGTTGCTCGGTCGTTCTCTCCGAGTACTCCGGCTTCCTCTACCCGTAAAACTGTTCGACACGAGCTGTCGGAAGTGTCGCTAAACCCCAATAAATAAATAAATAAAGAAAGAAAGAAAGAAAGAAAGAAAGAAAGAAAGAAAGAAAGAAAATAAATAAATAAATACATCACCATTACTATAGTCTTCTACCAGCCTTTCACCCTTGAACAATTACTGTTGACTTGTGGAACCATTAGAGGTTTGCTAGCCATGTCTGACCCTGTTCAATCTCTGCCTCAGGCCAAGTCGTTAGTGAGTCCATTCAGAACGCGCCTAAATTGAAAACGGCCTCAGCCTATGCAGCTGCTTGAATGTTTAATGGGTTAAATCAGATCGCCCCTTTATCAAAAATTGTGTCTGCCTAGTACAGTTGCTTGGTATATAATGCATGCTAGTGTACCTTACCTATAAGAAACCTCTGTTGATGTACACCGAGATGTGATTATGTGATAGTGCAGAATGTGTCACAATGTGTACACATTACATGCGGCACAAAGGCACATGATGAATGTGCTGATATGTGCTCGTGTATTAGTGCACATTCTGCGCACAACACATGCTGCACATGGGCACATACGATGAAAAATGGATACCAGAAGTATAGTCAGAATGGGATTCCACAATGTGCTTACAGTACGTGGAGAGTGGATTATAACTAAATCACCCGTGGGGTGGAGTTGTCACCCAAGCTGTAATTTTCAAATTTTGTGCATATCGACAAAAAAACACAAGCAGCGTTTCAGCCAATGGATCTCCGGGTTTAACCCGGAGGTCCATTGGCTGAAACTGTGCTTGCACTGGTTATGCTTTGCAACAAATTTGCAATGATTGCTTGGGTGGAATCTCCACTCTGTGGGTGATTTAGTGATAATACACTCTCCTCTTACTGTATGTGCTATTACATAATGTATCACAATGTTTACACATTGCATTTAGCACATAGGCACATGCTGGATGTGCCGATATGCGCTTGTGTGCCCATTCACAATGTGCGCATCTCACATGCCGCACACAGACACATACGGGTAGTCAGTACTTCTGTTGGTTAATTGATAAAAAAAACCCATCATATATACAATATTCCATTCATTTTTATTCCGTTCAACTTTTCTTCTCTCTTCTTCCTGCATCATGGGATAATCATCTCATCACAGACTTCTTTTCCGATGGAACCTCTTCCTTTTGTTTGACTGTATTTATTTCTGATAAAACTCGTTTTCTCGTTGAACGCTGGTAGCTTGGCTGTGTTGATTGCATTGCTTGCTGGTTTTCGGTTGGCATCTTTCTTAAAGGTAGCAACACCATTCTTGGGTTGGGCTGTCTTCGGCATTTCTTTCGTCTCTTGTCTTCATGCTGCTTCGCAGTTTGGGAGGTAACTCGGTAACTCCATTCTTGTTTAGATCTTGGACCATCCTTGAATCTTCATTCTTCTTCGGTTCGTTCTTGATGAGAGCTGCCTTTGACATCCCTTTCGTTAACTTGTCTTCATGCTGTTTCGTAGTTTGAGTGGAAAAGTCATTGTTGTCCATGCCTTCTGGAACTTTAATTTTCTTCGGTTCATTCTTGGTGAGAGCTGCCTGTGGCTTCGCTTTTGTTCTCTTGGTTGTTGTGGTAGCTTCACTCTTGCTTGACTCTGCATTTAGCGCGTATTATTTGGAACGCGTATTATTTGACATAGTCCATGGTGACTCAGGAAGATTCAATTGACTGGAGAAAAAATGGACGTCTGCAAAAATCTGAAACGAATATTTGTAATTCTCCTTTATTTGGTTTTGCTTTATTTTCATTTCTGTGCATTGTTTGTTTTTAGCCCTAACGCAGACGATACCAAAATTTATTATTTTAAATATCATTTTTTTAAATTTTTCAAAAAATTTCAACAAAACCATATCATGTGACCCCTCATCGGAACGAGCTTATCGAAGGGTCTGCGTGAGCGACGTTGTTTCGGACGTTGACGAGCTTCTTAACCCCTCCTGTCCAGCTCGTCCCACAAATGCTCGAACGGGGACAAATCTGGACTGTATGGTGGCAAATCGAGAAATGTAACATTATTTTGGGCGTGGAAGTCACGATAAACCCTTGTCCGTGCGGCCTTGCATTATCATGCTGCAACGTAAGGTTACGCGCTTGGATAAGTGGAAGGGCGCAAGGAATGAAGACCTGATCCCGAGATCTGATGGCTGTAAGATTGCCCTGGATTACCAAGAGAGGTGTTTTCACACCATGAACCCCCCCCCCCCCCCTCAAAACCATAACAGACTCTCCTCCGAATCTGTCGTTTTCCTTACCGCACGCGTCAGAATATCGCTCACCTCGACGTCGATAGCAACGTTGTCATTATCTACCTGTTCTCAAGCCCATAGTACGTGGAAGTGCCACGGATGCACGATTTATCGAAAAAAATCTGTTGAAAGGATGCAGCATCGCATGCGGTCATGGTTGATTGAATTTTAACCAAAGACTCGTTAGATAGTACACTTAGGTAGCTATGTGTCAAATGTTACTACATTTGGTCTACGGATTATTTATTTATTTATTTATTTATTGGTGTTTTAAGGTCACATATTTATGTACAATGCCTAATCGTGACCGTGACAGTTTTACGGGTGGAGGAAGCCGGAGTATCCGGAGAGAACCACCGAGCAACGACGAGCAGCTGTCAGCTCTCCAACATCGTAACTCTGAACTCTGCACCGCAGCACAGGCAGGGTTAGATTGGTTGAAGACATGCGCACCATCGACGTGCAGTACGCCTCAGTACACAGCGTCACCGTGCCCCCATGTAGGCAATCGGGGTGAAGTGTCTTGCCCAAGGACACAACGCGGTTGCCGCAGGTGGGATTCGAACCGAGGACCTCTCGGCTTGCAGCCTGCACCTCCACCAACTGAGCCACCACGCCCCCTGGTCTACGAATAAAAAAATTATTTTACCAAATCTGAACTTGCGTTTCTTTTTTCCGACAATATATAATACTTGGCAGATTTAGAGTTTTTTCTACATTAATTTTGCTACTGTTTTTTTTTTTTTTTATTTATTTATCAACTCCTCCATCCTTTTCTCGGGCTTGGGACCGGCAATTATAAAATTGGCAAATCTATAGTTTTTTTCTACAATGAATTTTGTAACATTATTATTTTTTTTTAATTTATCAATGCCCCACATCTTTCACCCAGCCTTGGGACTTGCAAGTATAAGAAGTGGGCGATTTATAGGGTTTTTTTTCAACAGGGCATTTCGCTACTGTTTTTCTTTTCTCGGTCTCTTTGGGCATTTACAGCGCATTTCGCTACTGTTTTTTTTCCCAGCCTATTTGGGACATTACAATTATATTCCACCGCTTGGTTCGTGTTCCATTTGTTTACATTGAAGTACCTAAGTTTTCCAAGAACAGAAATAAGCCTCCTATGTGATTCCTAAACACTCCAAGAACAGAAATAAGCCTCCAATGTGATTTCTAAACACTCGAACTCATTAAATTTATTGAACGCGCCTGTATATTGGGATAACAATTGCGCCAGATCATGAGGTGCTGAATTCTTAGGTAGATCAAATGATTTTGGAAAACAATGAAAATGGAACCGTCTATATACTGGGTCCACTGATATGCAGAATTTGTTATTTAACTGTGCTTTAGCGTATTCAATGTTATCAATATTCGTGTTGCATTATACCACCTCCAAACTTCGAAGTACTCTTTAAAACCATTTTTGTTATGGTACATCCACCCTCGATTACATTAGAAGGGATGTCTACGTGAATATTTTCCTCCAATTCGCGATATGTCTGAAGCTACATGTACATTTAAGCATTCTGCTTTGTTTGTTTTGTGTGGAGGAGTGAGGTAGTTTGCTATGTTTTTTCGAATGGAGATCTTAATCCTCAAAGTGTAGCCACCCCTCCCCCTTGTCCAATACGCTTGAAATTCTTTTTTAAAAATTCTAGAACCACCACTGACAATACTTGGAGATGGTGCGAGGCAGTTCCTCTCAAAATCACCTTGGCGTTTTGTCCCAAGTCTAGTTTCGTACACAGACGATTTGTCCAACAAGCTGATATTTTGGGGGAAGGGGTTTTGAAATGTGGAATGGGTGCCCTTTCAAATGTTTTTGAAGGAAGATGTTAACCCCCATAGCCTGAAACCCTGCCCAATAAACTTGAAATTATTTTAAACTAATTTTTTGTGAATCATCGGTCACAATGCTTTGTCCACAGAATGTTTCTTATTTATGTTCTAATACGAAGAGATTGCTTGATATATACACAAAATAAGAGTGTTTCGTGGGTATTTTCTCGTGAGCTCGTGCTTGCACGGAACGTTTTCTTGTTCTCTTTTTTGGTTAATAATCGACACGTACCATAAGGCATGCCCACACATCTGTGTTTCTTTTCACTTTCCAGCAGCACCTACAGTTAAAATTAGAAGTCCTGTCATGAAATGCGCACAAATAGCACGTCGATCTGTGCGTTAATGTACGCGTCATGGCCACAGCAAGGCTATCAACTGCTGTACATGTGGCCTGTGCACAAGCAATGTTTCAGCCAATGGACCTCCGAATAACCCGGAGGTCCAATGGCAGAAACATTGCCTGTGTTTGCTATGAGTAACCTGAAGAATCTGCCGTGCTTTGGATGCCATTCGATATGGCAATTGCGCGCAATACCAACGCGCAATTAAGCCTAGATACGCGCACAGTTCGTGACAGGACTTCTAGTTTTAACTGTATGTTTTGTTCTAGATTTCTTCTCTTGGCTCCATCTATCACACGATTCACTGGGGCCAGATCTTTGGAAGTCATCTTTAATACGCCATCAGTCTTGAAGATCAGTATGTGTATGTCATCTTTGAATATGAGCACTGTTGTTAACAGTTAAAAGCTATCCGCAAAAGGTATCCTCAAAAAGTATCCTCAGATAGTACAATATGTACCCTCAAATGCCGAGATGAGTCGCGGAGCAGTGTCTGGAGTTACTCGTTCGAGTAATTGCTCTATAGCTCATTTGCTCGATGGGATTCGAGTCGCAAGAGCATTTGGTCATGGGGCAGCTGCTCGATAGCTTTATTTGCTAGATAGTATACGTCTATAGGCCTTCGTCACTGAACTGTCAGGCGCATAATCCCTGTCCACTGAAGAGAAGATGGAACAGCTGCTCGATAGCTTTATTTGCTAGATAGTATACGAGTCGTTCGAGTAATGACTTTCCAGTAACTGCTCCATTGTCTTTTGTGTTTGAGAATCAAAGATGTCTTCGTTGTACACAGGAAATATAACTCTGTACGGTTAAGTACAGATTATGAGAAATCAAGCAATCTGACTGGTGATTATAAGACTTGGACGAGGGCAGATCTAGTAACAAGGGGTAGTCAAAAGTAGCTAGGACTAGATGAACTGTTAGGGGGGGGGGGGGGGGTCGCCAAATCCGTTTCGGCGATTTCAGACAGTTTTTGGTGATTTGGGGAAATTGTCGGGTCTATTTGGGTAATTAGATTTACTCTTATAAAAGGAACACGCCTATTATTGGAGAAAAGGGGGGTTCATGGGCAGTTCGTACCAAATAGCTCCAGTAGTTTTGGGCGGCTTTTTGTGATTTGGGGAAATTGTCGGGTTGTCTGTGGTAATTAGATTTACTCCTATTCAGAATATACTCCTTTCCTTTAAGAAACCTTAAACCGTACCGAGGCCGAGGAAGGCATAACATAGACAGGCCAGGCCAAGGAATAGAGAGAATAAGCTATAAAATACACAGAGCAGAGGATTCCGAAACTAATCAAACTTGTCGGGTCTATTTGGGTAATTCTACGACGTATGGATGATTAGATTTACTTTTATACAAAGGAACCTGTCTATTACTTGGCAAAAAGGGGGGATTCTGATGAATCCGTGCCAAATAAAGTGACTTTTGACAGCGTTTGGTGATTTGGAATGAATGCCGGGTTTATATGGGTAATTAGATACATTCCCATTTAATCGAACACACCCTACGAGCATAAACCGTCCTGTTAGAGGGATTTGTCCAGCATGCGATGTGCACACATTGTGACACATTGTGTACTAGCACACAAACACATTACACCAAACATGAGACCAAACATCAGTTTACAATCCGTGGAATCCCTTTCCGACCATGCCTATGGAATCCCTTTTTTCATCGTATATGTCTATGTGCTGCGCATGTTGTGCGCACATTGTGTATTAACACAGGTATATGTCGACACATCCAGCATATGCCTATGTACAGTATTTGATGTGTACACAGTGTTACACATTGCGTACTAGCATATAAGCACATCTCGGTACGATCAATATTCAGTTTCTTGTATGTAAGAAACCCTAACTTGCACTAAGTCTAGGTATTGATTAGATTGATATGGGCTTAGATGAATAGGGCGATCTGATTGAGACAATCAGGATTAAGTGACTTACCCAACCGCTGGTCAGGACCGAACTATCGCACCGTGCCGGGATTAAGTGTAAAACTCACCGCTGGTCAGAACTAACCTTTTAGTCAACACTGTCGCCCTGCCCCCACGTGGACAATCGGGGTTATGTGTCTTGCCCAACCGCTGGTTCGGACAAACATTTTTGTCAACAGTGCCGCCGTGCCTTCGCGTGGACATTCGGGATTAAGTGTCTTGCCCAACAGCTGGTCCGGACTAACATTTTTGTCAACAGTGCCGCCATGCCTCCACGTGGACAATCGGGATCAATTGTCTTACCCAATTGCTGGTCAGGACTAATCTGTTAGTCAACCGTGCCGCCGTTTTCCCACGTGGACAATAGGGGTTAAGTGCCTTACCCAACCACGGGTCAGGACCGAACTATCGCACCGTGCCTCCACTTGGACAATCGGGAAAAGTGTCTTACCCAGCCGCTGGTCAGGACCGAACTATAACACCGTGACTCCAGGTGGACAATCGGGCACAGGGAGAGGTGAGGGCACAGGGAGGGGTGAGGGGAGCCTAAAAAGGGCCTGGGCGCTTTGGACGCAAATGACCTCGAGGTCCAGGTAAACCAGCATGGTTTGACCATCTCCTACTACTCTGGGGAATCCTATTTATAATAGTAGCACATAGTGCTGTAGCACTGTGTGGGTGTTGTTCCATTAAAGGGAGTACTTTTGCTGTGCGATATTTCCCCGAACCCTCGGATACTTCATAGAATTACAATAAACAACTGGAAAACTATTTTTTACTGGCTCGGATTTTCCCATTTTTCTGCCTGTTTCCTTAAGTCCAACATGGAAATGTTTTACTAGTAACATTTCCTGTAGAATCCTACTTATAAGGACAGCATGTAGTTCTATAACATCAACAGGTCACCTAAAACAACTTGATGGAACCCCATCTTGTGCTTAGAAATGCAGCACGTAATGTGAATACATGAAGGCCCGGTATGGGTACATGAAGGCCATGGCGTCGGCAATCTAACCTCAAGTCTATCATATCTTCATCTTGGCATTTTGGGGACTGAAGAGAAAGGTGCTTTGGGGACCTACGGTTTCATTTTGGGATGTTTACGGCCACAACAAATACTCACCATAGCTTGTGCGCGAGGTCGTTTGTGAACAGATGTGAGTACGTAGGTTCAATTTATACAAGTATCATTATTTTTCTATCCGTTAACCCTCTCAAAGTTTCTCATGTTTCAACTTTATTAAATATTATCTTCTTGAACACTTTATTTTATGTGTTATATCAAGCACAAAGAAAGTGCACCTAAGAAACATCTGGAATCCCCAACTCATTCACCCTTTAAGGGTCAATTTTAGGATACGTCCGGTTAAAGGCAAGGCTGCTACCAGGATAGTGATCCATACAAGGAAACTCGTATGGATTGCAGTTTCTAGTAGGTTTACTCATTAACCCATAAAACGAAGGTTCAGGAACCAATCATTTCAAAATTCTGCTAGCACTGATACTGGGAAGACCTGCTGTTATCTTCCAACGGAAAGGGTTAAATGAGTGTTCTATATTTGAACTAATTACGCGGAAGAAACTGTCGTCTCTGGCTGAAAGTCGATATTGCATGTTCATTAAATATGGAGACTGAAACTCAACTAGTGGCTTTAGGGAAAAAGATGGGTCTGAGTGGTACGGAGTTATCAGATTTTGTCCAGAGGGAAAGGGATGACCAACAGGGGGAACTGCAGAGGCAGACGACTTTTAAACGGGGGGAGGCAAAAATTAGAAAGGAGGAGGCCCAGCCTAGAATAGAGGAAACTGAAAAGGAAATGGAATTGTTGAGGTTAAGGTCTGAACTTGGGGTGGGTACTACAAGATCGGAGCTGGCCAGAGCGCCGGAAGTAAAGGCACTGCGCCCTAAACTTCCTACATTTGCAGAAGACGAAGATGATATGGACGCCTTTCTAGAACGTTTTGGAAGGTTTGCCCAGGGTCAAAATTGGAACGAAGATCATTGGGCAATTTCTCTTTCCACACTCCTCATTGGGAAGGGGTTAGATGTGTACGTCGCACTCTTGTCATCTGAAGCGACCGACTACACTGTTTTGAAAAGGGCACTTTTAAAGAGGTATTAATTGACCGAAGAAGGGCTCAGGGTTAAGTTCCGTGAAGTCAAAACCGAGAGGGGGGAAACTGTTTTTCAGTTTGTGGCACGGTTACGGAGATTTTACAATAGGTGGATTCAGGATAGATCTCGCTGAGGTTGAGCAGACGTTTGAATCTTTGAAAGATTTGATGATCAGAGAACAGTCGCTGTCAAATTGTTCTAAGGAAATGTCCCTGTTTTTGAAAGAGTGTAGGCCCAAAGACTTAGAGGAGCTAATAGATTTGGGTCAAAAATATGTTGAGGCACACGACGGGTCGATAGGTCCAAGCGGACATGTTCCGCCAAGGTTCAATAAGGTAAGTAAGGAAGCGTCGCAGATAGACAAGCAAAGGGGAATTCCCCAAGGAAAATAGGTGCGAGATGACCGTTTATGTTTCGTCTGTGACCGAAAGGGTCACGTGGCGAAGGAATGTCGGGGAAGAAAACAAGTAGGTTTTAAATCAGATAACAGTAAGAATATCATTAATAATAAAAACCACATGAGCGCTGCATGCATTGATATCAGAAACAATATTGAGAATGGCCATTATTATTAGCTGATGGGAAGAGAGTCCCGTTTATTAGTGGTTTATGTCTAGAGCCAGGGGGCGCGGTGGCTCAGTTGGTAGAGGTGCAGGCTGCAAGCCGAGAGGTCCTCGGTTCGAATCCCACCTGCGGCAACCGCGTTGTGTCCTTGGGCAAGACACTTCACCCCGATTGCCTACATGGGGGCACGATGCCGCTGTGTACTGAGGCGTACTGCACGTCGATGGTGCGCATGTCTTCAACCAATCTAACCCTACCTGTGCTGCGGTGCAGAGTTCAGAGTTACGATGTTGGAGAGCTGACAGCTGCTCGTCGTTGCTCGGTGGTTCTCTCCGGGTACTCCGGCTTCCTCCACCCGTAAAACTGTCACGGTCACGATTAGCCATTGTGCATAAGTATGTGACTTTAAACACCAATAAATAAATATGTCTAGAGCCAGAGGTCAGTAAAGGAACGCCAGTAAGTAATGGTTTTGTTGGTCATTCGCAAGTCGATGTGTTAAGAGACACGGATTGTTCTGGTGTTACAATTGATAGGTCTTTGGTGAAAGATTGTGAACTGACAGATAAGGAACAATTTTGCATGCTAATTGAGTACTGTGAGGAGATTTCCTGTGGCTAGAATAAAAGTTGATATGATATTCCTTATTTTAAGGGTACAGTTGAAGCCATGTGTATCAAGAACCCGATATATGCTCTTGTGATTGGAAATATCCCGGGGGTCAGGGACGCGCCCTGGATAAGTCATGGCATTGTAAGAGGGAAGTGGAGAAGCGCTCCCAAGATATGACAGCTGACAGGCAGTTACGAATAGTGTTCAACCGATGATCGGAACCGGCCACCACAATCGGCCGATTGTGGGCAATCGGATGACAACGGCAACGGCTCCTGGAATATCGGTTCAACCGATTGTTGCCAAACATTTTGAGATCATTCATTAACCGCATTTTGTTATCTTCTGCAATTGTTCACATTGTTAATGTAAAATGATGCCAATGATACCATTCAATAAAGTTGAGAAACAACCACAAAGTGTATTCTTAATCTCTCTAGAAGCCCATTTATGGGGTATACAAGTTAAACGACATGCGAAGCTTACAATTGGGCGAAATCGCTAGTTCATACCGGAAAAATGACGGTTACACTCCATTGACTCAGGCAGAAGTAAAATTACCAGTCGCACGCACTTGGGCGGTAAACGTGGCTCCTAGAGCCACGTTTACCGCCCAAGTGTGCGCGACTGGTAATTTTATTTCGATCGCAGGCAACGAAGTTTAATGTTCAGTTTAATGTGGTTCTTTCGAGCCTCGACTTGTCCTAGTGCACGGTATTTCAATTGGAATCGGCATCGGAATCGGCCGATTGTGAGCTCAAATAACCGGTAATCTGTCAACGACCATTTTTGGTAATCGGTTGAACACTAGTTACGAAAGGGTAGTGACTGCACAACTGGAGGGAAGGTCGTTCGCCAGGTTGAGAGGAACCCGGTTGAGGAGGTAAGTAGCAGTCAGCAACAAGGACAGAATTATGTAAATGTTCAGGTTGCGAATGAGAGACGAGGGATGTCGGGGACAATTACAAATCTTCCATTGTCAGAAGTGAAAGAGGCTTTTGCAGTTGTTACACGGGCCCATGCTGTCAGGGAGAAGCAGCCAATTAGGCCACTTGTAGTTCCACAGGGAACGGTGGGAGAGGTCGACGTTGAAGAGCTGAAGCAAGCCCAACGGGATGACGAGTCTCTAATTAAATTATTCGTTTTTGGGGCTGGCCGGGTACTATCGAAAGTTCATACCCAACTTTTCGGAAATTGCAGCGCCCCTGACAGACTTGACAAAGAAACAACAATCGAATATAATTAAATGGGGCTCACCACAGGAGAAAGCATTTCGGTCGTTGAAGGAGTCGTTGTGCCAAGCACCCAATTCTAAGGCTTCCGGATTTCAGTCGACAGTTTGTAGTACAGTCGGACGCTTCAGATACAGGGGTAGGTGCTGCTCATCTACAGCAATACGAAGGGGGTCTCTTCTCCGTCGCATATGCTAGCAAAAAGCTTTTGCCATGGGAGAGAAACTTCTCGGTGATAGAAAAGGAATGTCTTGCTTTGGTGTTCACTGTAAAGAAATTTCAATATTATTTGTATGGTAAGGATTTCATTCTACAAACAGATCATGCCCCACTGTCATATCTAAGGGATTCTAAAACTCAGAATAGTAGGCAACTGAGGTGGGCAATGCTCCTTCAAAATTACAATTTCAAGGTCGAGGCAATAAAAGGATCTCTGAACGTTGTGGTGGATTATTTGAGTAGACAGTAGGGACATGAAGTTATATTCCAACAGGGGTCATACTGATGGCATGGTTGTACATAGTTGTTTGTGTTTTGTGCTTTTAACGATATTTGGTACTTTATTTACTGTGTTAGCTTAGGCTTCTGTAGTTACCCATCGCACCATGGTTTCAGAAGGTTCTGTGCTTTTAGAATCAACAGAGGACGTTCATCTTAAGTAGGGGCGTGTGTCACAGAGCTTTGGTACATATGCGTATCGTCTTGGTAAGGGTGAACCGTGGACGTCGGTTTCTGGCACAGTAGGTTTCACTTCCTACGGTAAATAGAAATTAGATCCGCCAACTGGATTATAGCAGTGTGAATCTTACCAGTCAGCATTTTATTCCATGAGTAATTTTATGTTCCCACGGTAGACTGAAAGTGGACGCTTGAACGTGCGAGAGGGAGAATTGTTCTGACCATTGTAAGGTAGAGATGTGAAGAACTTTGGTCCGCTGTTCGCGGCGGTTGAACTGTTTTCCAGCGAGGATGGACATGTAACATCGTATATATACAGCGTTTAGTTTGTCATGCTTTCGTAAAACCAAATGTGTACAGTTCGCGACCTCCAGACAAAATGAACCTGAAGGTGATGGATAAGGAATACGCTCATTCCAGCGACTGATAACTGGTGTACGCGAGATTAGTAAGGAACAGAAGAACATTGTCGTCAGGGATGGCACCTTTGAATGAAAATTTTATCACGATATTGTCCCGGGGACAAAGCTTGCAGCACGGCACGATTTAACCCAATAAGGAGCCCGACACTGCTTCGTCGTTAATTTCAGCTCATTTTTCAGAAGATTCCTACAGCTGCGATACACCTCTAATAATCACCACCTATCGATAGGAGGAAGTGAAGGCCTTCATGAACTTTATAACAACGAAATGGACATTTCCGTGTAGCTTGTGCGCGAGGTCGTTTGTGAATAGATGTGAGTACGTGGGTTCAATTTATACAAGTATCATTATTTTTCTATCCGTTAACCCTCTCAAAGTTTCTCATGTTTCAACTTTATTAAATATTATCTTCTTGAACACTTTATTTTATAGGTTATATCAAGCACAAAGAAAGTGCCCCAAAGAAACATCTGAGTAGTATGTCATGTTCCCATACACCCCACATTTGGGTGTCTCATCGGGGGATCTCATGTGACGTCATAGTCACGTGGCCTAGTGGCGCCATGTTGTGTTGTCATGGTAACCCGCGTGAGCGGCCATGTTGTGACGTCATCTCCATAGTGATACGTGGTGTGAGTGTGCATATGCAGCGCGTGTTGTAAGTGAGATACGTGTTTCCGTCGTCCATTTTGTATACTGGAGGCCGCCATCTGGGTTTCTATGGTAGCACGTGGTTGCTATGTTACCTAAGACCTACAACAGGACAGGGGTATGTTTGAGGGTATGTTCGATTGTAGAAGAGTAAATCTAATTACCACAAACAACCCGACAATCCCTCAAAATCACCGCAATTGACCTTTATTTGATACGGATTTCCCATGTTATTGGTTTTATTGACTTAGCACGTAGTGCTATAGTACTAATGGGGTACAAGGGTGTGCGTTCGATTGAAGAGGAGTAATGTTCTGGCTTAGAATTCTCCCAGAATCCCTTTTAGGATCCCTACCCCACAACGTTTTTCCCATTAAAAGACACGTTCCTTTGGTCATTACCCAGAATTCTCTGCTTCTATCTATATATGCAATACTTTTCTTCTATCTGGTCCTGTTCCTTTGTTCTAGAGTATACTCCAGTAGCGTAGAAGAGCCTATTAAGTGGAACAGCTTTGCTCATTATTACTATATTTAGCTATTCTAGTCTATTCTTGTTAGTTCTGACCCTATTCCAAGTACTCTTGTTGTTTCATTTATCTAGATCATTTATATAAATTATATCTAACCAATCAGATTGCTTGATTTTCTACAACCTGTACTTAATCGTATAGAGTTATCTCCCCTTATTACAACGAAGTTGTATCCGATTCTCATCACATCTATATCCAATGACAATATCCCCGGGCACCCCAGTTTCGGCACTCCTTTTTTGAAAAAACATATGACCTTCGGCACCCCTTTTTGCCGTATGTGCTTATGTGGAAAAGCACAATGTGACACAATGTGGCCTAGCACAAAGGCACGTGCTTTATGTGCCGATATGTGCTCATGTGAAAAGCACAATGTGACAGAATGTGCCCTAGCACATAGGCACATACGGGTATTTGAGGATATCTATGGCCTGGTATTGTGTTATTTGAGGATACCTACTGGTGAATCCCTTTTTGTCATATGTGCTTATGTGAAAAAGCACAATGTGACACAATGTGCCCTAGCACAAACGCACATGCTTTACGTGCCGATATGTGCTTATGTGAAAAAGCACAATGTGACACAATGTGCCCTAGCACATAGGAACATACGGGTATTTGAGGATACCTATAGCCTAGTATTTGAGGATACCTATCTAGGATACCTTCTGGAGAATCCCTTTTTGTCATATGTGCGTATGTGAAAAAGCACAATGTGACACAATGTGCCCTAGAATATAAGCACATGCTTTATGTGCCGATATGTGCTTATATGAAAAGGCACAATGCGACACAATGTGCTCTAGCACATAGGCACATATGACCAAAATGGAATTCCATAGCCACAGGTGTTTTCCAAAAGGGATTCTTTAAAAGAGATTCCGTAAAATGGAATTCCTATCCGTCTTCGTAAAATGGGATTCCGTGTTTTAACATCGACAGTCGAGGGTATAGAAAAGGACTAATAAAGCCTAATTCATCAACTACAACAAGAACCCGAACAGATACAACTGACAACCAAGATCGAAGGGAACACAACATAAACTTTGACTTAATCTTAACGCCCAATATATACAATAACATTTTTAACCTGAATGGACTATAACCACTAAATATTACATTCAACAACCCACCTAAACAGACGAAAAATGAACGAAGATCGAACTTGTTGGAACCAACTGAACAGAACTAACTGAACTACAGTTGAACTGTTGAAGTCGCAGTGAACGAAGATCTAACACAACCAAGATCGAAGTGAAGCGAACAAATTGAAGAAAATCGAACTGATCTGATCGACAGATTGAACAGATAGAAGAGAACCGATGCAATGAAGTTATCGAAGTGAATTGACCATAAAAAATGAACAAAGATCTAACACAGCCAAGATCGAAGTGAACATAACATAACAAAGAAGAAGATCGAACTGATCTGATTGAACACAACCAAGATCAAAGTCAACATAACAAAGTTTTCAACTTAATGAACCCATATATAACCCAATGTTAACCCTCTTGAACTGAACAAAATTGAATGAACCCTTTGAAGCCAGTACAGTTTTTAACTATAACCTCTATAACCCAGTGTAAACCCCTTTGAACTGAGTGAACTATATTTTTAACCATAACCTAAATGAAGGTATTAACACCCTTTAAACTGAATGAATTTTAAACTTAATAAATTTTAACTGAATGAACTACAACCAATTGAACTAAATTCTTCTAATAGGGAAGGGAAATACCCTCGAGTGTCGATGTTAAAACACGGAATCCCATTTTACGGAGTCGGATAGGAATTCCACTTTACGGAATCCCTTTTAAAGAATCCCATTTGGAAAACACCTGTGGCTATGGAATCCCATTTTGGTCGTATGTGCCTATGTGCTAGAGCACATTATGTCACATTGTGCCTTTTCACATAAGCACATATCGGTACATAAAGCATGTGCTTATGTGCTAGGGCACATTGTGTCACATTGCGCTTTTTCACATTAGCACATATGACAAAAAGGGATTCTCCAGAACGTATCCTAGATAGGTATCCTAAAATACTAGGCTATAGGTATCCTCAAATACCCGTATGTGCCTATGTGCTAGGGCACATTGTGTCACATTGTGCCTTTTCACATAAGCACATATCGGCACATAAAGCATGTGCCTTTGTGCTAGGGCACATTGTGTCACATTGTGCTGTTTCACATAAGCACATATGACAAAAAGGGAATTCACCAGTAGGTATCCTCAAATAATACAATACCAGGCCACAGGTATCCACAAATATCCGTATGTGCCTATGTGCTAGGAGTCCACCAAATAAGAGGTGAAACATACGAGACGTACTACTCATCTGGAATCCCCACCTTATTCACCCTTTAAGGGTTAATTTTAGGATACGTCCCGTACACAGGCACCTATAGGCCTTCTTCATTGATGTGTCAGGCACCTATAGGCCTTCTTCATTGAAGTGTCAGGTTCACTGAAGAGCCCCGCACCTATAGGCATTCTTCATTGAGAAGATTGAGGAGTCAGGCAACAATAGGCCTTCTTCGCTGAAGAGTCAGCGCCTATAGGCCCTCTTCGCTGAGAAGTCAGGCACCTATAGGCCTTGTTCACTGACGTCAGGCACCTAGAGGGCTTCTTCATTGACGTCAGGCACCTATAGGCCTTCTTCACTGACATCAGGCACCTAGAGGGCTTCTTCACTGAGGAGTCAGGCACCTATTGGCCTTCTTCACTGACATCAGGCACCTAGAGGGCTTCTTCACTGACGTCAGGCATCTCTAGGCCTTCTTCACTGACGTCAGGCACCTAGAGGGCTTCTTCACTGCGGAGTCAGGCACCTCTAGTCCTTCTTCACTGAGGTCAGTCATCTAGAGGCATTCTTCACTTCACTAAAGCCAGGCACCTAGAGCATTTTTCAATGAAGAGTCCGGCACCTATAGGCCTTCTTACCTGCAGAGGCGGGCAATTATAGGCCTTCTTCACTGAGGAATCAGGCACCTATAGGCCTCCTTCACTGCAGAGACGGGCACCTATAGGTCTTTACTGAAACGACAGTCACCTAAGGCCTTCTTTACTAGGGAGTCTGGCATCTATAGAGACATTATTCATTAAAGAGACAGGCACCAATAGTCCTTATTCATTGATGAGTCAGGCACCTATAGGCTTTGTTCATGGAAGAGTCAGGCACATACAGGCCCTGTCCACTGAAGAGACAGACACCAATAGTCCTTCTTCATTGATGAGTCAGGCACCTCTAGGCTTTCTTCATTGAAGAGTCGGCTAACTACAGGCCTTCTTCACTGAAAAGTCCAGCACGTATATGCCTTCTTCACTGAAGAGACTGGCACCTATACGCCTTCTTCACTGAGAAATCAGCCACCTACAGAGACAAGCACCTATACGCCCTCTTCACTGAGAAATCAACCACCTACAGAGACCGGCACCTATTCGCCCTCTTCACTGAGAAATCAGCCACCTACAGAGACTGGCACCTATAAGCCCTCTTCACTGAGAAATCAGCCACCTACAGACCTTCCTCATTGAAGAGTCAGGCACGTATAGCCCTTCTTCATTGAAGTGACAGGCACCTATACGCCCTCTTCACTGAGCAATCAACCACCTAGAGACCTTCTTCATTGAAGAGTCAGGCACATATAGCCCTTCTTCATTGAAGTGACAGGCACCTATGGGCCCTATCCACTCTGGAGACAGGCACCTATGGAACTGCATGTTGACCTTCTACCGCAACTTGTAAACTACTATAAGCACATAACCGTCAAATTTATTTATTTATTTATTGGTGTTTAAGGTCACATACTTATGCACAATGGCTAATCGCGATCGACATAACAGTCAAAAAGGGTGCAGGAAACATCTAGAACGAGGTTTGGGGCCACGGCCGTAGAAAGGTATTTTCCGGTAGAAATTATTGATGCAATGCTTTGCTGCATGCAGTATTCGTGTCACGTAATCTTGGCATAGATTGATAATTCTACTGGTTAGAAATTATCGATGCAATGCTTCGCCGCATGCAACATTCATGTGGTCATGATGTACATTGATAATTCCCCTAGAAAATAGCTTTCTACCCAACATACCAGTTCCTTTTCATATCTTGATATTTCACATCCAGGATGTTTGGACGCTTTCCAATAGCTTCTACCGAATAGAATTCTGTCTGATTGACAGTACCCGACCACTCTCTTAAAGTAACTTACGACAACGGAACCGTTAAAGTTTTGTCATCCGGACCGGAAATTTTCGGGTTTACAGGCCTGGCATTTTCAGTAGGGGCGATTTATTCACCCGCCTATTGCTCGCCTTAAAAAAAATTAAGGAGGTCAAAAACTAACCCTAATAATGATTACTATAACAGCCTATTCCTAAAACCTACCTTTTTCAGATCTTTGCTATGTTAGTGGTTTTCGTAAGACGCTACACTGCCCCTCCCACACCCCCGGGCCTTGCCGAGGCCCGGAGGAGTGCGAGCGGCAGTATAGTCGTCTTACAGAGACTTCCTTGCTGGCAACACCGAATAAAATGTGCAAAGCCCACCAGGCAAAATTCATTAATAGTAAAACTTTATTTTGCCAGTTTTAGCATTTGAAAGCTTGAGGGGAGCTAATCACTCCCCAATATCAGGCGATGGGGAACGATTTTAAGCCAATGTTAAGAATGCCAGACCTGTGTTTAATGGGACATAGCGTCTCCGCAACAGTTTACTAAGTTCTTGCTTATATCAAGATTTATACAAAACAGATTCCATTCATTCTAATTACTTGCATTGTGTGACAACCAATGTATTCACTCCACAGAAAATAGAATTCTTGTTTGACCTGCTTTACTTGAAGGTAAATGACCTGCGAAATATCTTTATAGCTCTCGTGATATGTGTCACGTATTTAAGTATATTTTGCAAACCTAATGCTTATGTGTTGAATAAAGTTCGCTGATCCGTCCTGAGAATATAGTCTGTGAATCTCATTTGTGTTCAGTGATTGTTGTACATGTATATCGCCGGGACAGTCACGTCTGTGAATCTGAATTTGTGCTCGGCGATTGTACGCGCATATCGCCGGGACAGTCTTGTCTGTGAATCTCAATTTGTGCTCCCCCTTTGTTGTACATGTATATCGCCGCCGGGGACGTGTTTACTGTTATCAGTTTACAGCTAGGAAGTAAATAAAAGTGAACTGATTTTTATTTTTGTACATTCACCGACTAATGAGCATTTGTGGAAGTCTTACTGTGCAGTGTGCACGTATATAGGTTGATGTGACAAGATACATATTTCATATATTATATTGTTTCAAATTAAGAGAAGAGAAAACACTTTTGGGGAGTACAGCGATGACATAAAACATAGTTTCTTACTTCGACACATGAGAGGTGGCGGGATGAGGATGTTTCTTTATTTTTAGTTTGTAACAAAGAAGATAAAATTTATCTTTATCACAAAGAAACAAATATTCGGATGAGTATTTCACTACAGTAGAAAGCAGAAAAAACAAAATCATATTTACAATTGGTGATTTTTAGTTTCTCTCAAAACTGAATGAATCTGTTCTGAATGAATTTCACTGTAATTTGTTTGTTATCCTGGAATTTTTAAAGGTAAGTTTTGTAGCATATTCTTACCCCTATCAATCGTACATTTTGGTGTTTACAGGGACGTGGTGACATTGGGGTGTGGGGGGGGGGTATCCCCCCCCCCCCAATCCTGGTAAAAATTTCCTATAGTTGGAAATTCGGAGGGAAAGTCATGAATAGTTGGAAATTCCATCTATCTGGATTTTAGAGCTGCTTTGGTGATGCTGATGTCTTCCTTACTTCCCAAAATTCCAGCTCGATCGGTTTCAAATCGGCACAAATTCCAACTGTTACTATTTGTAACTACAGTGTACCCAATTTCGAGCTTCATAAGTATGCATGATGTCAATCGGTACGAGATTTCTATAGTAGGCTACGTTTACTTATTGTAATTAAAAAAAGTCCTCGAAATACACTTCAAGAAAATAACATCATGTAAAATCGTTATCCTGAGTTAATTCCATCATTCACAGTTACAAAATGATGTAACGTCGAAAACTGATCATTCCTGCATAAGATCTGATGTTCGGACAGTGTGAATTGTTCAAAGTTCTCAGCTTGAGCATTTGTTTAGCTCAAATTCAATTCCCAGAATAATACCAAATAATAATAACCAGATAATTTTGTCATATATGTGTTGGCATTTCAATTACTAGAATCGACTTTATACCCCCCCCCCCCCCCTTCCGTGGCTTCATTTTTAAAATGTTTGTCGGTAGTGCATTTCCAACTATGGGGAGGGACTGGGAGAGGTTTCCCACTTCCGGTCCCTCCCCCAGTTGGAAATTCACTTCAGCCACGTCCCTGGGTGTTTACAACATTCTTGAAACACAAGGCATATTTTTGTTTGTAAGGGGTGGGTCTACCCACTTGCTTATTTATTGGGGTTTAACACTTTCAATAGCCAGGTCACATCGTGTGGTACAGTTTTACGGGGAGAGGATGAAGTACCTTAGAGAACCAGCGAGCAGCGGCGAACAACTGTAAGGCTCTCCAAGAAAACTTTTCACCAGTGCCCAAAATACTGATAAAAGAGTCAAATATCATATAGCAGACTAATGATCAGAGTATACAGAAATGGAATATATTCATTTCTTTCACTAAAAAAATTATTTTTATGAGTGTGATGACAGACAAGCTTCGAATAGCATTATTAATCACTTGCAAAAATCAAAAATAGATAGGTAATTCCAATGACTGGATTTCAAATGAAAGACTTCGAACTTCAGACTCGGAGAAAGCATATTTTATCATTTCGCCTCTGAAGTGTTACAAACGTCCAGAAGAAAATGCACGAAATAGAAATAAGGGTCGAATAAAAAAAACACACACACAAGGGAAGTAGTTCACATGACGATTTGTATCCATGTAAGGCAAATCGTGATCTTGGGCAAAATATTGTTTTCAAAGATATAAGAACTACAGAATCGATCACACTCCTCTTAAATTAGCATGGCTCAACACATTCACAATGGAAAGTTGAGGTTTTGGCATGGCCCGTCGTCCGTCTGTCCACGCTATGAGACTTACGAGGCAAATAGCGATTTTCGGGGTTTGTATTAACGGCTAGGGTCAGTTCAGGGTTGGGGTTAACGTTAGTTACCATCAAGCATTACGTTTTGGGATGCAACCATATCTATATCACTCCCCCACCCCCTCCCCCACCCCCACCCCCAAAAAAAGAATTTCCAAAAAAACGAGGTTTTAACCGTTGTCGGAACGAATTAAAATAATCAATTTTTCCGTAAAAAATAATTAAGCCCACAACTCCCATTATTAAGAACGTCCGTTGGACGTCTGGACGTCTGTCCGTCCGTCAACAATAGTGTTCAACCGATGATCGGAACCGGCCACCACAATCGGCCGATTATGGACAATCAGATGACAACGGCTCCTGGAATATCGGTTCAACCGATTGTTGCCAAGCATTTTGAGATCATTCATTAACCGCTTTTTGTTATCTTCTGCAATTGTTCACATTGTTAATGTAAAATGATGCCAATGATACCATTCAATAAAGTTGAGAAACAACCAAAATGTGTATTCTTAATCTCTCTAGAAGCCCATTTATGGGGTATACAAGTTAAACGACATGCAAAGCTTACAACTGAGCGAAATCGCTAGTTCATACCGGAAAAATGACGGTCATACTTCATTGACTCAGGCAGAAGTAAAATTACCAGTCGCACGCACTTGGGCGGTAAACGTGGCTCTGAGAGCCACGTTTACCGCCTAAGTGTGCGCGACTGGTAATTTTGTTTCGATCCCAGGCAACGAAGTTTAATGTTCAGTTTAATGTAGTTCTTTCGAGCCTCGACTTGTCCAAGTGCACGGTATTACAATTGGAATCGGCATCGGAATCGGCCGATTGTGAGCTCAAATAACCGGTAATCGGTCAACGACCATTTTTGGTAATCGGTTGAACACTAGTCAACAATTCAATACGGCTCGGGCCAGAGGCCGTATTTATGAACCGATCTTTACGAAACGTCTTGGGTACCTTTGTTGTCACTGTGGGACAAGAACGAGTGTTTTTGGGGTGCGGTCCGAAATTTAAGATGGCCGCGGGCAGCCATTTTATCTCGAAATTAGTACAATTAGTTTTTTAACAGAACTTCTATATGAAGGTTCTGATTTGGATAAATTTTTGAATGAATGTTTAGTTACATGGAATACATCACACATAATACGGGGGTTTTTTTCGTTCAGAAATAATGCAAATTATATGAACTTTGATTTATTCAGTGCTGATAATACACAGTAAGTGCACATGTCAATACAGCTCGGGCTATCCAGAAGCCATATTTATGAACCGTTCTTCACGAAACTTCTTGGGCACCTTTGTTATCACCTTAGGGTGAGAACGAGTGTTTTGGGGTGCGGTCCGAGATTCAAAATGGCTGTCGGTGGTCATTTTATACCGAAATTAGGTATAATCATTTTTTTTTTACAGAACTTCTAGATAAAGGTTCTGATTTGAATATATTTTTGTATGAATGTTTAGTAACATGGAATACATCACATATAGTACGGTTTTTTTTCTCATGCATAAATTATACAAATTAGATGAATTTTGATTTATTCAGTGCTACTTGTACACAGTTAGTCCACATGTCACTACGACTCGTGCTAGAGGCTGTATTTATGAACCGATCTTCACGAAGTCTCTTGGGCACCTTTGTTATCACCTTGGGTGAGAACGGGTGTTTTTGGGTGCGGTCCGAAATTTCGAGATGGCCACCGGCGGCCATTTAGACAAACTTTGATTCATTCAGTGCTACTTATGCACAGTAAGTGCACACCTCCACACGGCTCTGGCTAGAGGCATCTAACTGTCACCCGCCTTTACAATACTTTACCTGTACATTTGTTATCAGGTCATTACCTAGATGTGTGTCATTGTTGTGTCACATATTATACAAGTACATGTCTTACACAAGTTGAGCCACAGTGTCACTGATACTTTCATTTCTTTTGCTGAGGCACTGTTACCAGCGCCTTGGTGCTTCAATGGTTAAAGGCACTTTGCACTTTACGCCGTAGCGATACATGTACATATGTATTTATCCATATATATACTCTCACAAGTATACTATATATATATTTATATACAGTACATTATTTTAATGCTTATTTAAATAATATGTCAAGTTGTGAGTAGAATTCTTCAGGAGACCCGCAAAATGGATATAGTGCTATGTACTGCGGCATCGTGCCTACAGTACCAGCCCAGTGCTTGTGTTGTCTGCAGAGCTTTCTTCGCGTTCTGCTGCCTCAAATTAAAACACAACCTTTCAATTTCTGTTTTTATAGACATCTCATCATCGATTGACGAAGTGATGACAGCTGCCTCATCCATATCAGTGTTCACATGGAATTGACTATCCACTAATACATGTGTGTTTCCACTCGGTTGGCCTACCACGATTCGTGTGATTGGGAGCTTTTCAGAAGCAGAACCCAGGTTTTCGTGTGGTTTACAGATTCGACCACCAAATGCCATTGTCATCTTACTGTCTGTTCAGCACTGCAAACTCTTGTAGAAAATGCTTGTGTGTTGAGCAGTCTCGTTCTTGTTCGGTGTATTTGTAATCCCACCGTTTTTGCATAAGGTGAATTTCATTGTGGTGTTTTTGTAGTGACACATACTGTTCGTTTACAAATGCCTCTCAAACCCACTAGCTATCTACTAATTTTTTTAACTCTATATCATACTAGGGAAATATTTACAAAATTTGAAAAATAGGAAAGCTTAAGCCTTTACCCAACGTAACGATCAAAACCTGTCAGCGCTGTTGACAATAACTGTCATTCAATTTTCACTATTTTTTTCATTTTTTGCCGCAAAAACGTAGCTTATGAACCCTCACTGGAACGAGCTTATTCCAATAAGGGGTTTTTACCTTCATTTTTGATGCAAAAATAAAAACAATTAGTTATTCAATAATTTTGTTTGCAAGTGTCGTCTGCTTTTCGTGTTAGGTAAAGGTTTAATACAGCAAAGATATTAAAAAATAATAAAAAAAATGGATGTCGCATCGGACGCAGTAGGGGCCTAAAACTGAAAAAAGATATTCAAGAAAAAATCACTATCTATATATGTTCCAAATTTGATGAGCCCAGGTCAACAGGAAGTACCTCAAAATCGTGGTAGAGAAAAAAAACATAAGAACCGATGCAAGTTATAAGCTAAACTTCAAGTGACATAAAACCGACCAATAATGGACAAAATACAGCTATCTCCCAAATTGTTGTAGCAAATTTAGCTAATCCAACACACTTTAATTTTTGACAATATGACCCCCCCCCCCCCCCCCCACCCACCCCCCCCCCCCCCCCCCCCGCCAACCACACCACATCCCATCCCTTTGACGCCACCCTAGAATTTTCCCATAACGGTTGAAAATTTGATTGGACTGGAAATTTTTATGCTGAAGCTGATATTCTAAAATGAAAAAAAATTGAAAATGAAAATAAAGTTTTAAAAAGCTATTGAGCATGAGTTTTTCAAGTAGTTCAGAGAAAACAGGTAAAATGCTGATTGGTCTGCACTTATTAACGTTTTGTGGGTTACCAGATTTGGCAATTTTCATTTCGTCTTGCAAAATTCCCGTCAGAAATGAGAGATTTATTGTGTGAGATAACGGATCTGTAATTTCACTTATTACTTCTTGCATTAGTTTTGACGAGATGTCTTTATAGTCTTTGCTTTCAATAATTTTGTTACGAATATTTCTTCTTCCTTCGAATCAACAAATATGTTATTTGGATTACAATCAATTAGGAAATCAGAGAAATGTTTGGTGGAGGAGCCAACATTGCTATTTATTGTTTGGCCAATGCAAGAAAAATAGCTGTTGAAGTGATTAGCTGTATCCACTGGGCCTGATTCCAGTTTCCCATTTTGTACAGACAGAGTCTGTCGGGAGGATATGAGTGTTATCTGTTTTTAGCTTACCGAAGGGAGCTTAACTTATCACCGGCCGTCCGTCGCCCTGCGTCCGTCGACCGTCGTCGTCGGTCGTCGTGAACATTTTTCAAACGATTTCTCCTCTGAAACCACTGGTCCGATTTTCACGAAACTTCATGTGGATGTTCATTACTACATGGCAATTCATGTTTGTTCAAATGAAATGGCCACGTCCCTTGGGGGCTCTGTATGGGGCATAACTCTGATAGCACCGTATGAATTATAGAAAAATTATTAAAAAATCTTCTTCTCCAGAACCAGTGGGCAGAATCTTTTGATACTTGGTATGCGCCATCTTGGTATGGGTCTGATTCAAATTTGTTCAAATCGGCCCCCTGGATTCATATTTGGGCTCACTATAGAAGCCCAAATTCGAACTTAGTGCATTTCAGGCAGGCCCGTCGGAACGAAATTTATATTGGGGGGGCTGATATTGCTAATTTGGGTGAACTGGCTGATACTAAATGGGTATGGGGTATCCAGATGCCGAAGACATCTGGCGCGAGTGCTGAAGGCACGAGCTTTTTAAGGGGGGGGGGGGGGGAGGGGGGTACTCCCCAAGAAAATTTTTTGAAAAGGGCAATCAAAGGAAGCATTCTGGTAGCTTTTGAAGCAAAAACCTCTTGATTCTTTTAAACGGCAAAAGTTGTTTTTTTTAACAAAATGTTTCAAAAATCCCAATGGAACCCCATAACATTTGGGGACAGTTCTCACACCGGGCTCACCTGCAGGCCGTGGCCGTATTCCGTCATGCTAAAAAACAGTCAGGCCTTATGGTGGATTCATTAGTTTTATCATTACGCCAGCGGTTGTCGTGGTCTTCTGAGCTGCCAAAGGAATTGCTCAAAACGTTTGCACATCAACATATGCAGGTGCATGTTATACATTCAGTGATACGTTCATAATTCTAATCCAGGGGCGTAGTAAGCTAATTTTATTGGGGGGAGGGGTAGGACCTATATTCCCATGACGCGACGCGTCATCCGAGCGACGAGTGGGGGGTGAACACGAGAGGGGATACCCTCCGTCTCGTTGGTGGGGGGTCCGGGGGCCTCCCCCGGGAAAATTTTCGAATTTAAGATGTAAAAACATGCATTCTGGTTGATTCTGAGCAAATAAATCGTATATTCCTATGACGCGTAGCGTCATCCGAACCGCAAAAAGGCGAGTGGGGGTAAGCACGAGAGGGGGTACCTCCCCGTCTCGTTGGTGGGTGTCCGGGGGGCCTCCTCTGGGAAATTTTTTTAATTTAAGATGTACAAATATGCATTCTGAGTGATTCTGAGCAAATACATCGTCAATAAGGAAATACGTCAGCTCTCTGATCAATTCAGCGTGATTTCCGAGCAGAATGACAGAAATAGTGAACATGCAATGAATTACTCTGTGGTTGGTTGGGGTTTAACACCGCTTTCCACAACTAGGCGAAAACACAACTGTCAGTTTTATTGGTGGAAGAAAGCCCACGTGGAACCCACTCAATCCAGTAATCATTAACAGTAATGTCGGAATATGGTAACCAGTGGGCATCCCGTGTGGAGAAACCACCAACCCAGCCCAGTAAAGCCTACTTTTGACAAATTTGTGGGGGTGGGGGAAATATCTCCCCTTACCCCCCCCCCCCCCCCCCAACCGGTTCCTACGCCACTGTTCTAATCTGAGTTCAATAATGTAATGTCCAGTTTTATTAAGATTACATCGGTTGCTCCCATCATGGATAAACTAACGACAAAATATGAGCAAATTATTGGAGGGGCTGCAGCCCCCCCAGCCCCCCCGGTTCCGACGGGCCTGTCAGGCAAATGTCTTAAAAAATATTCTTCTCCAGATCCAGCAGGTAGAATCTTTTGATATTTGATATGCAACATTGTGGAGTGGATCTGATTCAAGTTTGTTCAAATCGGCCCCTTGGATTCACATTTGGGCTCAGTATAGAAGCCCGAATTCGAACTTAGTGCATTTCAGGCAAATTTCATAAAAAATCTCCTTCTCAAGATCCAGCAGGCAGAATCTTTTGATATTTGGTATGCAATATTGTGGGATGGATCTGATTCAAGTTTGTTCAAATCGCCCCCCCCCCCCCCCCCCCCCCGGATTCATATTTGGGCTCACTATAAAAGCTCGAATTCGAACTTAGTGCATTTCAGGCAAATTTCTTCAAAAATATTCTTTTCCAGATCCAGCAGGCAGAATCGTTTGATATTTGGTATGCAACATTATGGGGTTGATCTGATTCAAGTTCGTTCAAATCGGCCCCTGGGTTCATATTTGGGCTCAGTATAGGAGCCCAACTTTGAACTTAGTGCATTTCAGGCAAATTTCTTAAAAAATCTTCTCAAGATCCAGTAGAATCTTTTGATATTGGGTATGCAGCATGCTTAGTGGGGTGAGATTCAAATTTGTTCAAGCCAAGTCCCTGGGTTCATATTTGGGCTCACTGTGGGAGCCCGAATGATAACTAAGTTCAAAATGAGGAATTTTCTTTAAAAATCTTCTTCCTCAGATCCAGCAGATGAATGCTTTTGATATTTGGTATGCAGCATCCTTAGGGGGGTAAGATTCAAGTTTGTTCAAGACATGTCCCTAGTTCCATAAAATTTGTCCCTCATGACTTCATTCCTTTTAGTGTTGATGAAGCATGTCTAACTGAATGTGACCCCAAATACTTCTTTGAACCACTTTGTTTGAATCACTTTGCCCGGTGAGCGATTAAGGCCCCTTGGGGCCTCTTGTTTTAATAGCAGTACGGAGAATGTCCCAGGTTTTTCTCATATTGTTTCTATTGTCATTCAAGATATTATTAAAATACAATACTTAGGCAGCTCGCTTTATCAGCTCAACTTTGGCGAAGCCAAATTTGAACTTATGCCATGGCCAGTTGTCCGTCTATCCGTCTGTCCGTCAACACGGCTGGGGCTAGAGGCCGTATTTATGAACCGATCTTTACGAAACTTCTTGGGTACCTTTGTTATGACCGTGGGACGAGCTCGAGTGTTTTGGGGTCCGATCCGAAATTCAATTTGGCCGCTGGCAGCCATTTTGTACAAAATTAGGTGCGATCAGATTTTTGCACAGAACTTCCATATGGAAGCGCTGATTTGAATAATTTTTCGCATGAATATTTAGTACCATGGGATACATCACATATAATACGGGTTTTTTTTCTCGTGCGTTTATTATGCAAATTAGACTAACTTTGATGTATTTAGTGTTACTTTCAGCACTGTAAGTGCAAATGCCAATACGGGTCGAGCTAGAGGCCGTATTTATGAACCGATCTTTACGAAACTTCTTGGGTACCTTTGTTATCACCGTGGGATGAGAACGAGAGTTTTGGGGTGTGGTCCGAAATTCAAGATGGCCACCAGCTGTCATTTTGTACCAAAATTAGTGCAATCAGTCTTTTGTACAGAACTTTTGTATGAAAGTTCTGATTTGAATAAATTTTTGTATAAATGTTTAGTAACATGGAATACATCACATATAGTACGGGTTTTTTTCTCGTGCAGAAATTATGTAAATTAGATGAACTTTGATTTATTTAGTGCTATTTATACACAGTAAGTGCACATGTCAATACGACTCGGGCTAGAGGATCTATTTATGAACAGATCTTCACGAAACGTCTTGGATACCTTTGTTATCACCTTGGGATGAGAACGAGTGTTTCTGGGTGCGGTCCAAAATTCAAGATGGCTGCCAGTGGCCATTTTGTACCGAAATTAGGTCCAATCAGTTTTTTGTCACAACTTCTTTTCAGCTCGTATTTATGAACTGATCTTCACAAAACTTCTTGGGTACCTTTGTTTTCACCTTGGGACAGGAATGAGTGAGTTTTGGGGTGCCTTTGTTATCACTGTGCTATGAGAACAGATATTTTGGGGTTCATTCAGACCCACTCTAGGACTCAAAGATTTCTTTTCTAGTTTAGCATTTGACTGTCACCCACCTTTACAATGCTTTACCTGTACATTTGTTACAGGCTACGGTCATTATTTATGTACAGACTGTTACAATACTTTATATGTACCTTTGTCATCAGGTCATTACCTAGATGTTTGTCATTGCTGTGTCACGTACTATACATGTACATGTCTTAACAAGTTGAGCTACAGTGTCATTGACACTTTCATTTTATTATACTTAGCACAATATGATTTGTACTTACCAGTTTTTTCAGTCGATGGATGTTTCAGCTCATTATGACATAGCTTGCTTTTATTCAATGAAGACCGGATGAGACCATTTGTCATCCAGGGTTTATGTTTGATGTATACTACTCAAAGTTTGCTTAACACCAAGTATATCCAACTACCTGTTTTACGTGTTTGTTTGTGTTTGACATTATTTGTTAGTTTTTGAATACGATAACCATGGAAAATTTTCAAATTTGCCAAAAAGTTGACGGAGCGAACTGGTATGGGTTCAATATTACTGTTGATAACAGCTTGACAACGCCTTCCCATGCTCCCAGTTGGGTTGATGGTGGTCCTTTGTGGGATGTTGTTTCATTCTTGGACCATCATGGCACCAAGCTCCTGGGCACTTCTTGGCTTGACTGGACGGGCTGAAATTGCAAGCTACAACTCATTCCAGACATGTCCGATTGGATTGAGGTCAGGGGGTCTTGCTGGCCAGCCCATACGCTCACCCCCCCCCCCCCCCCCCTTTGTTGGTACTCCCGGGCAGCATAGGCAACATGAGGACGGGCATTATCGTCCATCAGAATGAATATCTCACCCACTACACCTGCATACAATCTGACGTGGGAATCCTGGATCTCATCAGTATACCGCTGTGTAGTCAATGTACCACGTTCAAGGATACAGAGCTCTGTACGTCTATCCCAGCTGATGTCTCCCCAGTCCATTATTGAGGGGGTCTTGCTGGCCAGCCCATACGCTCAACCCCCCCCCCCCCCTTGTTGGTACCCCCGGGCAGCATAGGCAACATGAGGACGGGCATTATCGTCCATCAGAATAAATATATCACTCACTACACCTGCATAAATCTGACGTGGGAATCCTGGATCTCATCAGTATACCGCTGTGTAGTCAATGTACCACGTTCAAGGAAACAGAGCTCTGTACGTCTATCCCAGCTGATGTCGCCCCAGTCCATTATTGACCCTCCGCCATTGCGGCCATGTCCAGCAACGTTGGCTGCATGGAATCGCTCCCCTGAACTTCTCCATACCCTAGAACGCCTATCTGTGTAATCTAGGCAGTACCTTGACTCGTCTGTAAAAAGGACAGGTCGCCAATCTTATCTGGTACATCCAACATGGTTCATGGCCCATTCATATCGTGTCTGGCGGTGGTTGTGGGACGGAGGAATTCGCATACATGATCTTCTCGATCGGAGACCACCTTCATGCAACCTTGCTCGGATAGTCTGCGTCTGAACATTCACCCCTGATGCATTCTGAAGGTCACTGCGAAGCTGGGTTGCTGGTTGCAAAGCGGTTCCTACGGGCCTGAATGATCAAACACAGGTCTTCAGCTGCAGATGTTGCCCTGTCTCTGCCACCATGCTGTCTTACTGGTGTGCCACACTGCTGAAATCTTGCACAGGCTCTGGGGATTAGCGTATGGCTTCCTTCACCAACCTGACGATGTGTAGACCCTTGCTCCACCATCCCAACAGCCCGCCACGTTTCTGCTTCAGACTAATGTCTTCTTACATTCGCATTCGCCATATTCAATCATTAAATCACAAGAGTTTGTGTTAAAATGAAGATTGAATACTCTACACATGCCATGTACATGTAGACAGTACGCGAAAACATCATGAAATTCAAGGGGTACATGCTTTCCATGACTGTCACGAAAAGTCTGCCTGCCAAGAGAGCTAATGTAAACATTGGGGATCATCTCAATACATTCCTCAATCATATCCACCAAATATATCGCAAATATGTCACAAGCAAATTTCACTATAATGTGTCCAACATGTGGTGCTTAGCAAACTTTGAGTAGTATATTTTTCAGGAATGCTAATTTTTTTGTGAGGGAAGTTACTTTTGAACGAATTCAAGAAAGTAGTCATGAAGATTTTGTATGCCATATTTGGGCATGATGATTCAAACACCGATTCACAATCAGCATTGCCCAGCTTGTTTTAAAGGAGTTTATACGGTGAGAATAAATGGGGATCGTTTGATAAATGTTTTCGCGACATCCTTTATCTTAATAGATTATTCTCCCCGCGGATACCCCGGGAAGTGAAGCAGTGCCTGTTCACTGCGGTAAACAGGCTCTGTTTTACTGGTAAAATAGGACCCAGTCACCAATGTTTGGGATGTGCAAACCCTCTCTAAAATGGGCAACATGGCTTATTAACGCTCACCCCTGGTCTTCAGTTGATACTCATGTTGTGGTCATGATTAGCCATTGTGCAAACATATGTGACCTTAAACACCAATAAATAAATAAATAGAGAGTAATCGCTTGACTGGACTGGTTACGTGAAATAATTCATGAGAGGTGGGGGACGTTGTACAAACACGAGTGCGTGAATGTTTTACAATATAGTCCCTCGCCTCGAATGAATTATTTCACGTAACCAGTCCAGTCAAGCGATTACTCTGTTTATTACTTTTCATTATTAACGATAATTATATTATTTAACCCTTTACCTAACGTAACGGCCAAAACCGACCAGCGCTATTCTCAAAAATCGCCAATTAATTTTCATTTCAATCAGTTCTCGTTCGACGAGAATTAACTGAAATGAAAATTAATTGGCGATTATCTATGTTTTTGAGACAAAAAATGAAAATAATAGTTATTCAAGAATTTTTTTTTGCTTTTCATGTTAGGTAAAGGGTTAAAAAAACAACAACATAAAAACAATGAAGTCCCCATTACACCCACGGCAAAGCGTCTTCGTTTGCGCGCACGGATACATGACACAATGGTTGATTGCATAATTCACTTCTGAAGTTATCGTTTTTATCAAACCCGGAAATCTCAGTAAATCACACTTTGGAAAAAAATAAATGATTTTATTGAAATGTTTTGAAAAATATGATTTTTAGAAAGTAGTAAATAAATAAATATAATAGATTGTTCAGAATAAAACGTTCCAAAATGGTGGGAAATATCTGTAATAGTTATCCCGCCTTTGAAAACTGACGATAATGTGTTAGTGTAGATTTGGTCAAGCATGGTGGTCGAATAGTCCGTTACTCGTGTTGGTTTTGTAATTAGAGGGAGAAATACTTCATTAAACATACAGTCAACGAATGTTCGTTTTTTGTCGAGTACTCCACATTTTAAGAGATCGATGTTGAACTCCCCCATTAACAACTCCTTTGTATTATTTAGATTTAATTTGTCCAAAATTGCGGCCATTTCGTTCATGAACGAACTTTTGTCGACTCTAGGGGCAGAATTTGGTCGGTAGATTATTCCAACAGCATGAGGTTTTCAACTCACGTGTCTGCAAGTCAGTGTGAAGTATTGCAATCGCTTGGCGTCCGTCGTCCCTTAACTTTTTGCAAACCCGGTTTCCTCTTCATAGCCATTCAGCCAAATTCAAACATATATTGCACAAACCATCCCTGGGGTATATCCTTTCTATTTTGTACAAATGAAGCGGCTGCCTTCTTCGGGCTCTGGTCAATGATGCCAAAGCCTAAAAATCGTCTTCTCGTGAACCACCAAAGAGATTGCCTTGATATATGGTATGTAACACTCTTTGGTATTGAAGATTAACATTTGTTCAAGAGAAGTTGGTAGATCAATATTTGGGCTCTCGGTGGGGACATACCCATTCTGGGCTCCGCCCAAAATTTCTATTTCAAGAACCGATGAGCCGATTTGAACCAAATTTGGCATGTAGCATAAGTGGGTCCAAAGTACTTGATTGGTGCCCGAATTGGTTCTTTTCGTTGCCCCGTGAGTACCCCAGGGCTAAACAAAGAAAAAATTCAAATGCCCATATTTTCCAAACTACACGGAACAGAGAACTGTTATTTGGTATGAGGCATCCTCTTGACCAGTAAAATGGATTAATAAAAAACGGCCATCGGTTGTGTTCTGTTGGAGCGTTTGAAAAAATGCTGAGTCAGCATATTTGCAAAAATTGAGAAAAAAAAATTTCTTCAGAACCGCTGATCAGAATCTTTTGATATTTGGTATACAGCATCCATAGGATGGTCAAATACAAGTGTGTTCAAATCGACCCCCTCGGTTCATAGTTTGGCTCAACAGAGGAGCCCAAATAATTAACTTGGGGCGCTGTAGGGAATAAGCTTTAAAAATCTTCTTCAGATCAAACAGTCAGATTCTTTTGATACTTTGTATACAACATCTCTACAGGGGTCAGATTGAAGTTTGTTCAAATTGAGTCCCTGGGTTAATATTTGGGCTTCCTATGGGGAATAATCTTTAAAAATCCCTTTCTTTTGATATTTGGTATGCATCATCTCTAGGGGGCTAGGTTCAAGTTTGTTCAAATGGGATCCCTGGATGAATATTTAGGCTCTTTATTGAAGCTAAAATTTTAACTTAGTGCAATATGAGAAAATTTCTTTAAAAATCTTCTTTTTCAGACCCACTAGTGACAATCCTTTCATATTTGGTATGTAACATCTCTAGAGGTGTAAGATTTGAATTTGTTCAAATCGACTCCCTGGGTTTATATTTGAGCTTCCTATGCAAGCCTGATTATTAACTTGGTGGAATATGGTGGATATTTTTTTAAAATCTCCTTCTTCAGATCCACTAGTCAGATTCTTTTGATATTTCGTATGCAGCATTTTTAGAGGGGTTAGATTCAAGTTTGTTCAAATGGTATCCCTGGATGAATATTTGTGCCCTTTACTGGAGCCCAAATTTTAACTTAGTGCAATATGAGAAAATTTCTTAAAAAATCTTCTTTTTCAGACCTGCTAGTGAGAATCCTTTCATATTTGGTATGTTACATCTCTAGAGGTGTAATATTTCAATTTGTTCAAATCGAGTCCCTGGGTTAATATTTGGCCTTCCTATGGGAGCCTGATTATTAACTTGGTGCAATATGGGGAATAATCTTTAAAAATCTTCTTCTTCAGATTAACGGGTCAGATTCTTTTGATATTTGGCATGCAGCAACTCTAGGGGGCGGGGGTGGGGGTGGTGTAGATTCAAGTTTGTTCAAATGGGATCCCTGGATGAATATTTGGGATCTTTACTGGAGCCCAAATTTTAACTTAGTGCAATATGTGAAAATTTCTTAAAAATCTTTTTAAGACCCACTAGTAGGAATCCTTTCATATTTAGTATGTGATATCTCTAGAGGTGCAAGGTTCAAATTTGTTCAAATCGAGTTCCTGGGTTAATATTTGGGTTCCCCAGGGGAGCCCAAATATTTACTTAGTACAATATGGGGAATTATCGTTTAAAATCATCTCCTTCAGATCCAGCACTCAGATTCTTTTGATATTTGGTGTACAACATCTCTGGGAGGGTTAGATTGAAGGTTGTTCGAATCAGGTCCCTGGGTTAATATTTGGGCTTTTTTTATTGAAGCCCAAAGTTTAACTTAGAGCAGTATGAGAAAATTTCTTGAAAATTCTTCTTCTTCAGATCCACCAGTGAGAATCCTTTCATATTTGGTATGTAACATCTCTAGTGGTGTGAAATTCAAGTTTGTTCAAATCGATTCACTTGTTTTTTCTTGTTTTGGGGTTTGTTTTTTGGGTTTTTTTTTTTTGGAGGGGTGGGGGGGGGGGGGCTAGAGAGAACCACAGTAGTTTAAAACAAAACAAAAATTTCGTTTAGAACCAGCAGAAACGAATGACCAAAAAAGTTGCCTTTGGTTGAGTCACAGCAAATCAAAACGATTGCTCTTGCTGCTGATCACTTACTGATACACTCATCTGTTTTGACAATTTGAGCCAGGTGAGCGTTTTAGGCTCACTTGAGCCTCTGGTTTGTATCGTTATATATTTCGACGAACAGTAATTCAAACATACGTGGTATAAAGACTGTCAAATCGTTACGTAATCGATATGAACTATTGTCTTTGATGAACAGCCCGACACCCCCTCTACCGTCATCATCAGCTGGTCGTGTGTTAGATAATAATGGATGATAACGCTTATATGCGATGTCATGTTGAATAGTTCTGTGAGGCCAATCACATCAAATACATCTTTGGAATATTGTAAATCTTTGAGTAAATTAACAAGTGAATCCCAATTAGCACTGAGGCTTCTGCAGTTAATATTGAACAAGTAAAATGCAGTTTTCGGTTGCTATTGAACTCCTGATACTTTCACGAGTATAATAAGCACGGGAGTATCGGTGGATATTGAAGGGTGTTATACTTTCTTCATCATCTTCGGTCCTTTCCCAAAATAGGGTCGTAAAATTAAACCTTTTGGTTGATTGTACTGCATCTAAAGTTATTTTGGCAGTCGCCATTTGATGTAAAGTGTGGTGTAATAAGTTATATTAATGTAATGCAGACACCATATCATAAAAAAAAATTGATTCCTGGAAAAGCAAACATGTAACACCTACTATGAAAGATATGAAAGATCCATGCACCGCTATTTGACAAAGAAGAAGAAAAAAATGTAATAAAGAGAACAAATATAAACCGAAATGTAAAGCACGATTTGATCATGCTTCAAGCAGTGTTAGGGATTTGGAGGTAGTCATGGGCTAACAATTGTGTGTATATCTGAACATATATACAGGGGCGTGTACATGAGATACTCATGAAATGTCACATAAAAACGACGAATTTTGCATATCATGCTTAAAATATGGTCTCGATTAAGGTTATTATCTCCCAGATGAATAAAATATTTACAGGGACATGTACATACAGTTAAAACTAGAAGTCCTGTCACGAACTGTGCGCTTATCTAGGCTTAATTGCGCGTATGAATTGCGCGCAGTTGCCATATCAAATGGCATCCAAAGCACGGCAGGTTCTCCAGGTTACTCATAGCAAACACGGGCAATGTTTCTGCCAATGGACCTCCGGGTTACCCGGAGGTCCATTGGCTGAAACATTGATTGTGTACAGGCCGTATTTACAGAATTCGATAGCCATACTATGGTCATATCGCGTAGATTAACGCGCATATCGATGTGCTAGTTGTGCGCATTTCAGGACAGGACTTTCAGTTTTAACTGTAAGAAGCTCATGAAACTTCAACAGAGTCGAACCTTGCCTAAAATGCGCGCACATCTGGACAAGATTAAGGTTAATATCTCCTAAGTAACTGAAATAACTAGTTCTGCATTTACCACCATACAGTTAAAACTAGAAGTCCTGTCATCAAATGCGCACAAATAGCACGTCGATCTGTGCGTTCATTTACGCGTTATGATCATAGTAAGGCTATCAAATTCTGTACATATGGTCTGTGCACAAGCAATGTTTCAGCCAATGGGCCTCCGGGTAACCCGGAGGTCCATTGGCAGAAACATTCCCTGTGTTGGCTATGAGTAACCAGAAAAACCTGCCGTGCTTTGGGTGCCATTCGATATGGCAATTGCGCGCAATTCCTACGCGCAATTAAGCATAAATAAGCGCACGGTTCGTGACAGAACTTCAAGCTTTAACTGTAGTGCCGGCAGATTACGTAATTGACTAATAACATTTTCAACTGTAATTTAGTCAATATACATGTACTGTCCATAGGAGTCGTGCCAGCAATCTTTCTATTCAATATCAAGAATCATTTTGATTTACGGAAATGAGGTTCATAAAAGTTTGTTTAACTACAGTTTACTGTAGAGTGACCCTGAGAATTCTCTAGTACTTGCAATGAGACAAATCCAAATGAAGAATATGATACCACCCTCTAGGTATAACTTAAATAAATCTTTGAATTAGAATTACGGAAAGATAAGATAAGTTTATTCAGCAAAAACACCAAGGACAGACAGATAGCATGATATACATAATAATAACAATAAACGTAAAGATAACACATAGATACATTTTGATACGAAATGATAGTATTAACTGTTGTGGTAGTATGTCATGTATAGAATTAGCCGTTACCGGCAACCACGTCATGACTGCTGATGGAGCTTCAGCTCGCGTCGTTTTTATTATGAAATGATACAGTCTCTAAAAATAAACGGCCTTTCGAAAATATATTGTTTAATGAACATTTGAAACATTCTATTGTCATTTTGCATAATTGTTGAATATTCCTGATAAAAAGAGGGTGATTTGATGACTTTGGGACCTGAAAAATACAATTTACTTTTGTGTGTTTTTGTAGGGAATTCCCTGAAAAATATGAGCATGTGACCGGTACTTCCATTCGTGTCATTTTTTCTGTCATATCTGTTGCATGACCCCCTGTTTTCGGGTCAGAAAAGGTTGCCCGAAGGGCTATACTTGACAAATATGTTTGAATGCCAAAATTAAGGTGATGCGATCATATTTATTTTCGCCTGAACGTCATAATGGTGGTCTATGGGAAAATATTTGTTATTCAGTTCTGTGATACTTATAATCTGAAGCGAGACTTGTGTAGGGAGCATGTCATCAATACCATGGCGCCAGCTTCTTAAGAAAAAGACATATAAAATTTAAAACTTTAGATAATTTGCGATAATTCACAGGCTACAGTTAAAACTAGAAGCCCTGCCACGAACTGTGCGCTTATTTAGGCTTAATTGCGTGTAGGAAGTGCGCACAATTGCCATATCGAATGGCATCCAAAGCACGGGAGGTTCTCCTTGTTACACAGAGCTAACACAGGCAATGTTTCTGCCAATGGATACCCGGAGGCCTATTCCGGGGATCCATTGGCTGAAACATTGCTTGTGCACAGGCCATATGTACAGAATTTGATAGCCTTACTATGGTCATAACGCGTAGATTAACGTGTAGATCGACGTGCTATTTGTGCACATTTCATGACAAGACTTCTAGTTTTAACTGTATCATATTATAAAATATTAATATAACACGGACCAGTTTAGAAGAGTTGTTTCTCGAAGCAGTTATATGTAGCAAAAAAAATTAAAAACCGACCAAGAAAGTTGAAAACTGACCAAGAGAGTTGAAAATCGACCAAGAGAGTAATCGTGCTAATGGTTTAAAAATTGAGAAAAAAAAATCCGGAAACCAGAAAAGTTGACATTTTCGAAGTTCAAAAGGACCATAACTCTGGCATAATTCAGAACCAATCGAGTTTGGGAGGAACTTCCATGCCCAGTATTTCTTGGTGGAACATTCACATACCAAGTTTTAATAAGATTAGTTTATATTGTACTGAAGTTATCAAACTGAAACCAATACATTTGGAATTTTCACAGTCAAAAGAAACAATATCAACAAATCTCATCAGGTGGGACCCAATTTGGAAAAAGTACTATAAGGATAGTGAAAAAATTCACTCCAGAAAATATGGAATGACTCTGGCAAACATAATTGTAACGGACCCAAATTCGAACTTGCCCTGCACTTCATAACGGTACACTCACAACATATCAAATTGGATTTGAATTGGTTCGTATTTACTAAGGTTATCATCTAGAAACAAGAAAAAATGAAATTTTCCAAAAAAGGTCCATAACTCTGGAGAAATAACAAATGACAAAACCTGTTACTTGTTGATATCCTAGCCTCCATGATGGTCCATCAGCACACCAAAGATCATTCAAATCTGACATACACTGACCGAGATACAGAAGTCTAAAATTGTTATGAACGAACGGATGGGCGGACGGACGAGGGTACGAATGAGCTGACCCCATTGCTAGATCCCCAGCAAACTCCGTTATGGCAGGGGATACTGGTACACTCGCAACATACCAAATTTGATTTGAATTCGTTCGTATTTACGAAGGTTATCATCTAGAAAACAGAAAAAAATAATTTTCTAAGTTGAAAAAGGCCCATAATTCTAGAACAATCATTGGACCTGTTACTTGGGGCAATCCGTTCTCCCATGATGGTCCATCAACATACCAAAGATCATTCAAATCCAATAGGCGTTGACCGTGATACAGAGGTTTAAAGTTGTTACGGACTGACGGACGGACGGACGGACAGACGGACGGCCCCCATTGCTAGATCTACCGGAAACACATACTATACTCCAAATTGGTCATTCTGGGCCGCCAACTCCTCAAATCGGGTACCACAGCCGTCCATTTGTATGGATGACTGTGTGTCAGGTACCACGGCCGTCCATTTGTATGAATGACTGTGTGTGTGTGACATAAGTATCAAACTAAGACTGGTAAGCGAGTAGATGATTGCTGGCAAGTCTGAATATATGTGAAAGGCTCCTATACAGACGAATGTGTCCGGACTTGCAAGTTATTGGTTGGGAGGGTATTCTCTAAGCTCGCTCCCCAACTAAGTGTCTTATTGGAGTACAGGCTAATGCTAACAGTATTAAAGGCTCGGGATGTTTAGTGGAAACAGTTCCAGATGTAGAAGATTGTGGATGCAGTGGAGTTGCGGGATTGTATTAGTGGCGAGGAAGCCATCTCTAGAGACAGACAAGTCTTGAAGTACTGCTGTACCAAGCTAAAACGTTTTTACCAGACTATCTACAAAAACATGTAACAGAAGTAAAATGAAGTCTGGGGTAGACAGAACAGGTACCACGGCTAAAAGAGGCTCCTCGGCGATTCCAAACACATTCTTAGAACACCACATTGGAACGAGATGGTAGTCTATCACGCAAAATCAGAAACACGTGGCATGCCAAGACATAGACGAAGACAACGTAAACCCACGCGCATTACCATGTAATCTTTCTCGACATCACGGTATAGTGTTACCATGCCAACACATAGACTAAGACAACGTAAAGTCACGCGCGTAACCATGACACCACGGTATAGTATTACCTCTTTACCCAAAGCACACGATATCAAAATTCATTATTTCAAAGTTTTTTTCAAATTTTCAAATCTGTTCAACAAAACCATTTTAATATCACCCCTCATTGGAACGGGCTCCCCAAGCTCATTCCAGTGAGGGATCACATGACATCGTTTTGTTGAACTTTTTGAATTGTTTTTCTAACTGCTCAATTTATAAATTGCGCGGGCTGAATCGTCCCTTATATACTACTGCTGATGCGTCGGATTCCGTTTTTCCCTCCACCACTTAATAAGCGGAGCAGTTTGATCATTTTTCCAATCTTCGATCTTTCTATGGATCCTTAACATTGCAAGCCCTTGATCGTGGTTTGTAGTAAATTCTGGGACCAATGCTATCAAACTTTTACAATTGTATTTCCGAATTGTATTTTCTACAAGTGAATATAAATAACGGAAATGAATAATTAATATTTTAAAAGATGTGGCAATTTGCCAACTGGCAAATTGCCACATCATTGAAAATGCTAATCGTTCATTTTAATTCGCTATTTCCATAAATAGAAAATACAGTTCTTGAAAAATACAACTGTAAAAGCTTTATAGTATTGGACCCTGGACTGACAAGCTGATGTGAGACGGTGAGACCGTCATTAGGACAATTACGGAAAACTAGTCCGGAACTAAATTGTAAAAACATCGTCTTTTACAGAGACTTATCGAGAAGTTGATCACTGCTTAAGTCATTTAATTGTTTTAATTTGATTGATTTTTAATCAGTAAAATAAGTAACAAGAACATCTCGTAAAACATACAAATAGATCAATTTTATTTTATAGAAAGAAGACTCGAAATGGGAGGAGAGAATCCAGATTATAAAACAACTGACAAATCGTAATTTATTAACGAAATTTATTTTATTCAATTATAGTCTTACGTCATCCACTCGAAGCTGCTGTAATTACCTTTTTCTTTCTGCCTCTTTAAGCTGCTATGTTGTTAAGGAAAATTACTCTACTTTGAAATTCCAACCTCTGATGTTCCATAAATTCAAATTTTATTTACTATTTATTTATTGGTGTTTAAGGCCACATACTTATGCACAATGGCTAATCGTGGCCATGACAGTTTTACGGGTGGAGGAAGCCGGAGTACCCGGAGAGAACCGTCGAGCATCGACGAGTAACTGTCAGCTCCTCTCTGTTCAAGCTCTGCTGAAGCAGGGTTACACAGGTTGAAGACATGTGCACCATCGACGTGCAGTACGCCTTAATCCACAGTGTCATCGTGCCGCCATGCAGGCAACCGGGATAAAGCGCCTTGCCCAAGGACACAAAACGGGTCGTTCTGGACGGGGATCGAACGCGGGACCTCTAGCATAAAAGTCCAACAGTCTACCACTGAGCCACCGCGCTCCCGGTTTGGGAATTAACTCCCACGTTGCGTTTCGAAGAAGTGCGATTTCAAAGCTTTGTTCATGGATATCTGAAGCATATTTAATTACGAGTTGTTATCGTGAAATATTATTGTATTATCCTTTCTGATACGAATACGGTAGCAGACGTCCAGGAACCATTGATGCCCGCTATCAACTATGTGAGTTCAGCGCATACGTTGTGTTCTATTCATGACAACCTTCATTTTGATGTATAATTTGTATATATTTAATTTTGATTTATGGAATATCAGAAGTGGGAATTTCGAAGTAAACTAATTTTTCTTACTTATACAGTACCTTACTTACCACTTTAATAAACACTATGTACGATGACGTCATGGTGACATCAGTGATTCAGCCGATTATTAACCCATGCGCGTCCTCCTTAACCCCCCCCCCCCCCCACCCCTCCCCCCCACAATAATATTTTCAGTCGGGACATTTTTAGGATTGAGTCTCGGATATCAAATCTTTCTTGCTAGTAACCACATACTTTTTAACCCTTTGTCTAACGAAATGGCCGCATCCGCCCACGTCAGTAGTAGTGCTCGCACGTTTCGGGGAATAGTTGGATGACCTCGGTGGATGACCTCGGAAGTGACGTCATGCCACGTGACCTAGTGGCGCCATGTTGTGTTGTCATGGTAACCCGCGTGAGCGGGCATGTTGTGACGTCATCTCCATAGTGATACGTGGTGGTAGTACGCATGCGCAGCGCGTGTTGTTAGGGTGATACGAGCTTCCGTCGTCCATTTTGTATATTGGAGGCCGCCATCTTGGTTTCTATGGTAGCACGTGATTGCTGTGTTACCCAATTGTTCTGCAATGAGACGGGGTATGTTCGGGGGTGTGTTCCTTTGTAGAAGAGTAAATCTGATTACCACAAACAACCCGACAATCCCTCCAAATCACCAAAATCCACCCAAAATCACCGAAATTGACTTTATTTCCCCAATTGATCGGCTTAGCACGTAGTGCTATGGTACTAAGGGGTACAAGGGGTGCGTTCGATTGAACAGGAGTAATGTTCTGGCTTAGAATTCTCCCAGAATCTCTTTTTGGATCCTTATTCCATGACGTTTTTCCACTATTAAGAATAGCACGTAGTGCTATAGGACAAATGTATCCAGAATTCTCTGCTTCTATCTATATATGCAATAGTTTACGTCTACCTAGGCATGTTCCTTTATTCTAGAGTATACTCCAGTAGCGTAGAAGAGCCTTTTAATTGGAACAGCTTTACTTATTATTACTTTTTTTAGCAATTTCCGGTCTATTCTTGTTAGTTCTGACCCTATTCCGTGTACTCTTGTTGTTTCATTTATATAACTAACCAATCAGATTGCTTGATTTCCCATAACCTGTATGCAGGGTTATCTCTCTTGTGTATAACAAAAGCCTATATCCAATGGCCATATCCCATGGAATCCCATTTTGGAAAACACCTGTGGCTATGGAATCCCTTTTTTGTCATATGTGCTTATGTGAAAAAGCACAATGTGACACAATGTGACCTAGCACAAAGGCACATGCTTTATGTGCCGATATGTGCTTATGTGAAAAAGCACAATGTGACACAATGTGCCCTATCACATAGGCACATACGGGTATTTGAGGATACCTTTGGCCTGGTATTGTATTATTTGAGGATACCTATCGAGGATACCTACTGGAGAATCCCTTTTTTGTCATATGTGCTTATGTGAAAAAGCACAATGTGACACAATGTGACCTAGCACAAAGGCACATGCTTTATGTGCCGATATGTGCTTATGTGAAAAAGCACAATGTGACACAATGTGCCCTATCACATAGGCACATACGGGTATTTGAGGATACCTTTGGCCTGGTATTGTATTATTTGAGGATACCTATCGAGGATACCTACTGGAGAATCCCTTTTTGTCATATGTGCTTATGTGAAAAGGCACAATGTGACACAATATGCCCTATCACATAGGCACATGCTTTATGTGCCGATATGTGCTTATGTGAAAAGGCACAATGTGACACAATATGCCCTATCACATCGGCACATACGGGTATTTGCGGATACCTATGGCCCGGCATTGAATTATTTGAGGATACCTATTGAGGATACCTATCGAGGATACCTTTTGGAGAATCCTTTTTGTCGCATTAGGCTATGTAAAAGCCCTCAATGGGTCTAATGTAGTCTTACCAACCGCTTCCATCTTGTCGCCAAAGCTCCGAGGCCATTACAGGTCTATGGCCTATATGTCCTATCATTAGCTTCTACAACAGTCTTGTTCCATTGCGGCCTTGTACCAGTACTATTGGCTTCTGTTATTCTGCCCCATATCTCATCCATTACTTCCTAGCTATACCTATCTCAGTCTCGACTATAACATTGATCAAGGTTGAATCAGATTTCCCCTGTATACGTATAAGGCATTCCGTTATTGAGATGCCTAGTCGAGTCCGTAAAATATGGGTATCCTCCCAAAGGCCGGAATGCAGGAGTTTCCTTCGAGATAAAGAAAGTGTTATCCTCTCAAAGATGGTGCTCCAGGATTAGACGATACAATCTCAAAGGTGGGGGTGCAGGAATCTCCGAGGTAAGGGGTTATCTGTTGAAAAGTTAAAAGCCAGGAATTTCCACCAAGATAAGAGGTTACTCCTCTCAAATGTGATGGTCCGAGGGTCTCCTATGCTATAATGGGTTTTCCTCTGAGCGTTTGAGGTATTGGATTGTTCTCCAGGATAAGAGGTTATTCTCCCCAATGTGGTTCAGAAGGCTCCTCCGGAATAAGGATTTAAAGGTTGAGGTCCATGAGTCTCCTCCTGGACAGGAGTTATCCTCTAAAAGCTAGAGTTCCAGCAGTCTCCTCATTGATAATGGGTTATCCTCAAAAGGATGGAGATCAAGGCGTATCTAGGATAAAGGGTTATCCTCTCAAAGATGGTGTTCCAGAAGTCTCCTCTGGTGTAAGGGGGTTACCCCCGTCGCGAAGGTAGTGATCCAGGAGTCTTCTCGATAAGAAGTTATCCTCTCAAAAAGAGTGACCAGGGGTCCCTTCTGGGATTTTTATTATCCCCAATGGGTATCTGGGTAGGATGGGGAAATCTCACCTAAGGGGCAAGATATTTGAGCCAGACACTCGGCTTGCCGAGTGTCTGGGTCAAATATCTTACCCCGAGGGTGAGATTTACCCGTCCCACCCAGATACCCATCGGGATGATTTATCTCCAACCATTTTAGGGGTGCGACGTCATTAATAAGAAATTACCATATTTTCCAGAAAAAATATTTCTCAGTGCGTTCAATCAAGGAGAAAACCAATAAGATATTTGGAAATCTTGTCGAGAAGTGTGGTATATACCAAAAGTATATACTTCAAAACACCCAGACTGGCACCGCATGTTGAGCGTTAATGCAGCGACCCCTACATGCCTGCACACGTCATTTCTAGACTTGTACTTTAGGTTGACAGGGCGCAATGATACCACATGTATATTTCTCTTCGATAAATTGATAGAGCAATTTGAGGTGTGCCCAAGTTTTTATTTGAGTCTTCTGGTTTCGAGTTTCGTCCATAAAGTCAATCGTCCATTTTGTTTGTTTATACATATGCAGACGTGATTTGCGATGATTAAATAATTCCGCGGCATCAATTAAATATGCAAATAGGTTGGTCACGTGAGCACGTAGGTGGGGTGAGATAGCTGTCACGTGGGTGGGGTGAGACAGGCATATCTCTCCCAGCTGTCCCACATGACTTTATATATATCTCAATACCTCAGTGGTGGAAGAAATGGGGTTCTCTTCTCAAGAGGAGTCTCTTTCGAATAAGGGTTATCCTCTCAAAGCAGAATGCCTGGCAGCCTCCTCCAGGATAATGGGATTATGCTCTCAGAGGCATAATTGTAGGAGTCTAAGGTGTTAGCCTCACGGAAGTAGATAACCAGGACTCTTTTTCTGGGAAAGGGACTACTCTTCCAAGATGTAAAAGTCTCCGGTGGGATAACGGGGCTATCCGCTCCGAGATGTAACAGTTACCGCCGGGATAAGGAGGCTATCCTCTCCGCGATGTAATAGTCTCGTCTGAATGAGTGGGCTATCCTCTCCAAAATGTAATAGTCTCCACCGGGATAAGGGGTTATCCTCTCCGAGATGCAATAGTCTCCGCCGGGATAAGGCAGTTATCATTTCAAAGGTGAAGTAATAGTCTACGCCGGGATAAGGGAGTTATCATCTCAATGGTGGAGTAATATTCTCCGCCGGGATAAGGGATTTAACATCTCAAATATGGAGTAATAGTCTCCGCCGGGATAAGGGGTTTAACATCTCAAATATGGAGTAATATTCTCCGCCGTGATAAGGGATTTAACATCTCAAATATGGAGTAATAGTCTCCGCCGGGATAAGGGATTTGACATCTCAAATATGGAGTAATAGTCTCCGCCGGGATAAGGGATTTAACATCTCAAAGGTGGAGTAATAGTCTCCGCCAGGGATAAGGGGGTTAACATCTCAAATATGGAGTAATAGTCTCCGCCGGGATAAGGGGTTTAACATCTCAAATATGGAGTAATAGTCTCCGCCGGGATAAGGGGTTTAACATCTTAAATATGGAGTAATAGTCTCCGCCGGGATAAGGGGTTTAACATCTCAAAGGTGGAGTAATACTCTCCGCCAGGATAAGGGATTTAACATCTCAAATATGGAGTAATAGTCTCCGCCGGGATAAGGGGTTTAACATCTCAAATATGGAGTAATAGTCTCCGCCGGGATAAGGGGTTTAACATCTCAAATATGGAGTAATAGTCTCCGCCGGGATAAGGGATTTAACATCTCAAAGGTGGAGTAATAGGCTCCGCCAGGGATAAGGGGTTAACATCTCAAATATGGAGTAATATTTTCCGCCGGGATAAGGGATTTAACATCTCAAAGGTGGAGTAATAGTCTCCGCCAGGGATAAGGGGTTTAACATCTCAAATATGGAGTAATAGTCTCCGTCGGGATAAGGGGTTTAACATCTCAAATATGGAGTAATAGTCTCCGCCGGGATAAGGGGTTTAACATCTCAAATATGGAGTAATAGTCTCCGCCGGGATAAGGGGTTTAACATCTCAAATATGGAGTAATAGTCTCCGCCGGGATAAGGGATTTAACATCTCAAAGGTGGAGTAATAGTCTCCGCCGGGATAAGGGGTTTAACATCTCAAATATAGAGTAATAGTCTCCGCCGGGATAAGGGATTTAACATCTCAAAGGTGGAGTGATAGTCTCCGCTGGGATAAGGGATTTAACATCTCAAAGGTGGAGTAATAGTCTCCGCCGGGATAAGGGATTTAACATCTCAAAGGTGGAGTAATAGTCTCCTCGAGGATAAGGGATTTAACATCTCAAATATGGAGTAATAGTCTCCGCCGGGATAAGGGATTTAACATCTCAACGGTGGAGTAATAGTCTCCGCCGGCATAAGGGGGTTATCCTATCCGAGTTGTGTGACGAAATGCACCCTAGCCCCGTGAGAACCCCCCCCCCCCTTGCTTAATGAGCTTGTAGCTCTTAGAAACGCTCACATTGTGGATAGAGCCACAGAATGTTAGCAGCCATAAACATTGCATTACAACAGAGCCCCTTTAAGAGAGCAGTAGAAAGTTATTGTCAGAAAGTGTTAGCAGCCACAAGTATTTACATTACACAAGAATCCCTTTAAGAGAACAGTGGAAAGTTATTCGAACAATTAGGTTAGTGAAATAATACTATCATGATCTCAATGTCCAGGTGTGTAGGTAAAAGTGGTTTCCCACGAAGTTGAAAGATTAGAAAGGTAAAAACATTTCCAAAAGCCATTGTTTAAGAGAAGGTATAACTAATTATCTCATTACTCTCGAGGAGTATTGGAGATTAATGTCATAAAGCAATTCTAATCTGACTGTTTTAGAGAGGTTTGTGACAATATTGGAATTAAAGGTATAAGACATATCTAAAACCAATCACAATAATTGGCTTTCCACTTACCAGAGGTATGGGTACGTGATATTAAATGTAATAAGGATATAAAACCTATCAAAAGCCAATTATAAGCTAGAATATATCGGAGTTAAGCACTTAACAAGGAACTCCATCTCTGGTCAGGAGAGTGCAACAATTGATACTTTTCTGCCAAGTGAGATTGTACCCCCAATACTTGGCATGAAAGTACATGAAAGTTTAACTCCCTGATACTGAAGTTGAACGTCAACAAAGATGGCATCGAAATTCCTAAGGAAAGTTTTCCTGATTTTAACAGGAAAATAAACCACGTGATTAATAATATATAATCCCCCAGTCGGCCATTTTGTCAGCAGTCTCCTCTGAAAACTCATGCTGATCACATCTAAAAACCTACAGTGGGTTATTATTTCCAGGACGGACTTTCAGAAATGTTTTTCTCAGATAGAAATTATTATGTTCATACTTGAGTTGTTAACACATATCAGAGGGACTCCAGTGTAGGACACTGTACTTATATTGAAAGTTGTAAGTTAATAAAAGTGTATAAGGTTAGCTTATACATCCCACTGTATAGACAGTCTTGTCTTGTATTGAGTGTTTGACCCATGTACCACAGAATTCAGACTCCAAGGAACTTGGTTCATTTTCCAGACTTATTCCAGTTATAGTTGAAAGTGGAGTGTGGTGGAGCCTAGATGATCTAGACTGAACGAGGCCAAAAATCAATCACAACGTGGAGGGCTTCGCCACAGTTGTAATAGTGCGGCACGTCTTTATACCTAACTATTGAAGAGCCACAACTCGTATCATCCATAATAAACGACGATTTAGTTTCAAATGAACATTGGGCAAAAACGTGGTTAGTTGAACTTTACCCTCAAAAAACGAAATCATGCTCATCTCCTGTAAAAGTAAAACCGATTCACATCCACCTCTTTTCTTTTGTAACACATAGTTATCTGACATAAAAGATCACAAACATTTGGGTTGATCTTGAATAGTAAATCGTCCCCTGAGTTCCAATGTGTTCTATGTGCCAGTAGGATGCCAGTACTGCAGGGCTTATATTTCGACGAGAATCCGAGAATCGATTCGCTCAAAGATTCGCGCAATAAAACCGGCGAGAATCCATGTAGATTCTTGCTGCACCTCTGCTAGGATTTGCGTGAAAAAAAATGAGTCAATTTAACCCTTTAACTAACACAGCGGCAACAAATTAACCAATAGAAGGCTAACATGACCTGAAATATCCTGACACTTTGTCAATAAAATCTTACAAATATGGCTGTCATTGGAACCGGCTCATTGAGCCGGTTCCAACGACAGCCATATTTGTAAGATTTTATTGCTAAATATTGTTCATTTAATTATTTTATCATTTATTTATTATTTATTGTTTAAAAATTATCAAATTTTGTTTTAAAAATTAAAAAGGTGTGTTGGGTAAAAGGTTAATATGTGTTATCAGTATACAACAGTGGCTGAACCATGGTGGCGTCATGGGATCCTGGGACACTCATAGTAGGTATGGATTCTCACAACCATTTTCACGAGAATCCAAATGGATTCTCACAAATTTAGACGAAATATAAGCCCTGCAGTAGGAACAAAGAAAACTTTGGAACTCAGGGAACGAAATGTACTTGGAACAATCATATCGACTAAAAAGCCGACAAGCACAAATATATCACTGCAGGCTGCGTTTGCGATGCAGTAATCTCAGATCACATCTGTATGACAATCACTTGTTAACTTAAATACGTTGCCCGTGTGGTGAATGTGAGACAACTAAACATTTCTTATTCTGTTCAATCTGCCGTATTATTACAAATCGTATTCTTGTTCCATTAGCGATCACCACAGATCGTCGCCTGAGTGCTAGAATGTTCTATGTCCCCTATGGGACATAGAACATTCTAGCACTCAGGCGACGAGATGTTTCCACACTTTTATATGGTTCTGAATTTTTAACTGGTGCAGAGAATTTTTCAGTTTTTTTTTTTTTGCAGTCCATGAATATATTATTCTAAGCTAAGTAAGCGACTTTAAACTTCAATATGTATATGTGTAATTGTCAATTCTCGAATATCGGTCTCGGAGCGAGTTGTAAATGAAAACTAACATTCTGGCTGAATCAAATGCAACCTTTGTTTTTAGCTCACCTGACTGCAAGTCAGTGGGAGCTAATGCTATCACTTTTGTCCGGCGTCCGTCGTCCGTTAACTTTTTGCTAACTTGACATCTTCTTCGCAACCACTAGGCCAAATTCAAACATATATTGCACAGCACATCTGTGGAGTATACCCTTTTCATTTTGTTCAAATGAAGCAGCTGCCACATTCGGGCTCTGGTTTATCCCCCAAAAGCTTAAAAATCTTTAAAAATCTTCTTCTTCTCACCAACTACCAGGGAGAATGCTTTAATATTTGGTATGGAACATTCTTTGGTATAGAAGATTAAAGTTTGTTCAAGGGAAATTGGTAGGTCAATATTTGGGCTCTCTGTGGGGGCAGATTCATTTTGGGCTCTGCTCAAAATTTCTATTTCAAGAACCGGTAGGCCAATTTCAACCAAATCTGGCATGTAGTATAAGTGGGTCCTAAGTAATTGATTGATGCCCCCCAGAAAATTTTTATAGCTCCGTGGCAACCCCAGGAGGTAAAAATTGCCACCGGTTCAATTAGGGTGCCCGGTTGAGGGTATTGAAAAAAATATGAGTCAGCATTTTTGTAGTCGTTTATCCTGCAGGAAAATTTTCATTCATTGAGAACCTTGATTGACATCTAGAATAAATGTTCTTAAAATAACAAAATTTCTGATGGGGAACATTCTAATCTTGTTATTTTAATCTGTGGACTTCAGTTTGTTTTTCAAAGATTTTATTTCATGTTGAATGAACTCTTTCAATGCAGGAAACATTTATTTGATTCCTGTATGCATGTCTTTAATTTAACCTTCTCAAGAGTGCAATGTGGGTTCCAAAGATTTTATTGATGTCATGAACAAATACTTTCAATGCTGTATATGTTTTTATCTGGTTCTTTGGAAAAAAAAATTGATCTCATTCCTGTGTGAATATTTTTATCTGGTTTAAACAGCCCTACTAAATGAACCGTACTTTTCCACCCTAAAAAATGTGTAATTGCTCAAAAGATACGACACTCATAGGTATAAGCTTACTGTCGAATCCCGTCCTGCATAGTTTGTTTTTCATCCTATGTTATATTTAAGGATTAGTGCATGTCTTGGAGTTGACTACGTCCAGATAGTGCCCAGTGAGGTGGTGTAGTTCCCGCCGCTACACCACCTCACTGGGCACTATATGGGCGTAGTCAACGACAAGACATGCACTAATCCTTATATTTTATCGAACACCCATCAAGAAAACATCTGTCCAATTTGTTAATCTATAACCAGCGTTATATAGAAACAAATACCATTTAGTTTTCAAAAAACATTTTCTTCTTCCAAAACACGGCTTATTGATATGAGTTGAAGACAAATTTTGAATCGCTCGGCAAGGGTAAACAAAACATTTCCCCCAAACGGAACTGTGTATTCTAGAATCGCGCAACTCGCGAATGAAAGCTATAACTTTCGAAATTTGGCAACGCAGTTTGATAATTTCCACACATTTGTCACACATATACATCACCGAATGGGTCAGCACGAGATACAAACTCCGAAGATCCAAATGCATTCCATTATTTATTCGTTTACAGCCCAAAACATACAATTAAATAGCGAAATAATATGAGTAGCGAAACAAACGATTTTTCACATCCGGACGCGTTCTTATGAATGTTGTATCCAGGTATGGATCATTCTCTTCGAAACGAGATATGGATCATCTTCTCGAGGAATAAAATGAGCGCCTCGGAAAATGTGACTTCAACAATGGAAAAGCGATATATTTTTTCACAATGTTTTCTTTCCGGGTCGTTTTGTGGATGTTGTGCCTCTGTGAATCGATATTTAAATTTAGCCTGATTAGTTCTATTCGCCCAGTATGAAAAGAAAACCGATATAGTAATGTGCTAAAAATAGAAAACGTGTAGTGCCTGGGTGTAGTGCCTGGTCAGTTCTGTGGATGCAAACTACGCGAAATAGGGGTGCAGCATTCGTCCAATCAGGAGCCTAGAAGGTCACGTGAGATATAATATCATATACTATTTGGTGTACATTACCGATGTTTGATGTATATAATTAATGCAGTTATTAATGAATAAATATTGTTTAAACCAAAAATGATCACCATCAGTACCCGGTACTTTATTATTTAAATTTTTTTATCGTTATTCCTATAATTAGTGTTTGGATATCATTACATCCGTGGAAACATTGCTCACCCTTGGAAAGTGACCATTCCACGGCGATCGTAGTGTATATAGCACTAGTTAAACTAGTTGAATGGGAATTGACTAACTAGTTGCATGGGAATTGACTAACTAGTTGCATGGGAATTGGCTAACTAGTTGCATGGGAATTGACTAACTACCGGTAGTTGCATGGGAATTGACTAACTAGTTGCATGGGAATTGACTAACTAGTTGCATGGGGATTGACTAACTAGTTGCATGGGAATTGACTAACTAGTTGCGTGGGACTTGACTAACTAGTTGCGTGGGAATTGACTAACTAGTTGCGTGGGAATTGACTAACTAGTTGCGTGGAAATTGACTAACTAGTTGCATGGGAATTGACTAACTAGTTGCATGGGAATTGACTAACTAGTTGCATGGGAATTGACTTACTAGTTGCATGGGAATTGACTAACTAGTTCCATGGGAATTGACTAACTAGTTGCATGGGAATTGACTAACTAGTTGCATGGGAATTGACTAACTAGTTGCATGGGAATTGACTAACTAGTTGCATGGGAATTGACTAACTAGTTGCATGGGAATTGTCTAACTAGTTGCATGGGAATCGACTAACTAGTTGCATGGGAATCGACTAACTAGTTGCATGGGAATCGACTAACTAGTTGCATGGGAATTGACTAACTAGTTGCATGGGAATCGACTAACTAGTTGCATGGGAATTGACTAACTAGTTGCATGGGAATCGACTAACTAGTTGCATGGGAATCGACTAACTAGTTGCATGGGAATCGACTAACTAGTTGCATGGGAATCGACTAACTAGTTGCATGGGAATTGACTAACTAGTTGCATGGGAATTGACTAACTAGTTGCATGGGAATTGACTAACTAGTTGCATGGGAATTGACTAACTAGTTGCATGGGAATTGACTTTCCTATCTCGGTACTTCTATTTTATTAATAAAAACTAAATTTGTTATAAGCATTCGCCCTCAATAAACAAACAAACAGTCAATCGCGTTTATAGCGTTCCATACTGGGGGTCACATATGTTATCATGTTGGCACGTGCGAGTGACAATGCTGTGACGCCATTATCATGGTGTTAGAAACCATGGTGATGGCCTCCAACTTACGAAAGACAGAAACACGTGTCGCCGACAAGTTTTATTTTAAGCTTATTTGATTTACAAGCATTGGTGAACAAGTTGTACTGCTTATATTAATGCCTGTCCTTGGTCCAATGGCGCTGTACCAACAAGTTCTACGCATGCACGCTTACATGTAAGTGACGTTTCAGTATGTCAGTGACGTCATAACATGACTCCCAAAACAACTCTCGTGAGAATACTTTGTCACATGAGATCAATGAGAATGGTATTCCCCCATTGTATATGCAATTCTCCACCTTTATGTATATCAGGGGTGGCGCCAGGGATTTCTCGACAGGGGGGGGGGGGGGCTGACCTCTCCGACAGGGGGCTGTAACATTTGACCTCCCAAACGAAGGACAATAAGTGAAAATTGGTAAATCGGAGAACCAAAATAGAAGCAAATTGAGTATGTTTGTTGATTATTTAACCCTTTACCTACATGTAACCTGAAAAGCAGACGACACTTGCAAAAATAATTCTTGAATAACTAATTTTTTTCATTTTTTTCTCAAAAACATAGGTTATGACCCCTCGTTGGAACGAGCTCGACGAGATCGTTCCAACGAGGGGTCATAACCTATGTTTTTGAGACAAAAAATGAAAAAAATAATGAAAATTAATTGGCGATTTTTGAGAATAGCGCTGGCCGGTTTTGGCCGTTACCTTAGGTAAAGGGTTAAAGTAAACATATTATAATAAGATTGGGAAATATTTCATCTATAAAGCCAGTTTGACGAACGACATTAAGGAATTTCGTTAGAATCACTATTCTCTATCAAAGTTCCAGTGCTGCACGGGTTCGAGACAGACAAGACATCTACATTCGATTGTCGGAAATTTCTCGTGAAGTCGGGTTTACGAGACTCTCCGACTTACTGGCTAAAAATCTCCAACGGGGCGCTGGACCTCTCCGACGGGGGGGGGGGGGGGGGGGCTTTAGCCCCCTGCCCCCCCCCCCCCCCTGGCGCCACCACTGATGTATATCTAGCTTACATTTGACAAATCGAATATAGTAATGTTTTAATTTTATGAACAACTTTATTTCCAGTATTACCAAGACACAGAAAAGTCCTTATCACGACGAGAAACAGCGAAAGGACAATAAATCAATATCAGACGTGTGTAAATCCCTCAATTCAACAGCTCGCGCCACCGACAGCTGGGGTAGTATTTACAAGAACAGAGATCACTTTGTGAACTTGCATAATTGTTGAGGAGTTGTGTAAAATGGAGACAATCGTCATCTGCGGCAACATTTACAAGAACACAAACAGAACAGAAATCGCGGGCATGCCTTCTTAAAAAATGATGATCGTCAACAGAGACAAAAAAATAAAATCAAGGAATATAATTCTGAATAAAATCAAGATTTATAATCAGGAATTCATTGTTCATTATCCGGAACTGAAGGTTTATAATTCGGAATTCTAGCATCCGAGTTTTATACGCCAGGATATGATTTTCGAAAACTGACGTGTTTTTTATGTAACTCCATGAGGAAACATGTTTAGCCTTTAGATGGGGGTGAAGATTTCTATACATTGTTGCAACAGTTTGACAGGCAACGTTCTGTGATTTTGTATTTGATTGGATATTTTCATGTATTGTTGCCACGGTTTGAAAGACAATTCTGTGATTTTGTATTTGATCGGAAACTTTCATGCATTATTGCTACAGTTTGACAGATAACATTTTGTGACTTTTTCATTTCTTTCTAGGCATGTCGAGGTTACCAAAATATGAATGCCGTTTGTAGTTACCTCTTCATAAAACTTGTCTTTTTCAGAAACCACATGGCCAGTATTATGTGATACAGCAGGCTGCCCCAGTCGTATCTCCTTCAAACACATTTCCTTCCATCTAACACTGTCTTTTCCGGAGATAACTTGGCCAGTATTATGTGATACAGCAGGCTGTCCCAGTCGTATCTCCTTAAAACACATTTCTTTCCATCTAACCCTGACTTACACGGAGACCACTTGACCAGTATTATGTGATACAGCAGGCTGCCCCAGTCATATCTCCTTAAAACATATTTCCTTCCATCTAACCCTGACTTGTACAGAGACCACATGGCCACTATTATGTGATACAGCAGGCTGTCCCAGTCGTATCTCCTTAAAACACATTTCCTTCCATCTAACACTGTCTTTTCCGGAGACCACATGGCCAGTATTATGTGATACAGCAGGCTGTCCCAGTCGTATCTCCTTAAAACACATTTCCTTCCATCTAACACTGTCTTTTCCGGAGACCACATGGCCAGTATTATGTGATACAGCAGGCTGTCCCAGTCGTATCTCCCTAAAACACATTTCCTTCCATCTAACACTGTCTTTTCCGGAGACCACATGGCCAGTATTATGTGATACAGCAGGCTGTCCCAGTCGTATCTCCTTAAAACACATTTCTTTCCATCTAACTCTGACTTGTACAGAGACCACATGGCCACTATTATGTGATACAGCAGGCTGTCCCAGTCGTATCTCCTTAAAACACATTTCTTTCCATCTAACCCTGACTTACACGGAAACCACTTGACCAGTATTATGTGATACAGTAGGCTGCCCAGTCATGTCTCCTTAAAACACATTTCCTTCCATCTAACCCTGACTTGTACAGAGACCACATGACCACTATTATGTGATACAGCAGGCTGTCCCAGTCGAATCTCCTTAAAACACATTTCCTTCCATCTAACACTGTCTTTTCCGGAGACCACATGGCCAGTATTATGTGATACAGCAGGCTGTCCCAGTCGTATCTCCTTAAAACACATTTCCTTCCATCTAACCCTGACTTATATGGCGACCACTTGGCCAGTATTGTGTGATACAGCAGGCTGTCCCAGTCGTATCTCCTTAAAACACATTTCCTTCCATCTAACACTGTCTTTTCCGGAGACCACATGGCCAGTATTATGTGATACAGCAGGCTGTCCCAGTCGTATCTCCTTAAAACACATTTCCTTCCATCTAACACTGTCTTTTCCGGAGACCACATGGCCAGTATTATGTGATACAGCAGGCTGTCCCAGTCGTATCTCCTTAAAACACATTTCCTTCCATCTAACACTGTTTTTTCCGGAGACCACATGACCAGTATTATGTGATACAGCAGGCTGTCCCAGTCGTATCTCCTTAAAACACATTTCCTTCCATCTAACCCTGACTTGTACAGAGACCACATGGCCACTATTGTGTGATACAGCAGGATGCCCCAGTTGTATCTCCTTAAAACACATTTCCTTCCATCTAACCCTGACTTGTACAGAGACCACATGGCCAGTATTATGTGATATAGCAGGCTGTCCCAGTCGTATCTCCTTAAAACACATTTCTTTCCATCTAACCCTGACTTACACGGAGACCACTTGACCAGTATTATGTGATACAGCAGGCTGTCCCAGTCGTATCTCCTTAAAACACATTTCCTTCCATCTAACACTGTCTTTTCCGGAGACAACTTGGCCAGTATTATGTGATACAGCAGGCTGTCCCAGTCGTATCTCCTTAAAACACATTTCTTTCCATCTAACCCTGACTTACACGGAGACCACATGGCCACTATTGTGTGATACAGCAGGATGCCCCAGTTGTATCTCCTTAAAACACATTTTCTTCCACCTAACCCTGACTTGTACAGAGACCACATGGCCAGTATTATGTGATACAGCAGGCTGTCCCAGTCGTATCTCCTTAAAACACATTTCCTTCCATCTAACACTGTCTTTTCCGGAGACCACATGGCCAGTATTATGTGATACAGCAGGCTGTCCCAGTCGTATCTCCTTAAAACACATTTCCTTCCATCTAACCCTGACTTATATGGCGACCACTTGGCCAGTATTGTGTGATACAGCAGGCTGTCCCAGTCGTATCTCCTTAAAACACATTTCCTTCCATCTAACACTGTCTTTTCCGGAGACCACATGGCCAGTATTATGTGATACAGCAGGCTGTCCCAGTCGTATCTCCTTAAACCACATTTCCTTCCATCTAACCCTGACTTATATGGCGACCACTTGGCCAGTATTGTGTGATACAGCAGGCTGTCCCAGTCGTATCTCATTAAAACACATTTCCTTCCATCTAACACTGTCTTTTCCGGAGACCACATGACCAGTATTGTGTGATACAGCAGGCTGCCCCAGTTGTATATCCTTAAAACACATTTCCTTCCATCTAACCCTGACTTGTACAGAGACCACTTGGCCACTATTGTGTGATACAGCAGGCTGCCCCAGTTGTATCTCCTTAAAACACATTTCCTTCCATCTAACCCTGACTTGTACAGAGACCACTTGGCCACTATTATGTGATACAGCAGGCTGTCCCAGTCGTATCTCCTTAAAACACATTTCCTTCCATCTAACACTGTCTTTTCCGGAGACCACATGGCCAGTATTATGTGATATAGCAGGCTGTCCCAGTTGTATCTCCTTAAAACACATTTCCTTCCATCTAACACTGTCTTTTCCGGAGACCACATGGCCAGTATTGTGTGATACAGCAGGCTGCCCCAGTTGTATATCCTTAAAACACATTTCCTTCCATCTAACACTGTCTTTTCCGGAGATAACTTGGCCAGTATTATGTGATACAGCAGGCTGTCCCAGTCGTATCTCCTTAAAATTTCTTTCCATCTAACCCTGACTTACACGGAGACCACTTGACCAGTATTATGTGATACAGCAGGCTGCCCCAGTCATGTCTCCTTAAAACACATTTCCTTCCATCTAACCCTGACTTGTACAGAGACCACATGGCCACTATTGTGTGATACAGCAGGATGCCCCAGTTGTATCTCCTTAAAACACATTTCCTTCCATCTAACCCTGACTTGTACAGAGACCACATGGCCACTATTGTGTGATACAGCAGGATGCCCCAGTTGTATCTCCTTAAAACACATTTCCTTCCATCTAACCCTGACTTGTACAGAGACCACATGGCCACTATTGTGTGATACAGCAGGATGCCCCAGTTGTATCTCCTTAAAACACATTTCCTTCCATCTAACCCTGACTTGTACAGAGACCACATGGCCAGTATTATGTGATACAGCAGGCTGTCCCAGTCGTATCTCCTTAAAACACATTTCCTTCCATCTAACACTGTCTTTTCCGGAGACCACATGGCCAGTATTATGTGATACAGCAGGCTGTCCCAGTCGTATCTCCCTAAAACACATTTCCTTCCATCTAACACTGTCTTTTCCGGAGACCACATGGCCAGTATTATGTGATACAGCAGGCTGCCCCAGTCGTATCTCCTTAAAACACATTTCTTTCCATCTAACCCTGACCTATACAGAGACCACTTGGCCACTATTGTGTGATACAGCAGGATGCCCCAGTTGTATATCCTTAAAACACATTTCCTTCCATCTAACGCTGACTTATACGGAGACCACTTGGTCAGTATTATGTGATACAGCAGGATGCCCCTGTCGTATCTCCTTAACCCTTTACCCAACGTAACAGCTAAAACCGACCAGCGCTATTCTCAAAAATCGCCAATTAATTTTCATTATTTTTTTCATTTTTTTTTTTGTCTCAAAAACATAGATTATGACCGTATGTTAACCTATGTTTTGAGACAAAAATGAAAAAAAGTTAGTTATTCAATATTTTTTTGCAGGTGTCGTCTGCTTTTCGTGTTAGGTAAAGGGTTAAAACACATTTCCTTCCATCTAATCCTGACGAAGACCATTTAACAAGTATCAAACAATAGCCTGCCCCAGTCATATCTTATCAAATAAACATTCCTTCCCTCTAACCTTGACTTATATGGAGGCCACTTCACCATTGCTAACTGATACATCAGCCTGTCCCAGTCGTATCTCATCAAAACACAGTTCCTTCTCTCTAAACTTGACTTATATGGAGGCCACTTCACCATTACTAACTAATACATCAGCCTGTCCTAGTTGTATCTCATCAAAACACATTTCTTTCTCTCTAAACTTGACTTATAAGGGGACCACTTCACCATTACTAACTGATACATCAGCCTGTCCCAGTTGTATCTCATCAAAACTCATTTCCTTCTCTCTAAACTTGACTTATATGGAGACAACTTCACCAGTACCAAATGGTACAACAGACCGTCCCAGTGGTAACTTAACAGATAGCCTTTCCTTTCCACTAACCTTGGCTTATACGGAGACCACTTCACCAGTACTAAATGATACAACAGCCCAGTCATATCTTATTAAACAACATTTCTTTTCCACTAACCATGACTTATATGGAGACCATTTCACTAGTATTAAATGATGCAACAGCCTGCCACAGTCATATCTCATCAAAACAAATTTACTTCCCACTAACCTTGACTTAAACGAGGACCGCTTCGCCAGTTCGAAATGACAGAACGGCCTGCCCAGCCGTATTTTATTAAAGAACCCTTCCTTTCCACTGACCATATCATACAACCATTTCTTCCCACTAACATTAATTTTTCAGGGACTAAATGATACAGCAGTCTGTCCCAGTCATATCTTATCAAATAAGTTTTGCGTTCACCTAACCTTGACAAAAACGGGGACCATTTCACCAGTACTAAATGATACAACAGCCCCATCATATCTTATCGAATAACTTTCCAGTCCCATTATTCCTTTCAAATAACATTTCTTTTCCACTAACTTTGACTTTTACGGAGACCAATTCGCCAGGATTAAATGATACAAGAGCCTGCCCAGTCATATCTTATCAAATACCATTTACCATTTTCAAACCTTGCCTTATACTATGGCCATTTCACATGTACGAATTGGTGTAATAGCCTGTCCCAAATCATATTTTTACCCTTTACCTGACATGAAAAGCAGACGACACTTGCAAACAATATTCTCGAATAACTAATTTTTTTCATTTTTTGTCTCAAACACATAGGTTATGGCCCCTCGTTGGAACGAGCTATGGGACCTATGTTTTTGAGGCAAAAATAATGAAAATTAATTGGCAATTTTTGTGAATAGCGCTGGCCGAATTATATGGAAACTATTACAAAAATACTCACTGATACAAGGACCTGCTCGCCAGTGTTTGACTGCAGATGTGCTTTGAAGATGGCTTAGGGCGCACGCGCGACAAATTCTAAATTCACGAATGGTGGGAAGAGTGTGTAATTATTTATTTATTTATTTATTTATTTATTTATTTATTTATTTATTTATTTATTTATTTATTAGGGTTTAACGACACATTAAAAGCCGAGGTCACATCGTGTCGGTGACAGTTTTACGGATGGAGGAAGCCGGAGTACCCGGAGAGAACCACAGAGCAACGACGAGCAACTGCCAGCTCCTCAACATCGCACCTCCGCACTGCAGCACAGGCAGGGTTAGATTGGTTGAAGACATGCGCACCATCGATGTGCAGTACGCCTCAGTACGCGGCGTCATCGTGCCCCCATGTGGTCAATTGTGGCGAAGTGCGAGTCCGAATCGATCACTCAGACAGTCACCCATCCATGGACTAACAGGGCTCGATGTTGCTCATCTTCTGTGATCTGACGAGAACCGGTTACCACAACGCCACCGCACCCCGGAGGAAGAGTGAGAGAACTAACAATGATAACGTGAGGGTTAATCTGATGCCATCAGTATGTTTTTTCATTATTATTTCTCATTTTAGTGGATTCAGCTGATGTGAACCAAATTTACAGGAATGGCCTAAGAGGGGTTATCTACACCTGTTCCTCATTTTGATCCTGTTGGATGAAAAACATTACCACCAGAGGCATTCTTTGATTCTGATCGGTCGATTTTTGAACAATCTTATCTGAAACTACGAGGTCAAATGTTTTGAAAATTCACATGATTGATGACTGAGACACCCTTTACCAACGATCCTCATATAATGCTCATATAATGTTGATCGGGTTGCAAACATGGCCGCAACTGCTGCTTATAATTACTAGGGAGACCCTATAAGAAATCACATTTTTATCTTCTTATCTGAAACTACTTGGCCATTGTGAACCAAACTTGCTTAAATAATGTATAGAAAGTCCCCTGAAAAGAATCATTATTGTGTTTCGCACAGTTGGGAGATCATGGCAGCCAGCTGCATTTTTTTTGGTTTTGATTAGAATAACCGAGAGTTATGTAGTTCTGCCTGGTGAGTGATTACAGGCCCTTTGGAGCCTCCAGTTATTAATTATTATGGCAATCCACTATTTTATTCGGTCAATCAATCTCGAATGGTCTTCGGTCGGCGTTTTTTTGTGCCAGGCCTAATGCTATTACGCCGGGATTATTACTCTCAAATGAATATTTCTTCAGCAGCTAAACCGACCAAAAATGCTAGTTCCCGAAATGTACGGATTGGCTGCCGAATTGACTAAAATTGTCGACGACCGAAATAGCTAGTGGTCGAAACGTCCATGTCCTTAAAAATTAGAACAAGAGGCCCCAGGTGCCTGGGGGCGCTCACCTGACATGGTAGTCTAAATATCAAACCAGGGACTTGACTTGAATAAGCTGCATGCGCCCTTCCTAAGAAAAGCATATACCAACTAGATGAAGCAATTGTGCCCACACAATACACAGGATTTTTCTTCTATTTTCAGTTCCTGCACTTTTACGTCCCAAAATTGAGATAAACGCATAAAAAACAGATTTTTGTTTAGCTCATCTTGACAAAGTCAAGCTGAGCTAATCTCATCGCTTCCCGTCCGTCGTCCGTCAACACCATGTTTTAGTCTTCTCCTACAAAGCCACTGGGCCAATTCAAGTGAAAGTTTGTGTGAGTGATGGTCCTAAAGGGGCATTTCATTTTTCTTCAACTCAGCATGCCCAGCCCCAGAGGGAGGGAGTGGGGAAAAATGCTCCAAAATATTTTTAAAATCTTCTTCTCAATAACCATTGTGTACAATGACTTGATATTTGCTATGGAGCTTCCATATGAGGTGTAGAATCAAGTTTGTTCAAACGAAGTTCGTGAAATAATATTTGGCTTTGTAATAGGAGGGGTAATATTTTTGGCCCCGCCCAAAATTTCTATTTTCTGAACCGATGGTCCGGTATGAACCAAATTTGGTTTGTGGTAGTATTGGGTCATAAGTACTTGACCCATGCAAAAAAAAAATTCCCGCATCCCCATGGGAACCCTGGGAGCTGAAAATAGAAATATTTTCAAACGCCCATATTCCCCAAACCCCACGGAACAGAGAGCTTTTATTTGGTATGAAGTATCCTTATGACCAGTAGAAATGAATGGTAAAAAAAAATTGCCATCGGTTATGTTAGGGTGTTCTGTAATGGGCATCGAAAAAATGCTGAGTCAGCATATTTGCAAAAATTAAAAAAAATCTTTTCTCCAGAACCAATCATCAGAATCTTTTGATATTTGGTATACAGCATTCATAGGGGGATCAGATAAAAGTTTGTTGAAATAAAGCTCATTGGTTCATATTTGGGCTCTCTACAGGAGCCCGAAGTTTTAACATAGGGTAATATGGGAAATATTCTTTAAAAATCTTCTTCTTCACAACCACATGTCAGAATCTTTTAATATTTGGTATACATCATTGTTATGAGGGTCAGATTCTCGATTGTTCAAACCAAGTCCCTAGGTTAATATTTGGGCTTCCTACGGAAGCCCAAATTTTATCTTTGTTCAATATGGAGTGTAATTTAAAAAAATCTTCTTCTTCAGATCCATCAGTCAGAATGCTTTGATATTTGGTATGCAGCATCTCTATGGGGGTCAGATTCAAGTTTGTTCAAATCAGATCCCTAGGTGTATATTTGGGCTCACTATGGTAGCCCAAATTTTTACTTAGTGCAATATGAGGAAATTTCTTTAAAAATCTTCTTCTTCAGATCCACCAGTCGGAATGCTTTTATATTTGGTATGCAACATCTCTAGGGGGGGGGGGGGGGGGGGGGGGGTCAGATTCCAGGTTGTTCAATTCGAGTGCCTAGGTTAATATTTGGGCTCCATATGGGAACATGAAATTTAACTTAGTACAATATGAGGGAATTTCTTCAAAAATCTTCTTCTTCAGATTCACTTGTCAGAATGCTTTCAGATTTGGTATACAACATCTCTAGGGGGGTCAGATTCAAGTTTGTTCAAATTGGATCCATAGGTTAATATTTGGGCTCGCTATGGTAGCCCAAATTTGAACTTAGTGCAATTCGAAGAAATTTCTTTACAATTTCCCTTCTTCAGATCCAACAGTCAGGATGCTTTCATAGTCGGTACACAACATCTCTAGGAAAGTCAGATTTAACTGTGTTCAAATGAAGAGCCTGGGTTAATATTTGGTCTCTCTATGGGAGCTGAAATTGGCCATTTTGCTAAAGAATTAAAAATTTTGTATTCAGTACCCTCTAGAGGTACTAAGATTAATCCACATAGGTTGTATCAAGGGGCTTCATAGGAGAGCTCCACATTTTACTTATGATCAACTGAAGAAAAGGCATGATGCCCAGATTATTTTTGTCACCCCTGAGGGACTCAAGGATTGACAGTGTAGCCTATGGAGATGGCTTGCTTAATGTAGACTCATTCTTGGACTCTGTTTAAATTGTGTTCTCTACAAGATGAGCGCTTCAGGCCCCGTGGGGCCTCTTGTTTTATTTTTGTTCGGAAATTTTCGAAGTCCCAAACAAAATATTTTCAGCCTAAATTTTTTTTTTCTTCTTAAAATCGACCAAAAACATAGGAAACCAAAACACTAATTTCCGTCCCACACGGTCCTCAAATTTTCAGTGTAAAAATTTTTTTTTTTCTTAAAATTGACCGAAACGCATAAAAAAACAACAACAAAATTTCCGGATTTGGGTCCAAAATTTTGTAAGTCCCACCCGGCCCCCAAATTTTCAGTGTAAAAAAAAAATTGTCTTAGAATTGACCGAAACGCATAAAAAAAAATCAAACAAAAAAATCCGGATTTTGGATCAAAAAGTCCGGAACGGGGCCCCAAATTTTCAGCCTATTGATGAACCCAGGGACTTGGCTTGAACAAACTTGAATCTCATCCCCCTAAGGATGCTGCATACCAAATATCAAAAGATTCTTATTGGTAGATCTGAAGAAGAAGATTTTTAAAGAATGTTCCTCACACTGCACTAATTTAAACATCCCAAAGAGAGCCCAAATATTGACCCAGGGAATTGATTTCAATCAACATGTGAAACAATCTTCCAAAGATGTTATATTTGAAATTTGAAAGCTTTTGGAGCAGTGGTTTGGGAGAAACGTCTTAAATGTTTTTCCCATTACTCACAGTGTTAAAAAAAATGCTGACTCAGCACTTTTTCAAAAGTCTCAAAAAAGTACCCCATGATAAAACCGATAGCAGTTGTTTTTACCATTCCATTCTGTTGGTCCTAAGGAAGCGTCACACCAAATAAGAATTCTCAGTGCCGTGTAGTGATCCAATAAGCCTTCATAACAAATTTGGTCCAAATCTGCCTCTCGGTTTGGAAAATAGAAATTTTTGGGAGGGCAAAAATTCTTGCCCTTCCCACAACGACGGCAAATATAGCACCAGAAACGTCTCTTGAACAAATCTGAGTCTACACCTCAAAAGGAAGCTGCACGCTGAATATCAAGTCTCTGCTACTGCTGGTTCATGAGAAGAAGATTTTTAAGATTTAAGCTCACTTTTTGGGCATGGCCCTACCAAGAGGCGAGGCAACTTGATTTCAGCGGTTTGGGAGGAGAAGACGCAAACAGCATGTTCACGGACGACGGACGACGATGGACGAAGGACGGAGAGTGATCACTATAGCTCTCCTAACTGAAAGCTAAAACTCATGAGATGCCTTTGTAACGTTCTGGGTTAATATTTGGGTTCTTTATTGGAGCCAAAGTTTAACTCAGTGCAATATAAGAAAAATTCTTTAAAAATCTTCTTCAGATCCACCAGTCAGAAACCTTTCATATTTGGTCATCTCTAGATTCCAGTTTGTTCAAATCGAGGTCCTGGCTCTCTATGGGAACACAAAGTTTAACTTAGTGCATTATTATTATATCAACAACTGCACATATCGTTTTTTGGTATGCAGCTTCCTTAGGTCCAGTGGAATCGGATGGACAAAAAACGCTATCTGTTTTGCCATGGGCTGCCGTATGGGAACACTGTTGGCAATGGGAAATTGCTGAGTCATCTTTCTTATTCTCCATCAACTAATTTGAAACTTGTCTTCTTTAAAGCTACTGAGCCAAATTCATTTGTATATTGCACTGACCTTTTTTGGACTATACCCTTTCTACTTTGTACAATTGAAGCTGCTGCCATCATCGGGCTGGTGGACTTTACTCTTCTGTTTTTTCCCCCAAAATTTTACTATGCCCCTTGGGGTGGGGTTTATGCTCCATAAGCCTAAAATGCTTTAAAAATCGTTTTCTCATATGCCACTCGCAATGATGCTTAGATTTCTGATCTGAAACTTACTTTGGTGATGCAGATTCACTTTTTTCAAAGGAAGTCAGTAGGTCAAAATTTGGGCTCTATTTCCAGAACCAATGGGTTGATTTGAACCAAATTTGTCATGTAGTATAATTGGGTCATAAGTCATAAGTACTTGCTTCATGCCTGAATTTTCTTTTAGTTTGTATTTTTTTCTGTTCGGGGGTGGGTGGGGGTGGAGAGAACAGGAGATAAAACAAAACAAAAATTTCTTTCGGCCTTTTTTTTTTTTTTAAACTTCACAGAACAGAGCATTGTTTTGGCCCAGGAATATTTCCAAGAACCAGCAGATATGAATGGCCAAAATGCTTTTGGTTGTATGGCAAATCAAAAAATTGCTCTGCTTGCTACCCATCACTTACCGACACTCTCATCTCCTTTGACAACTTTAGCGAAAAGAGCGTTTTAGGCTCACTTGAGCCTCTGTTTTTAGGTCTGGCATTTGCCCAATAATTGCTCCAGTTCGAATTCTCGTCAGCTATTAAACTATGAGCGGTTGTTTTGTCACTGACACTTTCCAATGTCAGGAAACAAAGAGCAATGATTGTCTTATTAATCGTCGCCTGAGTGCTAGAATGTCCTATGTCCACTTTGGGAGTATATATTATTTCCCCTTTGGGACATAGGATATTCTAGCACTCAGGCGACATAATGTCGCTGCTGAGCGCATAGAGAACACGTTTTGGCGATGTAAGCTATACTATGATGATCTTTATATAGATCTACAATATCGTCGTAAGAATGATGCTTTCCTGGTTCTGAGGTGCCATAAACTCTGCGTAGTTTGCACCCAAAACGTGTGAAGCAGTTCTCTACAAAATGGTAATCTCGTGAAGAAGCAAAAGTTCCACCCGAAAAATGATTAACTTGATACGCTCGATGATACATCGATTTCAGACGACACTAGCTAATATGTGGTAATGAATGCCACCTCGTAAAGGACCCCAACCCCAACCATCCCCTCCCCAAAAAAAGACGACGGGGGCCTGCTTTTCTATTTAGGCAGATATGCAACCCGAAGATCAATGTCTCGCGCAAGTCCGAGATTCTGAACATTTGTGATCGGATACAGGATAAATGGGCAGACGATGTGAGAGCCTGAGTTCAAGGCACTGTTAGCGATTTGCTCGCTGCAGACGATGTGAGAGCCTGAGTTCATGGCACTGTTAGCGATTTGCTCGCTGCAGACGATGTGAGACCCTGAGTTCATGGCACTGTTAGCGATTGGGAACCTACAGACGCTCACCACCACAATGAGTGCAGGTAAAAATGTGTGGGTGCAAAAGCCATTGGAACTGGTGCCAAACGGGTTAGTGAAACGTATCCTCGGCCGACGAATCTGGCCTTCGTGTTATTAAGAGTCTGATATCGTACTTGAAGGAAGACCAACCTTCCACCTGGAGTTCTGTTTTTTTTCAATTTGTTTGAATTATTTGTTGGTTTAGGCTTCTTTTCTTTGTTTTGTTTTAGCTCTCTTTGACAAAGTCCATCGTCCGTCCGTCCGTCCGCCCGTCGCCCGTTGTCCGTCAACACCATGTTTTGGGCTTCTCCAAAACCATTGGGCCAATTCAAGTGAAATTTTGTGTGAGTGTTTGTGCTGAGAAGGCTTTGCACTTTTGTTCAACTCAACGTGCCGAGCCCCATGGTGGGGGTGGGGGTGGTGGGGGTGGTGGGGGGTGTCGGGAGGGGGGAATGAGAAGATACTCCAAAATTTTAAAAAAATCTTCTTCTCATGAATCAGCAGGTACAATGACTTGATATTTGGTTTTAAGCTACCTTTTGAGGTGTAGATTCGAGTTTGTTCAAAGAAAGTTCGTGAAGCAATATCTGCCTTTGTAATGGGAGGGGAAAGATTTACACCTGTTCCTCATTTTGATCCTGTTGGATGAAAAACATTACCACCAGGCGCATTTGGCAATGGATATATTCAAGGACCATTTGAGTCACCATCACGTGATATGAGTAGTATTTCATGTACCCGGACACCCCCCATTTGGGGGACTCCGGAAGTGACGTGTCACGTGACCCAGCGGCGCTAGGTTGTGTTGTTATGGTAACCCGCGTGAGCGGCCATGTTGTAACGTCATCGTCATAGTGATGCGTGTTGTGAGTGCGCATGCGCAGTGCAGTGCGTGTTGTTAGGGTGATACATGTTACATGTTTCCGTCGTCCATTTTGTATACTGGAGGCCGCCATCTTCTTTTCTATGGTAGCACGCGGTCGCTATGTGACCTAAAGACCTACAACAAGATAGGGGTATGTTTGGGGGGTGTTCGGAGGGTGTGTTCTTCGATTGAACAGGTGTAAATCTAATTACCACAAACAACCCGACAATCCCTCCAAATCTCCAAAATGCACTTTATTTGATATGGATTCTTCAAGAATCCTATTTAGGACCGTCAAACCGTAGATTTTAATAGTAGCACGTAGTGCTATAGTACAGAGGGGGGGTGGGGAGGGGGCTGGGGGTAAGTTCGATTGAATTAGACTAATGTTCTGGTTCCGATTTTGCCGAGTACTCTTATTGTTTCATTTATCTAGATCACCCAATCAGTTCACTTTACTGGCGCTAACTACCAGTCAGATTGCGTGATTTCCCTTAACCTGTTTGCAGAGTTATCTTCCTTCTGTTTACCAAAACCTATATCATTCCCAAAACCTATAAGCTATCGAGCAGTTACTGATAAACCATTGATCAAACGACATCGAAGCCCAACAGAGTCAGATAGGAATTCCATTTTACGGAATTCCTTTTAAAGAATCCCTTTTGGAAAACACCTGTGGCTATGGAATCCCATTTTGGTCGTATGTGCCTATGTGCTAGGGAACATTGTGTCACATTGTGCCTTTTCACATAAGCACATATCGGCACATAAAGCATGTGCTTATGTGCTAGGGTACATTGTGTCACATTGTGCTTTTTCACATAAGCACATATGACAAAAAGGGATTCTCCAGAAGGTATCCTAGAGGGGTATCCTCAAAAATACAATACCAGGCTATAGGTATCGTCAAATACCAATATGTGCCTAGGTGCTAGGGCACATTGTGTCACATTGTGCCTTTTCACATAAGCACATATCGGCACATAAAGCATGTGCCTTTGTGCTAGGGCACATTGTGCTTTTTTCACATAAGCACATATGACAAAGAAGAGATTCACCAGTAGGTATCCTCAAATAATGCAATACCAGGCCATAGGTATCCTCAAATACCCGTATGTGCCTATGTGCTAGGGCACATTGTGTCAGATTGTGCCTTTTCACATAAGCACATATCGGCACATAAAGCATGTGTCTTTGTGCTAGGGCACATTGTGTCACATTGTGCTTTTTCACATAAGCACATACGACAAAAAGGGGTGCCGAAGGTCATATGTTTTTCAAAAAAGGGGTGCCGAAATTGGAGTTTCCGGGGATATTGCCATTGGATATAGATGTGATGACAATTGGATATAACTTCGTTGTAATAAGGGGAGATAATTCTATACGATTAAGTACAGGTTATGGGAAATCAAGCAATCTGATTGGTTAGTTATAATTTATATAAATGTTCTAGATAAAGGGAACAAAAGAGTACTTGGAATAGCGTCAGAACTAACAAGAATAGACCAAATAGCTAAATATAGTAATAATAAGGTAAACTGTTCCAACTAATAGGCTCTTCTACGCTACTGGAGTATACTCTAGAACAAAGGAACATGGCCAGATAGACGAAAACTATTGCACATATAGATAGAAGCAGCGAATTCTGAAAGAATTCGAAATAGTAAAACTTGGGTTAATTTGGGTAATTATCTTCGGAAGTCGTTCCAGAAAATACTCCCATTTAATCGAACATACCCTCCGAACATACCCCTGTCCCATTTCAGAAAAACTGGGTAACAAAGCAACCACGTGCTACCATAGAAACCAAGATGGCGGCCTCCAGTATAAAAAATGGACGACGGAAACACGTATCACCCTAACACGAGCTGCGCATGCGCACTAACACCACGTATCACTATGGGGATGACGTCACAACATGGCCACTCACGCGGGTTACCATGACAACACAACATGGCGCCACTGGGTCACGTGACATGACGTCACTTCCGAGGTCATCCACCGAGGTCATCCAAATGAGGGTCGAAAAGCCCGAGACATACTACTACTATAAGATTTTGCCTGCAGGCACTCTCCCATATATTTGAACAAGTCAAATCCATGTGAAACGTATGATAACCATAAGTAATTTAGACCTTCAAGAACATTAGCCTGTATTATAAAAACGGCTCTGAGCATAGCGGCTGGCTCATATCTTGGAAATTTCCACCCTATACTATTTTTCAAACCTATACAGTTATTAATTTTCAAAAATGTCCCACTCTGTACTATTATTGTGCCCTGTACTATTATTAGGCACTTGATAGAATATTTGTTCAGTAAGTGGCCTGAAATATTCGTTACTGACATTATTACATCCATCAAAATTATTAACTTCTGAAAGCAACCTCTTTAGGATGGGGATAACCAGAATTCATACTTACAGACGGACAAAGGAACTTAATTTAACAGTTATGAGTTTGTAAGTTTTCTTCAGTCCTGTGCAATAAAACATTGAAAGACTTAATGGGACAATTAAATCAACATCAATGATACTGCTTCTTCGACAGATTCACTCAGGTGCATACTGATGACTCTCCATTCTATCCCTCATTTAACAACTTACACTACCCCACACTTTTTAATGACGGAGAGAAATGAGAAAAAATCTTAACTTATTCAAACCTAGTTTGGCTAGAAGATCTGGAATTTCTGACACTAAAATTATTAAGGACAGACAGTTGAAAATGAAAACGAAATATGATTTGGACAAAAAGGTTGAAAAAAGTATAAATTCCATGTTTGTGATTCTGTTAGAATTAAACTTGGCATGATTAGGCAAATTCAGGCATGGACCAACTAAGATTATTAATATCAAAAATAATAGTGTGACTGTCAGTAATGGTAAAAAGTGGAACGTCAATACACTGGTCAAATATTTAATAACCAAAGAAAATGGTGTTAAAGAGAGCTAACTCTATTTTCTCCTGCTGTACCGTTCTCTTAAAAAGAGAACATTGACATAATTGCTTGCGCTTGCTGCCATTGGCATAATTGCTAGTGCTTACTGGCAGCACATATAAAATTACCCTATATATTTTCCATTTTTAGCTTAACTTGACAAAGTCAAAGCCGCACGGTCACGCGACCAAGATTTGTTTAGCACGGACTACAGGTCAACCCTGGCCTCCATTATTTAGTACAGTCTACACCTCAAATTATTGTTAATGAAAACATAGCATGTAGGAAACAGAAATTAAAATATTCAAAATTATCACAATTACTGTCTTATTTCATGATCCTTTCATAATCATTGAACATTATCATTTTCATCAAACTCTACACACAGTCAAGTTAAGCTACAGTGCCATTGACACTTTCATTTCTTGTGTTAAAACGTTGTTGAGGAATTAGATTTTTGATTCAACTTATTCTGCTAAACCTAAAGATTCTGGATTTTGGCACTACAAATTCAAAAATCTTGTATTTTTGGTGGACTTTTCTACAAAATTTGACAGACTTTGAGTGGAATTCACCAGGAGAGTTCATCAAACCTTTACCTGAATGGTGTTCACAAACAGTGGTTTATTGATTTCTCTACCCTAGCTACAGTAGATGTGTAATTCTCACCTCGCAAAATACTTACCTCTGCATTAAAGTATCAGCAAACTCAAATACAGCTGAGTTCAAAAAAGACACAGGCAGCTTTAAATCACATCGTGTATACAGATCATCAACTACTTGACTTGAACGCTGAAGTGCATGTCAAATTACCCAGTAGTGTTTGGCTCAGTATGAGATCATTTGGCACAAATAAGCAGAAGGCGAGTAGGAGAGGTAAAAGAGGAGGGAATCAGCATACATCCTCTTAAAACTATTAATGATTTTCCGAATGTAAGGAATAAGGTCAACAAAGCTAACTGTAATCTAGGTTTATTAAACACATGGTCCTGCTATGACAAGACTGAAATTCTCCATGACACTGTCATTGAACTTGGTCTGGAAACTTTTGTCTCAACTGAGACATGGCTGAAAGATGGCGATGGAGCAGTGTCATCCAGCTTAGTTCCTGCCCATTTCAGTATTCAGCAAGAGAAGAGTTGGGAAAGGAGGTGGTGGACTTGCTGTAATCCTTTAACCCTTTACCCAACGAATCGCCCGCATCTGCCCGCGTAATATGCAAATTCCGCAGCTGAATAAATACTATTTTTCGATAAATTTCAACAAAACCATATCATGTGACCCCTCTTTGGAACGAGCTCATCGAGCTCGTTCCAAAGAGGGATCACGTGATATGGTTTTATTGAAATTTTTTGAAAAAATTTAAAAAATGATATTTAAAATAATAAATTTTGAAATCGTCTGCGTTGGGTAAAGGGTTAAGTCAGTGGGGCTAAAGAAGTTGGATTTTGGTCCTTTTGTATCCTTTGAAGTACTTTGTGTTACACTTTATATTAGCCCTTTATCTAACATGAAAAGCAGGCGACAGTTGCAAACAAAATTCTTGAAACAATGTTTTTTTCATTTTTGTCGAGCTCGTTCCAAAGAGGGGTCATAACCTATGTTTTTGAGACAAAAAATGAAAAAAAAGAATGACAATTAATTGGCGATTTTGTGAATAACGCTGGTCGGTTTTTGCTGTTACGTTAGGTAAAGGATTAATGGCCAGTTGATACAGCTTGTCAGTATATACCGGCCGCCTCCATCTTGTAACAAATTCTCATTCGATGCTTTTATGGCTGAGGTCCACACATTTCAAGCACATTGATTTTACTTCCAGGTCATCTTATAATACTCAGTGATTTTAATATTCATTTTGATGATCCCAAAGATAAAAATGCTAACCTATTCCTGAAACACATTTCCTCTGTTAATTTACAGCAGCTCATTCGTGACCCGACTCATCCATTGCGCATATAAGAAAATGTATAAAGCACTTCAAAACAAGTTAAATTTATCTATTAAGTCAGCTAAAATAGAATGGGTAAAGAATAGCATTGAGTCATGTGGAAATAATTCTAAACAGATCTTCAAAATCGTCAGTAATCTTCTTGATGTAAGCGACAAGGAAGCGCTTCCCGCACACACAGGTCTTTCCGAACTTGCATGTAGATTCTCTGACTTTTTTAAAGATAAAGTTTCGAAAATCCGAAGTAAATTGGAAAATCCAGGAATAAACATAGTGACCAGTGATGAAAATAAATCACCAGATTCTTCTGAAATCACCCTCAATGGCTTCCAACCACCAACCATGGAAGAGGTTACGTCAATTATTTTAAAAGACACCCGACCCCCACTCCCCCCCCCCCCCCAATGTCGTGATCTCTCGACCCACTACCAACATGGTTGTTGACAATAGCACTGTTTTAGACCAGCTTCTTCTCATAATTACTAATATTTTCAGCTTATCTCTAGCTCTCGACATTTTACCAACAGCGTTTAAGCACGCCTATGTTATTCCACTCCTAAAGAAATCTAGTCTGAATGTTTGCACAAACTATAGACCTGTCTCTAATCTTTCTTTTTGTTCAAATGCCTCGAAAAGGTTGTCTGCGTTCCAGAATCATTCAGCATATTTCAGCTAATAAGAAACTTGAAACAATCCACTCAGCATATAGACCCAGACATAGTACTGAAACAGCTCTAATTAGTGTTAGCAGTGACATTCTGAATTCGATGGATGATCGGAAGTTAACCTTATTTATGATGCTTGGCCTGTCTGTAACATTTGATACGATTGACCACAGATTCTGATGTCACGTTCAGAAAAAACGACTCAACATACGCGGTCCTTCTCTCACTTGGATGAGGTCTTATTTAAACGATCGCATGCAATCTGTGAAAATTGGCGATACCTTCTCTGGGATAATTGAGCTAAATTTTCATCATTATGCTGATGATACCCAGTTGTATTTGTCCGCCGACCTCTCTAAAATAAACGACTCATTAACAACACTGGAGGCATGCATCGAGGATATTCGGCAATGGATGGGGAGACATTTTCTCAAATTAAATGATGACAAGACAGAATTTCTACAATTTGGATGCCAAACTTCAGTTAGACAAATCTCCGATCAACTGTCTGAAGATAGGTGATGTCAATGTTAACCCATGCGAAAATACTCTGAACCTTGGTTTTACTTTTAATAATAGTTTCGATCTGAGTCACCAAATTACTAAAATTAGCAAAATCTACTTCATCCAGGCAAGAAACATCAACAAACTCAGAAAACTACTTGATCAAAACACACTAAAAACTGTTATACAGTCTATGGCCCTATCTCGTTAGGACTACTTCAACTTTATTTTGGACTTCTACTAAAATCTATTAACCTGCTTCAGCGCATTCAAAATACAGCAGCCAAAATAATTACTGGCGCCCACAAATATGACCACATTACACCAATCCTCAAATCCTTGCCTTGAGTTGAGTCTCAGCAAATATAAAGTATTAAAGATGAAACACAACATCATCCACGGAGATAAATGCTCCCACCTACTTAAAACAGATTGTAAATTTACACAAACCGGTATGGAATCTTAGATCATCTTCAGAGAATCTTCTTGTCGTGCCCCGAATAAGATCTACTGTGGGCAAATGATCATTCACCTTTGCAGCAGCCTCACTATGAAGTGCACTCCCTTAGAATTTAAGGAGATCCTCCAATATTGAATGTTTCAAAAAAGGTTTAAAGCGCCATCTATATCGGATTGCCTTTGATTGCTGATTTTTTTCCTTTTGTCACTGTTTTTATCAGTGTTTTGTTAATTATTATTACAAATTAACACAGAAGTTAGATTTGGTTTGTCACATTGTTTTAGAAATAAAACATGCAATTTCAGAATCGGGCTGAACAGTCCGGCTGCATCTCGTCCAAATACAATACTTCAGTTAGACAAACACCGTCTCCGTAGTCCATCAACAGGAATATATATGATTGATATATTCTTTCCAGCGATTTTCAAGAAAGTGTAAGTTTAAGTTTTCTAAGTTGTAATAATCAGGCAGACACCTCTCAAATCTCGTTAATCTGAATATCCCATTTAAGGTTACTCTGATTGTAAATACCAGAGTGTCTGTGATTACTGCTATGGGAAATGCCACTGTCAAAAAACGTGATGTCTGGCAGAGTGGAGTTCGAAGTGTGTGGGAAAACATATTGACATGGTCTTTGTAGGGTGGAATGAAGCAAGTGAGCTATTGGCCCATTAATTTTCTCCATGTTACTATTCAAAGTGATGGCTAAGCTTACTTAATACTGGGTTATTGCTACTCGATGTTAGACATGCGTCATCAGTACACATGCGTGCAAGTGAATCAAGACCATCTGCGAGGTCATTAATATATATATTTTAATGTGCAACGTGCCGAGCATAGAACCTTGTGGGACACCTGAATCAATCCTTTTTATATCGGGAAAATGTGTTACTTATTTGAACTCGCTGTTCGTGATTCTGCGGCTAGTTTACAATCCATATGAGAGTGTTCTCTGAGATACCACTTTCCTTTAAATTTAATATGGAAATAAGCACAAAAATAGAGCAAGCTTGGAGTGTTTTGTCGAGAGAGTAACACGGTGAGAGATAGGGCTCTATAAGCTGAAAGGCGGTGTTGTGACCAGGAATAAGTCCTGACTGGTGTTGATAAAGAATTTGATTTTCATGGAAGTGTAGGAAGATGTATTTCGTGTATTGTTTCAGATGTATTTCACGTCTATTTTTTCAAGTACTTTACTTAAGCGTGGTAAAAGTGAATCTCTTGTGTCTTTTTTTATAAACTGACATTACATTTGCTTTTTTCCACGAATCTGGGATAGGTGTTGAACAAAAGTTTGAATAATAATCTCAGAGGGAAGACTATAGTGTCAGCAGTGTCCTTCAGCATTTCGACACTGATATGATCGTGTTCATGGACTTCGCCGATTACCAGCTAACAAAGTTTAACAGAATCAACTCTTTATAACGAACTTTGACTATAATGCACATTGAACTTATTAAAGGTTTGCACTGAAATCAATTGTTTTTCTTTCAATAAGGAAAGGAGAATCTTCAAGAGTGTTTATGTCAAATTGTGGAATCCCACTCACGTGACTGATGTAGTCATTTATTCCAATAAATATCCATAGCAACTGCCTTTTCCAGTGCTGCATTGTGATATGATGTAACAAATGACATCCTATTCTAAATGCATCACATACGGAGTTTGCAAAACACCTTATTTTCACCAAATTAGTCTCTCTGTGCCAAGAACTATACCTGTAATACTAACGATTCAACGACTACAAAACCCACATCAGTACCAGTTACTACGCGGACAATAGGTACCACTAAACCGATCACCATAACTACTACAACAACCACAGCTACAACACAAACCACTCTAACTATTACATCAACAATCACAAATACCAGAGCACTCACTACTACACCAACGATAACAACTACTAAACCTACAACAATATAACTTGGATACCAACAACTGCAACACACACCACTCCAACTATTACATCAACAAACACGAATACTACACCAAACACAAGTACACTAACCATAACAACTACTAAACCTACAACAATATAACTTGGATACCAAGAGCTGCAACATAAACCACTCCAACTATTACATCAACAATCACGAATACACCAAACACAAGTACACCAACCATAACAACTACTAAACCTACAACAATATAACTTGGATACCAACAACTGTAACACACACCACTCCAACTATTACATCAACAAACACGAATACTACACCAAACACAAGTACACAAGTACACCAACCATAACAACTACTAAACCTACAACGATATAACTTGGTATCCAACAACTGCAACACACACCACTCCAACTATTACATCAACAAACACGAATACTACATCAAACACAAGTATTCCAATCATAACAACTACTAAACCTACAACAATATAACTTGGATACCAACAACTGCAACACACACCACTCCAACTATTACATCAACAAACACGAATACTACATCAAACACAAGTACACCAACCATAACAACTACTAAACCTACAACAATATAACTTGCTATCCAACAACTGCAACACCCACCACTCCAACTATTACGTCAACAATCACGAATATTACACTAAACACAAGTACACCAACCATAACAACTACTAAACCTACAACGATATAACTTGGTATCCAACAACTGCAACACACACCACTCCAACTATTACATCAACAATCACGAATATTACACTAAACACAAGTACACCAACCATAACAACTACTAAACCTACAACAATATAACTTGGTATCCAACAACAGCAACACAAACCACTCCAACTATTACATCAACAAACACTAATACACCAAACCCAAGTACACCAACCATAACAACTACTAAACCTACAACAATATAACTTGGTATCCAACAACTGCAACACACACCACTCCAACCATTACATCAACAAACACGAATACTACACCAAACACAAGTACACCAACCATAACAACTACTAAACCTACAACAATATAACTTGGTATCCAACAACTGCAACACAAACCACTCTAAGTATTACATCAACAATCACAAATACTACACTAAACACAAGTACACAAGTACACCAACCATAACAACTACTAAACCTACAGCAATATAACTTGGATACCAACAACTTCAACACACACCACTCCAACTATTAAATCAACAAACACGAATATTACACCAAACACACACCAACCATAACAACTACTAAACCTACAACGATATAACTTGGTATCCAACAACTGCAACACAAACCACTCCAACTATTACATCAACAATCACGAATACTACACTAAACACAAGTACACTAACCATAACAACTACTAAACCTACAACAATATAACTTGGTATCCAACAACTGCAACACACACCACTCCAACTATTACATCAACAATCACGAATACTACACCAAACACAAGTACACCAACCATAACAACTACTAAACCTACAACGATATAACTTGGTATCCAACAACTGCAACACACACCACTCCAACTATTACATCAACAATCACGAATACTACACTAAACACAAGCACACCAACCATAACAACTACTAAACCTAGAACAATATAACTTGGTATCCAACAACTGCAACACAAACCACTCCAACTATTACATCAACAAACACGAATACTACACTAAACACAAGTACACCAATCATAACAACTACTAAACCTAGAACAATATAACTTGGTATCCAACAACGGCAACACAAACCACTTCAACTATTACATCAACAAACACGAATACTACACCAAACACAAGTACACCAACCATAACAACTACTAAACCTACAACAATATAACTTGATACCAACAACTACAACACAAACCACTCTAAGTATTACATCAACAATCACGAATACTACACCAAACACAAGTACACAAGTACACCAACCATAACAACCACTAAACCTACAACAATATAACTTGGATACCAACAACTGCAACACAAACCACTCTAACTATTACATCAACAAACACGAATACTACACCAAACAGAAGTACACCAACCATAACAACTACTAAACCTACAACAATATAACTTGGTATCCAACAACAGCAACACACACCACTCCAACTATTACATCAACAATCACGAATACTACACCAAACACAAGTACACTAACCTCAACAACTACTAAACCTACAACGATATAACTTGGTATCCAACAACTGCAACACACACCACTCCAACTATTACATCAACAAACACGAATACTACACCAAACACAAGTACACCAACCATAACAACTACTAAACCTACAACAATATAACTTGGTATCCAACAACTGCAACACACACCACTCCAACTATTACATCAACAAACACGAATACTACACCAAACACAAGTACACCAACCATAACAACTACTAAACCTACAACAATATAACTTGGTATCCAACAACTGCAACACAAACCACTCTAAGTATTACATCAACAATCACAAATACTACACCAAACACAAGTACACAAGTACACCAACCATAACAACCACTAAACCTACAACGATATAACTTGGTATCCAACAACTGCAACACACACCACTCCAACTATTACATCAACAATCACGAATACTACACTAAACACAAGTACACCAACCATAACAACTACTAAACCTACAACGATATAACTTGGTATCCAACAACTGCAACACACACCACTCCAACTATTACATCAACAATCACGAATACTACACTAAACACAAGTACACCAATCATAACAACTACTAAACCTAGAACAATATAACTTGGTATCCAACAACTGCAACACAAACCACTCCAACTATTACATCAACAAACACGAATACTACACCAAACACAAGTACACCAACCATAACAACTACTAAACCTACAACAATATAACTTGGTATCCAACAACAGCAACACACACCACTCCAACTATTACATCAACAATCACGAATACTACACCAAACACAAGTACACTAACCATAACAACTATTAAATCTACAACAATATAACTTGGATACCAACACCTGCAACACAAACCACTCTAAGTATTACAGCAACAATCACGAATACTACACCAAACACAAGTACACAAGTACACCAACCATAACAACTACTAAACCGACAACAATATAACTTGGATACCAACAACTGCAACACAAACCACTCTAACTATTGGCACATAGAACACATTGGAACTCAGGGGACGAACTACTAAACCTACAGCAATATAACATGGATACAAAAACTACAACACAAAGCAATCCAACTATTACATCAACAATCACGAATACTACAGGACCCAATACTACATCAGCCATAACAAATACTAAACCTACAGCAATATAACTTGGATACAATAACTACAACATCACTACATAACAACTTCTACCACATCATCACATAGGACACAGTGTGACAACGGCAACATTTACTACTATGAAACCAACAAGTTGTACACCAAACAATACTATAGCAACAATACATAAGTAACTGGGGGCGCGGTGGCTCAGTTGGTAGAGGTGCAGGCTGCAAGCCGAGAGGTCCTTGGTTCGAATCCCACCTGCGGCAACCGCGTTGTGTCCTTGGGCAAGACACTTCACCCCGATTGCCTACATGGGGGCACAATGACGCTGTGTACTGAGGCGTACCCCACGTCGATGGTGCGCATGTCTTCAACCAATCTAATCCTGCCTGTGCTGCGGTGCAGAGTTCCGAGTTACGATGTTGGAGAGCTGACAGCTGCTCGTTGTTGCTCGGTGGTTCTCTCTGGGTACTCCGGCTTCCTCCACCCGTAAAACTGTCACGGTCACGATTAGCCATTGTGCATAAGTATGTGACCTTTATCACCAATAAATAAATAAATACATAACTAACTACTACGAATCTAATTTAGAATCTAACTACAACATCAACCACTACTACACTACCAACAACAACTCTCACCAAACACTACAATACCGTCACTGACAACTACTATAGCGTCAATCCTAACAACACCAAACACTACAGTACCGCCTATGACGACTAAAAAACAAGTAACCCCAACTCAGACAACAACACTATAAGCTACTTCACAAATCGTTATAACCCAAACTACAGCAACAAAAACTACAACAACAACACAAACCACTCACTCATAGACCAAAAAACACAACTACTGAATCAATCACCACAACACCAACTACATCTACAACTTCAATAACCATGATTACTATACCCACAACTACTACACCAACTACTGCCACACCAACCACTACAACACAACACCAACACAACACCTACAACATCAATAACCACTATTACTATACCAACAACTACTACACCAACTACTGCCATACCAACCACTACAACACCAAACACTACATCTACAACATCAATAATCACTATTACTATACCAACAACTACTACACCAACTACTGCCACACCAACCACTACAACACAACACCAAACACTACATCTACAACGTCAATAACCACGATTACTATACCAACAACAACTACACCAACAACTGCCACACCAACCACAACAACACAACACCAAACACTACATCTACAACATCAATAACCACGATTACTATACCAACAACTACTACACCAACTACTGCCACACCAACCACTACAACACAACACCAAACACTACATCTACAACATCAATAACCATGATTACTATACCAACACCTACTACACCAACTACTGCCACACTAACCACTACAACACAACACCAAACACTACATCTACAACATCAATAACCACGATTACTATACCAACAACTACTACACCCACTACTGCCACACCAACCACTACAACACAACACAACACCAAACACTACATCTACAACATCAATAACCACGATTACTATACCAACAACTACTACACCAACTACTGCCACACCAACCACTACAACACAACACAACACCAAACACTACATCTACAACATCAATAACCACGATTACTATACAAACAACTACTACACCAACTACTGCCACACCAACCACTACAACACAACACCAAACACTACATCTACAACATCAATAACCACTATTACTATACAAACAACTACTACACCCACTACTGCCACACCAACCATTACAACACAACACAACACAACACAACACCAAACCCTACATCTACAACATCAATAACCACGATTACTATACCAACAACTACTACACCCACTACTGCCACACCAACCACTACAACACAACACAACACCAAACACTACATCTACAACATCAATAACCACGATTACTATACCAACAACAACTACACCAACTACTGCCACACCAACCACTACAACACAACACCAAACACTACATCTACAACATCAATAACCACGATTACTATACTAACAACTACTACACCCACTACTGCCACACCAACCACTACAACACAACACCAAACACTACATCTACAACATCAATAACCGCTATTACTATACTAACAACTACTACACCAACTACTGCCACACCAACCACTACAACACAACACCAAACACCACATCTACAACATCAATAACCACTATTACTATACTAACAACTACTACACCAACTACTGCCACACCAACCACTACAACACAACACCAAACACTACATCTACAACATCAATAACCATGATTACTATACTAACAACTACTACACCCACTACTGCCACACCAACCACTACAACACAACACAACACCAAACACTACATCTACAACATCAATAACCACGATTACTATACCAACAACAACTACACCAACAACTGCCACACCAACCACTACAACACAACACCAAACACTACATCTACAACATCAATAATCACTATTACTATACTAACAACTACTACACCCACTACTGCCACACCAACCACTACAACACAACACCAAACACTACATCTACAACGTCAATAACCACGATTACTATACTAACAACTACTACACCAACTACTGCCACACCAACCACAACAACACCAAACACTACATATACAACATCAATAACCACGATTACTATACTAACAACTACTACACCAACTACTGCCACACCAACCACAACAACACAACACCGAACAGAACATCTACAACATCAATAACCATGATTACTATACCAACACCTACTACACCAACTACTGCCATACCAACCACTACAACACAACACAACACCAAACACTACATCTACAACATCAATAACCACGATTACTATACAAACACCTACTACACCAACTACTGCCACACTAACCACTACAACACAACACCAAACACTACATCTACAACATCAATAACCACGATTACTATACAAACACCTACTACACCAACTACTGCCACACTAACCACTACAACACAACACCAAACACTACATCTACAACATCAATAACCACGATTACTATACCAACAACTACTACACCAACTACTGCCACACCAACCACTACAACACAACACAACACCAAACACTACATCTACAACATCAATAACCACGATTACTATACAAACAACTATTACACCAACTACTGCCACACCAACCACTACAACACAACACAACACCAAACACTACATCTACAACATCAATAACCATTATTACTATACCAACAACTCCTTCACCAACTCCTACCACACCAACCACTACAACAATCAACAATTTGTCCCCTGATTTCCAATGTTTTATATGTGCCAGAAGCACACAGAGCATATTGGAACTCATGGGACGAATTATTGTACCACCTACTTCAATACAAACAGCTATACTCCAAACACTTTACCTACCACAACCCCAACAACTGGTACAACACTACAGTACAACCTCTGCTACCACACTCACTTCAATACCAACAGCTAGTACTTCAACCAATAAACTTACTCTACCAAGCACTACACTACAAGTATTACATCAACCACTACTACATGAACCATCACAACACTAACAATTATTAATCAAATAAATACTATACCCTATCAACTACCTGAACAACCATTACATCTACTACATCAACACCCACGACTACACAACCACTACTTCATAATCAGTATGGCAACCATGGCAACCAATACTATGCAAACAATCACTGCTACAACAGCTACTACATCGCCTACTATAACCCCAACAACTAGTACACCAACTTCGACAAACCAACGGCTACTACAACAGAAACTCTAACACCAGTCTCGGTAACACCGACTGAAACTGCAGCACCAACAAAATTCTACACCCACAACTACAACACTAGCATTGAACACCAACAATTACTGCATGAAGAAGTACAATACCAACCTCTACTACACAAAACATTATAAAATCAGCAACTATTAATCAACAAATACTAAACTATACCAATTACTACAACACACACTACACCTAATGCGCAGACTTCTCGTCTATATAAAAAAACACGAACACACTGTAAGCCACTACTTCACAAACAAAATGATTAATATGGCAACCAAGCCTACTCCAAAAACTGCTCTCTGAATTTTACCAAACAACACTATCAGCTACTATATTCAACCACCATAACTAGTACATCAGCAAATCCTACACCAACTACCAACAACCTCAACTACAGCAACAAGCACTACAACTGCTACAACAAACCACTACGATATGAATTCCACCAACTACCTGGACAATCACTACATTGACTAACCAACCACTACAACTACGATGTCGACAAACTCCAAAGCAACAACTAAAACTACTACACAAACAGCTGCAGCACCATCATCCACTTTCTTCATTCCCTATCGTACGTCTGAAAAGCCAAGAATGAATTTTAAATCTAGAAGCCATAAATACCATGGTATATAAGATAGGGGCAGATTAGGAGCCACGGAAGCCATAGTCTAGGAACCGTGCTGGAGCTGGAAGATGTGTATGGTTTATATAGGAGCTAGTAGTCGTATAGGAGCTAGAAGACATAAATGATGTGGTTAATGAACCATATAAGAGCGAGCTGTATATGTTTCATATAGAAGCTAAGAAACTATATAGAAGCCATATAGGAGGTAGGATACATTTGGCAGATAGGAGCCATATCGCGGCCATGAAGATCCGGGTCTTGAAAATGCATTGGAGCAATTTAGGAGTTGGTAGACATATAAATGGTGGACTGCATATAACTATCATAAACACTAAGGTCTAGGGTAGTAAGAACGGGATCTGGGGTAGGTAGGATACCAGAAGGTTGCCGACGGGTAGTAAAATATTATGGGTAGTTGGAAACACGGATTAGTGGAGCACCTAGTCCAGTTAAACACAATCTGAAGACGCTTTAGTGTCCATTTGGAAACATTTTAGTAGTTATTTGTTGTTTTCGGTAATTGGGTGTACTCTTATACCCAAGATGTCACCTCTCGCCTTGCAAAAGGCCAAAACTAAAAACTAGGACACATGAAGTAGAAATTACAAATAGTACTTAACGACTTCGCAAATTGTATGGTAGTAGTGGTGGGTCCCTAAGCATGAGTAGTAGAAGACTGAAGTACTGGGTGAAGAGAATAAAAATTATATTATGGGCAGGAGGCAATGTTAGTCGTAAAGCTGTAATTGGCATAATAGATAGTGTTGTGGATTAGAAAGTAAAAAGCAGGGATAGCAGTTATTGGCAGTACTACTACAAGAAGACCATGGGAGGGTTAGCTGGTGGTGTTAGAGCACTTGTAGAATAGGGGTGACAAGCCTAGCAGTAGCAGCTAGTAGTCAACTGACGGGGGCCAGAAGTGCCAGAAGCTAATTATCAGACTGGAGTAAAGGTATTTGTAGGAGCCTGGAGTAGTGGTAGCAACAGCAAATAGGAGGTTATTAGTGGTGTAGCCATCAACAGTATTGTCATTCTAGGGCCAATAGCTGGGATCCAAGACAATGATAGCCAGATGAGCTGTAGTAATGAACAGAGATATTGGGTGGGGTAGAAAGAGGAAGTGGTGTTGAAGGCACTGGTAGAACTACTACTAGAAGTAAGTAAAAGGGATAGATGGTAGTTAGTGCACTTGTATAAAGTCAAATGATTGGATGATCTGGATAAATGAATCATGCTCTGCGACACATGAATAGGATTACTCGTAATAGGGTTAGAACTAGCCAGAACAGGCCAGAAAAGCTAAATGTAGTAACAATAAGCAAAACTTTCTCAACCAATAAGCTTTTCTACTCCACTGGATTGTATTCCAGAATGAACAGGATTGGATAGACAGAAAAACAGTAACATGGATAGAAGCAGAGCAGATGATTTTACTCCCTTTTAATCAAACACATCCACCGAACACATGCTCCCATTCTGTCAAAAGCCATTGGGTCACATAGCAACCACGTGCTCCCATAGAAACCAATAGGACGGCCTCCAATATACAAAATGGACGACGGAAACACGTATCACTCTAACAACACACCCTGCTCACTAACAGCATGTTCCACTATGGTAATTACAGCATAGCATGGCCGATCTCTCGGACTCCAATGACAACACAACATGGCGCCACTGTGTCACGTGACGAAACGTCACTTCCGAACGCCAGACGTTTTTCCAAAAAGGGATTCCATGGAACGTGTGTGGCGTTCGGCACCCCTTTTTCCGAAATGAGGCTAAGAGTCGTATGTGCGAGTCACTCGATGAGCAAATGCTCGATAGCTTATTTGTTCGATAGATTTCGAGTCGTTCGAGCAGTAAGTTCGAGTCACTCGATCGAACAATTGGTCTATAGCTCATTTGCTCGATATATTTTGAGTCGTTCGAGCAGTATGTGCGTGTCACTCGATCGTCACTCGACCGATAGCTTATACGGGGAATTTGTGATCGGTATGTCCTGGAGTGGCCTAAAAGGCTGGACCAAACAAGTAATAATATCCTATAAAAAGTATCCTCAAATAATACAATACCAGGCCATAGGCATCCTAAAATACCAAAATGAGTCAAAGAGCAGTATGTGCGAGTCACTCGATCGAGCGATTGCTCTATAGCTCATTTGCTCGATGGGCTTCGAGTCGTTCGAGTAGTATGTGCGAGTCACATAGCTTACTGGCTTTGGGAATGATTTTTGCTTTTGTTATACACAAGGGAGACAACTTTGTATGAATATGTATATTTATTTATTTGTTGGTGTTTTAAGGTCACATACTTATGCACAATGGCTAATCATGACCGTGACAGTTTTACGAGTGGAGGAAGCTGGAGTACCCAAAGAGAACCACCGAGCAACGACGAGCAGCTGCCAGCTCCCCAACATCGTAACTCCGCACTTCAGCACAGGCAGGGTTAGATTGGTTGAAGACATGCGCACCATCGACGTGCAGTACGTCTTAGTACACGGCGTCATCGTGCCCCCATATGAACAATCGGGGTCAAGTGCCTTGCCCAAGGACACAATGCGGAAGCGCGAATCAGTCGCTGAAATGAATATGTATAAATTACGGGAAATGGAGCAATATGATTGGTTAATCAGCTTCCGTAAAGTGAACTGATTGGATGATCTGGATAAATGGAACAAGAACAAGTGTTCTCAGAATTGGGTAGGAACTACTGGCATTATGTACCATCTTACCAGTAACAGGATGATACAAAGCATTCGGTAGGTTAATACTATCAACGGTTAAGATGGGACCTACAGGGGAATATACCAACCATACTCTGCTGCCGCTCTGTACTACCAGGCATTAATCCCACCCCACAATACCGCTTGATAATATGAAGCATCTGGTGGATCAGTAGTACCAAGGTCTAACAAGAGACCTACAGGTTATGTACAGCCCATGTTATACTACCGTTCTAAACTACCAAGCATTAACCCCGCCCCCGCAGTATCATTAGACATACCATAACGTACCACCTATACCAGCCATATAATAAAACAAAGTGATTGGTTGGTTAATAGTACCAAGCATTAACAGGGGCCTACATGGGTATATACCGCTCATACTATACTACCGTTCTAAACTACCAGGCAATACCAGCCATTAGATAATACAAAAGATTCGGTAGGTCAATAGAACTATGGGGCGGGGGGGGGGGATAGACCAACAGATCATTCAATTTAAACCACCAAGAACTACCTCCCACTAGTTGAGTATGCATTACCCTCCCTTTACGATCAATTTTACATCACATGCCATAATATGTACCCAGGGACCTGTGTTTAACATATATGGTCACTGTACATACCGTAGTATACTATATATACAGCACGCACACAACTTGTCGGACCTAGAAGAATGGTGCCGACATTTTGCACCCGCAAAAGTTGCATCGGCAAAAATCCGGTTCCTATAGAAATTTAACACTGGCTGCACCGGCAAAAATTCGGGTAATGGGGGACGATCTGCCCCTTATGTACTACTAACATAGCTTTGTATCTCAATGTAGAGGTGCGTGAGTACCAAACATAGCTTTTTATCTCAATGTAGAGGTGCGTGAGTACCAAAGATAACTGTGTGTATGGTATTCGTTCTATGATGCTGGACCATATGGCCCCACCCCGACCATTAGTGTGGGAGTGCCCTTGTAGTTCCGTGCCGTGCCGTGCCACCTCCTTCTCCCTCACACACATACTACGAAATGCTTCCTGTGGTCCTGTTTTGGTACAATTGGTTGTCACCCTAAACACATCTCGTGGGACGGGGTTGCAGTTGTAGTACCGAGAACATCCTTTCCCTACTCTACTCCCGCTACTCTCAAAAAACTTCGAAATACTCCTACGCCCCTATTGTAATACAGCTGTTTTCACTCCAAAATCCTCCCCTACCTAAAAATAAGGTACAGAAGCTCCCAAAGTAATGAAAAAGTAATTAAAAAAGGGGCATTTAACTTTTCTTACTGCCCATCTGTCGGGCCATTCCTTCGTATTTGATTTTCTTCAATCGGGATTTTTGAAAGACCAGGTATCATATCATGTCTACTAAAGAAAGTTCCTGATTACGTACAGGGACAACTCGATAGTCGGAACTAAGCCTGAAAATAAGCAGACTGTTATTTGCAGAATGAGAACTACAGAGGGTGAATTTGGTGATGCTACCCTGCACAACAGGGTAACATCACTAAATGTACCCTTTGTGAACCTCAAACTGAAGCAAGGTCTCGAGCCTAAACAGAAAGAGGTACCCAAAGGACAAATTGGCTCGTTCTATGGGTTAGCATCAGCAAATTCACTCTCTGGGGACCTCATTCTGCAAATGACAGATTGCTCATTTTCAGGCTTGTTCGAAACTACAATTCCAATGAAAATGTCTTGGCTGGGGAAAAAATATTGGAGTGAACAGCGCGACCTCCGCCTACTACTAATTTTTTACATTAATTTTGTCTTCGAAAGTCTAATTAATTGCTGCAGCACACATTCATATCCATGAACAATATTATTGAAAATTCGAGGTCTGCTTAAGATGGAGACTGAATCTCCAGATACCATCCAACAAAGCACGGCCATCGCCGATTTCAGTCATGTCAAGTGTCGAGATCATATCGACAAACATGTCACCTAATTTCAACTTTGTACAGTGAAATTTTATTTTAAAGTTGGGTAAGGTTTAAAATGATACGATCGTGATTTTAAATAAATTTAGGTGTTTCTTTAGGTGAATGTAAGATATGAAAGTTGAATATCTTACAGTTTCTGGGGTTGGGCTGTCAAAACATGGAATAACATGTAATGTAACATGTGAAAACCGGAAGTGACGAAAAAATCGTAAAAAATATGATGGTAAATAGAAAAATCCTAAACACGAACTTTATCATTAGAGCTCTGCAAAATACTACAATTTCCTGAAAATCGAACATATTTTAATTTTTCGGACATGATGACGTCACGGCTTAGATCGTCCGTAATCGTTGCGAATTCCTGTGGACGGCAACACATTTTTAGATATCAGTTTTTTAAGATTAAATTTCGAAATTTTCTGAACAATATGCCCCAAGATGGGGCTAAAAATATGAAATTAATATCGCAAATCCGAGGGTGAAAAACATAAAGATATTGTTAATAATTTCACATGGTGAAAAAGTGGTATGAGAAGTTCTAAGACTTGCTATTTATCAGTGCGGTGGTAGGATTAGAGTTTAGGTTATTAACCCTAACCCTACGGTGGTTTGTCTGTAATAAAACTGATTTAATGCTGTTAACCCTATGAACCCTGGCGGTATCTTCCATGTCAGTTGAATGGCATCAATTGGTAGAGTCTATTGTCATCATTTGGGGGTACAGCAATTAATGTTTTCAACGTGCAGCCATCTGTCTACACGCAGAAAGTATTAATTGATCTACCCCCACACATTCACTTATGAGCAAGGCATATTCTGCTTAATGAAATTATGACGTATCATGTTCCTGAGCCGGTAAAGCGTCCTCTCGGATTCAAAGAGGATTAATGAAAATTGCCCAAAATGTCCCCCCCCCCACCCCCCCCCCCCCCAAAAAAAAACAAAAAAAGAAAAACAAACAAAGTAATGCGCATGACGGCATTTACGTCATATCTCCGCTGTTTGAAGTCGGATGTTCTAAAGTGTTTCACCTGTGCATCACACGCAGGTCATTTGACCTACAATGCACTAAAATGTCTCTTGGTTTCATCATTACTCAGTGAAACTTAATTTTCGACTTTTTGCAACACCGGTTCTCTTTAACATCATAACGGAAAAATATTCCGTCAATCGTACCCCAAATAATTTATACACACTTTCGACTATTTATGGAGATCTGTGTGGAATATCGTAGCGGACCTTCAACTATTGATGGAGCTCTCTGTGAAATGTTGTAACGATATCTTTCGTACTTTTTGAGTTCAAGGTTTCACAATGTGGGCGATATTTCGAAATGTCAAAATTTCAAAAGATGTAAAAACGTTTAACACTTTACCCAACGTAACGGCCAAAATCGGCCAGCGCCATTTTCGAAACTCACCAATTAATTTTCATTATTTTTCATTTCATGTCTCAAAAACATAGGTTATGACCCCTCATTGGAACGAGCTCGTCGAGCTCGTTCCAATGAGGGGTCATAACCTACGTTTTTGAGACAAAAAAAATGAAAAAAATTATTTATTCAAGAATGTTTTTGCGAGTGTCGTCTGCTTTTTATGTTATTTTAAGGGTTAAAATGGCGTTCAATAAAAATAAATTGATAAAATAATGAGGATCTTCTTTTATTTTTTTACCTCTACAACACACCAAAAAAATACTACTAAAATTTCATCCCAAGCGGAAGAACTTTAATTTTTTCGACGATGATGTCCGAAATTCAATATTTCTTCACCAGTGAACTTCTTTCGCTTCGGCCAAAAACTAATTACATTTTTGGATACATGAGACGACGAATTTGTTTAAAAATAATGCTTTGCGTCAAAACTATATTAATAATAAAATTATAACCAATGGCTAATAAGTAGGGAGTTATTAGTGTCACACAATTTGTACATTGGGGGTTCTAAAGTGGAAAAAAATGCCTAAAATCTTTAAAACTTGAAGTGACGTAAAAGCGTCAAAAATGGCACTGATAGAGAAAATAAGAAAAATACCTATCTGATAATTTTTGGTGCACATCAACATATTAAACTTTCATCTAAACTGGATAAACATTATTTTTTTTTTGCTTTATTAAACCCTGTGACGTTACTGGTCTAGTTCGGCCTTTTCCTTCCATAAGTATGGTAGATGGGTTTAAGTTTTTAAAAAAAAAAATTCGGAGATTAGAATATATCTCCAAATTCCGGAAGAAAATGAACCTGCAATTGAAATGTTAAGAACAGAGTTTTTCGGCTCATTCCAACAGGGGGCAGAATTTAAAAAAGTAGCTACATAACTTCTTTCTCACGGATCGGACGATAAGCAGGACAGATGTCATGATTATTTGTGAATGGTAAGTGCCCGAACGCGCGTCTGTGTGATAAAATGCTGACGATAACAGTACGCAATTTCAACCTTGTTGACTGGTTTGACCCGAGTGTTTCAAATCATGGTACATCAAGGGAGATAACTTTGCAACTGAAAGCTTCGGTTGATTAATCATCTCCCTTGATGTACCTTTGGAAAAATATTTCATCATTTTATCTTTTTTTTCCATCTGGAGAGCAGATTCTGGGGCGGTGGTTGGGGATTGTACCCCCCCCCCCCCCCCCCCCCAAAAAAAAAAGAAAAAAAATATATATCCAGATCTTGGGTTTTATCGGGCACACGCTTTGAAGTTATCAGTTCGACAAAATCTCTTGCTTGCCCGACAAAGGTATAATTGCAGATTGGAAAGAGCAATAAATGCCCGGCTCAAGATATCGATAAACCAAAATGACAAACTCCTAAACTGCAGTTTCGTTCCAAAGTTCCAGGACAAATCTATCTTCAAACACAGATGTCATTCATTTTGAAAAGTTAAATGACCATGTACATTATAAAATCAGTTGGGTTAAAAATTAACCCGAATCATCAAGTTGAGTGAATATGAACCCAAATCATCTGGGCTGAGTAAATATGTACCCAGTTGGGTTCATATTCACTCAACCCATTTGATTTTGGGGTGAATTTTAACCCATCTGATTTTAGGGTGTAGGAGAGTACGGTACTTTACAAATGATTTCCCCTGATGTATGTTTAAAATACAGTATTTTATCACTGGAAAGTATATTTTTGTAGCCTACAAGTCTTTGATTAAAAATAAAAAAAAAATTAGGTTTGTTCAACTCGTTGTGGGATATGACTGAGCCGTCAGGCACCGACGTCCAACGCCCCTTCCCCAATTTTTTTGCTTTTGTTTGTTAGCTAAGGTCCTGCAATCTATACTATAATTTGAGTTATACTGTTTTGTGGGTTTTTTTTCTAAATATATGCAAAATGTTACAAGAAATGAAGTTTTTTTTTATAATACATAGGATAGAAAACATTGAAAATAGAAAAGTGGTATATAAGAAAAAGAGTGTGAGGGATTCGACTGAAAGCCGAACAGCTTATGAGAATAGTTTCCCTAAGTCGAAATGGGAATTTGCTTAGAAGTCGCAGGTTATTTCAGTATACTGTTGTTGATAATATAGTGTCAATACATCGCCGTCCACAGAGGATGAAAAGGGAAAAAGACAAAGAAGAAACCAACCTTGATCCAAACTCAACCTAAGTACCCTTACCAAGAAGAACGTAGCGACGCGGGTGTTTGCACTGACGTAGTGGTTAATATGTACAACACTGGGTGCTGGAAACGTGGTGAGGGAGGGGAAAACTACCACATGAAGTTAACAGTCGTGTGACAAGTTGGTATTCAGTTGAGAGTTATATCGTCGCATTTGACCCAGGCGGTTCTATCTTAGAGAACAGGGCCGCCTACTTCCCATGCAACGACATGTACACGTCTCAGCTTTATCAACTAAATCGTCTGCTTGGTATTATAAAATCGTGGACAACACCAAACATTATACAATTATCTTCATTGCTCAAAAACACGGAACCATACAGAATCGATGATGCATCTACATGAACGAGAGTACGTTAATCGTGTTAATCCGAACACTTCCAAACATTGGATAGTTTAATTCTTTACACAACGCAGACGATATCAAAATTTATTATTTTAAATATCATTTTTTCAAATTTTTAAAAAAATTTCAACAAAACCGGCGTCTATCACGGTGAGTTTTCAAAGTTTATGGCTACGGCATCCATCACGGAGAGTTTCCCGATGTTATGATTTCGGCGTCTATCACGGAGAGTTTTCCGAGTTTATGATTCCGGCGTCTATCATGGAGAGTTTCCCGATATTATGGTTCCGGCGTCTATCACTGAGAGCTTCCCAAAGTGTTTCGGAATACAACAAAGACTTGGAAGCACTTATCGTTGCTCCAGTAATAAACCTTGCTGTAGCAATTTGTACGTTTTCAAATTCAGCTTTTTCAGTTTCGGAGCAATTATCCCAAACATCAGCGTTCTCAAACAACGGTCTGATGAAGGAGAAATGATTTTTCTAGGCCACCCAGATCAAGATAAAATTTATGTTTTCTCAGTAAATTCAAACGAGCTCAGGTCTTGGAGCAAATATGGTCTACATGACCAAGTGCTATTCAAAATTACTCCTAAACGCTTTTGATTATTTACATAGGGTATCTGCGTTCCACCAAGATATAGCGGTGGGTGAGGAGTTGAGCGACTGACCAAATAAGCTATCGAGTAATTTTTTTCTCGAACCCGTTCAGCACTGGAACTTTGATAGAGAATAGTGAGTCTCACGAAATTCCTTAATGTCGTTCGTCAAACTGGCTTTATAGATGAAATATTTCCCGACCTTATTATAATATGTTTACTTTAACCCTTTACCTAAGGTAACGGCCAAAACCGGCCAGCGCTATTCTCAAAAATCGCCAATTAATTTTCATTATTTTTTTCCTTTTTTGTCTCAAAAAAATAGGTTATGACCCCTCGTTGGAACGAGCTCGTCGAGCTCGTTCCAACGAGGGGTCATAACCTATGTTTTTGAGACAAAAAATGAAAAAAAATAGTTATTCAAGAATTATTTTTGCAAGTGTCGTCTGCTTTTCAGGTTAGGTAAAGGGTTAAGCTATCAAGTAATTACTCATACGAGTGACTCCTCTTCCGACTCTTATGCTCATCTCGTTAAAACTTCCATATCTACAGACGTCATTCAAAACGAATTCCATAGGGATTCCGCAAAAGAGATTCCACAGATGGGTTCCATAAGTGGGATTCCAAGCTCCTATACAGGTAGTCTTTAGAGCTGAAATGTTTGACTTATTTTCACAACCGACTGACCGAGAGCTAAACCGGATACTGTCCGGCTGTCCGTGACCATTATTTCGCCGAACATGGGATCAAAACTATAGGGATTGAAAGCAGCATTTACAGAAACTATTCCGTAGTGTGTAATCAAACGAACGTTGTCGAGTATTCGACAACGTTCGTTTGTATACATACTTCGGAATAGTTTCTGCGATTACTCAGTACTCACGGAAATTGCCGATCATTAACGATGTCTTGAATGTCAAAGTCGATCATTTCTCAATATATAAACCACGGCTTCGAGGTGTAATCTATCCCAAATGAGAAGCGGCAGATTTACTACGTTTTTGCCGTAGAATGACGATCACTGTCCATATTTCGGATAACCGGTTAATGGTTTTAATAATCGGTTAGATAGGTAACTGGTTTCAAGACGGTTATCCGGTTAACCATTTCAGTACTAGTAGTCTTACGATCGGCTTCTACCACAAGTGACGTTGTGTATCCTATGATTAGCTTCCACTGTAGTCACTCAAATACTATAATGTTATACCATCTTTGCAGCCTTGTACCATTGCTAGTGAATTTTGGCACTACGGATCTCAGTATCCATCATTACACTACTACAGCTACGTGTACCAGTTCATCCCACTATCATACCTAGCTTCCACAGCTATTAACAGTGGTATACAGTCTGGTTGTTCGGACGACTCGATTCTTAACCAGCAAATACACTATCGAGTTGTGACTAGAACAAGCATTGCTCGAATAACTCGAATCTAATCGAGCAAATAAGCAATCGAGTAATTATTCAAACGAGTGATCCCACATACGACTCTTGTGCTCATCTCAGAATAAAGGGATTCCACGTTTCTCGAAAAGAAATTCTCCTGGTGGGATTCCATAAATGGGATTCCAAGCTCCAATACAGCTCCAGGTGATCTTACGCTCGGCTTTCACCACGTCATTAGCTATTTGTCCGATGATTATCCACTAGTGTATTCATCATTATCATAGTGTTCTACCATCCTTGCAGCCTCGTACCATTCTAATGGCTACCACTGGTCTGTCCTGTGCTAGTGTGTCTTGCAGCCTCGTACCATTCTAATGGCTACCACTGGTCTGTCCTGTGCTAGTGTGTTCTACCATTCTTGCAGCCTCGTACCATTCTAATGGCTACCACTGGTCTGTCCTGTGCTAGTGTGTTCTACCATTCTTGCAGTCTCGTACCATTCTAATGGCTACCACTGGTCTGTCCTGTGCTAGTGTGTTCTACCATCCTTGCAGCCTCGTACAATTCTAATGGCTACCACTGGTCTGTCCTGTGCTAGTGTGTTCTACCATTCTTGCAGCCTCGTACCATTCTAATGGCTACCACTGGTCTGTCCTGTGCTAGTGTGTTCTACCATTCTTGCAGCCTCGTACCATTCTAATGGCTACCACTGGTCTGTCCTGTGCTAGTGTGTTCTACCATTCTTGCAGCCTCGTACCATTCTAATGGCTACCACTGGTCTGTCCTGTGCTAGTGTGTTCTACCATTCTTGCAGCCTCGTACCATTCTAATGGCTAACACTGGTCTGTCCTGTGCTGTGCTAGTGTGTTCTACCATTCTTGCAGCCTCGTACCATTCTAATGGCTACCACTGGTCTGTCCTGTGCTAGTGTGTTCTACCATTCTTGCAGCCTCGTACCATTCTAATGGCTACCACTGGTCTGTCCTGTGCTAGTGTGTTCTACCATCCTTGCAGCCTCGTACCATTCTAATGGCTACCACTGGTCTGTCCTGTACTAGTGTGTTCTACTATTCTTGCAGCCTCGTACCATTCTAATGGCTACCACTGGTCTGTCCTGTGCTAGTGTGTTCTACCATTCTTGCAGCCTCGTACCATTCTAATGGCTACCACTGGTCTGTCCTGTGCTAGTGTGTTCTACCATCCTTGCAGCCTCGTACCATTCTAATGGCTACCACTGGTCTGTCCTGTGCTATTGTGTTCTACCATCCTTGCAGCCTCGTACCATTCTAATGGCTACCACTGGTCTGTCCTGTGCTAGTGTGTTCTACCATCCTTGCAGCCTCGTACCATTCTAATGGCTACCACTGGTCTATCCTGTGCTAGGGTGTTCTAAAATCCTAGCAGCCTCGTACCATTCTAATGGCTACCACTGGTCTGTCCTGGGCTAGTGTGTTCTGCCATCCTTGCGGCCTCGTACCATTCTAACTGCTACCACTGGTCTGCCATGTACTTGGGTGTTCTACCATCCTTGCAGCCTCGTACCATTCTAATGGCTACCACTGGTCTGTCCTGTGCCAGTATGTTCTACCAACCTTGCAGCCTCGTACCATTCTAATGGCTACCACTGGTCTGGCCTGTGCTAGGGTGTTCTACCATTCTTGCAGCCTCGTACCATTCTAATGGCTACCACTGGTCTGTCCTGTGCTATGGTGTTCTACCATTCTTGCAGCCTTGTGCCGTTATTACTTACTTGCAGCATTAGGCCTACTACGGGTTTGCTACTATTTCTGATCACGGCCTCTAGCATCGGCCAAGTCTTAGAAGCGACATACGACCATTCATACTCTATTACAGTACTAGAAACCAAGCGTAACACCACAAGACCTAATGTGTCTCGAACTACCTGTGGTTTAGTATTTCTCATTAGATGGTTTTGTAGTACTGAGGGATGACAGGTTACCACCGGGGTACCTACAATACATATACAGAACCACCCATATGTTTGAATGGGTTAAGAATTATCGAACTCGACTGCTTTAGCCCGGGATATCACGAGTGCCGAGAGCTCGAGTGACATCCTGGGCCAAAGCAATCGAGTGCGATAATTCTAACCCATTCAAAAGTATGTGCGGTTCTGTATTTATCACACACCTCCCACGTAACCACCAATCTACACAAAACTTGAACTAAAACCACTTTCCAATTGGATAATTTCCACGTTTCCGTCGCTGTCAACAAGACTGTTAGGTGGTGGGGTACCAACCCTAAACTGCCTTTTTAATTTTTATGGCATTCAATTGGACGAAATCAATTGACGCCGATCGGTATCACAGTCACGATGATCGAACTTCAAATATTGACTAAACTGTGGAGAATAACACAACAACATGTTTTTAAAAAAACTAATAAGTTTAGCACATTCCATAACTGTGTGACCAGTGGTGGAAAGTAATTTGTTAAGGAGCAAGCAGTCAGTATGTTACTTTTATTTTGTAAATTTTTCATTCGAATCTGATTGTTTAAATACCCCGGGTAAACGAAACTAAATGAGAAACTTGGAATTCCCAAGCGATCTCGATTCCGGTGCATTCGACCAATAATTGACGTGATATATTTAGACAGGTTCCTTCTCTGTTTACATTGGAAACGAAATCGAATGTGTTTTGTATCACCACATGTGTTGTAAAACATTATTTTTATCGTACGGGCAGAACAGTGGAAATCCCTTGTTTTACATTAATAGGTGTGTGATAAATTATATACCACCGTACATGACAACAAAACATATCCCTACCACACCACAGACTAGTAGAACAACAGGATACATACAGTACAGTACGCCCTATATTACCATACTCGACAACCACTGCATGACCTAGCATCATGCACTATCTAGACCAACTCTTGGAGCATATAATGCCTTAGATGGATAGTGGTATTAAAGGCTAACAGTATACCTACAGGGGACAGACCACACACCCTATACTACCACACTAGACATCCATTGCCACGCCCGCACCTCGCAACACCGCTTGACCTAGCGTAACGTACTACATATACCAGGCATAGGATAATAAAAGCATTCCGTGGGTTAATAGTGCCAGAGACAAACAGTAGACCAACATGGACAAAGACCATATACCCTATGCTACCGCACTGGCTAACCATGCATTACCTCCACCCACGATACCACTTGACCTAGCATTACGTTCTACCTATCTCACCTGTAGGACAAAATACTTCCTTGAATAGATCACTAGTACTAAGGGTTAACAGTAGACCTACAGGAGTACAGAAAGTACATACTATACTGCCATTCCAAACTGCCAGGAACTACCTCGCAATAATGTACTAGATGACCCTGTATTATTCCCAACCACCCCACAATGCCACCTGGCCTAGCATTCCATACTATCTATATCATCCATATGATGGTGTAGAGCCTTAGGCGATATAGTCGTAACAAGGACTAAAAGGGAACCTACATGGGTATATACCACCCATACTGTACTACCATATCACTCCCGTGCGAGATGCCCGACACGCACTGACCCGAATAACGTCATATCAGACTGTGCAGTGGACAACAACAGCTTTTAAAGTTTCTTTGACGCCGCGTGCGCATCATGACGTCACGACGTCAATCGCAATGGCAACCGTTTCGAAGATCTCTCCACATCGATCTTCAACTCTAACCGTATAGTTCTGGTCATTAATTCATCCTACACTCACAACCGGGAAAAAAAGAAAACTAGGCTCGACCACCCCCACCTCCAACTCTGATGTCAGAACAAATGTGTTTTTTTGTTTGTTTGTTTTTTTGTTTTTGTTTTTTACATGGGAGCGGCAGGAAGACAGCCTTTATGGCTATGCCGTTTCCATGCAGTAGACTATTACCTTGTATAATACTTTATTTTCATTATGAACTTATTATATAATAGTGTACTGCAAAATAAAGATTCATTCATTCATTCAAAACTTTCAAGAAAGCTCACATTCCCCATCAATATTCCATCACATCCCATACTATATATGCAAAGCCCTGTATGTGCATATGTCACTATACGTACAATAGCATACTGTATATGCAGTGGGTATACCACTTGCCGGATCCAACTGAATAGAGCCGGAATTTTCCATTGAAAAAAGTTAGTTTCTTATGGGAATTTAACACTAGCTACACCGACAAAAGTCTGTGTAACCGTGGTCGAAAACCTGTTTTTCAACTGTCGCTGTATTGGAGAAACAGTTACTTCAGTCCAATGACAATTAGTCCTAACAAAAACGCAGGTAAATCAATTAGTCCTAACAAACACAAAGGTAAATCAATTTAAGTTACGTAATAAAACGGTAGCCACAGAACGTAATTGCAATTAGCTAGTCTCGTAATATGCCAATCCCGTATAAAAAACATTGTGTTGTTGATTGTAAACAACACAAAACATTCATCTTTGGGATTTTTAGTGGTAAAAGGAATATTTAAAAAAAGCTGATATTTTGCAAATTTGAAATTTGTTTTTTTTTAAATTTCGATTATGAACGAAAGTTTTAGAATCTGCAACAATTTAAGTTTTGCTGTTTCTCATTTTTTTTACCAATTTAAGGAAAATCAATTAGTTTTTAACAATTTTAAAATGTATTGAGAGTGTAGATATTTAAGGCTTAATAAAATTAAAAATCTGTTTCTCAGGTCGTCCCGCATGGACCTTTTGGCTGCCGCATGCTCTCTTTATATGACCAATGCAAACTTGAAAAAATAAAAATTAAATGGTTTATGTCTGATATTTTACCCAAGTTTAAAGAAAATTGCTAAATTTGTCCCTTGAGTGCAAGAAGGCTTTGCAATGCTTTAGCATTGCAAAGCCTTCTTGCTGTCAAGGGACGAACTACACCATCACCCATGCTATTCAGTAGATTATGAGGCTTAACACATAAACCAATACCATGAACTTTTGATGGCAAAGAAATAATTACAGAAATATAAAATAAAATAAAAAACTGCTCGCCCGCATGCAATTTTACAAATAATGGCCTGAGAAACAGAAGATCTACTTTGTGTGGCCTTATAAATGTTGTTTACCTTCACCACTTCTATATGTCTTCTACTAAATTATTTATTACACAAGTTAATAAAATTGATAAATTTGTCCCTTGAGTGCTTCAGCATTGCAAAGCCTTGTTGCACCCAAGGGACGAAATACACCTCCACCCTAGCTATTCTGTAAATTATGAGGCCTAAAACATAAAATAAACCAAGAATATGAACTTCAATGGCAAAGAAGTAATTACAAAAATAAAATATAAAATAAAAAACCGCCCGCCCGCATGCAATTTTACAAAACTTGGCCTGAGAAACAGAACATCTACTTTGTGTGGACTAATTTGCGCCTATATTTATTATTATTTTATTTTAATTTCATATGTACCTGGTAAATATTCTAATCGATGACACTTGGAGCTTTTCATGGTGGGGAGAAATCATAAAACTTTCAATAGAAATCAGAGACGCAAATCATCGTCCCACCAAAAACACCCGGCCATACAGTGAACGGTTAGTTTTCGGCCACACAGTGAGCGGCTAGTTGCCAGCCACACAGTTAGCGCCTTGATTCTGGTGACACAGTGAGCGGCTGATTTCTGGTCACACAATAAAGGATTAGTTTCTGGCCACACAGTGCTCGTCCAGTGTCCGGTCACGGTGTGCGACAAGGTTCTGAGGTTCTGAAGACACAGCGAGCGGCTAGTTTCCGGCCATATAATGGGTAACTACTTTCCGGTCACATAGTGAACGGCTAGTGGCTGGCCGCACCATCTTAGTGGCTAGTTTCTGGCTACACAGTGAGCTTCTGACCACAGAGCGGACGGTTAGTTTCTGGCCACACAGTCAGCGGCTAATTTCCAATTGTCAATTTCTGCGTACTCTAATGGCAATATATTATAGAGACAGTTTTAAAAATTAATGCTCCTCTTGTCTTCAAGCCCTCTGGTTAGGTTGTGTGTGGTGTAGAAACACTTAAATCACGTATAGCTGATTTTTTCCCTAAACGTCGATAATTTTATAGACTCATATTCTGAAGGTAATTCGAGGTATTGTGATGACAGTCAGTAGGTTAAATATAAATATATTTTCGTCTCAGACGCCTTCAACAAAATAAATTTTATAATAAATGACATTTTCCGGAAGGAATTTACCTATAAATCCAGATCCGTGACTTCAGACACCTAAATAATATCCGAATCCAGATCACGTACGAATGGTGATATAGCTCAATGAATTTGTCATTTTATCCCGGCCCGGGCTCCACTTACAAAACCGCACAATTAACCTGTCATTTGAACGGCTAATAGGATACAAGATAAACAGATGAACGTCAGGTGCATGGATGTCGGAAGCACAGGGGCAGATGGGCAGCTACCCTTCCTGTCTTCAAAGCAAAAGACTAGAGGGGGCTGAGAATGCCCTTCTCACGTTCGTCACTCATTTTTTTCAATGATTTATTCTCGATGTAAAGCTAAAATACACCTCATATCCATTTGGGAGCTTTCGATCGAAATTCAATGGGGAGTTTGCGTGGAGTTTGGTGGGATGGGGAAGAAACCTTTTTAACCCCCCCCCCCCCCCCCCCCCATCAAGGGCCTTCGAGATACGCATGCTTTCAAACGGTACGTCATGGCCGGGCTGCTAGTGCGAGTAATTTATGCCATTTTCCTGGGGGGGGGGGGGGGGGTCTGACTCCCCCGCCCTGAAGTGCTTCAGGCTCCCCTGGTCAGGTGCCCTAATTGCAGGGCAACTGACCTGGCGAGATGAATTGTTAACACGCTAATACGAGGCACAACTCTTAATTTCCTACACCTTAAACTGGTAAACCCTGCTTGTGAGGCTGAGAGGTTGGTTGCCCCACTGGGCGCAAAATGTCCAATCACTACTCTGAGAATGTGGCTCAATGTTTTTTTAAGGAGGCGTGTAACGCACTCCTCTACCATCCCCGCATGATTGAGACTGTCACGTAGGTTTGCAAACGAAAAAACTGGTGGCAACTATTACACAGACACAGTGACGGTGTAATTTCTCGATATAATTTTTACATTTGGGGTCTTACTCTAGACCTACTTGGCATCAGCTACCCCTCCGTCACACGGCCACCCAAATACCCCATATGAGTTCGTAATGGTCTCTGACAATCTTCATAGCGCATAACAAGCAGTCGCCGTTCGAAAGGCAATTCTTTGGCAATCTCGAAGTGTTGTCAATCTGCTGAATTGTTTCAAAGTCAAACATAATGTCAACACAGCTTTGGAGTTAGCTCCCTTTATAACGGTGTCCTCTGGAAAATCAACTTTGGTTCAGTCAGTTTGGGACACCGGAATGAATGGATGATGGCGGAAACCAGTGATGGAGGAGAAGGCCCCGTGGGCCGGGATATACAAGGGGATGTGTCTTTATCGTTGTTTAATATTTTAAAACTGTTTCGAAACCCAATCAACGAAGAACAGGCTTGGGGAATATGTTATCAGTGTGCGAGATACTATCTACATGGACGAACTCAGGAGAAATATCAAATTCTCTATTCTTCGGGAATTCACGCTGTTTTTGTGCAGAAAGATGGAGAAATTATTGTCCAGAAACCTCAGGACAATTACAGTGATACAGGAAAGGGCCCCCCAATTCCTTGTGAGTAAAAACTAATCACAATTTTAATTATTTTAATTCTGGGGGAAGTGAATTGAGTCGCCAGTCGTTGCAAATGTTGAATTGCTGGACACAACAAATCTCAGAAAATGAATTGTCTTGCGAATGCACAGTTGAATGAAAACACATTTAAGGTGGCTCGGTCTGATATTATTTAATTTATGTGTTGTTTGTTTTTTTTTCTTCACCTTTTTCCCATCTTGTGTGCCAGTGAGGATCTGGCACACAAGATGGAAAAAGGCGAAGAAAATTGAAAACAATTTTTTTTTTATGGAAACCAAACCGAATTCACCATTAATCTGACCATTATTAATTATCAACGTAATGATTAAGGTTTTTTAGTGAAATTTTTTTTTTTATCAAAACTACTCACAACAACCAGAAGAATAGATTATAATAGTGATGGCTGAATAATGATGATGGTCAAAATAAATACTAGTATATTTTTACTGAAAATAATAACAATGATGGCATTTCCCCTCTATTCGTCACCAGTGACATTGCCTGGGCTGGACTGGAGTGGGATGTGTAGGGAGGGCTTGGGCTCCCCCCAAAATTTTGCTGATCCCAAAATATTGGTCCAAGGCAACATAGGGCCCCCAAATTGTCTCCAATATAGGGGCTACAAAAGCCTCAGATTCGTCCTTACTCCTTACATGTAGAACACTAAATATTACAAATTCTTCTCGAGGGTACACTCCCCCTGGCCAGTCCTACTAGTTCCCTCAGGACATTCCTCTTCCTTCCACTCCCTAAAGGACTGGAGGGGGGGGGGGCAAAATCCCACACAACAGCTCTTCAAATATCTTTGCCCATCTCCCCCCCCCCCCCCAAAAAAAAAAAATGGGATAGGGCACCGTGGCACCACGTCTGTTCCTCACTGCCAAATAATAATGATTGCAGGGATTTTTTATTCAAATTAATAATGGTTGTGGTGTTGACACTATTACTAGGGAGGTGAAGAGCTATTATTTTCAAATGACATTTAATCCTGCATGTTTTGAGTCATTTCACTCCTGCCCCATTTCATCCTATAGGTGTTGTTGTTTCATACCACCATGTGAAAGGAATGAAATGACCAGGGTACATGTACATGTGTAATGTTTTTATTTTACAACTGCTTTTTACAATCTAGTGGCAGGTATAAGGTATGCATTTTTTTTTTGTTAAAGGTTAACGTTTAAGTACCGGTATGGAAATACATGACAGTCTGCACTTGAAACGTATTTCGAAATCAACACATTTATCAGGGGGATATCAGTTAGTAGTAACATCGGAAAAGTATTCTGTAAGGTCATATACGGTAGACTAGAGGAAGTTATTGAAGAGAAAGGTTTTTTAGGAGAAATTCAAAATGGTTTCAGGAAAGGACGAAGAGTCACTGATCACCTATTTACACTCACCCAACTGATAGAATCAACAAAGGCTGAAAAGAAAAAGATGTTTCTGGCATTTCTAGATGTGAAAAAAGCGTACGACCGAGTGTGGAGGGAAGGTATGTGGCGAAAGCTCGAGGGCATCGGACTGGGGGGTGACTTTGTGGGAATCATGAAAGCAGTGTATACAGATGTGCAAAGCCAACTCAGTCTGGGAGTATCACTACAAAACGAGTCCCTATGGATATAGGCCTCAAGCAGGGGTGTATCTTTTCACCGATTTTGTTTGCATTGTATGTTAAAGATTTAGGGGACGAACTAATTCAGAGTGCGGAGGGGGTAAATGTTGGAGACATAAAGATACCAGGCTTATTTTTTGCGGACGACATGGTGTTAATGTCTAGAACTGAACAGGGGCTAGAGAAACTGCTGGAAATTGTTGGTAGATATGGGAACACTTGGCGGCTCGAACTAAATGAAAATAAAAGCAAGGTAATACCCGTTGGACGCAAGGTAGATATGACGAAGAGATGGAGAGTGGGGGAGTTCTCAATCCCCGAAGGGGAAAGCAAACAAATCACTGTAGGAGAAACGGGAGAGTATGAATATCTAGGGGTAAGCATAAATATAACGGGAAGAGGGGTGTACAGAAATTACTCAGCCAAACTGATTCTGAAGGGGAAAAGAATTCTGAACCAACTAAAACTTTTAGGGAAAAATAGTTTCAATAAGGTCTTTGTGGGGAAAACACTGTGGGAGAGGGTGGGTTTACCAAGTATAACGTATGGCACGGACGTGATTCCATTAAACCAAACCGTTATTAAGAAGTTGGAAAGTACTCAGAATGATGCCGGCAGATGGATAACAGGGTCGAGTAATGCTGCAGCTTTGGAAGCAGTAAGGGGGGAGCTTGGATGGATGAAAATCAAGGACAGGGTAGATTTGGGAAAACTGTGTTACTTGAACTACTTGAGAAACCTGCCTGACAACCGGTGGTGCAAATTGATGCTCGATACCATTTGGAATTCTAATATAGAAACGGGGTGGTCAAAACATGTGAGGGAACTAATGGACAATTACTCTATAGAGGTCACAAACATAGAAGTAGGAATGAAAGAAGGCAAAAGGTTCGTCAAAGAGAGAGTCATGGAAGACTGCAATCGAAACTGGCGAGCAGGGGTTAGCGTGAAAAGATCACTGCAGGGGTTACAATATAAAGAAAAGCCAGCTTTTGAGAAGTACCTAGATGGCACCTTTGGAGGGTCACTGCTGTTCAAACTGAGATCAAGATCACTGGAGCTTCGGGGAAAAATTGGGAGAGATGGGGAAAAGGGATGCCAAATGTGCCAATCTGGAGTAGTGGAGACCCTGGAACATTTTCTCTTGGAATGCCCACAGTATATACCTCATAGAATAAAATTTACTGGAAGAATAATGCAGAAGTGGGGTGAAGAAACAAAGGATAGATGGCTGAAGGGGGACACGAGGGAGAGGGTAGGAATGCTTATTGAAGAAATTGAAAAAGAGGAAGTGAGGGACACTATTAAGCAGTTTATATCTGAATGCTGGGAGGAGAGGAGGGGAAGAGGGGGTGGGGTGCAGGGGGAATGATGGCCTTCTCTTATGAGGACCGCGACAAATCAGCGGCTGGCCAAAGAGTTATTATTATTATCTCTAATTGCCTGGTTCCAACAGTGTGCACATTTACATTTGATCAGGCATTCCATCCCTGTTTGTGAATGTCGATGAAAGGGGAAAGATGTGAAATACATGTACATGTAATCTGGAGTTAGTGGGGTAGAAACTTGAAAAGTAATGAACGAACCCACCCCTGGTCTCTAGCCTCTAATGTACTGTGTAAGAGTTTGGTACTTGTAGTATACTAGCAGGGTTACCCGGCATTGCACGGGAAAATGTAGGGGTCATATGAAAAGTACCCCCCCCCCCAAAAAAAAAAAAAAAAAAAATAGGGGTCGCATATTTTTCGACTGCCCCAGCCCCCCCCCCCCATGGGTGGCACACACAGCCCTGCCCTCCAGGTGGGGGCCTTTGATCCCGTCACTTTTTAAACCCCCACCATTAGATTCCTGGTAAAAAGTTACCCATAGTAGACCCCTTTGAGGACCTGTATCGGTGAAATACATCAATTTTGCCTTTCACCACCCCACCCCCCGGCACTTTTTTAAACCCCACCATTAGATTCCTGATAAAGAGTTACCCCAAGTTGACCCCTTTGAAGACCTATATTGGTGAAAAAAATTTGGTCGTAACTTTTGGTGCCCCTCCCTACCCCCACCCGCACACCTGCACACTTTTTTAAACCTGACGAGGACCTCCGCCATAAAAAAAGTACCTCTAGTAGACCCGTTTTGGGCACTGTGGATGGCCCCATATTCATTTATATAGCAGACAGACGCAGACAGACAGACATTCTAGAATATAGTATTGATACAGAGTGGGTCCTTGGGCAAGACACTTCACCCCGATTGCCTACATGGGGGTACGATGACGCTGTATACTAAGGCGTACTGCACGTCGATGGTGTGCATGTCTTCAACCAATCTAACCCTGCCTGTGCTGCGGTGCAGAGTTACGATGTTGAGGAGCTGACAGCTGCTCGTCGTTGCTCGGCGGTTCTCTCCGGGTACTCCGGCTTCCTCCATCCGTAAAACTGTCACGGTCACGATTAGCCATTGTGCATAAGTATGTGACCTTAAACACCAATAAATAAATAATAAAAAGATACAGAGTGGAAAGACAGTAAAGAAATAGCCTACAAAAGTCAGCATGCACCAATAAAATGGGAGAAAACCCTTCAAAGGGTTCTGAGTGGAAAAAATCCAAATGATCTACCATCCATCCACCCCTCCCATCTCTGCTTCACAACTACAGTTCAGTAACTTCAGTTGCCATGGACAGGTCATACATGTAATCCACACATATGCAGTGATGTTCACACATCCATTTACCAGGGAATAAAAATCATTAACAGCAAAATTTTAATTAATGAAGCACCATGTTGTACCCGATGCTTCATTAATTATAGTTTTGATGATTATTCTTATAATTAGTGCTTGGAATCTATTAATGCATCTAGAAATATTGCGCAGTCTTGGAAAGTGACCAGTACATGGCGGCCATGCTCTAGTGGAACCCTATATTTAAATGTGTACTGACATGTTTTCAAGTTCCTTATTTTCTTTACTATTTCTCTTTCCATCTACAGTTAAAACTAGAAGTCCTGTCATGAAATGCGCGCAAATAGCACGTCGATCTGCACGTTAATCTACGCGTTATGACCATAGTAAAGCTATCAAATTCTGTACAAGTGGACTGTGCACAAGCAATGTTTCTGCCAATGGACCTCCGGGTAACCCGGAGGTCCATTGGCAGAAACATTGCCTGTGTTTGTGATGAGTAACCAGGAGAACCTGCTGTGCTTTGGATGCCATTCGATATGGCATTTGCTCGCAATTCACACGCGCAATTAAGCCTAGAAAAGTGCACAGTCGGGACAGGACTTCTAGTTTTAACTGTATCCATCCTCAACATCTAAATACTTGCTCTACAGGTACATGTAATTGTTTGATGTCAGTAGACTTGGACTCAAATCAAATTGTACAGATGTAGGATAGAATTCTGACTTCAGAAATAATTCTCAAACTACATGTACATGTACATGTAGAGGTTCCCAGTAAACTTATCACAACAGTTCATTAATTTAATATAATAAATTAGTAATGTCTTTTGATTGGCACAGACTGGGGCCTGGGCCTCAACCCAGTCTAATTCTTTGGCTTGCTTTCCTTCTCAAATCACAAAAAACTCGCTTGTCCAGTGTTGGCAGGTTTTGGTTTTTCACTTTCAGGAAAAAAACCTGGGTTTCAGCCATAAAAAATGGAACCAAAATGCACCCCCAACAGAAGAAAAATAGCTGGCTCTCTCTACATGTATACTTGTCAAAATGAAAATTCAACAATCTTGAATTCTGAATCTGAGATTTTATTTTTGTTTATTTTTCTTGATGAGGTTTTCACAGATAAATGTACACATGTACATGCACATGTATTTTAATTAGGGAATGTCAACCCCCTGGTGTTGTCAATGTCAAACCCCTTGTGTACATGTATTTTAATTAGGGAATGACAACCCTCTGGTGTTGTCAATGTCAAACCCCATGTGTAATGTTTTTTAATTAGGGAATGTCAACCCCCTGGTGTTGTCAATGTCAAACTCCTTGTGTATATGTATTTTAATTAGGGAATGTCAACCTTCTGGTGTTGTCAATGTCAAACTCCTTGTGTACATACATGTATATTTTAATTAGGGAATGACAACCCCTTGGTGTTGTCAGTGTCAACCCCCTTGTGTACATGTACATGTAGTAGTCATGAACATGTATTTTAATAAGGGTTGGGGCACGATGGTGTTGCAGTAACCGGTTCTCGTCAGATCACTGAAGTTAAGCAACATCGAGCCCGGTTAGTCCTCGGATGGTTGACCATCTGAGTGATCAATTCGGACTCCCACATGTGTCTTTGGGCATGGCACTTAACCCTGATTGTCCACATGGGAGCACTATGACGCTGTGTACTAAAACTGTCACGGTCATGATTATCCATAGTGTATAAGTATGTGACCTTAAAACACCAGTAAATAAATAATTTTAATTGGGGAATATCAACCCCCTGGTGTTATGACTGTTGTCAATGTCAAACCCCTTGTGTACATGTATTTTAATTTGGGAATGTCAACCCCCTGGTGTTGTCAGTGTCAACCCCCTTGTGTACAGTTAAAACTAAAAGTCCTGTCCTGAAATGCACACAAATAGCACGTCGATATGCGCATTAATCTATGCGATATGACCATAGTAAGGCTATCAAATTATGTAGATATGGCCTATGCACAAGCAATGTTTCAGCCAATGGACCTCCGGGTAACCCGGAGGTCCATTGGCAGAAACATTGCCCGTGTTTGCTATGAGTAACCAGGAGAACTTGCCGTGCTTTGGATGCCATTCGATATGGCAATTGCGCGCAATTCATACGCGCAATTAAGCCTAGATAAGCGCACATTTTGTGACAGGACTTCTAGTTTTAACTGTACATGCATTTTAATTAGGGAATGTCAACCCCCTGTTGTTGTCAATGTCAACCCCCTTGCGTACATGTACATACATGTACATGTGTACATGTTAGTTAAGATCCACTTGAATATCATGAAAAGGACTGCTTAAAATTGTTTGCACTATACTGTATTTTATATGTGTAGATACATGTAACTCTCTAAACAGGATTAACAAGAAGTGACTTTATAACAAATTTATCTCATTGTTCTTTTACATATATGTCATGATTCATTGAGCAGTTTATTTATTGATAATGAAATAACCACTTGAAAGCTTTAAGGCAGTGTAGATGTACATACAATCCTTTGTTTCAGTTACATGTACAAATCCCAAATACATGTATGTGGAGTTACATGTAGAAGATTGTGACCACAAAAGGGGTCATATGATTTCTATCAGATCGAAATCAAATCACAGTCTAATTGATGACACTTAGCAAAAATATGTCAGTAAAGTCAGTGGAAAATCGCAATTTCCATAATGAGCTGAAAGTCAGCTGTCAACCTTCGATTTTCATTCTAATAAGCATGTGATTATGAATCCTTAAATTTGCCATTGATCCAAAACAATACCCCATTTACATGTATCTGTGCTAAAATTACAATTCTTTTCTAAATTTGAATGAAATCAAAATTATTGATCATTCAATATTAATCTCAGTTTTCTGTTGATGAAATCATCACTTGGTTTAGTTTCCTTGAATGAAATCGTGTTTCTCAGATGCGAATTATCAAAATTCTGTTTTGAACAAATTGACTACAGTTAAAACTAGAAATCCTGTCACGATCTGTGCGCTTATCCAGGCTTAATTGCGCGTGGGAATTGCGCTCAATTGCCATATCGAATGGCATCGAAAGCACGGCAGGTTCTCCTGGTTACTCATAGCAAACACGGGCAATGTTTCTGCCAATGGACCTCCGGGTTACCCAGAGGTCCATTGGCAGAAACATTGCTTGTGCACCGCCATATTTACAGAATTTGATAGCCTTACTATGGTCATATCGCATAGATTAATGCACATATCAATGTGCTATTTGTGCGCATTTCAGGACAGGACTTTTAGTTTTAACTGTAAAAGATGCCTTTTGTGATAACAATGTGGTTCTGTGGTATGCACCCAAAGACTTACTTGTGCATGTACAGATTCAACTGCAATATAATAACATGAGCTTGGAGGACATTATGGGACATTTTGTACATGTATATTAACACCCTGAGAGGAATCATGAAAAACAGCCTGAGAGTTTATTAACGACCCAAGACAAAGTAGAAGGCTGTTATTCAGTCCTCAAGAGTGTTACCCAAAATCAAATCATGGAAGTACATGTATGGCTGTTAACCCTTTGAACTCTAGTGGTATCTTCCATGTCAGTTCATTGGAGGAACTTGGTAGATTCCATATTCATTATTTGGGGTAGACCTATCAATATTTTCACCGTGCAGCCTCAGGGTTGCACGTTGAAAATGGGGTCGTCTCACTTAGCCGGTTGGCATTGTTTCGGAGTAAGGTGTGAACTACCTTGTGATCAAAGAGTTGCCGACTATAGTCGTTATCTAATAAAGTACAAGGTTTACATGTAAAATTGACAAATTTATTGATTGATATTAACTTTTCTACTGCCGTATAATAAATACAATAATAATAAATATAGTACATACCACTTCAATATCCAGTTAGATGTGACACAGAATCTAAATAGCGTAATAGTCCTATATCACCACTGATACCACTACAATATCCAGTTAGATGTGACACAGAATCTAAATAGCGTAGTAGTCCTATATCACCACTGATACCACTACAATATCCAGTTAGATGTGACACAGAATCTAAATAGTGTACTAGTCCTATATCACCACTGAGAAACTTTCTCTTGAAGTGATCAACGGAATTCTCAATTTTCCTGTACTTTTTCTTCCGTGGTTGAAGTCTCCCACCAGCATTCAGTTGTAATACCGTTGCTTCCTGGTAAGCTTGTTCCTTCTTAATGAAATCAATCATGTGATACAAGTTGCGGTGGGAGCCAGCAATAAAAAGACACAGCTTTCTGTTAACTTCTTCATTGTCCTGGATGTAACAATGTCATTCAGCGTATTGATGGTTACAGGGCCACCACAACTATGCTGAAGCACCGCCAATGTACTCGCTCATTACTTCGCGACTTCATGCTGTACTTATACCCATCAAATATGAGGTAATGTCCCCCATGGTTATTGGGGATAAATTCAACATTTACTTGAGCACTGGCCATGTTTAAGTGCTAACCCTTACCTGGAGTTTATATTTATACCATGTGAGAGAGAGAGTGAGCGTATCTCATAATATATATTTATCGCAGAAATAAAAGCGCCGCCTTAAGTGTTAACAATATTCCCAAACATTAATGATCGGTTATCATTAAATTAATCCAAACAGGCTGAGTGAGACAATTCATTGATACGGACTATAGCAAGTTTACTTAACAGTGTTTGTAGTTAATTACAGTTAAAAGTAGAAGTCCTGTCACGAACCGTGCGCTTATCTAGGCTTAATTGCGCATATGAATTGCGCGCAATTGCAATATCGAATGGCAACCAAAGTACGGCAGGTTCTCCTGGTTACTCATAGCAAACACGGGCAATGTTTCTGCCAATGGACCTCCGGGTTACCCGGAGGTCCATTGGCTGAAACATTGCTTGTGCACAGGCCATATTTACAGAATATGATAGCCTTACTATGGTGATATCGCGTAGATTAACGCGCATATCGACGTGCTATTTGTGCTCATTTCAGGACAGGACTTTTAGTTTTAACTGTACCTTTGCCCGACTGGCTACGTGAGACTAACCCGTTGAAAATATTGATGGGTCTATCCCACATATTTACTGAACAGCCATCCCATATAATGACGTTATGACGTATCATGTTCCTAGCCAGAAAATCAGCCACTAGGATTCAAAGGGTTAATGACACCACTATTTTTTACGATTAAAATTAAAATAAATTTGAAAAAATACAAATCACAGGCGTAAAGTGTCTAATAAAAATAAATTAATTAATACCACAACAAAAAGTTATATTATAATCTAGGAATTTTATTTTCATTTTGAAAAATTAAAATCAATTTTAAAAAAATACAACAATTTTAAATGTGGTACGAAATATTGAAACATGTATTTTAATCAATAGAAATAGGAAAAATAACTCAAATTCAAATGTGGTCAGAAATGGCTGGGGTGGGGCAAAGGGTACCTGTTGAGTTGGCCAAATAACCCTGAGGGCATCTCATGTGAAGAATTGTAGATAACCATGGCAGGCTTTGACTAAGTGGCAAATGTTCATTTACATCGCTGCCTGAGTTCTAGAATGTCCTTTGTCCCCTATGGGAATACTCTGTCCCCTATGGGAGTACTCTGCCCCCTGTGGGACATAGGACATTCTAGCACTCAGGAGACAGTATGTTCCACATATCCTGGAGGTGAGAGGGTGGGTGTCAAATATCCAGCATTTGCGGGAGTTACATGAACGCAACATTGTTAATCAGTGATAGATACACATGTGCAGTTAAAACTAGAAGTCCTGTCACGAATAGTGCGCTTATCTAGGCTTAATTGCGTGTTGGAATTGCGTGCAATTGCCATATTGAATGGCATCCAAAGCACGACAGGTTCTTCTGGTTACTCATAGCAAACACTGGCAATGTTTCTGCCAATGGACCTCTGGGTTACCCGGAGTTCCATTGACAGAAACATTGCTGGTGCACAGGCCATATGTACAGAATTTGATAGCCTTACAGTTAAAACTAGAAGTCCTCTCACGAACTGTGCGCTTATCTAGGCTTAATTGCACGTAGGAATTGTGCGCAATTGCCTTATCGAATGGCATCCAAAGCACGGCAGGTTCTCCTGGTTACTCATAGCAAACATGGGCAATGTTTCTGTCAGTGGACCTCCGGGTTACCCGGAGGTCCATTGGCGGAAACATTGCTTGTGCACAGGCCATATTTACAGAATTTGATAGCCTTACTATGGTCATATCGCGTAGATTAACGTGCATATCGACGTGCTATTTGTGTGCATTTCAGGACAGGACTTTTAGTTTTAACTGTAGTACTCAGGAGACGGTATGTTCCACATATCCTGGAGGTGAGGGGGTGGGCGTGGGGGAGGTCAAATATCCAGCATTTGCGGGAGTTACATGAACGCAACATTGTTAATCAGTGATAGATACATGTACATATACATGTACAGTTAAAACTAGAAGTCGTGTCACGAACTGTACGCTTATCTAGGCTTAATTGCGCGTTGGAATTGCGCGCAATTGCCATATCGAATGGCATCCAAAGCACGGCAGGTTCTTCTGGTTACTCATAGCAAACACCGGCAATGTTTCTGCCAATGGATCTCCGGGTTTACCCGGAGGTCCATTGACAGAAACATTGCTGGTGCACAGGCCATATGTACAGAATTTGATAGCCTTAGTATGCTCATAGCACGTTGATTAACGCGCTAATTGACGTGCTATTTGTGCGCATTTCATGACAGGACTTCTAGTTTAACTGTAACCAATGTTTTCCAATTACATGTACAGTTAAAACTAGAAGTTCCGTCATAAAATGCCCACAAATAGTACGTCGATCTGCACGTTAATGAACGCTTTATGACCATAGAAAGGCTATCAAATTCTGTACATACATTTATGGCCTGTGCACAAGCAATGTTTCAGCCAATGGACCTCTGGGTAACCCGGAGCTCCATTGGCTGAAACATTGCCTGTGTTTGCTATGAGTTATCAGGATAACCTGCCATGTTATGGCAATTGCACGCAATTCCTACGTGCAATTAAAAGTCTAGATAAGCGCACAGGTCGTGACAGGACTTCTAGTTTTAACTGTATTTTGAGTTGTACTGTAGGCCTGTACATTACATTCAGTTAACTAATACCAGTAGTGTGCTACATATGTATGTTAATTTTCCAACGTAATTTGTATTTAAAACATAAATATTTTTTTCAAAACTATCGATAAGTGAAGTCTCAGTAAAACCTTATTCATTAATAATAGTTAAATCTTTTGTTACAATTTTTTGGAGGGAGCCAGGCGATAGGGATTAAGTGCGTTGCCCATGAACACAAAGCAGTTACTCCCGGCTGGGATCAAACTGTGGATGTTTCGGTTTAAAATACATTGTAACCACAGAAAACAAGTGAATGCAAACATGACATACAGAGTAAAGCCACAACAGTGGCTTTAAGCAATTTTCAATGAAGGGTTAGTTGAATTGTTTTTTTTAATGGTGACACAACATTATGCTATTGGACAATATTTATGGCTCTTGACAGTATGTAACAGCTGTTAAATGTAACTACTGTAATAACACAGTATGTATGTACCTAATTTATAACACTTCATACAGTACATGTATATATTGCATGTATCTTAAAATTACAAATATTAATTAATTCTGATGTATTTTATTTTAAAATTTTACTACTGACAAAAAGAGCCAGAAGTGTTTTAACCCTTCATATAACGAATCAGACAACTGAATAAATTCAATTTTCAAAAACGTTTACAGGCCTGGCAATTTAGAAAAGGGAGTGCAAAACAGTTGGTGTCTTCCCACTAGACCAATTCCCTTTAGGCCAATTCTCAAAAGACCAATTCCCCTTAGATCAACTACATACTGTTATTGATTAAGGGTTGATTAAGGATAATGAAGCAAACTTTTATTTACTGATAAGCACTTTATTTGATAAAAAAGTATTTATACACATAACATACAAAAAATATAGGTTTATAACATTTCAGTTTATGAAATATCAACAAGCCAGAAAATAAGCAGACAATCATCTGAAAAATGAGGTCCCCAGAGGGTGAATTTGGTGATGCTACCCTGCACAGCAGGGTAGCATCACTAAAGTTACCCTCTGTGAACCTCAATCTGAATTAAGGTCTCAAACATAAACAGAAAGAGGTACCGTACCCAGAGGATAAACTGACCCACTGTATGGGATAGCATCAGCAAATTCCCCCTCTGGGGACCTCATTCTGCAAATGACAGCATGCTTATTTTCAGACTTGAATATCAATAACATTAAATACATTTATAAATATTTATAAATATATCAAATTATTGATATAGAATTCTTTTAAAAGTAGAATGCATGAGTTGGTGTAAACTTGGGACAAAATGTTAATAGATGCAGTAGCCCCTCCCCCCCCCCCCCTCCCTTCCACTGAGAGGTAACATGATATGGTTATGTTGAAATTATTGGAAAAACTTTAAAAAATAATGTTTCAAATAATAAATTTTAATATTGTGTGTTGGGTAAAGAGTTATATGTATGGATTTCTCTTAATTAAATAATTTTTAACTTCTGTACACTGAAACCTTTTCCATCCTCTTCGGCCGCCATGGACTGGTCACTTTCCATGGGTGGACAATATTTCCACGGATGCAATAATATGAGATGGGGAATGTGGTGACTCAGTGGTAGACTGTTGGACTTCTATGCTAGAGGTCCCGGGTTCGATTCCCATCCGGGACGACCTGCGTTGTGTCCTTGGGCAAGATACTTTATCCCGGTTGCCTACATGGGGGCACAATGATGCTGTGTACTAAGGTGTACTGCATGTCAATGGTGCACATGTCTTCAACCGCTGTAACCCTGCTTGAGTGGAGCTTGAACAGAGTGAGAATGTTGAGGAGCTGACAGTTGCATGTCGATGCTTGGTGGTTCTCTTCGGTTTCCTCCATCCGTAAACTGTCATGGTCACGATTAGCCATTGTGCATAAGTATGCGACCTTAAACACCAATAAATATTAGATTCCAAACACTAATTAGGAATAACAATCAAACATTTAATTAATGAAGCACTTTTTTTCAACCCGGTGCTTCATTAATTAAAATTTTACTGATGATGATTTTTATTACCTGGTAATTGGTAAACACATGCTTGGACATCATGCGTGGATTATGATCAGTGCACAGTGGCTGTACTGTACAGTCCTGGTAATTCATCCTTGTTTCCTTAGCAAAAAAATTGCTGTGGTAAACTGGTGCTTCTACGGCAATTGGGTGCGAAGCCTGTTCGATTGCATAAAAATCATCAGGGGGCAGGACATAGTCTCAATTGCCATGTATATATTTATTTATTGGTGTTTAAGGTGACATTCTTATGCACTATGGCTACTCATGACCAGGCCTGGCCTTTTGAAAAATCTAGGGGAGCCACAACGGCTCCCCTAAACTTGTGCCAGGAGAGCTATTCTATACTTCAGTCTGTTTTTAATAAGGGAATTAAAGGTTTAAGGAGAGCTATTACAGCTCTTAAGGAGAGCAATTATGGCTCTCCTTAACTGGTAGAGTGCTGGAAGCCCACATTTGGGCTTTGTTCTGAAGAGCAGGTGCCACAACTTAGTGGCTTCATATTCTGTGGCTGTGCTTCATATTATATTTGAATTGAAATTATTCATTCTGTGAGGATTTGCCTTGTTACAATTTATGGGAGAGTGCCACTAGGCACTCTCCCATAAATTGTAACAAGGCAAAGAGATGTGGACAAATTTAGATGACCAAAAATAATTTAGCACTCTACCAGTTAAATTGATTTTGCAGGAGCCATGGAGGGCGGGAGCTATAGCTCTCCTGAAAAGACCAGGCCTGCATGACCATGACAGTTTTATGGGTGGAGGAAGCTGGAGTACCCAGAGAGAACTACGTAGCAACGACTAGCAGCTGCCAGCTCCCCAACATCATAACTCCGCACTCCAGCACAGGCAAGGTTAGATTGGTTGAAGACATGCGCACCATTGATGTGCAGTACTTCTTAGTACACAGCGTCATCGTGCCCCCATGTGGACAATCAGGGTTAAGTGCCTTGCCCAAGGACACAGCATGGAAGTCCAAATCGATCGCTCAGATGCTCACCCATCCATCAACTAACCGGGCTCGACGTTGCTTAATTTCGATGATCTGATGAGAACCAGTTTCTGCAATGCCACCACATCCCCATATGTATATATACATGTAGTATGCAGTGAAGTGAAAACTTTCAAGTACAGTTACTCTGACACGTGAAAGTAGTATGAGATACATGTGTCTATAATCACAGTCAATGCACAGAATCTTTAATTCAATCATGAACCTTGTGAATGCTGAGAAAAAATCTTGAAAGTAAGCAGAGCCTAGCAGGCGACTTGCTCAATATGTATATTATGAGTGAAAATAAGATGCAGCATAACCACAAACTAAGTATCTCACTGCTTCTATGTTGATAACACCAGAATCTGACATCAGTTTCTGGAAAGCTCTGTAAGAGCTTTCCAGAAACTGATGACAGATTCTGGTGTTATTAACAGAGAAGAAACAGAACATATAGTTTCTAGTGGTTATGCTGTAACTTGTACTGTAAATTGTAAGATTAGCAATACAATGGTTTGATTCCTTGTGTAACCTGGAAGTTGTACAATTTCTGCCACCACAAGGCTTTCTGAAGAAGCCATCCTCGGCAGTATTTTTGCTGTGGATATTTTTTGTTTCCTCAGCATTTTCCTCGGCACTGCTGATTGCTGAGGGTGAATTTCCAGGGCTGACTGTATACATATGTACATGTATACAACTGCACAGAGCTATGTGCATAAATAAATGGTGTTCCACACAGTTTTTTTTATCTGTGGATTCTGTTTTTAGAAAACATTGTTGGTAAGACAGTAAAACCACAACATACGTTGTATATGATTATGATAAATGTGATATTAATAATTATAGAGTGATATACATGTAGTATGGTGGCGCATACCTCACTTATCTTAAAAATGACAAGTCACGTTATCACTTTTTATTGTTAATGTATATATTGTATTGTTATAAAGTGATTGATATGATTTCAATCTGTCCTCATCACTGATTGTGTTTGGGTGTGTGTAATTAAGAGTTACATGTATAGCACGATCAAGGTGAATACATGTAATTACTACAAATTGGCAGCTAGGTTAATTTTTCATCCAACATTGTTTTGATAATCCTGAGAATGGTACAAACAGCACTGGCAGCACCTGGTGGTTCAGGAGCTGAGACTTACAGTTAAAACTAGAAGTCCTGTCATGAAATGCACACAAATAGTGCATCGATCTGCGCGTTAATCTACTCGTTATGACCATAGTAAGGCTGTCAAATTCTGTACATATAGCCTGTGCACAGGCAATGTTTCAGCCAATGGACCTCTGGGTAACCTGGAGGTCCATTGGCAGAAACATTGCCTGTGCTTGCGATGAGTAATCAGGAGAACCTGCCATGCTTTGGATGCCATTCGATATGGCAACTGCGCGCAATTCCTATGTGCAGTTAAGCCTAGATAAGTGCACAGTTCGTGACAGGACTTCTAGTTTTAACTGTAACAAGTGCTTCTTTTATTTTACAATTTATTTGAGTGAAAAGTCAAGGCTGCTGTGTTTTAGTTTTAGCAATAATAAATCATGTGTACATGTATGTGCAGTGCAGTCGCCGTGGACTGGTCACTTTCCACAGGGGTGGGGGGGGGGAGGGGCTGGGGGGGGGGGACAATATTTTCATGGACAGAATAATGTTAGATTCCGAACACTAATAATAGGAATAATCCTCAAAAATTTAATTAACCCTTTACCCAACGAATCGCCCGCATCCGCCCGCGTAATATGCAAATTCAGCAGTTGAAAAAATATTTTTTTTCAAAAAATTTCAACAAAACCATATCATGTGACCCCTCGTTGGAACGAGCTCGTCGAGCTCGTTCCAACGAGGGGTCACATGATATGGTTTTGTTGAAATTGTTTGAAAAATTTAAAAAAATGATATTTAAAATAATAAATTTTGTTATCGCCTGCATTGGGTAAAGGGTTAATAAAGCACCGGGTACAACTAGTGTTCAACCAATGATCAGAAACGGCCACCATAATCAGCCGATTGTGGGCAATTGGATGACAGCGGAAATTGGTGCTGGAACATTGGTTCAACCGGTTGTTGCCAAGCATTTTGTGATCATTCTTTAACCCTTTACCTAACACAGCTTTTTAAAAAAATAAATCAAATTTCATATTTTTCGCAAAAAATTCTCACACTTTTTCAATAAAACCATACAAATGAATATGGCTATCATAAGAACCGGCTCAATGTGCCAGTTCTAATGATATCCATATTTGTATGGTTTTATTGAGACATTTGTAAGATATTTTAGGCTATGGTAGGCTTATTTTGGTCAATATCCTGGCCGTTTTTGGCCGCTATGTTAGGTAAAGGGTTAAGCACATTTTACTATCTTCTGCATTTGTTCAGTTGTTAATGTAAAATGATGTCAATGATAACATTCAATAAAGTTGACTTAGTTGAGAAAGAACCACAATGTGTATTCTTAATCTCTCCCGACGCCCCTTTGCAGGATGTACAAGTTAAATGACCCGTAACTTGCGTCCTTGGGCAAGGCTCTTTATCCCAGTTGCCTACATGGGGGCACAATGATGCCATGTACTAAGGTGTACTGCACGTGACGTTGATGGTGCACATGTCTTCAACCGTTGTTAGTTGGGAAGAATTTAAAGGCCTGCATATTACAATATTTGGTGATTACTAGGGCATTTTCTCTACATATTACAATATTTGGTGATTACTAGGGCATTTTCTCTACATATTACAATATTTGGTGATTTCTAGGGCATTTTCTCTACATATTACAATATTTGGTGACTACTAGGGCATTTTCTCCACATAATACAATATTTGATGATTACTAGGGCATTTTCTCTACATATTACAATATTTGGTGATTACTAGGGCATTTTCTCTACATATTACAATATTTGGTGATTACTAGGGCATTTTCTCTACATATTACAATATTTGGTGATTACTAGGGCATTTTCTCTACATATTACAATATTTGGTGATTACTAGGGCATTTTCTCTACATATTACAATATTTGGTGATTACTATGGCATTTTCCTCTACATATTACAATATTTGGTGATTACTAGGGCATTTTCTCTACATTTTACAATATTTGGTGATTACTAATGCATTTTCTCTACATATTACAATATTTGGTGATTACGAATGCATTTTCTCTACATGTTACAATATTTGGTGATTACTGGGGCATTTTCTTTACATATTACAATATTTGGTGATTACTGGGGCATTTGCTCTACATATTACAATATTTGGTGATTACTAGGGCATTGTCTCTACATAATACAATATTTGGTGATTACTAGGGCATTGTCTCTACATTTTACAATATTTGGTGATTACTAATGCATTTTCTCTACATATTACAATATTTGGTGATTACTAGGGCATTTTCTCTACATAATACAATATTTGGTGATTACTATGGCATTGTCTCTACATAATACAATATTTGGTGATTACTATGGCATTGTCTCTACATAATACAATATTTGGTGATTACTAGGGCATTGTCTCTACATGTTACAATATTTGGTGATTATGAGAGCATTTTGTCTACATATTACAATATTTGGTGATTACTGGGGCATTTTCTCTACATGTTACAATATTTGGTGATTATGAGGGCATTTTCTCTACATAATACAATATTTGGTGATTACTAGGGCATTGTCTCTACATAATACAATATTTGGTGATTACTATGGCATTGTCTCTACATAATACAATATTTGGTGATTACTGGGGCATTTTCTCTACATGTTACAATATTTGGTGATTACTAGGGCATTTTCTCTACATAATACAATATTTGGTGATTACTATGGCATTGTCTCTACATAATACAATATTTGGTGATTACTAGGGCATTGTCTCTACATAATACAATATTTGGTGATTACTAGGGCATTTTGTCTACATAATACAATATTTGGTGATTACTGGGGTATTTTCTCTACATATTACAATATTTGGTGATTACTAGGGCATTTTGTCTACATAATTCAATATTAGGTGATTACTGGGGCATTTTCTCTACATAATACAATATTTGGTGATTATTAGGGCATTTTCTCTGCATATTACAATATTTGGTGATTACTGGGCATTTTCTCTACATAGTACAATATTTGGTGATTACTGGGGCATTTTCTCTACATTTTACAATATTTGGTGATTACTAGGGCATTTTCTCTACATAATACAATATTTGGTGATTATTAGGGCATTTTCTCTGCATATTACAATATTTGGTGATTACTGGGCATTTTCTCTACATAATACAATATTTGGTGATTACTGGGGCATTTTCTCTACATATTACAATATTTGGTAATTACTAGGACATTTTCTCTACATTTTACAATATTTGGTGATTACTAGGGCATTTTCTCTACATAATACAATATTTGGTGATTATTAGGGCATTTTCTCTACATATTACAATATTTGGTGATTACTGGGCATTTTCTCTACATAGTACAATATTTGGTGATTACTGGGCATTTTCTCTACATAGTACAATATTTGGTGATTACTTGGCCATTTTCTCTACATAATACAATATTTGGTGATTACTGGGGCATTTTCTCTACATATGATAATTTTTTTTAATCAGTTAACTACAGTGATGGGCAATATACCGGTACCAAAATTATGGGGATACCAAAAAACCCAAACCGAACCAATTATTGGATATCAAAACTGTTTTCCTGAATTTGCTATTTATAAGGCCTTGTTGTACCTTGACAGCAGTTGAAGTGTTCATTTTCATGAAAGAAGTAAATGATTTATCGTTTCTGTTTTGTTAACCCTTAACTGGTTGGGTGCTAGAAGCCACTATCAGGGCTTTTCAACAAAATAAGGGTGCCACAGCAAAAGTCAACATTTACCATGTTCATGTTTTGTATTTTGTCAAATGCAAATAATATATTGTTAATATAAATTTGTTTTATTACAAATTATTGGAGAGTGTCTGTGGGCACTCGGCCACTCGCCAATACAGTTAAAACTAGAAGTCCTGTCCTGAAATGCGCACAAATAGCACGTCGATTTGCGAGTTAATCTACACGTTATGACGATGGTAAGGCTATCAAATTATACACATATGGCCTGTGCACAAGCAAAGTTTCAGCCAATGGACCTCCGGGTTAACCGGAGGTCCATTGGCAGGAACATTGCTTGTGTTTGCTATGGGTAACAAGGAGAACCTGCCATGCTTTGGGTGCAATTCGATATGGCAATTGCGCGCAATTCCTATGTGCAATTAAGCCTAGATAAGCACACAGTTCATGACAGGACTTCTATTTTTAACTGTAATTTGTGATAAAACAAATTTTGAATAGCAGACCACCAGAAATAATCTAGCCCTCAGCCATTTAAGTACCTTGGCATTTGTCCCGAATTCCCACTAGACTACGCCCTGTACACTTGCTTGTCATGGCAACCATGACTTAACTAGAAATCAGGTGATTTGTCTATTGTTAGCAGGACCTCTCACTGGTAGCATGTTAAGGACACATGCTTTGTTGTCTTCCGTTTTTTGAAAAAAAATGGGAGATATTAAATTTGGGGTGTCCTTCCATCCTTCCGTGTTTTTCGTTTCCAGACTCTAACTTTCCTTACAGTGACCGGATTTCGATGAAATTTGGGTAGTAGATCACTTTCCTCAATTGTGGGTCCAAATTCGAATATGGGCATTTTCTGCCCATATTTAATTACATGTAGGTTGCTGAAATTTGATTGGCTGACTGACGGTTTCCAGACTCTTACTTTCCTTAAAATCAACCGATTTCGATGAAATTTCATATATGGATTACTTTTATCAATGCTTAGGTGAAGTTCGAATGTGGGAAATTTTGTACCGAAAATCTGTCCGTCTGCCTGTCTGTCTGCCCCGTGCATCAACACACCTCGGACTAAAAGCCGTATTTATGAACCGATCTTCACGAAACTTCTTGTGTATCTTTGTTATCATTGTGAGACCAGAATATGTCTTTTAGGGTTTGGTCCAAAATTCAGGTTGGCCACCAGCAGCCATTTTGTTCCGAAATTAGGTGTGATCAGTTTTTTGTACAGAACTTCTATATGAAAGTTCGGATTTTAATAAATTTTTGTATGAATGTTTAGTAACATGCAATACATCAAATATAATACAGGTTTTGTTCTTTATGCAAATTAGGGAAACTTTGATTTATTCACTGCTGCTACTTATACACAGTAAGTACACACCTTTCGTGTTTTTCGTTTCCACACTTGAACTTTCCTTACAGTCAGTCGATTTCGATGAAAATTGGTAGTAGATCACTTTCATCAATTGTGGGTCCAAGTTCGAATAGGGGCAATTTCCGCACATACTTAATTAGGTTGCTTAAATTTGATTGGCTGACGGTTTCCAGACTCAAACTATCCTTAGAGTCAACCGGTTTGATGATTCTTGGTGACTTCAACATGGATCCGTCAAATTCACATATTACCACTTTTCTTCATCGGTATAATTTTCTGCAGATTGTGAATGAACCTACTCATTTTCATGGCAACATTTTGGATTTCATCATTACTTCTTTTGCAACTCTACAAAGTCAGACTCTCCCAGTACCATATACAGACCACCATATTATCTGGACATCAGTTCCAAAGTTTCATTAACTTCCAATCACAAGCTTTACAGGTTGGTTAACACTTTCACATAAGTTTAATATAATATGTCTTATCATACAGTCTTAATTTTTAGTGATTCTCACAGTTATACTCCACATCACTTTACTTGCTTTGACAGTGACCTCCGTGAAAATAAATCTGATAACTACTGTCTGAAGCACTGTCTGTTCTGTCTCTTCTAAATAACTTCCACTTGCAACTCAACTATATTCCACTGGATGCATTAATTCCCCTTGAAACTGCTGCCCAGCGGGAGACATGAATTCACTGAATTTGCTTGTTATAGCAAAAGCCTGAAATAGACCTTTAAAGGTTAAGGTGTGTTTGAAACAGGTCTCAAAATTGCCATAGATATGATTTGTGTTGGCAAGAGAATTCATGGACGCAGTAATATTAGATTCCAAACACTAATTATAGAATTAATGAAGCACCAGGTACCACCCAAGACTTCATTAATTAAAATTTTGCTGATGATGATTTTTATTACCTGGTAAATGCATGCGTGAACTTCACTTCCCACGCGTGGAATACGACCTGTCCATGATGACTACTGTTTGTACTGGTTGCATTCACAAAGGTATAAGGGTTCTCTCTCATTCTAAATAATTTAACAACTGAAAATGGATTCATGCAACAGGAGTTTGCGAGAATCAAAACGGAATATCTCATATCAGGTCAAACTTCTGCCAGTGGCATAGCCAAAGGGCCCTTGGCCGCCATAGCCCCTAAAATTACAGTGCCACACCCTCTCAAAATAGGAAATTAAAGCAACTGAGGGCCCCAGATTCACTCTCAGGATACCAGATTCCCCCCCCCCCCCAATCCTCACCAATGGGAGGGGATACCATAGGCCTGCGGTGGGGTGGGTATGGCTCTTCAATTGATGGAGCTTCGAGGAGCCCATGAACCCCCACCAATGGGATAGCCATACCTAACCCCCACCCCCTTAGGCCTGTGGCCTTTGGACATGCCTGTGGCATATATCGACCTGGCACCCCTAGAAAATTATGTGGCCCCTCCTCAATAGGAAATTCTAGCTACGCCTTGACTTTAACGTCCATTTTGAGGGATAACCTTTGAAAAAATATTCAGTTGATTAAGGGATAAGTCATAATTTTCGACTGAACCTTTATTTGGGCAGACATTTTTGCTAGTACATGTACATGGTGCACAGAAGTAACTAACTGTTACAAACACTCCTAATTCATTGTCATTTTTTCAAAAAGAGCTAAAAGGTTTGTGAGGGGAAGGGGTGGATGAATGTGCAGGGGTGGATAAAAGAAATTTAAAAAAAAAATAATACAGAAATAATGCACAATTTCTCAAAATATAAAAATGCATGCTGTTTTATTTTAAAGTAGATCAACATTGCTACAATGATAGATACATGTATATATATAGATATATTAGTAATATTCTATTGATTAAGGTCATAGTATTATCGGGTAAAATTATGGGGATTTTTTTCTCACCATGATTGTCAGACATTGATTGTCAAGAATACCGAGGTATGAAAGAGATCTGTAATGAGTCAACAAATCATAGAGAATGTCATCGTATGACACATTAAGTTATGGAATGTTATAATTATAACTCTCTTATAGAACAGTTTTATGTGACAGTAAATTGTTTTATTTCTTACTTTGATACCCATGTACTGTATTTTTAGCTCACCTGACTGAAAGTCAGGGGAAGCTTACAGTTAAAACTATAAGTCCTGTCACGAACTGTGCACTTATCTAAGCTTAAATGCGTGTAGGAATTGCGCGCAATTGCCATATCGAATGGCATCCAAAGCACAGCAGGTTCGCCTGGTACTTATAGTAACACGGGCAATGTTTCTGCCAATGGACCTCCGGGTTACCCGGAGGTCCATTGGCTGAAACATTGCTTGTGCACAGGCCATATTTACAGAATTTGATAGCCTTACTATGGTCATATCATGTAGATTAACGTGCATATCGACATGCTATTTGTGCGCATTTCAGGACAGGACTTTTAGTTTTAACTGTATAACTCTCTTATAGAACAGTTTTATGGGACAGTAAATTGTTTTATTTCTTACTTTGATGATACCCATGTACTAGATTTTTAGCTCACTTGACTGAAAGTCAGGGGAAGCTTAAGTGATCATTTTCTTTCTTTCGTCCGTTGTCTGTCTGGCGTGAACTTTACGTTATTGACTCCTCATAAACCACTGGGCCGAATTGAACCAAATCTGATTGATGTGTTCCTTATCACATGTCAATTCAGGTTTGTTCAAATAAAGTTGCCTGCCCACAGGGTGCACCACTAGTGACAGTACTTCCCCGCAGGAACCCCGGGAAGTGAAGCAGTCAGTGCCTGTTCACTTCCGTAAACAGGCTCTGTTTCACTGGTAAAATAGGACCCAGTCACCAGTGCTTGGGATGTGCAAACCCTCTCTAAAATGGGAAACATGGCTTATTAACTCTCACCCCTGGTCTTGAGTTGATTCTCATGTTGTGGTCATGATGAGCCATTGTGCAAAAATATGCGACCTTAAACACCAATAAATAAATAATAGGGGCATTACTCCGATACTCAGTCAGAATGCTTTGGTTCACAGAGGGTAAATTGTGCAGGGTAGCATCATTAAATTCACCCTCTGGGGACCTCATTTTGCAGATGACAGTCTGTTTACTTTCTGGCTTGATAACTGCCATAAATTTATTTACACAGCCAGTTTTTCGATTTTGAAAACAGGAAGAACACTGTATTACATGTATGTGTCATCCCAACAAGACATATGGGCAAAATATCCCAACAAGATGAATCCCAGCAAGACGAAAACGTTTTTTCATTAATTATATGGGAAATGAATAAAAAATAGAAATAAAAGTGTATATTTATGCAATTTGAGGTATTTTATGGTCATTTATTTTTACCTTTTTGAGCAGTTGCTGAGCGTTTTTTCAATTCAATTCAATTGAATTCAATCTTTATTTCACAGCATACAAATACAAATAAGAGAGAGAGAGTAAAGTTAAAAAATTATTGAATGATGTATAAATGTATACTGTGGGGAATGACCTTACCTTAACTGTGACTGTCTTCCTGTCATCCCCTGGACAATCAAAATAATAAATAAAATAGAATGGCAAATGGCAAGTGTTAAATTCAAGTTAAATGTAGTCGATCCAGACAGCAGGTAGTTGTTGCGTTTATATTAACATCCTTTACATTAGAATTGAGTATTGTTTCCACATCATGGATCAAATTCCCAAGAGTTCTGTCTCGGATTGTTTTAACCCATCAATCAACTGTGTTTCCGAATCTTAATCGAATCAACAGTGTTTCGGAATAAAAAAAAAATTTTTTATATGCATTCCTTAGTAGGCCAGTTCAATTATCGTAGGCTAAAGGGGTGATGTAAAAACTGGAAAACTGCGGGACAACCTTTTCATTTGCTTGTGGGAAGAGAAGAGATGAAGGTAATAACGACCCCGAGAGTTCCAACTAGGCGAAGCAGTCAGGACATCTTGGGTTGGAACACCTAACATTGACTTCGTATGCATTTAAAAATTGATTGAATAAAGTTTTGTTAAATGCCTTTCATCTCTTTGATCACCCCCAATCACTGTACATAGTGTTTAACTCAAGCAAGAGTTTATTTCCCTAGTAATTTCAATAGTTATATCTTTATGCTTTCTTTTTAGCTCATCTTGACAAAGTCAAGCTGAGCTAATCTCATCGCTCTCTATCCGTCGTACACGTCGTCCGTCGTCTCATCTTGACAAAGTCAAGCTGAGCTAACCTCATCGCTCTCCGTCCGTCGTCTGTCGTCCGTCGTCCGTCAACACCATGTTTTGGTCTTCTCCTCCAAAGCCATTGGGCCAATTCAAGTGAAAGTTTGTGTGAGTGATGGTCCCAAAGGGGCATTTCATTTTTGTTCAACTCAGCATGCCTAGCCCCATAGGGAGGGAGTGGGGGAAAATGCTCCAAAATATTTTTAAAATCTTTTTCTCAAGAACCAGTGTGTACAATGCCATGATGTTTACTATGGAGCTTCCATATGAGGTGTAGAATCAAGTTTGTTCAAACGAAGTTCGTGAAGTAATATTTGGCTCTGTAATAGGAGGGCTAAGATTTTTGGCCCCGCCCAAAATTTCTATTTTCTGAACCGATTGTCCAGTATGAACCAAATTTGGTTTGTGGTAGTATTGGGTCATAAGTACTTGACCCATGCAAAAAAAAAAAAATTCCTGCATCCCCATGGCAACCCTGGGAGCTAAAAATAGAAATATTTTCAAACGCCCATATTTCCCAAACCCCACGGAACAGAGAGCTTTTATTTGGTATGACCAGTAGAATTGAGTGGTAAAAAAAAATTGCCATCGGTTATGTTAGGGTGTTCTGTAATGGGCATCGAAAAAATGCTGAGTCAGCATATTTGCAAAAATTTTAAAAAATCTTTTCTCCAGAACCAATCATCAGAATCTTTTGATATTTGGTATACAGCATTCATAGGGGGGGTTCAGATAAAAGTTTGATGAAATAAAGCTCATTGGTTCATATTTGGGCTCTCTACAGGAGCCTGAAGTTTTAACATAGGGTAATATGGGGAATATTCTTTAAAAATCTTCTTCTTCAGAACCACCAGTCAGAATCTTTTAATATTTGGTATACATCATTGTTATGAGGGTCAGATTCTAGATTGTTCAAACCAAGTCCCTAGGTTAATATTTGGGCTTCCTATGGAAGCCCAAATTTTATCTTTGATCAATATGGAGGGTAATTTAAAAAAATCTTCTTCTTCAGATCCATCAGTCAGAATGCTTTGATATTTGGTATGCAACATCTCTATGGGGGTCAGATTCAAGTTTGTTCAAATCAGATCTCTAGGTATATATTTGGGCTCACTATGGTAGCCCAAATTTTTACTTAGTGCAATATGAGGAAATTTCTTTAAAAATCTTCTTCTTCAGATCCACCAGTCGGAATGCTTTTATATTTGGTATACAACATCTCTAGGGGGGTCAGATTCCAGGTTGTTCAATTCGAGTGCCTAGGTTAATATTTGGGCTCCATATGGGAACATGAAATTTAACTTAGTACAATATGAGGGAATTTCTTCAAAAATCTTCTTCTTCAGATTCACTTTTCAGAATGCTTTCACATTTGGTATACAACATCTCTAGGGGGGTGAGATTCAAATTTGTTCAAATCGGATCCACAGGTTAATATTTGGGCTCGCTATGGTAGCCCAAATTTGACCTTAGTGCAATTCGAAGAAATTTCTTAACAATTTCTCTTCTTCAGATCCAACAGTCAGAATGCTTTCATATTCGGTACACAACATCTCTAGGGAAGTCAGATTTAACTGTGTTCAAATCAAGAGCCTGGGTTAATATTTGGGCTCTCTATGGGAGCTGGAATTGGCCATTTTGCTGAAGAATTAAAAATTTTGTATTCAGTACCCTCTAGAGGTACTAAGATTAATCCACATAGGTTGTATCAAGGGGCTTCATGGGGGAGCTCTACATTTTACTTATGATCAACTGAAGAAAAGGCATTATGCCCAGATTATTTTTGTCACTCCTGAGGGACTCAAGGATTGACAGTGTAGCCTATGGAGATGGCTTGCTTAATGTAGACTCATTCTTGGACTCTGTTTAAATTGTGTTCTGTACAAGATGAGCACTTCAGGAGGCCCCATGGGGCCTCTTGTTTTATGTATTTTTAAAAATTTGTTTGATAAAAAAGGTACCGGTACAAAAACTTTAGCAAACAGTGACTCATTACAATTTGTGATGCCGTTGTTAATTGAATTAAATCTTGTTATCCAACACTAAGCTGTGTTAGCAGTTTATGGTATAATTAACAAAGAACATTCACCACTTTTTCTCTCTTATCTCTTCTCTATGTAACAATACTTTGTGTTGATTCACTAAATACAGTACAAACTTTCAAGTCAGATGTCTAAAATTAACACTCACTTGTTACACTAAAGGTGTATTTTAAAAAAAAAAATGATATTGCCAACAAACTTTGAAAAAAGCTTGTTCGAAAAAATAGATTTTTATATAAATTCAGATACAGACCCTAAAAGTTAAACTCATTTCCAGTAAAATAAGCCTTCCTGTATAATATTCCTTGTCATAATTTCCATCGGTGTCTTCCCACTAGACCAATTCCCTTCAGACCAACTTCCACGAGGCTATTTCCCAAATTACCAATTCCCCTTAGACCAACTACATGTATTGACTTTATTTAATAAAAAAATATTCATATGCAAAACATATAAAAAATACTGGTTTATAACATTTCAGCACAGCTCAATACAAATAACATTTTACTTCAATTTCTCAACCCATTTACTTCAATTTTCTCAATTTCCCAAATACAAAAAATATAGATTTAAAACATCAATATATATATCTTTTTACTTCAGTTTCAGAATTTTCCTAATTTTCTTCAATTTTAGTCCAACTACTTATTGTTATTAACTGGTAGAGTGCTGGAAGCCCATATTTGCGCTTTATTCTGCAGTGCAGGTGGTGCAACTTAATGGTTTCATATTCTGTTGATGTTCTTCATATTATTTTTGAATTCAAATTATTTAGTCTGGAAGTATTTGCCCTGTTACAATTTATGGGGCACTCTCCCATAAATTGTAACAAGGCAAAGAGACGTGGACAAATATGGATGGCCAAAAATAATTTAGTACTCTACCAGTTAACTGGTTGAAGGCTAGATTATTTTGGTGGTCTGTTACGACCCGTAATGTAACAAATGCCCATAATGTAATACCTACCCATAATGTAATACAAAAACGACCCATAATGTAATACGAACCCATAATGTAATAAAAAACGACCCATAATGTAATAAATGTAATAACGTGTAATGAATGTTAGGTACCCATAATGTAATAAAATTTTTAAAAAATTAGATACAAATTACACTTTTCCAGGCCCGTAATGTAATAAAATTCTAAGTTTGATTTTTGTTTTTTCTCTTTACTCCAGCAGTGCGTTCGGCTACTTATGACACATCCTACGCCTTCATCAATGCTGCCAATGGCCTCTATGCCGTACACAGCCAACATGTGTGGGTGTGTTGGGATTAATTATTATGATGGAGAGAGTATTCCGGGACCTGGGGCAGGTATACTCTGCTCTGAGTGGCAGGCATTATCCCTCTTCTATTTGTACCACCCGCGCAAACGTCTTCCTCAATAGCCTCTACTGCCCTGCCACAACCATATAGGTCTACCTTACCAGACATTCAGTAATTTTGATTCCAGGATGGTCATTTATAACTGCAATCATCATATTCGACCGGCTGTTCACTTGCACAAAAGCAATGTGGGTAGCAGGTTCCTACTGTTAATAAATGCAAGTAACTCTGGCCAAAGTTGCTGGGGCAAAGGGTGGAGTGGGTGGGGTTCTGGCTAAAATAAGGTGATGGACACATAAAATGTTTTTTTCGTAGCCCTTAAACCTGTTTAGTTGGAACGTCCGTCCGTCCGTCGGTACGTACGTCGATCCACCTGTCCGTCCGTCTCTCCCTCTGTCTCTCTCTCTCTCTCTCTCTCTATATATATATATATATATATATATATATAGAGAGAGAGAGAGAGAGAGAGAGAGAGTGCCCCGAACTATCCCCACATACCAAGTTTCACGCAAATCGGCCCAACATGAGCCGAGATATAGGTTCAAGGTCAACGGTGTGAATATCAATCAAGGTCACACATGACGGGCATCGGGTGTGGCAAAATTGTTGGGCGCCCGAACCACACACCAAGTTTCATAAAAATCGGCCCATACACAGGTTCAAGGTCACCGGATTGATGGTCAAGGTCACACCTCACGGTCAAACGGATATGTTTACCTATGTATGTTGTTTGAGTGTAGCCTAGGAGAAGATGGCACAATAGCGGGGATGAACACGCGAATAGTCGATGTGATAGAGTATGCGGTTGGCAGGAAATTCCTGCCAACCGCCAGGAACTGTCAGGAAATGTAGGTGGTTTAAGTGGTAGTCCCCACAGCTCAGAAAATGCTGTGGAATGCTTTTCCAATCAACATAATCTCAAGAACCACCAAAACTACTCTCTATTATAGATCTGCGTTCGTCCTGTGCATACTATGAGTGATGCCACACTACTGGTGAAATTTATTTGAGAATGCAATCCCCTGAGCTCAATACAAAGAGGCTGCTTTGTACAACCAAGTGATGTGCACATTAACTCGACTCAGTTTCTGGTCACAGCCACAGGTGAACATTACATACTCTTAACCAATCTTCTCGCAAAGGTGGCCTGCGTGGATGATAGCAGTCTACAAGGCGTTTAACTTGCTTCGGTTCATATCAATTGAGGGTGTTCAATCTGTGGTGTGTTGAGGTTTTAGAAAAATAACACTGAGAGAAGTTGAAACCATTTCACTCAGGGCTGTCACTATTAAAACTGATACAATTTTTATTGAAAATGTAAGGTCTTTCTTGCATGTGCGAAGTGCAAACTATTTGACTGGAAAGCATTTGATAATATTACTTGACACATGTGATCACAGGACCGGGAATATGATATGGTCGTTATTAAGTGTGGTCCTGGGCTCGGTTTCAAGGTGCGGAGGGTGTGACATGAACTTATAGTAGTACAGTACAGGGAAATTACTAATTTGTTTAGGTAGTGAAAATTGGAGAGACAGAGGATAGATTGTACGCTTAATTTGGAGCAAAGTAGCCTAATCCAAATCCCATCGAGCTATAGGATATCCCCCATTCCAATACCAGTACACTCACCATATCGCCTCCCGATATTCCTCTGCGCCGGTTGACTCAACGTCTTGCTTCTGTTCTATCTTTTCCTTGTACCCCACACTATATGCCCCCCCCCCCCCCCCCACTATCCGGTTATTGTGCACCCAAACCCCACTGCACCCCACTACACCCTCTGCCTCAGCAACTTTGGCCAGAATTGCTGAATGTCTTGTAAGGTAGACCTATATGATTGTGGCAGGGCAGTAGAGGCTATCGAGGAAGTCGTTTGCGTGGGTGGTACAAATTACAAATGGAAGAGGGATAATGCCTGTCACTCATAGCAGAGTATACCCGCCCCAGGTCCCGGAATTCTCTCTATCGCAATACCAACACACCCACACATGTTGGCTGTGTACGGCATAGGGGCCATTGGCAGCATTGATGAAGGCGCAGGATGTGTCATAAGTAGCCGAACGCACTGCTGGAATAAAGAGAAAAAACAAAAATCAAGCTTAGAATTTTATTACATTACGGGCCTGGAAAAGTGTAATTTGTATCTAATTTTTTAAAATTTTTATTACATTATGGGTACCTAACATTTATTACACGTTATTACATTTATTACATTATGGGTAGTTTTTTATTACATTATGGGTTCGTATTACATTATGGGTCGTTTTTGTATTACATTATGGGTACATGTAGGTATTACATTATGGGCATTTATTACATTATGGGTCGTAACAGTGGTCTAATTTTGTTCATGAAATTTGTTTTATTACAAAATTATTGGAGAGTGCCTACAGGCACCATGCCTACAGGCACTCTCCAATAATTTGTAATAAAACAAATTTATGTAAACAAAATATTATTTGCATTTGACCGAGGGTGAAACATAAGAAAAGAAAATACTGGCTTTTGCTCTGGTATCCCTTTATTTTTGAACGCACCAATAGTGGTTTCTTGTACTCAACTCAAATTATTGATATAAAATTATTTTGAAAGAAAAACACATCAGTTGGTCTAAGGGGAATTGGTCTAATGGGAATTGGTCTTTTGGGAATTGGCCTGGTGGGAGTTGGTCTAAAAGGAATTGGTTTAGTGGGAATGAACCTTTCCATCTGCATGTACACTTTATAAAAACGAGAGGATAATTTGCATTTCAGTACTGAACCTTCCACACTCTATCATTGATGAATTGAAAATTTTGCTCACAATTTTATAAAGCAGAAATTAAGGTGCAAATGGGGGGAAAAAATGTCAGTTATATCTTGTGGTACAAGATGTAAACTCCTTTATTTTTTGTTACTCGAGTGTGATTTTATTGATTTTTTTTTGAGCTGGTTAATAAATATACATATTTATTTAATGCTCAGGCATCAATTCACGCTGAAAAATTAAGTCATATTCCCCTGTCGGTCGGCAAAACGAAATATCAAAATGATATTTAGAAATCGATATTTCATCGTAGGTTCGGATGACGAATCACATGTACTTTAAACGAGTCAGCACATCAGTAATGAATTCCAGAGTCCCAAATACAAACGAATTCGAATAATTGATAGTGACAGTGACTAAATCAATTCATTAAATCAGCGGTTTCAAAGTTTGACTTTCTCATTCACCTTCCAGCGAAAAGCCGAAATCACTTTCAAATTTCTTCAGTTCAACTTCACACGTCTTCAGTGCATTGAGTTCAAAAAAAATAAAATGACGTGTCTTGTTATTTAAAATAAGAAAGTGGTGTTTTTTGTTATTGTTCTATTTCTTCGAAACACATTGCGATTATTTCAATTCGCCAGCCTTGGTAAATCGTAAAGTTAGGGGAGAAATAAGACGGGACTACTTTTTGTGCGGATATTCACACATTCCAATGGTTGGAGTTTGGTTGTTGTAATTTTTGTATGGACGCCGGTTCGGCACATAAATTTTGCGCCTTAATGGCAAATAAAGGCCACAAATTGGAGAGTTTGTAGTCGTAGAGCATTAAATAAAAAGAAAATTCACGAAAATTTGATGAATACCGAAAATATCTCGTTCGTGGCTACAAGAAATATGAGGATCTTCACTCGTGACTGCGTCGCTCGTGAAGATCCTCATATTTCTTTGTAGCCACTCACGAGATATTTTCGGTATTCATCAAATTTTCGTGAATATCCTCTATATATATCACATGACTCATATACTTGTTTTTTTTCTTGAAAAATAAAATTCCACTTCATGTACCCTTCTCCTATACATTTTTGTCCCAAACCTCAAAATAAATGGGATATACAGTTAAAACTAGAAGTCCTGTCATGAAATGCGCACAAATAGCACGTCGATATGCGCGTTAATTTACGCGTTAGGACCATAGTAAGGCCATCAAATTTTGTACATATGGCCTGTGCACAAGCAATGTTTCAGCCAATGGACCTCCGGGTGACCCGGAGGTCCATTGGCTGAAAAATTGCCTGTGTTTGCTATGAGTAACCAGGAGAACCGGCTGTGCTTTGTATAACATTCGATATGGCAATTGCGCGCAATTCCTACGCGCAATTAAGCCTAGATAAGCGCACATTTCATGACATGACTTCTAGTGTTAACTGTATTGTGATTTTAATTAATTTTGTCTTGTTGGGATAACGATTTTTGACAATCGTCTTGTTGGGATTCATCTTGTTGGGAATAAATCCTGTGTACAGTACATGGAGAGTGTATTATCACTAAATCACCCGCAGAGTGGAGATTCCACCCGAGCAATAATTGCAAATGTGTTGCAAAGCATAACCAGCACCAGCAAAGTTTCAGCCAATGGACCTCCGGGTTAAACCCGGAGGTCCATTGGCTGAAACATTGTTTGTATTTTTTGTCGATATGTACAAAATTTGAAAGTTATAGCTTGGGTGATAACTCCACTCCACGGGTGATTTAGTTACAATCCACTCTCCACGAACTGTACATCTTGATCACATTTGACAGGAGACGCATGATACTGTTGAGTCCCAGGCATAATTCATGGAGTATTGTTCACATCATGCATGGATTGTATTATTTGGACTATTTCCCCACAAATAGATTTTAACTCTTTGCTTGTTGCTGGTGGATATTTCTGCCAGGACAGATATTTTCTTGTCACTGAAATGAATATAATTTGGACACATTTAAACAAATTTCCTCTTTGTTAATTTTACAAAATTTTCACCAATGGCTTCATAAGATATATTTAGATGAAAAGTTCATCTGATCTAGCATGGCTGCTTTTCTCTGATCTAGTCATGGCTGCTTTTCTCTGATCTAGCATGGCTGCTTTTCTCTGATCTAGTCATGGCTACTTTTCCCTGTACACTAAACACATGACCATACTGTCACTGTGGAATGGTCAAAGAGCATGCATGGACAGAGTTAACCCTTTACACTAAACACACGACCATACTGCCACTGTGTAATGGTCAAAATCTACGCATGGACAGAGTTAATCCTTTACAATAAACACACGACCACACTGCCACTGTGGAATGGTCAAAATCCATGCATTGACAGAGTTAACACTTTACACTAAACACATGACCATACTGCCACTGTGGAATGGTCAAAATCCATGCATTGACAGAGTTAACCCTTTACACTAAACACATGACCATACTGCCACTGTGGAATGGTCAAAACCCACGCATTGACAGAGTTAACACTTTACACTAAACACATGACCATACTGCCACTGTGGAATGGTCAAAATCCACGCATTGACAGAGTTAACAATTTACACTAAACACATGACCATACTGTCACTGTGGAATGGTGAAAATCCATGCATGGACAGAGTCAACACTTTACACTAAACACATGACCATACTGCCACTGTGGAATGGTCAAAATCCAGGCATTGACAGAGTTAACACTTTACACTAAACACATGACCATACTGCCACTGTGGAATGGTCAAAATCCATGCATGGACAGAGTTAACACTTTACACTAAACACATGACCATACTGCCACTGTGGAGTGATCAAAATCCATGCATGGACAGAGTTAACCCTTTACACTAAACACATGACCATACTGCCACTGTGGAATGGTCAAAATCCATGCATTGACAGAGTTAACCCTTTACACTAAACACATGACCATACTGCCACTGTGGAATGGTCAAAACCCACGCATTGACAGAGTTAACACTTTACACTAAACACATGACCATACTGCCACTGTGGAATGGTCAAAATCCACGCATTGACAGAGTTAACAATTTACACTAAACACATGACCATACTGTCACTGTGGAATGGTGAAAATCCACGCATGGACAGAGTCAACACTTTACACTAAACACATGACCATACTGCCACTGTGGAATGGTCAAAATCCAGGCATTGACAGAGTTAACACTTTACACTAAACACATGACCATACTGCCACTGTGGAATGGTCAAAATCCATGCATTGACAGAGTTAACACTTTACACTAAACACATGACCATACTGCCACTGTGGAGTGGTCAAAATCCACACATTGACAGAGTTAACCCTTTACACTAAACACATGACCATACTGCCACTGTGGAGTGGTCAAAATCCATGCATGGACAGAGTTAACACTTTACACTAAACACATTACCATACTGCCACTGTGGAATGGTCAAAATCCACACATTGACAGAGTTAACACTTTACACTAAACACATGACCATACTGCCACTGTGGAATGGTCAAAATCCACACATGGACAGAGTTAACCCTTTACACTAAACACATGACCATACTGCCACTGTGGAATGGTCAAAATCCACACATTGACAGAGTTAACACTTTACATTAAACACATGACCATACTGCCACTGTGGAATGGTCAAAATCCACGCATGGACAGAGTTATCACTTTACACTAAACACATGACCATACTGCCACTGTGGAATGGTCAAAATCCATGCATGGACAGAGTTAACCCTTTACACTAAACACATGACCATACTGCCACTGTGGAATGGTCAAAACACATGCATTGACAGAGTTAACACTTTACACTAAACACATGACCATACTGCCACTGTGGAATAGTCAAAATCCACGCATTGACAGAGTTAACAATTTACACTAAACACATGACCATACTGCCACTGTGGAATGGTGAAAATCCACGCATGGACAGAGTCAACACTTTACACTAAACACATGACCATACTGCCACTGTGGAATGGTCAAAATCCATGCATTGACAGAGTTAACACTTTACACTAAACATATGACCATACTGCCTCTGTGGAATGGTCAAAATCCATGCATTGACAGAGTTAACACTTTACACTAAACACATGACCATACTGCCACTGTGGAGTGTCAAAATCCACGCATGGACAGAGTTAACCCTTTACACTAAACACATGACCATACTGCCACTGTGGAGTGGTCAAAATCCATGCATGGACAGAGTTATGGTCATGTGTTTAGTGTAAGTTTACACTAAACACATGACCATACTGCCACTGTGGAATGGTCAAAATCCACACATTGGCAGAGTTAACACTTTACATTAAACACATGACCATACTGCCACTGTGGAATGGTGAAAATCCACGCATGGACAGAGTCAACACCTTACACTAAACACATGACCATACTGCCACTGTGGAATGGTAAAAATCCATGCATTGACAGAGTTAACACTTTACACTAAACACATGACCATACTGCCTCTGTGGAATGGTCAAAATCCATGCATTGACAGAGTTAACACTTTACACTAAACACATGACCATACTGCCACTGTGGAGTGTCAAAATCCACGCATGGACAGAGTTAACCCTTTACACTAAACACATGACCATACTGCCACTGTGGAGTGGTCAAAATTCATGCATGGACAGAGTTAACACTTTACACTAAACACATTACCATACTGCCACTGTGGAATGGTCAAAATCCACACATGGACAGAGTTAACCCTTTACACTAAACACATGACCATACTGCCACTGTGGAATGGTCAAAATCCACACATTGACAGAGTTAACACTTTACATTAAACACATGACCATACTGCCACTGTGGAATGGTCAAAATCCACGCATGGACAGAGTTAACCCTTTACACTAAACACATGACCATACTGCCACTGTGGAATGGTCAAAATCCACACATTGACAGAGTTAACACTTTACATTAAACACATGACCATACTGCCACTGTGGAATGGTCAAAATCCACGCATGGACAGAGTTATCACTTTACACTAAACACATGACCATACTGCCACTGTGGAATGGTCAAAATCCATGCATGGACAGAATTAACCCTTTACACTAAACACATGACCATACTGCCACTGTGGAATGGTCAAAACCCATGCATTGACAGAGTTAACACTTTACACTAAACACATGACCATACTGCCACTGTGGAATGGTCAAAATCCATGCATTGACAGAGTTAACACTTTACACTAAACACATGACCATACTGCCACTGTGGAGTGTCAAAATCCACGCATTGACAGAGTTAACACTTTACACTAAACACATGACCATACTGCCTCTGTGGAATGGTCAAAATCCATGCATTGACAGAGTTAACACTTTACACTAAACACATGACCATACTGCCACTGTGGAGTGTCAAAATCCACGCATGGACAGAGTTAACCCTTTACACTAAACACATGACCATACTGCCACTGTGGAGTGGTCAAAATACATGCATGGACAGAGTTAACACTTTACACTAAACACATTACCATACTGCCACTGTGGAATGGTCAAAATCCACACATGGACAGAGTTAACCCTTTACACTAAACACATGACCATACTGCCACTGTGGAATGGTCAAAATCCACACATTGACAGAGTTAACACTTTACATTAAACACATGACCATACTGCCACTGTGGAATGGTCAAAATCCACGCATGGACAGAGTTAACACTTTACACTAAACACATGACCATACTGCCACTGTGGAATGGTCAAAATCCATGCATGGACAGAGTTAACCCTTTACACTAAACACATGACCATACTGCCACTGTGGAATGGTCAAAATCCACGCATGGACAGAGTTAACACTTTACACTAAACACATGACCATACTGCCACTGTGGAATGGTCAAAATCCATGCATGGACAGAGTTAACCCTTTACACTAAACACATGACCATACTGCCACTGTGGAATGGTCAAAATCCACGCATTGACAGAGTTGACACTTTACACTAAACACATGACCAAACTGCCACTGTGGAGTGGTAAAAATCCATGCATGGACAGAGTTAACCCTTTACACTAAACACATGACCATACTGCCACTGTGGAATGGTCAAAATCCATGCATGGACAGAGTTAACCCTTTACACTAAACACATGACCATACTGCCACTGTGGAATGGTCAAAATCCATGCATGGACACAGTTAACACCTTACACTAAACACATGACCATACTACCAGGCCTGAAAATAATTTTCATTGCGATTCCAGACAAAATGTCAGACACCAAATAAATCATGTCTGTCTTTTAAGAATGATATCTGACATATTACAAAATGGAGTTTGAGCATTCGAAATAATGTGTTTTGGGTGTGCATGTACCTTCATCTTAAAACTGCCCAGAATTCATCCAATCATACCTTGTTTGGCAGGGCTCAATGAGCCCTGCCAAACAAGGTACATGTATGATTGGTTTCATTCTGAATTGGAACTGAATTACCCTTCAGACATAATTTAGATACATATATGGCTATATCAAATTGTATTCCTCCACATGATGCTAATACTGATGAACTGCACACTCACTTTCTTCACCCTTCCCAACGTGCCAGGAGCAGAAATCACAATAATCATTAATTTTAGGCTTGCTAGTTATGTACATAATTTCCAGCATGCATGATGTAATGATCACTGAACTTCATTGACAATTTTGGCATCGGACATTTTGACTGATGATTTTAAACCTCAGTCAGACATTGGCCTTTTTGTACCTGACATTGTCCTTGTCTGACCACTTATTTTCTGGTATGCATATGCATACTACCATCGTGGAATGGTCAAAATCCAACAACTGGACAGAGTTAACCCTTTACACTAAACACATGACCATACTGCCACTGTGGAATGGTCAAAATCCATGCATGGACAGAGTTAACCCTTTACACTAAACACATAACCATACTGCCACTGTGGAGTGGTCAAAATCCATGCATGGACAGAGTTAACCCTTTACTATGGTCGTATCGCATTAATTAATGTGCATATCGACGTGCTATTTGTGCGCATTTCAGGACAGGACTTTTTTTAGTTTTAACTGTAGCCTCCATCTCTTCCTTTTTCCTCTTCTTTTCCATAAACTCTGTCAGTTGATAGGCATTGTGTCATCTGGCGAAAGGTCCCTTCTTTCTCGTCTTTTTGGTCTCAGTTGTATGGGTCAGGCAGTTTTCATCCAGCTTTTCTGGGTCACTTGGAGGGTGACCAGTGTGGGAGGAAATCCCCCATGAAAGGTGCTACACCTCTCAAAAGACGCTGGCTCAATTTCTTTCTCAAAATCCACTGTCAGGTGAATTGTACCCTTGCATACCTGGATACTCCAGGTGGTAGCAACAGTAGCCATCACTCTGATCAGTGTTTCTTGTTTTACAAGTGGGAGCTCCATTGTTCAGTAGTTCTCACCTTGGTGTCAAAGGCGTGAATATATGAATTGAAATGAACATGGAAGAGTACCTTTAGGCACTCTCTCATAAACTGTAACAAGGCACAAAAGGCATGTGAACAAATTCTGTCAAACGAGAAAAATTGAGCATTCTAGCAGTTAACCCTTTACCCAAAGCAGACAATTTCAAAATTTATTATTTAATTACCATTTTTTCAAAAAATTTCAACAAAACCATATCATGTGACCCCTCTTTGGAATGAACTTGACAAGCTCGTTCCAAAGAGGGTCACATGAAATGGTTTTGTTGAAATTTTTCGAAAAATAATATTTTTTCAGCTGCTGAATTTGCATATTACGCAGACGGATGCCGGCAGGGTTAACATTCTGTCCTGTCCTGGAGGCTAGATTCAGTGAGAGAAAATATGTTATGTAATTTAATATATCTACTATCATTAATGACATAACATTGATAATTTGAAAACTGGTGGAAACAGGTATTGCTTCAATTTTAATTAGGTGTGATGTATTGATGAATACCTATTACAATTATAGTAATTATACGATGCTAAATGTACTGTAGTAACCAAAATATATTGCACAAGTAGAACAACATTTCGCAGATTTTTATTTCTCTGAAAACAGGGCTTTAAATTACGTCAAACTCACACCGGTAACTGAATTACCGCAATGGACCCAAATCAGAGGGTATAATACATAGCATGACTTGTTTTTAATGCTTTCTTGCCCATTTTTCTTCAAATAATTTGATCCACAAAGACCTGGATCTCTGTATACACATTCTGCTACTCAATAACAGTGTAAATCCCATGGTTTTACAGTTGTTTCTAGGCCTATAGAGGCAGCCAAAACTGGCCTAGAAACAATTTCAAATACACTTATAAATTTAACTTTGAGTTTTCCTCACAGGAACCCTAGGAAGTTGAGCAGTGCCTGTTCACCGCAGTAAACAGGCTATGTTTTACTGGTAAAATAGGACCCAGTCACCAATGCTTGGGAGGTACAAACCCTCTCTAAAATGGGTAACATGGCTTATTAACGCTCACCCCTGGTCTTGAGTTGATACTCATGTTGTGGTTATGATTAGACATTGTACAAAAATATGTGACCTTACACACCAATAAATAAATAACTTTGAATTTACCCATAATTGCCCAGAGATGCCATGTTGGGGCACCTGTTCTATTGGAGTGGAAAGTAATGAGAATTGGAAATAAGACTCCCTTGATATTGACAATGAATGCAACGCAGAGAAACCAGGAAATGATATTCCAGACAGACAATATTGCAAAAAGCAGTTAACTTGACAAGTCTTCCGGGTTCCAAAATTAAACCAGTCCAAAGCCCTGGAAAAGCAGGATGGATCAAATAATGTTACAGATCAATGATGGTACACATGTAGACCTTTTGTGCAGTTCTTGATGTTTCTCAGTAGAAGATAAAGATACTGGTATTTTTTAATTCAACAAGCACCAAATGAATAGATCAATTTATAGGAGTCAACTTGTCCATCCACAGTTCAGTCAGTCCGTCGTCGTCGATCCGTTGCACATGTAAACTTGACGAGCGAACTGCTTCCATAGTTTTAGCCACATTTTCATGAAACTTCACAAAAATGATCATCAAGATGAGGGGAAGTGTGTGACATACCTTTTTTCCTGTTCGATCTCAAGATGACCATCTATTGGCCATATTGGATTTTTATGCCCCCCCCCCCCCCCCCCCGACTTAAGTCGGGTGGCATATAGTGATTGAAGTGTGTGTGTCCGTGTGTCCGTCTGTGTGTGTGTGTGCCCGAGCCAATAACTCGAAAACTGTCAGGGCCACAGTCATCAAACTTCTCACAATTATAAAGGACTATGGGAGGATGTGTCACACACCATAGCCGGGTTCTTACCTTCAAGGTCACATTTCAAGGTCACACTAAAAATCGGCCAATATTCGTGTCTCAGCCATAACTCAGAAACGAATCATAGTACAATTGTGAAACTTTTTACAAATGTTAAGGACAGTCAGAAGGTGTGTCGTGTATAATAGTTTCCACCGCATCTGCAAGGTGAAGGTCAGGGGGTGGGGGGGGGGCATGTGTTACCTTAGTAACATTCTTCTTCTTTTATGTAAAATTGTGGAGTGAACTACTTCTGCAGGTTTAGCCACATTTTCAAGAAACTTCACAAAAATGATCAACATGATGAGGGGAAGTGCGTGACATAATTTTTTTCCCGTTCAGTTTCAAGATGGCCAACTGGTGGCCATATTGGATTTTTTTTTTATGTAAACTTGTGGAGCAAATTTTTTCCACAGTTTTAACCACATTTTCATGAAAATGCACAAAAATGATCAACATGATGAGAGGAAGTGCATGACATAATTTATTTCCCGCTCGGTTTCATGATGGCTGACTGGTGGCCATATTGGATTTTATTTTTATTTAGAAGAATTGAAGGCTGTCTGCCACGTCGGGGGTATACCGGGCGACAGACCATATCAAGTTTATTTATTGGTGTTTAAGGTCAAATATTTCTGCACAATGGCTAATCGTGACCACGACAGTTTTACGGGTGGAGGAAGACGGAGTACTCAGAGAGAACCATTGAGCAGTGGCAAGCAACTGTCAGCTCCCCAACGTACTAACACCACACAAGCAGGGTTAGCATTGGTTGAAGACAGGTGCGCCATCGATGTGCAGGACTCCTTAGTACACAACGTCACCATGCTCCCGCACGGACAATGGGGTAGAAGTGAATTGCCTAAGGATACAACATGGTTCCGCAGGTGGGATTCGAACCGAGAACCTCTCGGCTTGTAGCCAGCACCTCTACCTACTGAGCCACCATGCCCCCAAATATATAAATAAATAAATTTGTACCGAGCAGGGCTCTCAAGGAATGGAGAGTGATAACTCGCACTCGCCTGATAATCGCCTGAATTTCTAAAGTGGTGAGTGATTGATCACTCGTCTCTTATCTGGTTGAGAGTTGGAGGCCACTACAGTGGCATTTGTCTTCAGCAGTTGTTTTACAGATGATTCAGCAATATTAAACGCCCTTTGTTCATAAATATCAAATTGTTTCAGTTTACTGGAGAATGCCTGCAGGCATTCTCCAGTAAACTGAAACAATTTAATATTTATGAACCATATACCTCATAATGTCCAAAATTGTTACATATGTAAAATCGGAGTTACTGGAAGTTGTGGCTGCAACCACTTTTTTCAGCGATAACAATGAATGCACCACGTCAGTCCTGACCCCGTGTTACACTTACACGTAATGAAAGCCTATTTTGCCCTGACCGATACCCCCTTCCCAGTTCATTTGTGAATTCGTTCATTGAACCAAGATTCATCAACACAGTTTAACACAGTTAACCGTGGTAAAATAGAGGTAAAAATAATCAAGCCCTTCATCGGTTAAGTGCCTAGATACGTCAAAATCTTCATATCATGTATAACAGTAAATTCAAAGAAATGAATATGCAGTTACTACCACTCGCCATCTCTCGCCTGGTCTTATTTACGGGCGAGTGACATGTCACTCGCCATCGATTTGCTCCTCGGGAGGCATGTCGAGTATTTGTGTTCTAGACAACTAATTCAAATTAAAATTGTAGCCATTGCCGTGGATATTTGTTTGTAAATTAATGAATTAAAGTTTTATTTGATTAAATCCAATTAATTAATTCTTGGTCCAGTTATTGTATGATTGATTGTCAATGTAGAATTATTTGTCACTGACCAACTAATGACTTATTGATGTATAGAGGAAATTATCTCTCATTATCTCATCACTGTCTATCTGTATGACATGTTAATCTCTTATAACCTGAATTATCTGCCTCCCAACAAACCCTCCAAAAAATAGTTCAGAAAAATTGTTAAAAAAAAAAAGGTCCAGACTATGGCTATTAACCGATAAGGAATTGCGACCATCATCTTGTCGATTAAATTAGTTGAGCACACAATCTTCCAGTTGTGAGTTCCGATGTCAGATAGTAACAACCAAAAGAAGGAGTATGTTTAAGAATGCATAAAACATGGTTAATTTTACAGTACAGTCAGGTTGATTGGTTTGTTGACCTTAAGAGTATGTCAGTGTATGTATTAAAATACAAATACAACCTCAGTGGCAGCGTCTTTTAGACGCTGCACTGTGAACATGTTTCTGCTGATGTTGCATTCAAGCCAGAAAATAAGCAGACTGTCATCTGCAAAATGACGTCCCCAGAGGGTGAATTTAGTGATGCTACCCTGCACAGCAGGGTAGCATCACTAAATTTACCCTCTGTGAACCTCAATCTGAACCAAGGTCTCAAAACTAAACAAAAAAAGTACCCAGAGGATAAATTGGTCCACTGTTTGGGATAGCATCATCAAATTTACCCTCTGGGGACCTCATTTTGCAAATGTCATACTGCTTATTTTCAGGCCTGGTTGCATTTCATTGAGTCATCCAGGCCTTGGCTTTTGAAAAATCCAGGGGGCCACTATGGCCCTCCTAAATCTGTTTCAGGGGAGCTATTCTACATTAATATCAATTATACAAGGTTATTAATATGAAAATTGAGGAGAGCCATTACAGTTTAAGGAGAGCAATTATGGCTCTCCTCAATTTGTCTTTAGGAGAGTCATGAAGAGCCAGAGCAATAGCTCCCCTCAAACGGCCAGGCATGGTCAACACACAACACATGGGATGTATGTCCTGAGAAGCAATCAAAAGGAAGATCAGACCAATCAACGAGATTAGGCCAATCTTGATTCCTGTTAATCATTGTGGCAACTTAATAAGTTTGTAACTGCTTGTATGAGATTGTTAATCAAACGTAAATAAATGTACAAACAATTTTGATCCAGTTGTGTGCCTTGTAACCATCGGCATGGACCGATGTTCAAACCTCTACTGATCATCAACCAATGGCTTAAAATCAGCTGATGTCAGATGCGATGGTGCACATGTCTTCAACCGCTGTAACCGTGCTTGAGCAGAGCTTGAACAGAGTTAGTATGTTCAGGAGCTGACATTTGCTTGTCGATACTCGGTTGTTCTCTCTGGGGTAGTGGGTACTCCGGCTTCCTCCACCCATAAAACTGTCATGGTCACGATTAGGCATCGTGCATACGTATGTGTCCTTAACCCTTTACCCAACGAATCGACAGCATCCGCTCACGTTTTATGCAAATTCAGCAGTTGAAAAAATATTATTTTTCAAACGATTTCAACAAAATCATATCATGTGACCCCTCGTTGGAACAAGCTCATTCAGCTCGTTCCAACGAGGTCTCACATGATATGGTTTTGTTGAAATTTTTTGAAATATATGAAAAAATTATATTTAAAATAATAAATTTTGATATCGTCTGTGTTGGGTAAAGGGTTAAAACACCAATAAATGAATTCTCATTCATCTCTAGCATTCAGCTTTTTACCAACTATGATTTTCTAACTATTAATGTAACAGTTTTATAGACGACAATGGCGACGACGACGATTCATTCTGACATTACCCAATATTCTACTCGGAATTCATGTGCAATACATTCTTCTTAGTTATCTGTGACAGTATATCATACATAATCTTTGTGATTCTGCATTTTGCAAAGTAAGATTGGTGACATATCCTCATGCTTTCATATACATGTATGGCAGATAACTCATACTTTTAAAAACTACTTTTTCCCCCTTGGCAACTCCGGAAAGTGAAGCAGTGCTTGTTTACTTTGCTAAAGAAACCCTGTTTTACTGGTAAAATAGTACCCATAAAATAGTCACCAATGCTTGGGGTGGAGGTCCTCTAAACTTGGCAACATAGGTATTAGCGATTGGCTAAACTTGGCTTTATCTTTCTCAATGTTATGGTCACGATTAACCAATGTGCTGAAATATGTGACCTTAAGCACAAATAAATAAGTAAATAAAAACTAGTTTTAAAAACTAGAAAATGCTTATTCTTATTTTCGATAGTAAAATTAGTTTCAAACAGTGAAATTATTTCTTTTCTGACAATATTGATTTTCAGGTGGGTGTGTGGGAAATATAACATAGTTTACCCCCCCACCCCCCACCTGAAATTTTTAAAACTTACAAAGTAATGTTTCCATACCCAGGTCATATTATTTGTTCACACTCACTTTTTAATTAGGAGAACTATTGTCCAGACACATGTAAGATAACAGAGCTTAATTATGCAAATGGGGAAAGAAGTTTGTGGTGGGGGGATGCAGGTAATGATATTCGCCCACCCCACCCCACCCCACTGGAAAAAAATATTTTCCTGCCCAAAAGCTGAACAGTGAATCTTGAAAATGGTGAATATAAATGGAATTCTCACCCAGACAATGATTTGAGCCCAAACATTTTCATGACTTGGAAGTTTCAGGTGGGTGAGGGGGGCTTGGTGAAAACCTCATTCAAACAAAATTGAATTGCTTAATTTCCAAGTGGCATTGTTGGAATATTTTGGTTTGAAAATTCTGATATTTTGATATTAGTGTACAGGTATTGAGTAGAAGTGGACAGTCTTAATTCAATCAGAAAGCACTATCAACAAAATCTGATGCTAACAAAATGTTCCTTGCAATTAAATTTGCTTTTGAGTGAATTTTTTGTTGACTGGAGCCTTCTAGAATTTTGGCTCAAAAGTCCTGGAATATACTAGAATTTCATTTCCAGAAAGTCGTGGCAACCCTGTAACCTCTTTTCTATCTCATCAGGGTTCGTACAGGTCAGAAAGTCGTGGCAACCCTGTATAAACTCTTTTCTATCTCATCAGGGTTTGTAAAGGTCCTTAAAGGTGCTTCAAAGTGCTTGAGTTAAAAAATCAAAATTCCACGGCCTGGAAAGTGCTTGAAAATCATATCTCCAGTACTAAAGTCCTGGAAAATGCTTGAAAAATATGTAATGTCAATAATCTGGTGTGTTATGAAAAAAAATTGCTGTAATACAGTTAAAACTAGAAGTCCTGTCCTGAAATGTGCACAAATAGCACGTCGATTTGCAAGTTAGTCTACGCGTTATTACGATGGAAAGGCTATCAAATTTTGCACATGTGGCCTGTGCACAAGCAAAATTTCAGCCAATGGACCTCCGGGTAACCCGGAGGTCCATTGGCTGAAACTTTGCTTGTGTTTGCTATGGGTAACAAGGAGAACCTGCCATGCTTTTGGTGTCATTCGATATTGCAATTGTGCGCAATTCCTACGCGCAATTAAGCCGAGATAAGCACACAGTTTGTGACAGGACTTCTAGTTTTAACTGTAACTTGCATAATTGCATAGATTGGCGGTGCATAAAGTCGGTGTTTTTATATATAAAAAAAAAAACCAGAGCATGCCTCCTTAACTCTTTATCTAACACGAAAAGCAGACGGCACTTGCAAACAAAATTCTTGAATAACTTTTTTTTTCATTTCTTGTCTCAAAAACATAGATTGTGACCCCTCTTTGGGGTCATAACCTATGTTTTGGGGACAAAAAATGGAGAAAAAAAATGAAAATTAATTGCCGATTTTTGTGAATATCGCTGACCGGTTTTGGCCATTATGTTGGGTAAAGGGTTAATTATGCATCAGGTATTATTATGTTATAGACAAGTGTGAAATAAGATTGGCATTATTTTATATGAAGGTCCTGGAAAGGTCCTGGAATATGTTTGGAAAAAGTCCGAGAAAGTCCTGGAAGTTTTATTTCTGAAGGGTGTTTGAACCCTGTCTCATGTACATTTGTAATAAATGTATTTTATCAATTTAACTAAGTTGTTAACTTTTAACTCCGGGGATGTATGCCTCTTATTATGTCTTCTTAGCAGGTAGTCACCTCCTAACAATGCCTCCAGTATACATATATTTATCTATTTATTCACAAAGTCCATTTAGTATTAACATATAAAACCAACATTGTAAGATATTTATGTCTGTTTGTATCATTATGTGTACAAAATGACATACTGCTATTTATCCCACAGACACAAATTCCATTGCTTTTAACTCTCACAAATGAGATAAAACAAATCCACTGGTTTTTTAGCTCACCATGACAAAGTCAAGCTGAGCTTATCTTATCGTTCTCCATCTGTCTTCTGTCAACACCATGTTTTGGTCTTATCCTCCAAAACCACTGGGCCAATTCAAGTTAAAGTTTGTATGAGTGATGGTCCCGAAGAGGCATTGTATTTTTGTTCAACTCAACATGCCCAGCCTCATTGGGAGGGGGTGGGGGAAAATGCTCCAAAATGTTTTTAAACTAAAAATAGAAATATTTTCAAACACCCATATTTCTCAAACCACACGGAACAGAGAACTGTTATTTGGTATGAACCATCCTTAGGACCAGTAGAATTGAGTGGTAAAAATAAAATTGTTATCGGTTATGCTGGAGTGTTCTGTAGAGGGTGTTCTGTAGATGGCATTGAAAAAATGGTGAGTCAGCATATTTGCAAAAACTTTAAAAAATCTTTTACCTAGAACCAGTGGTCATAATCTTTTGATATTTGGTATGCAGCATCCGGGAGTGGGGAGGGGGGGGGGGGGGGCTGGGGGTGGTGGGGGGGGGGGGGGGGTCGGATAAAGTTTGTTAAAATGAAGCCCATTGGTTCATATTTGGGCTCAATACAGGAGCCAGAATTTTTAACTTCGGTCAATATGGGGAATATTCTTTAAAAATCTTCTTCTTCAGAACCATCAATCTTTTAATGTTTGGTATACATCATTGTTATGAAGGTCAAATTCAAGATTGTTCAAACCAAGCCCCTAGGTTAATATTTGGGCCCAAATTTTAACTAAGTGCAGTATGGGGGATAATTATAAAAAATCTTCTTCAGATCACCAGTCAGAATGGTTTCATATTTGGTATACAACATATCTGGGGGGGGGGGGGGGGGGGGGGGGGTGGGGGGGGGGGCAGATTCAAGTTTGTTTAAATCGGGTCCTTAGGTATGTATATTTGGTCTTGCTATGGTAGCCCAAAGTTTATCTCAGTGCAGTACATGTATGAGGAAATTTCTTTAAAAATCTTCAGTCGGAACTTGGAATGCTTTCATATTTGGTGTACAACATCTCTGGGGGAGGTGAGATTCAAGATTGTTCAATTCGAGTGCCTGTGTTAATATTTGGGGTCCAAGTGGGAACCTGAAATTTAACTTGGTACAATATGAGGGAATTTCTTCAAAAATCTTAGTCAGATTCACCAGTCAGAATCCTTTCATATTTGGTTTACATCTCTAGGGGAGTCAGATTCAAGTTTGTTCAAATTGGTTCCCTGGGTTAATATTTGGGCTTCCTGTATGGTAGCCTAAATTTTAATGTAGTGCAATATGAGGAAATTTCTTTAAAAATCTTCTTCACCTCTACCAGTCAGAATGCTTTCATATTTGGTATATCTCTAAGGAGGTCAGATTCAACTTTGTTCAAATCGAGAGCCCGGGTTAATATTTGAACTCCCCGTGGGAGCTGGAATTGACCATTTTGCTGAAGAATTGAAAATTTTGTATTCAGTACCCACTAGAGGTGTGTAACTAAGATTAATCCACATACATTGTATCAAAGGGCTTCAGAGGGGAGCTCCACATTTTACATTATCATCAACTGAAGAAATGGCATGATGCTTGGACTATTTTTGTCACTCCTGAGGGGCTCTAGGATTGACAGTGTATCCTATGGAGATGGATTTCTGAATGTAGATTCATTGTTGGACTCGTTCTGTTCAAGATGAGTGCTTCAGGCCCCATGGGGCTTCTTGTATTAAACATTTCCTGATACAAAACACCTAAGTTAGGCAGACCATTAAATAACAACTGCACAGAAAAATAGAAGTGGTATGAAGTGTTTGTTTTTCCCTCCTCGATGTGCCACCTGTCAGTTTAGTTATTCAGACACAAAGTATTCAGACACAAACAGCAGATAAGACAAAATCAGCTGTTAAATAGTAAACGATTAGTCGACTAGTAGATGTCGACTCTGGGCAAAAAACCAGCAGTCGACTCTCAATTGTGCAGTCGACTAGTCAGAGGAGTTCAAGCTTTTAGGTAAATAGTATGCCTTCTGTGCCACTGTCAGACAGTTTGAACAGCAATATTGGGCAATCAACATATACATCTATTGCCATCTAATAGTAGTGACAGTATTTTGTTTTAACTGGTACTAGTAGAGTGTTGAATTATTTTGGGCTATCAGGATATGTTATTAATTTGCCTTATTGCAATTTATGGGAGAGTGCCTATAGGCACTCTCCCATAAATCGCAACAAGGCAAATTAAATAAGACTGTATAATTTCACTCTTAGCATAATTAGAAGCACATTAACAGAATAATGTTCCAGTAAGTTGCTGTATATGAATGCCCAAGTGAAGCCAAATTTGGACCTTCAGCACTCTACCGGAATGCCAACACTGTTATAAGGAGACAAGTTATCACCAATGGCCAGTCAAAGTCGACTTGACTTTTGGGTATTGACTAGTCGACTTTGGAATTCACTAGTCGTTTGAGCACTACTGTTAAACAGGTTTAGAGTCGGGTAGGTAGAGTCGGGTAGGTTGGGGGTAGTTAACCATAAAGACATATTAACTGCTCTGTTACATAGTTTCTTTCAGGGCTACAAGTTCAAAATATTTTTTCCGAATCAGAAGTGATTCTTGATGAAAGTAACAATTCAAATTATGCAAATCACATTTCTACACCATGCTAGTGTTTAACCAATTATCTGAAATAGACGCTGATCGATTACACATTATTTGAGCTCACAATCAGTCGATTCTGATTACAGTTGGAATACCGTGAACTACTCGACAATTTTTAGTAAGTCAAGGCTTTAAAGAACTAGTGTTCAACCGATGATTGGAACCGGCCACCACAATCGGCCGATTATGGGCAATCGGATGACAATGGCAACGGCTCCTGGAATATCGGTTCAACCGATTGTTGTCAAGCATTTTGAGATCTTTCATAAACCGCATTTTGTTATCTTCTGCAATTGTTCACATTGTTAATGTAAAATGATGCCATTGATACCATTCAATAAAGTTGAGAAACAACCACAATGTGTATTCTTAATCTCTCTAGAAGCCCATTTATGGGGTATACAAGTTAAACGACATGCAAAGCTTACATCTGAGCGAAATCGCTAGTTCATACCGGAAAAATGACGGTTACACTCCATTGACTCAGGCAGAAGTAAAATTACCAGTTGCACACACTTGGGTGGTAAACGTGGCTCTAAGAGCCATGTTTACCGCCCAAGTGTGCGCGACTGGTAATTTTATTTCGATCCTAGGCAACAAAGTTTAATGTTCAGTTTAATGTAGTTCTTTCGAGCCTCGACTTGTCCTAGTGCACGGTATTACAATTGGAATCGACATCGGAATAGGCCGATTGTGAGCTCAAATAACCGGTAATCGGTCAACGACCATTTTTGGTAATCGGTTGAACACTATAAAGAACTACATTAAACTGAACTTATTTTACATGTTTACGGTCCGTTCGCTACTAGATAAGTTGAGACTCGAAAGAACTACGTTAAATTGAACATATCTTACAGTGTTAAACTCTGATGACTCAGGTCCAGTAAAATTACCAGTTGCGCATACTTGGGCGGTAAACGTGGCTCTCACGTTTACCACCCAAGTGCGCGGAACTGGTAATTTTTACTGCGACCTGAGTCAGTGGTGTTTAACCTGCACATTTCTGGTATCAACTGGCGATGGCCACAAGTACGCTCAGTTGTAAGCTTTACATGTCGTTCAACTTGTATATCCCGTAGAGAGAGGTTAAGTATACACATTGTAGTGGTTTTTCAATTTTATTGAATGGTATCATTGTCTTCATTTTACATTAACAATTGAACAATTGTAGAAGATGTGGTTAATGAATCATCACACAAAATGCTTGGCAACATTCAGTTGAACTGATGTTCCAGGAGCTGCTGCTTTTGTCATCCGATTGCCCACAATCAGTCAATTGGGGTGGTCAATTCCATCATCGGTTGAACACTACACCATGCACTGGCTCTTCCAATAAGGAATTGGTTCGTAGAGGTTGTAGGGAAAAGAAAATCTTTTTTTTTTTCACTGCATTAAACACACTTATAGAAAAGAAAGTACAAATTCATGCAAAATGCAAGGTCTTAGGAAATTGGCTAGAAGTTTTCAAATCATGGATGTGATTTGTCGTCTAAATCAGTTTGTAGGAGCGGCCTATGCCCATGGTTAGTATATCAAACAGAGAACCTTCGTCAAGTATCAAATAGATAGAGTCTGCTTCAGTACCAAATTGAGAGGTCAAGTTTGCAGCATCGTTTATACAAATCAAATGTGATTTGCATGATTCCGACGACAAACAAATCTTTGTGTGAATTTAAGAAGTAGATACAGTAGGGCCGTCATAGACTGGTCAGTTTCCATTGGTGGGCAATGTGTCTACGTATGCAATAATATTAGATTCCAAACGCTAATTTTATGAATGAAGCACTGGGTACAACCTGGTGCTTCATTAATTAAAATTTTGCTGATGATGATTCTTACTACTAGGTACAGTACGTGGAGAGTGTATTATCACTAAATCACCCACACAGTGGAGATTACACCCAAGCAATAATTGCAAATTTGTTGCAAAGCATAACCTGTATAAGCAAAGTTTCAGCCAATGGACCTCCGGGTTAAACCCGGAGGTCCATTGGCTGAAACACTGCTTGTGTTTTTTGTCGATATGTACAAAATTTGAAAGTTATAGCTTGGGTGACAACTCCACTCCGCGGGTGATTTAATTACAATCCACTCTCCACGTACTGTAAATGCATACGTAGACATCATTACTGACGCTTGGATCACAACCAGTCCATGTACTGTGGAAATACTTGTGACAAGTAATTACACGATAGTCTCGACGTTCAGTTTATTCAATGACAGCATAAATGACCTGACTGGTCTTGTGACTCATGTCATTGCTGATCATTCCACAACAACAACCTTCAACTACATGCAGGCCTGGCAATCTAGAAAATAAAGGAGTGCCAAACAGTTGCTCTCCTCAGATTGCTTGGGAGTGCAATTGCACTTGAAATTTTCAATGCAAAAACTTGTAAGCTATTTTGGTTACATGTATATTCACTTCAAGGTATTAATATTGTGACTGAAAAATTGTGCTACATTCAGCTACATAGTGGAAAAATTGGTACACACATATTCTCATTATTCAAAATGTTGAATTCAATTCTTATGTGACAGTCTTTTACGCTCAAAATCTATCGAAATACGTCACAGAATGTGTCATGAATTATTGCGAATCAATGCAACATTGACAAATTGTCCCCCGAGTTCCAGTGTGTTCTCTGTGCCAGTAGGCACAGAGAACAGATTGGAAGTCAGGGAACGAAATGATAATAGATTTTAAAGGCAGTCCCAAACAGGTCTGGCATTACAGAAAATCAAGGGTGCAAAAATTTGCCCTCAATTTTTTCTCGGCGTGCAGCAGGCGTGCAGCAGCCGTGCAGCATTCCTAAAGAATGCCAGGCCTGTACATGTGTGCAAGCAGATATGGAGTTCGATCAATTGCTACACACCAACAGATACTATTTCCAATAATGCAATTTGATGTGACATCAAAGATGATATCACATCCAGTGTAACATGACAATGTTTCTTCCAAAATTCACTATGGCGACCAAAATGCACCACGACTATAACATAGCTATGCTCAGATAACTACCACCAGACTCAGACTCCTGTGGGAACCAGCAGAAATAAAGCAGTACTTGTTTACTGTAGTAAGTAAACCAGTGGAAATAAAGCAGTTCTTGTTTACTGTTGAAAACCAGTGGAAATGAAGCTGTGATTGGTTACTGTGGTAAACCAGTGGAAATGAAGCAGTGCTTGTTTACTGTGGTAAATCTACTATTTTAGAATACTTCCCATTAATCTACTATTTGAGAATACTCACTTACCACCAGTTCATGGTGGGAAGTCACGTCTATTGAGAGACATATTTAATGTATTTATCCGTTCATGGTGGGAAGTCACGTCTATTGAGAGACACCTTTAATGTATTTACCAGTTCATGGTGGGAAGTCACGTCTATTGAGAGACACATTTAATGTATTTACCAGTTCATGGTGGGAAGTCACGTCTATTGAGAGACACCTTTAATGTATTTACCAGTTCATGGTGGGAAGTCACGTCTATTGAGAGACACATTTAATGTATTTACCAGTTCATGGTGGGAAGTCAGGTCTATTGAGAGACACATTTAATGTATTTACCAGTTCATGGTGGGAAGTCAGGTCTATTGAGAGACACATTTAATGTATTTACCAGTTCATGGTGGGAAGTCAGGTCTATTGAGAGACACATTTAATGTATTTACCAGTTCATGGTGGGAAGTCAGGTCTATTGAGAGACACATTTAATGTATTTACCAGTTCATGGTGGGAAGTCAGGTCTATTGAGAGACACATTTAATGTATTTACCAGTTCATGGTGGGAAGTCACGTCTATTGAGAGACACATTTAATGTATTTACCAGTTCATGGTGGGAAGTCAGGTCTATTGAGAGACATATTTAATGTATTTACCAGTTCATGGTGGGAAGTCAGGTCTATTGAGAGACACATTTAATGTATTTACCAGTTCATGGTGGGAAGTCAGGTCTATTGAGAGACACATTTAATGTATTTACCAGTTCATGGTGGGAAGTCAGGTCTATTGAGAGACACATTTAATGTATTGACCAGTTCATGGTGGGAAGTCAGGTCTATTGAGAGACACATTTAATGTATTTACCAGTTCATGGTGGGAAGTCAGGTCTATTGAGAGACACATTTAATGTATTTACCAGTTCATGGTGGGAAGTCAGGTCTATTGAGAGACACATTTAATGTATTTACCAGTTCATGGTGGGAAGTCACGTCTATTGAGAGACACATTTAATGTATTTACCAGTTCATGGTGGGAAGTCAGGTCTATTGAGAGACATATTTAATGTATTTACCAGTTCATGGTGGGAAGTCAGGTCTATTGAGAGACACATTTAATGTATTTACCAGTTCATGGTGGGAAGTCAGGTCTATTGAGAGACACATTTAATGTATTTACCAGTTCATGGTGGGAAGTCAGGTCTATTGAGAGACACATTTAATGTATTTACCAGTTCATGGTGGGAAGTCAGGTCTATTGAGAGACACATTTAATGTATTTACCAGTTCATGGTGGGAAGTCACGTCTATTGAGAGACACATTTAATGTATTTACCAGTTCATGGTGGGAAGTCACGTCTATTGAGAGACACATTTAATGTATTTACCAGTTCATGGTGGGAAGTCAGGTCTATTGAGAGACATATTTAATGTATTTACCAGTTCATGGTGGGAAGTCAGGTCTATTGAGAGACACATTTAATGTATTTACCAGTTCATGGTGGGAAGTCAGGTCTATTGAGAGACACATTTAATGTATTTACCAGTTCATGGTGGGAAGTCAGGTCTATTGAGAGACACATTTAATGTATTTACCAGTTCATGGTGGGAAGTCAGGTCTATTGAGAGACACATTTAATGTATTTACCAGTTCATGGTGGGAAGTCACGTCTATTGAGAGACACATTTAATGTATTTACCAGTTCATGGTGGGAAGTCACGTCTATTGAGAGACACATTTAATGTATTTACCAGTTCATGGTGGGAAGTCAGGTCTATTGAGAGACACATTTAATGTATTTACCAGTTCATGGTGGGAAGTCAGGTCTATTGAGAGACACATTTAATGTATTTACCAGTTCATGGTGGGAAGTCAGGTCTATTGAGAGATACATTTAATGTATTTACCAGTTCATGGTGGGAAGTCAGGTCTATTGAGAGACACATTTAATGTATTTACCAGTTCATGGTGGGAAGTCAGGTCTATTGAGACACATTTAATGTATTTACCAGTTCATGGTGGGAAGTCAGGTCTATTGAGAGACACATTTAATGTATTTACCAGTTCATGGTGGGAAGTCAGGTCTATTGAGAGACATATTTAATGTATTTACCAGTTCATGGTGGGAAGTCAGGTCTATTGAGAGACACATTTAATGTATTTACCAGTTCATGGTGGGAAGTCAGGTCTATTGAGAGACACATTTAATGTATTTACCAGTTCATGGTGGGAAGTCAGGTCTATTGAGAGACATATTTAATGTATTTACCAGTTCATGGTGGGAAGTCAGGTCTATTGAGAGACACATTTAATGTATTTACCAGTTCATGGTGGGAAGTCAGGTCTATTGAGAGACACATTTAATGTATTTACCAGTTCATGGTGGGAAGTCAGGTCTATTGAGAGACACATTTAATGTATTTACCAGTTCATGGTGGGAAGTCAGGTCTATTGAGAGACACATTTAATATATTTACCAGTTCATGGTAGGAAGTCAGGTCTATTGAGAGACACATTTAATGTATTTACCAGTTCATGGTGGGAAGTCAGGTCTATTGAGTGACACATTTAATGTATTTACCAGTTCATGGTGGGAAGTTAGGTCTATTGGGAGACACATTTCATGAATTTGAAAGTTTTTTTTTGCTATTAGTATTGATGAAAATAGTAAAAGTAATATTTAGATGTTTTTATAATTTCAGCTAAACATACACATATATATAATTACGAAGAAACCAAGTTTGCTACTGAACAGGAGGTAAGTTATTAATTTATTCTATTTTTAAATTTAATCACTTTATAATATCATTTTGTTCTTTCTATATCTAAATTTACAGTTAAAACTAGAAGTCCTGTCACGAGTAGTGTGCTTATCGAGGCTTAATTGCGCGTAGGAATTGCGCGCAATTGCCATATCGAATGGCATCCAAAGCACTGCAGGTTCTCCTGGTTATTCATAGCAAACACAGGCAATGTTTTTGCCAATGGACGTCTGGGTTACCTGGAGGTCCATTGGCTGAAACATTGCATGTGCACAGGCCATATGTACAGAATTTGATAGCCTCGCTATGATCATAACGCATAGATTAACGCACAGATTGGCGTGCTATTTGTGTGCAATTCATGACAGGACTTCTAGTTTTAACTGTAATCACGTTTTTCCGACATGAGATAACCCTAGCTGTCAAAAGTTCTGTAAAACCCAATAAATAAATAAATCATGTTTTAATTTAATTGTTATTACTTTTATCAACAATTGGCCCAATCATTGAGTAAAAGTACTTTTGTCTTTGTGAAGTGATATATGCCCTACAGGCATAGATTTGAATTTAAAGGTTTTCCTGCTACAAAAAGTATTTTTATATGAGAGAAAGCTTGCTATTATTGTGTATAACAGCAGTAAATACTTGTATTTCAATGGGTGTTACTTGCCTGCTATACTTGCCTGCTATACAGTTAAAACTAGAAGTCTTGTCACGAACTGTGCGCTTATCTAGGCTTAATTGCGCGTATGAATTGCGCGCAATTGCCATATCGAATGGCATCCAAAGAACGGCAGGTTCTCCTGGTTACTCATATCAAACACGGGCAATGTTTCTACCAGTGGACCTCCGGGTTACCCGGAGGTCCATTGGCTGAAACATTGCTTGTGCACAGGCCATATTTACAGAATTTGATAGCCTTACTATGGTCATATCGCGTAGATTAACACGCATATCGACGTGCCATTTGTGCGCATTTCAGGACAGGACTTTTAGTTTTAACTGTACAGTGAAAAAGAGTTGCCATACAGTTAAAACTAAAAGTCCTGTCATGAAATGCGCACAAATAGCACGTTGATCTGCACGTTAATGTACGCGTTGTGGGCATAGTAAAGATATCAAATCTGTACATATGGCCTGTGCACAAGCAATGTTTCAGCCAATGGACCTCCGGGTAACCCGGAGGTCCATTGGCAGAAATATTGCATGTGTTTGCTATGAGTAACCAGGAGAACCTGCTGTGCTTTGGATGCCATTCGATATGGCAATTGCGCACAATTCCAATGCGCAATTAAGCCTAGATAAGCGCACTATTCGTGACTGGACTTCTAGTTTTAACTGCATCATCACCTGATACAGTTCAGCACTCAGCCGACGATATGTTCAGTCATGTTTCATTTAGAAATGGTGTAATGGTGGCTCAGTGGTAAGAGCATTCAACTTCAAACTGAAAGGTCCATGCTTCAATCTTGACCAATAACTGCTGTTTCCTTGGGAGAAGCACTTAATCCAGCTTGCTCACCTGGAGGCATGGTGCTGCTGTGTACTAAGAATACTGCCCGTTTTCACCCAATGCTAACACATCATGTGCAGAGTTAGTTCGTTGGGAAGTGTTGATAGTTGTTTGACATTGCAAGGTGATTCTCTTTGGGTATTCTGGCTTTCTCCACCCATAAAATTTTCCGACACAAAATGATCTTGCTGTCAGAAAGTGTCGTTAAACCGCAACAAATAAATTGGTGAAGAGTTTACAAGAATTTCCTGTGTTAATTCTGTACTTAACATAAATGAGTCACGAAAAATTTCTTTCGTAAATAAGGCATGTACGTAAAAAATGATCAGTAAATGTTGATTGGGTTAAAACAAAATTGTGATCATGTTTGGAAAACAACAGACTGTCATCTGAAGATTGAGGTTGCCAGAGGGTGAATTTGGTGATGCTACCTTGCAAAGCCGGATAGCATTTCTAAATTTTCCCTCTGTGAACCTCAGTCTGAATCAAGGTCTCAGACCTAAATAGAAAAAAGGAACCCAGAGGGTAAATTGGGGATTCTATCCCACTGAATACTATAGCATCGGCAAATTTAGCCCTTGAAGACCTCATTCTGCAAATGACAAGATAGTTCATTTCCAGGCTTGGATACGATTGGTGAGACTAATTCAAACTCTAAAAGAAGATCGATTCAGTATTGTGATTTCCTCAGTGAGCTGAAAGTCATTCTTTGTCCTTAGAGTTTTATTCTGTTCAATAAATGGACGTAAATTATTACATTGCCATCAATATGAAAGAAAATACAATTTATTCTTGCTGAAATGGTGATTGTTTTCCAAACTATGAATAAATCTTTCATTGCCATTCAGTTTGAATATTGTTTTTTTCTCTTGATTCATTTATGTTATGGTCCCCTCTTATGGTTTCAGAAATTGATATGACTTGGGTTAATACTTGTAAACAATTTTATATTCTTGGAAATTATTTCATTCAAAGTAATCAGTCTTCAGCTGGACTGATGATCACTTATTTGCACTGAGTGACCTTAGAATGTACCTACAGTACATGGAGAGTGGATTGTATGTAAATCTCTCATGGAGTGGGGTTACCACCCAAAGTATCACTTTCAAATTCTGAACATATGGACATAAAACACATGCAATGTTTCAGCCAATGGACCTCCGGGTTTAACCCGGAGGTCCACTGGCCAGAACTTTGCTTGTGATGGTTATGCTTTGCAATAAATTAGCAGTTATAGCTCAGGTGAAATCTCCACTCTACGGGTGATTTAATTATAATACACTCTCCACGTACTGTATCAACATGTTTATAAATTTTGTTACACAAAATCTGTTTGTAGCTACCTGATGGTTTATTTGGGTCACACTTGTGTACTTGAAATTAGACAGAATCATCTAGAAACTTAATGATGTGATTCAGTTCAGCCAATCAGCATTTAGTGGAACATAAGAACTTTAAAAAAAAATTTCTTTCTGGAACATTCCATTTGAGGACTACATAAACCTCTCTGTGGAGAGACACTGTCACACCTCTCATGTTTTTATCTCTTGTACACAGCAGTGAGAAGTGACAGTTGTGTTTATACATTAATTTGAGATTATTATTGTTGGAGACAGTGCATTATTTTGAGGTATTTTGTGATACTGGCTATTGGGTCGTTTTGTATTGGAAAAGTCTTTCTAAATTTTTTAAGGGAATTGATTCTTCATGTGAAAACACCAGACTTTTCTGAATTATGTTCAAAGTTCAAACCATCTGTGGAGTTAATACTTGTTGAATTTATCCGTGTGCTGTATTGGATACTTGTTAGGTTAAGCATCATCGAGCCCGGTTAATCATTGGATGGGTGACCATCTGAGCGATCAATTCGGACTCCCGCGTTGTGTCCTTGGGCAAGGCACTTAACCCCGATTGTCCATTTTGGGGCACGATGAGGCCGTGTACTGAGGCATACTGTACGTCGATGATATGCGTGTCCTCAACCAATCTAACCCTGCCTGTGCAGCAGCATGGAGTTACGATGTTGGGGAGCTGACAGCTGCTCGTCGTTGCTTGGTGATTCTCTCCGGGTACTCCGGCTTCCTCCACCCATAAAACTGTCACTGTCACGATATGACCTTGGCTGTTACAGTGTCATTATACCCTAATAAATAAATAAATCACCTGTAAAACTGTCATGGTCATGATTAGCCATTGTGCATAAGTATATGACCTTAAACACCAATAAATAAATAAATAAATAAATAAATAAATAAATAAATAAATAAATACTTTTTGGGTATTATTTCCCTTTGTATTTAGCTGTGTGCTGTTTTGGATTCTAATGGATTTTTGAGTGAATATTTCATTATAATTTATTGGATACTGTTGCTTGGACATATTGTTAGACAATATGAGCTGGAAAATTTCTTCATCATATCTGTTACTGGAGTCTCTTGAACTTTATTTTGTACTAACCGATAAGTTTTTCTATTTTTATTTTTCTGTAAACCATACATTGTAAATGATATTGTACCATTTTGTTTTCCTATTATTTTTTGGTGGGCTTAATTTTCAGAATAGTTAAATTGGAGTTATCGCTTTTGGTTCTCTGATTTCTTTCTATTACTAAAATAATGATTATTAAACATGTCTTCCTTGTGTTTAGTTTCTCAAGATAAAATTTTGTTTATCACTTGCAACTTCTTCCAGATTTTGAAAGAATTATTTGCCTCTTTGCATGCTAATGGAGGATATTCCTGCACAGGACAGGAAATCTCTTGCCAGGGTTCTCAAGGAGCAAATTGGTGCCGAGTGATTCGTCACTCGCCTGTAATTGAGACCTGGCGAATGATAGAAACTACATTCATATTTTTTCCTTCGAACTTATCTAATGGATAATATTAAAAATTTTGATTTGTTGTGTTGTTTTTTTTCCCTCGTATATTATGTGTTGTGTTGTTTTTCCCCTCGTATAATACTATTCATTGCCCATATCATGAAAATAGGCATAATATTGCTTTCAGCTACGCATATTATCTCACTAAATTTATAATGACAAATCTCAATTCCATACTGGATCAAATTCTGGCAGATAATTGTTTCATAATCTAATTAATTGTAACAAGATTCGGTTAAATAAAAATAATATCTTGATGGAATTTATTAGCACTGAACCACTGGAGATTTTCATATTTTGAAATGTTTAAAGCATGTGATAAAAAGTCGATAATGCATTGCAACGTCACAATCCCATATATGGAATTACAGGAAGATGCTTCGTAACATTTAAAATGTGCAGTCTTAATATTATTATATTCAAGAAAAAAAAAAATGCTTCGTAAATATAAAATTTCCTGTTTGCCTAAATTTTAGGCCTACTGGAAATTTGGTATGTGCATTCTATAACCCAGTGAATCCTAGTGGCCTTTTTTCTGGCCCAGAAACCTACATGTAATGCATGATAATTTCATTAAGTAGGATGGCTGTTAAGTGAATGTGTAGGGTAAACCAATCAATATATTTGGCATTAAGGCTGCACATTGAAAATATTAATTGGTCTACCCCCAAATAATGAATATGGACTCTTCCATTTGCTGTTATTGAACTGACATGGAAGATTCCACCAGGGTTCAAAGGGTTCACTATTAATTAAGATTTCTAACTGGGAATGATGAAGTTACAATTTTGTTAGGCACCATTTGGATACTAATTTTGGTATTTAATTTTAAGAGGCGAGCGATCAATCACTCACCACTTTGGAAATTTCGGCGAGTAACAGGCGTGCATGAGCGATCACTCGCCGTTCCTTGAGAGCCCTGCTTGCACTGAAGTATGCCAGATATGAGCACATTTAGCCAAGTATTGTATACCTCTTTTGACCCGAGATTTCTTGAGTCAAAATTTAATTTTTCATCAAATCTAGTCGTGGCAGCTTCATAGCAGCCATGACTAGATTGGATGAAAAATATTTTAAAAATACAGAGCAGGTTAAGAGATAAAAGGCATTAGCTTATGGACCTTGTTGGAATGAGCTTGATTCTATGAGAACTCATAAAGTAAGTTTCAGAGGCAAAAAAGTTTAAATACAGTGCAGTCACCATGGACTGGTCATAATCCACACTTAGACAGTGATGTCCACGCGTGCATCTACCAATTAATAAAAATCCTCAACAAAATTTTAATTATTGAAGCACCGGGTTGTACCCGGTGCTTCATTAATTAAATTTTTGATGATTATGCTTAGTGTTTGGAATCTAATATTGCATCCATGGAAATATTGCCCTTCCGTGGAAAGTGAACACTCCACGGCGGCCATACTGTACAGTTAAAACTAGAAGTCCTGTCACGAACTGTGCGCTTATCTGGGCTTAATTGCGCGTAGGAATTGTGCGCAATTGTCATATCGAATGGCATCCAAAACACGGCAGGTTGTCTTGATTACTCATAGCAAACACGGGCAATGTTTCTGCCAATGGACCTCCAGGTTACCCAGAGGTCCATTGGCTGAAACATTGCTTGTGCACAGGCCATATTTACAGAATTTGATAGCCTTACTGTGGTCATATCGCGTAGATTAACGCGCATATTGATGTGCTATTTGTGCGCATTTCAGGACAGGACCTTTAGTTTTAACTGTATAATAAATTTGAATGACAATTTTTGTAAAAACTGCATGTGGGGTAATCTGCTATGGCCTTTACATAAGGGAAACAATAATTATTTTCGTTAAAACTGCATGCTGGGTAATATGGTACGGTTGTTACATTTGCTTAAGGATTATTATTTTGCTAACAAAACCCAGGTAAGTTTTTCAGGACATACCACAGCAAGAAAAAAATATTGCATCCTTACAGTCCATGTTTGGGCCCTCACCTGTTAATTCAGGATAAAGGAATGAATCTGGGTAGACAGGTGGTTGGCTAAATCACTAGTTACATACAGATGAATGGTTTGCCAGCTAAACCACTGATTATACATGTACTATGGGGCATTTGAACGGGTTGCTGGCTATAAAGCATTGATTACATGTATATTATGGGGCAGTTGGATTAATGGGTCACCGGCTAAACTATAGGTCAGTTGTATGGGCTGTTTGCTATATGTCTGGTTAATATAAACATAACTATGGGGTGGTTTGGGTTGCTGGCTAAATGACTGGTTGTATATTGGGCAGTTGGATGAGTTGCTGGATTTATTTATTAATGTTTAAGGTCACATATTTATGCACAATGGCTAACCATGACAGTTTTACAGGTGGAGGAAGCCGGAGTACCGGAGAGAACTACCGAGCAACGGCGAGCAGCTGCCAGCTCAGGCAGGGTAAGATTGGTTGAAGACATGCGCACCATTGACATGCAGTATGCCTTAGTACACAGCGTCATCGTGCCCCCACGCGGGCAATGGAGATGAAGTGTCTTGCCCAAGGACACAACACGGTTGCTGCAGGTGGGATTCGAACTGAGGACCTCTCGGTTTGCAGCCTGCACCTCTACCTACTGCACCACTGCACTCCCAGTTGCTGGATAAATGACTGGTTGTACTATGTGGATATTGGATGGGTCACTGGCTAAATAACTGGTTGTACTGTGGGCAAGGGTCAGCTGACTGGGTGACTAGTAGTGCTCAAACGACTAGTGAATTCCAAAGTCGACTAGTCAATACCCAAAAGTCAAGTCGACTTCGACTAGTCATTGGTGATAACTTGTCTCTTTATAACAGTGTTGGTGCTCCGGTAGAGTGCTGAAGGTCCAAATTTGGCTTCACTTGGGCATTCATATACAGCTACTTACTGGAACATTATTCTGTTAATGTGCTTCTAATTATGCTAAGAGTGAAATTATATAGTCTTATTTAATTTGCCTTGTTGCGATTTATGGGAGAGTGCCTATAGGCACTCTCCCATAAATTGCAACAAGGCAAATTAATAACATATCCTGATAGCCCAAAATAATTCAGCACTCTACTAGTACCAGTTAAAACAAACTACTGTCACTACTATTAGATGGCAATTAGATGTATACATTGATTGCCCAATATTGCTGTTCAAACTGTCTGACAGTGGCACAGAAGGGATATTATTTATCTAAAAGCTTGAACTCTTCTGACTAGTCGACTGCACAATTGAGAGTCGACTACTGGTTTGCCCAGAGTCGACATCGACTAGTCGACTAATCGTTTGAGTACTAGTGACTTGGGCAAAGAAGTCGCCTTGTCATTCCTCGAGTCACCTTGGGTCACATTGGGGGCAAAATTCAAGTCGCCCTCCAGAATTCCTTGGGAGAGGTGGCAGTTTTATGCATTTTCTTGTTTGTTTTTTTTTAAAAAAAATGCTTCCGTATTCATAAAGTGAAAATGACTGCTATTAAAATCCGTCATATGGTTCTGAAAATAGCCTAAATTAGCCTAATTTTATATTTGTGAGAAGAGTTGTAATAGCGTAGTCGTTCGCACAATTCATCCCAACTTCTCCCTCCTGGCCCCTGACTTCTCTCTAAAGTCTCTAGAGGGAGAAGTCATTTCTCCCTAAAATCAGCTGCCAGGCTGACCCCTGACTGTGGGGCAGTTGGATGGTTCACTGGCTAAATAACTGGTTGTACTGTGGGGGAGTTGGATGGGTCTCTGGCTAAATGACTGGTTGTGCTGTTTGGCAATGAGATGGGTTGCTGGCTAAATGACTGCTTGTACTCTTTGGCAGTTGGATGGGTCACTGGAAAAAATGACTGGTTGTACTTTGTGAGTGTTGGGTGGGTAGCTGGCTAAATGACTGATTGTATGTACTATTTAGCAGTTGTATGGGTCTCTGGCTAAATGACTGATTGTACTATTTGGCAGTTGGATGGGCCACTGACTAAATGGCTGATTGTACTGTGGGACAGATGGATGAGTCACTGGCTAAATGGCTGGTTGTACTATTTAGCAGTTGTAAGGGTCTCTGGCTAAATGACTGGTTGTACTATTTGGCAGTTGTATGGGCCGCTGGCTAAATGACTGGTTCTACTACTTGTCAGTTGGATGGGTCACTGGCTAAATGACTGGTTGTACTTTGTGGCTGTGGGATGGGTCACTTGCTAAATGACTGGTTGTACCATTTGGAAGTTGGATGGGTCACTGGCTCAGTGACTGGCTGTACTTTGTGGCTGTTGGATTGGCCACTGGCTGAATGACTGGTTGTACTGTGGGGGCAATTGGTTGGGTCTCTGGCTAAATGACTGGTTGTACTATTTGGCAGTTAGATGGGTTGCTGGCTAAATGACTGCTTGTACTCTTTGGCATTTGGATGGGTTGCTGGGAAGAAATGATTGGTTGTACTTTGCGAGTGTTGAGTGGGTAGCTGGCTAAATGACTGGTTGTACTATTTAGTAGTTGTATGTGTCTCTGGCTAAATGACTGGTTGTACTATTGGCAGTTGTATGGGTCACTGGCTAAACGACTGGTTGTACTACTTAGCAGTTGTATGGGTCTCTGGCTAAATGACTGGTTGTACTGTGGAGCAGTTGTATGGGTCTCTGGCTAAATGACTGGTTGTAGTATTTAGCAGTTGTATGGGTCTCTGGCTAAATGACTGGTTGTACTATTGGCAGTTGTATGGGTCGCTGGCTAAATGACTGGTTGTACTATTTAGCAGTTGTATGGGTCTCTGGCTAAATGACTGGTTGTACTATTTGGCAGTTGTATGTGTCTCTGGCTAAATGACTGGTTGTACTATTGGCTGTAGTATGGGTCGCTGGCTAAATGACTGGTTGTACTACTTAGCAGTTGTATGTGCCTCTGGCTAAATGACTGGTTGTATTGTGGGGCTGTTGTATGGGTCTCTGGCTAAATGACTGGTTGTACTATTTGGCAGTTGGATGGGCCACTGGCTAAATGATTGGTTATACTGTGGGGCAGTTGGATTGGTCTCTGGCTAAATGACTGGTTGTACTATTTGGCAGTTAGATGGGCCACTGGCTAAATGACTGCTTGTACTGTGGGGCAGTTGGATTGGTCTCTGGCTAAATGGCTGGTTGTACTATTTGGCAGTTGGATGGGCCACTGACTAAATGATTGGCTGTACTGTGGGGCAGTTGGATTGGTCTCTGGCTAAATGACTGGTTGTACTATTGGCAGTTGTATGGGTCGCTGGCTAAATGACTGGTTGTACTATTTGGCAGTTGGATGGGCCACTGGCTAAATGATTCGTTGTACTGTGGGGCAGTTGGATTGGTCTCTGGCTAAATGACTGGTTGTACTATTCGGCAGTTGGATGGGCCACTGGCTAAATGACTGCTTGTACTGTGGGCAGTTGGATTGGTCTCTGGCTAAATGACTGTTTGAACTATTTGGCAGTTGGATGGGCCACTGACTAAATGATTGGTTGTACTGTGGGGCAGTTGGATTGGTCTCGAGCTAAATGACTGGTTGTACTATTTGGGAGTTGGATGGGCCACTGGCTGAATCAATGGTTGTACTGTGGGGCAGTTGGATTGGTCTCTGGCTAAATGACTGTTTGTACTATTGGGCAGTTGGATGGGCCACTGGCTAAATGATTGGTTGTACTGTGGGGCAGATGGATTGGTCTCGGGCTAAATGACTGGTTGTACTATTTGGCAGTTGGATGGGCCACTGGCTAAATGATTGGTTGTACTGTGGGGCAGTTGGATGGGTTGCTGGCTAAATGACTGGTTGTACTATTTGGCAGTTGGATGGGTTGCTGGCTAAATGACTGGTTGTGCTTTGTGGCAGTTGGATGGGCAACTTGGGACGGTTGGATGGTCCCTGGCCAAATGAGTGGTTGTACTATACGAGTAGGACGGTTGGATAGGTCCCTGGCGAAATGAGTGGTTGTACTATGGGGCAGATGAATGGGTCCCTGGCAAAATGAGTGGTTGAACAATTTGGCAGTTAGATGGAACCCTGACCAAATGACTGGTTGTACTGTGGGGCAGTTGGATGGGTCCCTGGCAAAATGACTGGTTGTATAAGGGGCAATTGCCAGGTTGTACAGTTAAAACTAGAAGTCCTGTCCTGAAATGCGCACAAATAGCACGTCGATTTGCGCGTTAGTCTACGCGTTATGACGATGGAAAGGCTATCAAATTCTGCACATATGGCCTGTGCACAAACAAAGTTTCAGCCAATGGACCTCCGGGTAACCCGGAGGTCCATTGGCTGAAACTTTTCTTGTGTTTGCTATGGGTAACAAGAAGAACCTGCCATGCTTTTGGTGTCATTCGATATAGCAATTGCGTGCAATTCCTATGCGCAATTAAGCCTAGATAAGCGCACAGTTCGTGACAGGATTTCTAGTTTTAACTGTACTTGGAGTCAGTTGGTTTACTTGGTAAAGCACTGGTTACCCACCTGAACATCAGTCAATCTCATATGTTTGGTTTTCAATCTCTATGTGATTTTCAATGTCATGTGATTTTCAATACAATAGGTGTCTCATGATATAGCCAAACATGCTGAAAGATATTAGTAACGTCTCAATCATTTGCAAGTTTGAGATCTTTTTTACCCTTCACAGTTAAAACTAGAAGTCCTGTCATGAAATGCGCACAAATAGTATGTTGATATGCGCGTTAATCTGCGCGTTATGGCCCAATTAAAGCTATCATATTCTGTACATATGGCCTGTGCACAGGCAATGTTTCAGCCAATGGACCTCCGGGTAACTCGGAGGTCCATTGGCAGAAACATTGCATGTGTTTGCTATGAGTAACCAGGAGAACCTGCCGTGCTTTGGATGTCATTCGATATGGCAATTGCGTGCAATTCCAATGCGCAATTAAGCCTAGATAAGCGCACTATTCGTGACAGGACTTCTAGTTTTAACTGTACATGTACCTAACATAGCGGCGGCCAAAAATGGCCAGAAAATACTTAACAGAATATGCCTACCACAGCCTAAAATATTTGAAGTTTCTCAATAAAACAATACAAATATTTGAATGGTTTTGAAAACTTGGGGGGGGGGGGAAGGAGGGGCACAGTGGCATTGCAGTAACCGGCTCTCGTCAGATCACCGAAGTTAAGCAACATCGAGCCCGGTTAGTCCTTGGATGGGTGACCGTCTGAGTGAGCAATTCGGACTTCCGCTTTGTGTCCTTGGGCAATGCACTTAACCTCGATTGTCCACATGGTGGCACGATGACTCCGTGTACTAAGGCGCACTGCACGTCAATGGTGTGCATGTCTTCAACCAATCTAACCCTACCTTGCTGCAGTGCGCAGTTACGATGTTGGAGAGCTGGCAGCTGCTCGTTGTTAATCAGTGGACCTGTTTGGGTGCTCCAGCTTCCTCCACCCGTAAAACTGTCAGCGACATATGACCTTGGCTGTTAAAGTGTTGTTAAGCCCTGGTAAATAGATCGATAACTTGTGAAATTTGTTTTCGAAAAATGTGAAATTTAATTTATTTTCTGAAAATACTGTGTTTGGTAAAGGGTGGATTGACAAGAAAGCAGAAAAAATTAACATCGGCATGGCGGGGGTTCGAACCCACGCCAAGAGAGCTTCCTTCGGCACCAACCGCCTAGCGAAACTATACTGAACCACGCACACCACTCGGCCACCGACAGACCCCGTCTAGTTTCGCTAGGCGGTTGGTGCCGAAGGAAGCTCTCTCGGCGTGGGTTCGAACCCCCGCCATGCCAATGTAAACAAAACCAGCGTCCTTTCTTAATTCTATGGCATCCGAGAAATTTGAAAAAGACAAGTGTCGCTGATTTCTTCTGAGGTGCAGTTTGTGGAATTAAGTACTTAGATGCAACTATCTAATGAATAAGAAAAAATTAATGTTTCCAAATCAGTTAAATAAATTATTGTCGTGGTGAACAAAAAATTTGAGAATTAATTGTCATGTTAGTTTAATAATATATATATATATTATCTTAGAGAATTAATTGTCATGTTATAGTTTAATAATATATATATATATATATATATATTATCTTTAATAGAGAATTAATTGTCATGTTGGTATATATATATATATATTATCTATATGACTAATGAGATTTTTGTGGGTGTAAGTTGTTATTGTTTTGCATTTATAACTCCCACTAACCTTTGTCATACATGTAGTTGGCAAAAAGTCAAACTGAAGTGCATTATTTTACAAATCTCATCCCATTGTAAGTTCTATCTCACTGCATGTGTTTGTGCCTTGGATATTAGTATATACATGTGCATGTAAACACAATTTTCTTGTGGGAGTAACTTGAAGTAGGACAGTTATAAGAACAGATTTCTTGCTATAACTTTGCATTGGGACATTTATAACCAGGTTTCCTGCTTTAGCCGAGAAGAGAAGTGGAACAAATCTATAAACATGAAACCATTTATCAACTTAACTACTAGAGTTATAAATTATTTTACAAAAATGATTTTTGTAACATGAGTATTTTTTTCAAAGATACCATGCTCCATGCAAGAGGAGCCTCTGGTTAGCAAGATTTTGTTCATATTTTGTTTTGTTGCAATTTATTGGAGAGAGCTTTTTGGCACTCTCCAATTAAATATAACAAAACAGTATTGTTTAACTGGTTGAGGGTTAGATTATTTTGGTGGTCTGAATTTGTTATTCAAAATTTGTTCTATTACAAATTATTGGAGAGTGCCCATCGGCATTCTCCAATAATTTGTAACAGAACAAATGTATATAAACAAAATGTTATTTGAGTTTGGCTGAATATGAAACATGAACAAGGAAAATGCTGGCTTTTGCTCTGTTACCCTCATTTCTTGAAAGCCCTGATAGTGGCTTCTAGCACTCAACCAGTTAAATATTTGTTTTCTCTTGCTGAGAAAACCACAAGCTAACCACACATTCAGTAAAAAAGCCCCCAAAGTGGCTTTCAGCAGTTTTCAACAAAGCCACGATTTTGACTTCTAGCACTAAACCAGTTAAGAACCCCATGGCATGGATTCCTTGTTCAACTTGAGTCCCTGGCTTAACTGGTAGAGTGCTGGAAGCCCATACATGTATTTGGGCTTTATTCTTAAGTGCAGGTGCTCCAACTTAAAGGCTTCATATTCTGTGTACGTGCCACATTTTATTTTTGGATTGAAACTATTTTGTCTGTGTGGATTTTCTTTGTTAAAATTTATGGGACAGTGCCCACTGGCACTCTCCCATAAATTGTAACAAGGAAAATACAGGTGAACAAATTTTGTCAACCAAAAATAATTCAGCACTCTACCAGTTAACTGGTAGAGTGCTAAATTGTTTTTGGACATGAACATTTTTACACATCTCTTTGCCTTGTTACAATTTATGAGAGAGTGCCTACTCTCCCATCAATTGTAACAAGGCAATTCCATAAAGTTGAAATAATTTCACTTCAAAGATAATTTGAAGCACATCCACTGAATATGAAGCCTTTAAATTGTGGTACCAGCACTTCAAAACAGAGCCCAAATATGGGCTTCCAGCACTCTACCAGTTAATAAATTGGGCTCTCTATGGGAGGGGTGAGGGAGGCAGGTTAGGTTCAAGTTTGTTCAAATCCATTCCTTAATGTTTTTCATTAAACTTTGCCTTTCAAAGTGCAGTGGCATAACAACCCTTGGAAGTTTGGCAGTGCTTGTCTACAGCTGATAGAACTAGAAGCAGTCAGGAAGACCTATGATAATATTCATCTGACATGAACACTAGAGTTATGAATAATTTGTGACTTCATTCATTTTTTGGTGTTCAAAGTCATGTTTATTACTTGCATGTAGAGTGATATGATGACCATAGAACAAGTGATTGGCAATATACCGAAAAACCAAAGCAATACCAATGTCATTAGGATACCAAAGACTGAACTATACATGTCCCACTTGCTCATCAGTAGGCAGCCAAGACTTGACTAGAAATTACAGCACAAGTGCTTTGTCCATTGCAGCAGAATCTCCTAATGATGACATGTCAATGGCACATGTTCTGAGGTCACAAAAGTCTGGATATAAATGTAGGTCTTTGAAGGTTAAGGTGTGCTTGAAACAAGCCACAAAATTACTGAATATATGATTTATTTTGGCGAAACAATACCAATTTTGAACTCATTGGCAGTGTCGCTTTGGTAGAATGACACAAGAACAACTTATTCTGTATTTCCCTGATAAGATTCCCCTCTGGTACTGTCCAAAATTCGATATCACGGTGTCCTTCTAAAAATATCGAAATTGAGCTAAAAATTCCAATACCACCCATCCCTACAGTGGAACCATGTTAACCCTTTACCCACCAAATCAGAAAATCCATCCGCATAATATGCAAATTCAGCAGCTGAAAAAGTATTATTTTTCAAAAACTTTCAACAAAACCATATCATGTGACCCTCTTTGAGGGGTCACATGAGATGGTTTTGTTGAAATTTTTTGAAAAATTAAAAAAATGATATTTAAAATAATAAATTATGATATCGTCTGCGTTGGGTAAAGGGTTAATTGAATAGCCACTTTGCCAATGATAATTATTCCGTTAACTCGAATATTCAGTTAACAGATTTGATCACTTTCCTGTTTTTATTTTAATCAAAGCACATGGGGCATGGTTGTTTTAACCAGTTCTCATCAGATCTCTTAAGTTAAGCAACATCGAGTGCTTTGATGGCAGACTGTCTGAGACTGTCTGAGCGATTCATTCGGACTCCTGCGTTGTGTCCATGTGCAAGGCACTTAATCTCGATTGTCCAACTGGGGGCACGATGACGCCGTGTACTAAGGCGTACTGCACGTTGATGGTGCGCATGTCTTCAACCAATCTAACCCTGCCTGTGCTGCGATGTTGGGGAGCTGGCAGCTGTCGTTGCTCGGTGGTTCTCTCCGGGTAGTCCGGCTTCCTCCACCCGTAAAACTGTCACTGACATGATATGACCTTGGCTGTTAAAGTGTCATTAAACCCTATAAATAAATAAATCACAGCACGGGTTTGAAGTCAAGTATAGGTAAACAGTCATTTATACCAAAATGTCCATTTTAGATAACTTCCACCTCAAGCATTGGTGACCAGGTTCTATACATTGCCAGTGAAATAGAACGTATTTACAAAGTGAAGGACTTCTCTAATTCTCAACATACCCAAAATAGAGTGGATTGTCACAGAACACGCATGGAGTGGCATTTCCACCCCCAGCAATGATTCATGTTCTACATTTATAAAAATATAAAATATTAACATTAGAAAATTCCAGAACAGGTGGAGCCCAAAATTGGATATCTCTTAACTTTATATCCCTGTTAATTGAATATAACTTCTAAACACAAAATCATACCTTCAGTACAAATTTAACCTGTTAATTGAATATAGGTTATAGAATAAACTCCTGATAATTGAATAAAAAATCTTGTTACCTTTCGAGAAATTTCCCTGACTCTCCCCAGTTTTCCTCAGTACATCCAATACAGCATTCAATCTATTATATCTTGTTTGACAGAGCTCTGTCAAACAAGATATAATAGAATAAATGCAAAGTTTATTTCTAGAATACAAGAAAGTGGCACAATCCCTGTTAATTGAATACTCCCGTTAATTGAATAATGTTCATTGGCAAAGTGGCTATTCAATTAACAGGGTTCCACTGTAATATATATCTGGGTTTAACCTGTGCATCATAAAGTTCCCCTCAAACATTGCTGGTGACTCTTTGGACTTATATTTACATAATTTGAGAGCACCTGTGTACTTGTCGGTGAAGTCTCTCAACCCGATGTATTGCAGATCATCATTATCTATAACTTAATTGTCAGCATGTAAGTGTTTGTAAGAGAACATTCTTCTTGGTGGAGTCTCTTCACCCGATATAGTATTAGACCACTAAGCTCTACAACTTTATTCTCAGCATGTAAGTGTTTGTAAGAGAACACTTCACCCCGATTGCCTACATGGGGGCACGATGACGCTGTGTGCTGAGGCGTACTGCACGTCGATGGTGCGCATGTCTTCAACCAATCTAACCCTGCCTGTGCTGCGGTGCAGAGTTCAGAGTTACGATGTTGGAGAGCTGACAGCTGCTCGTCGTTGCTCGGTGGTTCTCTCCGGGTACTCCGGCTTCCTCCACCCGTAAAACTGTCACGGTCACGATCAGCCATTGTGCATAAGTATGTGACCTTAAACACCAATAAATAAATAAATAAATTGTAAGAGAACATTCTTCTAGGTGGAGTCTCTCCACTCGATATAGTATAGACCACTAAACTCTGCGACTTAATTGTCAGCATGTAAGTGTTTGTAAGAGATCATTCTTCTAGGTGGAGACTCTCCACCCAATATAGTATAGACCACTAAACTCTATGATTTAATCTCAGCATGTAAGTCTTTGTAAGAGAACATTCTTCTGAGTGGAGTCTCTCCACCCAATATAGTATAGACCACCAAACTCTATGATTTAATCTCGGCATGTAAGTCTTTGTAAGAGAACATTCTTCTGAGTGGAGTCTCTCCACCCAATATAGTATAGACCACCAAACTCTATGATTTAATCTCGGCATGTAAGTGTTTGTAAGAGAACATTCTTCGGGGTGGAGTCTCTCCACCCAATATAGTATAGACTGGTAAACTCTGTGATTTAATTCTCAGCATGTAAGAGTTTGTAAGAGAACATCCTTCTGGGTGGAGTTTCTCCACCCAATATAGTAGTATAGACCGCTAAAATGTATGAATTAATTCACAGCATGCAAGTGTTTGTAAGAGAACATTCTTCTCGAAGTTTTTGTATCCGATAAAGTATCTAGACCGCCAACCTCTATGACTTAATTCTCAGCACGCATGTGTTTGTAAGAGAACTTTCTTTGCTAACTGATCATTAATCTTTAGGTTTTGTTGATAACTTGTTGAGAAAAGAATATGTGGACTACATTCTGTCAATATTTGTGTGGTTATTCAGTCTTTGTATTCCATAACATTCACTTGTTTACAATGATAATATTTTACTTGTCAGGAGGAATGTATTAAAAGTCACATTGTTGGACGTAGGTTTTTTTGTTCTCATTTACTTACAGGCGTCTTCAGGGTAAGCCCAGAGATAAGTGCCAACAGGCACTCTCCAATAAAGAACAAAAAAAATCATTGCTTGTTATTCAGCGTAAAGCTATTGCAAAATTTTTTGGGGATATTTTCTGCTCATTGATAGGGCTATGAAATTCTTGAAATTTGAAACTGAGCTCAAAAATATTTCTCGGAAAGGTGAACAGCTACAGTACAAGTCAAAATAAGTTGTAGCGTAACATAAGTATACTGCTGCTTCTGCACTGATACAGTTAAAACTAGAAGTCCTGTCATGAAATGCGCACAAATAGCATGTCGATTAGCGCATTAATCAATGTGTTGTGACCATACTAAGGCTATCAAAGTTTGTACATATGGCCTGTGCATCAGCAATGTTTCAGTCAATGGACCTCCGGGTAACCCGGAGGTCCATTGGAAGAAACCTTGCATGTGTTTGCTATGAGTAACCAAGAGAACCTGCTGTGCTTTGGATGCCATTCGATATGGCAATTGCATGCAATTCCAACATGCAATTCAGCCTAGATAAGCGCACTATTCGTGACAGGACTTCTAGTTTTAACTGTAGAAAAGCTGAGGTAACAGAGTTAATACAAGTTTTATTGCCCTGTACATACAAAGACTTTTTACCCCAATTCATCAATTAATGAATGACTTATGCTTGCAACACAATTAAAAGCCATACTGCTCCACTGCTGGTTTATATTTCACCATCACCATTTTATTTATGACGTTGTTTTTTATCAGATACAAGTCACGCTATAAAAGCCTTCAATGAATACAAGAATTTTAAGTAAACAGGTTTTTTATAATCATCTTTCCAAATGATGTGAATAGAATTTTCAATCCTTTTATTAGGTGGTAAGCCGATAAGAATCATCATACCAGAGGCCAGGGTGATCTCTTCTTTAGTTCAGCCATCTTCCCATACAGTCAAAATAAAAATGACTTAACAAGGTGACATTGTAAAATTCTCACCTTATTTAATCTATAATACATGGACAAAAGTGACTTTGTAAACTGAATTTTTATTTCACCTTGTCACAACAGTACAGGCTAAAATTTCATATATTGTATTACAGAATCCCACGACATCAAGTTTTACACTGTTAGCTGAAATATTTCTCATTTGCTAACAAGACTGCAGACTCTTACATGTAGGTACTGCACACACTCACCAACCAAAACTTCGCATGATACAGTACAGATCAAAATAAATGTAGGATAACTGCTATAAACTATGTATCTTTTTCTTCCTACACTGATTAAACCAGAATCTGACATCATTTTCTGGAAAGCTCTCAATGATGTCAGATGTCTGATCCTGATCCAGTTAAAACTAAAAGTCCTCTCCTGAAATGAGCACAAATAGCACGTCGATCTGCATGTTAATCTACGCGATATGACCATAGTAAGGTTTTCAAATTTTGTAAATATGGCCTTTGCACAAGCAATGTTTCAGCCAATGAACCTCCGGGTAACCTGGAGGTCCATTGGCAGAAACATTGCCCGTGTTTGCTATGAGTAACCAGGAGAACCTGCCATGCTTTGGATGCCATTTGATATGGCAATTGCACACAATTCATATGCGCAATTAAGCCTAGATAAGTGCACAGTTCATGACAGGACTTCTAGTTTTAACTGTATCTTTCTCTTCCTAGACTGTTAAGACCAGAAGCTGACATCATTTTCTGGAAAGCTCTCACTGACAGCTTTCCAGAAAATGATGTCAGATTCTGATCTTATCAGTGCAGGAGCAGCAGTATACTTAATTTATTGCAGTTGTGCTACAACTTATTTTGACTTGTACTGGTACTGTAACCTTGTCCGGGATGACCTGCGTTGTGTCCTTGGGCAAGGCACTGTAGTATGTGACCTTAAACACGAATAAATAAATAAATAGCTGTAATATTGTTTATTTTGGTAGACAAACTTACTGTACTTTGGTATGAAAACCCTAAACTGTGGAGTAGTCCTTGTTTGCTGTAGTGGGCAGTAACTGTTGTACAATGTCATAATTCCTTATGAGGGCCATGGAATGTGGAGTAGTCCTTGTTTGCTGTAGTGGGCAGTAACTGTTGTACAATGTCATAATTCCTTATGAGGGCCATGGAATGTGGAGTAGTCCTTGTTTGCTGTAGTGGGCAGTAACTGTTGTACAATGTCATAATTCCTTATGAGGGCCATGGAATGTGGAGTAGTCCTTGTTTGCTGTAGTGGGCAGTAACTGTTGTACAATGTCATAATTCCTTATGAGGGCCATGGAATGTGGAATAGTCCTTGTTTGCTGTAGTGGGCAGTAACTGTTGTACAATGTCATAATTTCTTATGAGGGCCATGGAATGTGAAGTAGTCCTTGTTTGCTGTAGTGGGCAGTAACTGTTGTACAATGTCATAATTCCTTATGAGGGCCATGGAATGTGGAGTAGTCCTTGTTTGCTGTAGTAGGCAGTAACTGTTGTACAATGTCATAATTCCTTATGAGGGCCATGGAATGTGGAGTAGTCCTTGTTTGCTGTAGTGGGCAGTAACTGTTGTACAATGTCATAATTCCTTATGAGGGCCATGGAATGTGGAGGAGTCCTTGTTTGCTGTAGTGGGCAGTAACTGTTGTACAATGTCATAATTCCTTATGAGGGCCATGGAATGTGGAGCAGTCCTTGTTTACTGTAGTGGGCAGTAACTGTTGTACAATGTCATAATTCCTTATGAGGGCCATGGAATGTGGAGCAGTCCTTGTTTGCTGTAGTGGGCAGTAACTGTTGTACAGTGTCATAATTCCTCACGAGGGCCATGGAATGTGGAGCAGTAACTGTTGTACAATGTCATAATTCCTTATGAGGGCCATGGAATGTGGAGCAGTCCTTGTTTACTGTAGTGGGCAGTAACTGTTGTACAATGTCATAATTCCTTATAAGGGCCATGGAATGTGGAGTAGTCCTTGTTTGCTGTAGTGGGCAGTAACTGTTGTACAATGTCATAATTCCTTATGGTAACTTACTTGTACAAAAGTGATTGAAGTCCTGACAGAGAACGAGAAGAAGTCCCATCAAACAAGCTCAAGGTTACCCATGGTCCTGAACTGTATTGTGGATAGAAGCTATAATGGAATGATAACATGCTAAATCAGGATAAAGATTACAGTTAAAACTAAAAGTCCTGTCCTGAAATGCGCACAAATAGCACATCGATATGCGCGTTAATCTACGCGATATGACCATAGTAAGGCTATCAAATTCTGTAAATATGGCCTGTGCACAAGCAATGTTTCTGCCAATGGACCTCCGGGTAACCCGGAGGTCCGTTGGAAGAAACATTGCCCGTGTTTGCTATGAGTAACTAGGAGAACCTGCCATGCTTTGGATGACATTCGATATGGCAATTACGTGCAATTCATACGCGCAATTAAGCCTAGATAAGTGCACAGTTCGTGACAGGATTTCTAGTTTTAACTGTACCTTCAAATTCATCTTTTTCAAGCCGTCTATCCAAAGCTCAAGTAATATGATCGGCAAAGGATAAAACATCCAGTAGGCCCCCCAGAGGATTCAATAGTCTGATCCAACAGGGACGTACATATGGTATACTAAGACAACATCTGACTATTACACTTAGAAGACTTCCTATCCAATGGTAGTGGTGTAGGCTGAATCCATAAATCAACTGTCTTGAACAATTTCAATTCAATAAATGGTAAAGCTGAATCCTTTTGAGAAACAAGCCAAGCTCTGCTAATCTCTCTGCACCGCATATTGGGGAGGCAGAGCATAGGTGGGTTCCCCCCCCCCCCCCCCCCCCCCACATAAAATCACTCTAAATCTGACCAAATAAGGGGAAGGGAGTTGGGGGGGCACAGGAGTCATTTTTTTTCTGCATGTAATCACTCTAACCCTTTACCTAACGAATCTCCCGCATCCGCCCGCTTAATATGCAAATTGAGCAGTTGAAAAAATTGAATTTTTCAAAATATTTCAATAAAACCAAATTTGGTGACCCTTCATTGGAACGAGCTCATTGAGCTCGTTCCAATGAGGGGGTCACATGATATGGTTTTGTTGAAATGTTTTGAAAAATTTTAAAAAATTATATTTACAGTTAAAACTAGAAGTCCTGTCACGAACTGTGTGCTTATCCAGGCTTAATTGCGCGTAGGAATTACCTTTTCGAATGGCATCCAAAGCATGGCAGGTTCTCCTGGTTACTCAAAGCAAACATGGGCAATGTTTCTACCAATGGACCTCCAGGTTACCCGGAGGTCCATTGGCTGAAACATTGCTTGTGCACAGGCCATATGTACAGAATATGGTAGCCTTACTATGGTCATAACGCGTAGATTAACGCGTAGATCGACGTGCTATTTGTGCGCATTTCAAGACAGGACTTCTAGTTTTAACTGTAAGATAATAAATTTTGATATCCTCTGCGTTGGGTAAAGGGATAAATCCTTCAAAATGCATTTTTGAGCAAAGAAACAAAAATGCCTCATTGACAAGTGGGTGGTTACATGAGATAATTATGATAGAATATATAAACTGTTGTAAATTTTAACTTTATATGAGTGAAGAAAACATTTAATCATGAGAATGACATTTTATGTTATAATATTACATTAATTGTCTTTGTCTTGATATTTGTAGTATTATAACTTTGTACTCTATGACTTGAATCTTTACATTCCGCATCATGACATTCTTACTCCCTAAGTTTATGACAGTTTACACAATAATACATCATATATACATAAATCTCACATTAAAATGGTGTGTTTATACAACTTCCTATAGTATATCAATGGTGTGTTTAAAATCCTATACTTCCTGTTGTATATCAGTAGTTTTATTCTTCAAATATATAAACCACTCATAATTACTTTGTCTTCAAATCTCTCAGTAGTTTAAGTTAAGAGATTTGAGTCAGATAAGAGCTTCTTTGCTATTCTTAGAAACATGATCAAAACTAATCTAATCCTTTTTATTATGCGTTTTGTATCGGGTTACAACTGCTCCCAGCGGGACCCCCAGGAAGTGAAGCAGTGCCTGTTCACAGAGGCTCTGTTTTACTGGTAAAATAGGACCCAGTCACATATGCTTGGGAGGTGCAAACCCTCTCTAAAATGGGCAACATGGCTTATTAACGCTCAATAAATAAATAAAAAAATAGGTTACAACAGCAAAATTATCATGTAAACTATACCACAATCATCTTGTGCTGTACCAGTTGACAACTGCAACTGGGTGGGGGTGGGGGTGGGGGGGGAGGGGACAGGTCAGCTTGAAGTTTGTTCAAATGGAGTCCATGGAGTAATATTTGAGCCTGAAATTTAAATTAGTGTAAAATGAGAAATAGTTTTTTGAAATCTTTTTCAGATCTATCAATCAGAATCTTTTGATATTTGGTATGTAGCATTCTTAGTGGGGTCAGATTCCAGTTTGTTCAAATCAGCACTCATCTCACAGAGTCCAGGTATTTGTCCACTCATCTTACAGTCTAGGTATTTGTCCATTCATCTTACAAAGTCTAGGTTTCTATGTCCATTCATCTTACAGAGTCTAGGTGAATGTCCACTCATCCTACAGAGTTTAGGTATTTGTCCACTCATCTTACAGAGTCTAGGTATTTGTCCATTCATCGTACAGAGTCTAGGTATATGTCCATTCATCTTACAGAGTCTAGGTGAATGTCCACTCATCTTACAGTGCCTAGGTATATGTCCACCCATTTTACAGTATCTAGGTATAATTGTCTACCCTTCTTACAGAGTCTAGGAATATGCCCACTCATCCTACAGAGTTTAGGTATTTGTCCACTCATCTTACAGAGTCTAGGTATTTGTCCATTCATCGTACAGAGTCTAGGTATATGTCCATTCATCTTAGAGAGTCTAGGCGAATGTCCACTCATCTTACAGTGCCTAGGTATATGTCCATCCATTTTACAGTATCTAGGTATAATTGTCTACCCTTCTTACAGAGTCTAGGAATATGTTCACTCATCTTACAGAGTCTAGGTATATGTCCACTCATCCTACAGAGTTTAGGTATTTGTCCACTCATCTTACAGAGTCTAGGTATTTGTCCATTCATCGTACAGAGTCTAGGTATATGTGCATTCATCTTACAGAGTCTAGGCGAATGTCCTCTCATCTTACAGAGTCTAGGTATATGTCCACTCATAGAGTTTAGGTACTTGGCCACTCATCGTACAGAGTCTTGGTATATGTCCACTCATCTCACAGAGTTGAGGTATACAGTTAAAACTAGAAGTCCTGTCATGAAATGCGCACAAATAGCACGTTGATATGTGCGTTAATTTGCGCGTTATGGCCCAAGTAAAGCTATCAAATTCTGTACATATGGCCTGTGCACAAGCAATGTTTCAGCCAATGGACCACCGGGTAACCCGGAGATCCATTGGCAGAAACATTGCATGTGTTTGCTATGAGTAACCAGGGGAACCTGCCGTGCTTTGGGTGCCATTCGATATGGCAATTGCACGCAATTCCAATGCGCAATTAAGCCTACATAAGCGCACTATTCGTGACAGAACTTCTAGTTTTAACTGTATGTCCACTCATCTTACAAAGTCTAGATATTTGTCCATTCATCTTACAGAGTCTAGGAAAATGTCCATTCATCTTACAGAGTCTAGATGAATGTCCACTCATCTTACAGAGTCTAGGTATATGTCCACTCATAGAGTTTAGGTACTCATCCACTCATCTTACAGTGCCTAGGTATATGTCCACCCATCTTACGATGTCTAGGTATAATTCTCCACCCTTCTTACAGAGTCTAGGAATAAGTTCACCCATCTTACAAAGTCTAGGTATATGTCCACTCATCTTACAGTGTCCAGGTATAATTGTCCACCCATCTTACAGAGTCTAGGTATAATTGTCCACCCTTCTCACAGTGTCTAGGTATATGTCCACTCAAAGAGTTTAGGTATTTGTCCACTCATCTTTCAGAGTCTAGGTATGTATGTCCACTCATCTTACAGAGCCTAGGTATATGTCCATTCATAAAGTGAATGTCCACTCATCTTACAGAGTCTAGGTACATGTCCACTCATAGAGTTTAGGTACTTGTCCACACATCTTACAGTGTCTAGGTATATGTCCACTCATCTTACAGTGTCTAGGTATAATTGTCCACCCTTCTTACAGAGTCTAGGAATATGTTCACCTATCTTACAAAGTCTAGGTATATGTCCACCCATCTTATGGAGTCTAGGTATATGTCCACTCATCTTACAGAGTCTAGGTATAATTGTCCACCCTTCTTACAGTGTCTAGGTATATGTCCACCCATCTTAGTCGCTAGGTATAATTGTCCACCCTTCTTACATTGTCTAGGTATATGTCCACCCATCTTACAGAGTCTAGGTATAATTGTCCACCCTTCTAACAGTGTCTAGGTATATGTCCACTCATAGAGTTTAGGTATATGTCCACTCATCTTACAGAGTCTAGGTATATGTCCACTCATCCTACAGAGTCTTGGTATAATTGTCCACCCATATTACAGAGTCCAGGAAAATGTCCACTCATCGTATAGAGTTTATGTATAATTATCCACTCTTCTTAAAGAGTCTAGGAATATGTCCACCCATCTTACAAAGTTTAGGTATATGTCCACTCCTATTACTTAGTCTAGGTATATGTCCACCCATCTTACAGAATCTAAGTATAATTGTCCACCCTTCTTAGTGACTAAGTATATGTCCACCCATCTTACAGAGTCTAGGTATAATTGTCCACCCTTCTTACAGTGTCTAGGTATATATTCACTCCTCTTACAGAGTCTAGGTGTATACACAGGCCTCAAAATAAGGATTTGTTTTGTAACCTGTTTAATTATGCTAATTTAATGGTCGTAACCTGTTTATGGGTTACAATGGGTTACATGAATGTTGACTGATCGTAACCTGTGGCAACCCATTTCTAACCATAGCTTTTATGGGTATGTTTAGACTATTAAATTGATTTGCAGTTTTAGACCAAGGTTAATTAATTTTCAGTTTATTGTTATCCAACCCATTTCATTTGATTTTTGTCCGAAATACCCTGCTGTGCACATTTCTACATCACTGGTGCCTAAATTCATGGCTGATGCTGCCCTCACAATTCAGAAATCTTCCCTTCCATAACAGTTTGCTGTAGCAAATTTCATGGGTTTAACATTGACTGTGGCATTATAATGCAGCGCAACATGAATTCTATTTCATGGGATCACATCACTAACACACTAATAAGACAGTAAGTTTGCTTACCTCGATTTACTTATTCCCTCAAATCAATCCGTGCCACTCGTTTGAGACTGAAACTTCAAAGTTTCAAATCACACTTTGTGCCATACACATGCGCAGTAATGTTGTATTTATGTTGGATTTTCCTGAACGTGCTCAACAACTGCGCATGTGTACTGCGCAAGTTGTTTCTAGAGAGGTTACAGTATGAAAAACCAATGACATTGAATGATTGAGTCAGTGGCTGGCCCTCTCATAACATAAGTTGACGAGTCCGTATACAGATTCTTTGAACTTAGTAAGGTTTAATTCGCACATATGGTGAATTGTTTATACCTCGTCGATTTTTAGCTTAACTTGACATAGTCAAGATAAGCTATTGCCATCACGTGTGCGGAAGTCTGTTAGTCTGTGAGTCTGTTAGTCTGTGAGTCTGTGAGTCTATTCACATTTTCCTTTAGCACGGGCTACACCCCGTAGTTCTTGTCTGATCGTCACGAAATTTCATATGCAGGTGTGTGGTCATGTCTAGATGAGAATGTCCCCTTTTGGTCGCGATCGGGCAACCGGTATGGCTGCCCGAACCCAAAACCCAAAAACCATTAGCACAGTCTACAGGTCGTATTTATGAAGGGATTTCATTGTAACTTGGTAGGATGCCTCTGTATAATGCCTAGATGAGAACGTCCCCTTTTGGGCATGATCTATCAACCGTGATGGCTGCCCAAGAGCGAAACCCAAAAACTTTTAGCACAGTCTGCAGGTCATGTTTAATGTGGAGGGATTTCATTGTAACTTGGTAGGATGACTCCTTATGATGTCTAGTTTAGATTCATGATGGGCATTAAATATCTGAAACAAAAGTGCCAAACATGTAGATAACACCTTATAAGCATGGATGGGAATCCACTTGGATTGCAGTATTTTTGTTTTACGGAAAATTATGGGAATCGGATTCCTGTCGAAAAACAAGCCCTGGGTCATTTCTGAGTAAATAATTTACTACATTTGAGCATTGTTATTATCCATAAAAGTTTTCATTTAACATTGAAAACGATCGTGAATGGTCGGCAGGTTACGTATATTTGAATCATCGTAACCTCCACGTAACCTGAACGACCGTCCGTGACTTATTTTGAGGCCTGTTTATATCCACCCATAAGTTTTACGAAGTCTTAGGTATACATCTTACAGAGGTATATACCCACTCATACATCTTACAGAGGTATATACCCACTCATACATCTTACAGAGGTATATACCCACTCATACATCTTACAGAGGTATATACCCACTCATACATCTTACAGAGGTATATACCCACTCATACATCTTACAGAGGTATATACCCACTCATACATCTTACAGAGGTATATACCCACTCATACATCTTACAGAGGTATATACCCACTCATACATCTTACAGAGGTATATACCCACTCATACATCTTACAGAGGTATATACCCACTCATACATCTTACAGAGGTATATACCCACTCATACATCTTACAGAGGTATATGCCCACTCATACATCTTACAGAGGTATATACCCACTCATACATCTTACAGAGGTATATACCCACTCATACATCTTACAGAGGTATATACCCACTCATAATCTTACAGAGGTATATACCCACTCATACATCTTACAGAGGTATATACCCACTCATACATCTTACAGAGGTATATACCCACTCATACATCTTACAGAGGTATATGCCCACTCATACATCTTACAGAGGTATATACCCACTCATACATCTTACAGAGGTATATACCCACTCATACATCTTACAGAGGTATATACCCACTCATACATCTTACAGAGGTATATACCCACTCATAATCTTACAGAGGTATATACCCACTCATACATCTTACAGAGGTATATACCCACTCATACATCTTACAGAGGTATATACCCACTCATACATCTTACAGAGGTATATACCCACTCATACATCTTACAGAGGTATATACCCACTCATACATCTTACAGAGGTATATACCCACGCATACATCTTACAGAGGTATATACCCACTCATACATCTTACAGAGGTATATGCCCACTCATACATCTTACAGAGGTATATACCCACTCATACATCTTACAGAGGTATATACCCACTCATACATCTTACAGAGGTATATACCCACTCATACATCTTACAGAGGTATATGCCCACTCATACATCTTACAGAGGTATATACCCACTCATACATCTTACAGAGGTATATACCCACTCATACATCTTACAGAGGTATATGCCCACTCATACATCTTACAGAGGTATATACCCACTCATACATCTTACAGAGGTATATACCCACTCATACATCTTACAGAGGTATATACCCACTCATACATCTTACAGAGGTATATGCCCACTCATACATCTTACAGAGGTATATACCCACTCATACATCTCACAGAGGTATATACCCACTCATACATCTTACAGAGGTATATACCCACTCATACATCTTACAGAGGTATATGCCCACTCATATATCTTACAGAGGTATATACCCACTCATACATCTTACAGATGTATATTCCCGCTCATACATCTTACAGAGGTATATACCCACTCATACATCTTACCGAGGTATATACCCACTCATACACCTTACAGAGGTATATACCCACTCATACATCTTACAGAAGTATATACCCACCCATGCATCCTACAGAGGTATATACCCACTCATACATCTTACAGAGGTATATACCCACTCATTCATCTCACAGAGTTGAGGTATATACCCACTGATATGTCTTACAGAGTTGAGGTATTTACCCACTCATACATCTTACAGAGATATATACCCACTCATACATCTTACAGAGTTGAGGTATATACCCACTGATATGTCTTATGGAGTTGATGTATTAACCCACTCATACATCTTACAGAAGTATATACCCACTCATACATCTTACAGAGTTGAGGTATATACCCACTGCTATGTCTTACAGAGTTGAGGTATTTACCCACTCATACATCTTACAGAGGTATATACCCACTCATACATCTTACAGAGTTGAGGTATATACCCACTGATATGTCTTATGGAGTTGATGTATTAACCCACTCATACATCTTACAGAAGTATATACCCACTCATACATCTTACAGAGTTGAGGTATATACCCACTGATATGTCTTACAAAGTTGAGGTATTTACCCACTCACACATCTTACAGAGGTATATACCCACTCATACATCTTACAGATTTGAGGTATATACCCACTGATATGTCTTACAGAGTTGAGGTATTTACCCACTCATACATTTCACAGAGTTGAGGTATATACCCACTGCTATGTCTTACAGTCTATCAGGTTTCACACAGAGCCTTCAAAGTCCTTGAATTTCCATTTTGTATTAAAAAGTCCTTGAATCCCTTTTTGGCCTTGAAAAGTACTTGAAAACTGACCATCTGCCTTGAAAAACACTTGAATTTCCAGTGAATTTACCTCTTAGTTCCAATGTAGCCCCAAACTGCCACTTTTATATTGCCTTGAAGCATGTGCACCTAAGTCTAATCATCCTTGATGTGTCAGTGCAGGCTGAATTTATCCTGGCTCTGGTTTTACTTCATTGTTGGTTGCCTGTGCAGGCAGCCAACAATGATATGGAACCATTGCCAAGTCACCTGCATGTACAATTGTATAAACATATTAGGTAGTAGCTACTTGAAAAATTAATTTGAAACCTTAAGGGTTAAGAAACAACTTTACAGGCATGCTAATTTCTGGCATGCTCTTTTACAGTGCAAAATGTATGTTCTTGAAAAGCTGTCAGATGTCCTTGAAATGTCCTTGAATTTGATCTTGCCTTGGCTTGCCTGTATGAACCCTGTCTATGTATTTACCCGCTCATTAATTCTATATACCCACTGCTATGTCTTAGAGTCTGTGTATATACCCAATCATTTATAGTTTAATACAACAGTTCCTTTCTTTACAGGCTGTTCAAGCATTAGGTCTGGCAATATATAAGGCATTAGACTTTGGAATCGGTGAGCGAGAGGAACGCCCATTAACACCAGATCTAGAAAATCTCATCTATTACATGACATATTGTGATGAGAATGAGGCTGATGATGAGTCTCAGAATGCAGATGATGAGGGTATTGAGAAAGATGCGGAAGATGAGCTGCCACACAGAACATCATTTCGACATGTTGAGACGGTGAGTATTTTACTCTTGGCTTGTCACAGGCCGATTTTTGTGAACTATTACTTATGATTGGTATAATCCCAGCTATTGTAAACCACAGGCAGATTTTTGTATAATCCCAGCTATTGTAAACCACAGACAGATTATTGTATAATCCCAGCTATTGTAAACCACAGACAGATTATTGTGAACAGTACAAAAATAATTATTCTATTACCTATAATTATACATACCTCAATACCTGTTAACTATCACAAGCTGTGATCTAGCTCCATACCTGTTAACTATCACATGTTGTGATCTAGCTCTGTACCTGCTAACTATCACAAGTTGTGATCTAGTTCTATACCTGTTAACTATCACATGTTGTGATCTAGCTCAGTACCTGTTAACTATCACAAGTTGTGATCTAGCTCTGTACCTGTTAACTATCACAAGTCATGATCTATCTCTGTACCTGTTAAGTATGAGAGTTGTGATCTAGCTCTATTCTTGTTAACTATCACAAGTTGTGATCTAGCTCTGTATCTGTTAACTTTCACAAGTTGTGATCTAGCTCTGTACCTGTTAACTATCACATGTTATGATCTAGTTATGTGGTTGTTAACTATCACAAGTTGCGATCTAGCTCTGTACCTGTTGTGATCTAGCTCTGTACCCGTTAACTATCACAAGTTGTGATCTAGATCTATACCTGTTAACTATCACAAGTTGTGATCTAGATCTATACCTGTTAACCATCACAAGTTATGATCTAGTTATGTAGCTGTTAACTATCACAATTTGTGATCTATTTCTGTACCCGTTGACTATTACAGGTTGTGATCTAGTTCTGTACCTGTTAACTATCACAAGTTGTGATCTAGCTCTATACTTGTTAACCATCACAAGTTGTGATCTAGTTCTGTACCTGTTAACTATCACAAGTTGTGATCTAGCTCTGTACCTGTTAACTATCACAAGCTGTGATCTAGCTCTGTACCTGTTAACTATCACAAGTTGTGATCTAGTTCTGTACCTGTTAACTATCACAAGTTGTGATTTAGTTATGTACCTGTTAACTATCACAAGTTGTGATGTAGCTCTGTACCTATTAACTATCACAAGTTGTGGTCTAGCTCTGTACCTGTTAACTATCACAAGTTGTGATCTAGTTCTATACTTGTTAACCATCACAAGTTGTGATCTAGTTATGTACCTGTTAACTATCACAAGTTATGTAGCTTTTAACTATTACAAGTTGTGATCTAGTTCTATACCTGTTAACTATCACAAGTTGTGATCTAGCTCTGTACCTGTTAACTATCACATGTTATGATCTAGCTCTGTACCTGTTAACTATCACAAGTTGTGATCTAGTTCTATACCTGTTAACTATCACAAGTTGTGATCTAGTTCTATACCTGTTAACTATCACAAGTTGTGATCTAGTTCTGTACCTGTTAACTATCACAAGTTGTGATCTAGCTCTATACCTGTTAATTATCACAAGTTGTGATCTGGTTATGTACCTGTTAACTATCACAAGTTGTGATCTAGCTCTGTACCTGTTAACTATCACATGTTATGATCTAGCTCTATACCTGTTAACTATCACAAGTTGTGATCTAGCTCAATGCCTGTTAACTATCACAAGTTGTGATCTAGCTCTGTACCTGTTAACTATCATAAGTTGTGATCTAGCTCTGTACCTGTTAACTATCACAAATTATGATCTAGTTATGTACCTGTTAACCATCACAAGTTGTGATCTAGTTATGTACCTGTTAACTATCACAAGTTATGATCTAGTTGTGTCAACTATCACAAGTTGTGATCTACCTCTATACCTGTTAACTATCACAAGTTGTGATCTAGCTCAATGCCTGTTAACTATCACAAGTTGTGATCTAGCTCTGTACCTGTTAACTATCATAAGTTGTGATCTAGCTCTGTACCTGTTAACTATCACAAATTATGATCTAGTTATGTACCTGTTAACCATCACAAGTTGTGATCTAGTTATGTACCTGTTAACTATCACAAGTTATGATCTAGTTATGTAGCTGTTAACTATTACAAGTTGTGATCTAGTTCTATACCTGTTAACTATCACAAGTTGTGATCTAGCTCTGTACCTGTTAACTATCACATGTTATGATCTAGCTCTGTACCTGTTAACTATCACCAGTTGTGATCTAGTTCTATACCTGTTAACTATCACAAGTTGTGATCTAATTCTGTACCTGTTAACTATCACAAGTTGTGATCTAGCTCTATACCTGTTAACTATCACAAGTTGTGATCTAGTTATGTACCTGTTAACTATCACAAGTAGTGATCTGGCTCTGTACCTGTTAACTATCACATGTTATGATCTAGTTCTGTACCTGTTAACTATCACATGTTATGATCTAGCTCTGTACCTGTTAACTATCACAAGTTGTGATCTAGTTATGTAGCTGTTAACTATCACATGTTATGATCTAGCTCTATACCTGTTAACTATCACAAGTTGTGATCTAGCTCTATACATGTTAATTATCACAAGTTGTGATCTAGCTCAATACCTGTTAACTATCACAAGTTTTGATCTAGCTCTGTACCTGTTAACTATCACAAGTTGTGATCAAGCTCTGTGCCTGTTAACTATCACAAATTATGATCTAGTTATGTACCTGTTAACTATCACAAGTTGTGATCTAGCTCTGTACCTGTTAACTCTCACATGTTATGATCTAGGTCTGTATCTGTTAACTATCACAAGTTATGATCTAGTTATGTAGCTGTTAACTATTACAAGTTATGATCTAGCTCTGTACCTGTTAACTATCACAAATTATGATCTAGTTATGTAGCTGTTAACTATCACAAGTTGTGATCTAGTTATGTACCTGTTAACTATCACAAGTTGTGATCTAGCTCTGTACCTGTTAACTATCACAAGTTGTGATCTAGCTCAATGCCTGTTAACTATCACAAGTTGTGATCTAGCTCTGTACCTGTTAACTATCATAAGTTGTGATCTAGCTCTGTACCTGTTAACTATCACAAATTATGATCTAGTTATGTACCTGTTAACCATCACAAGTTGTGATCTAGTTATGTACCTGTTAACTATCACAAGTTATGATCTAGTTATGTAGCTGTTAACTATTACAAGTTGTGATCTAGTTCTATACCTGTTAACTATCACAAGTTGTGATCTAGCTCTGTACCTGTTAACTATCACATGTTATGATCTAGCTCTGTACCTGTTAACTATCACAAGTTGTGATCTAGTTCTATACCTGTTAACTATCACAAGTTGTGATCTAGTTCTGTACCTGTTAACTATCACAAGTTGTGATCTAGCTCTATACCTGTTAACTATCACAAGTTGTGATCTAGTTATGTACCTGTTAACTATCACAAGTAGTGATCTGGCTCTGTACCTGTTAACTATCACATGTTATGATCTAGTTCTGTACCTGTTAACTATCACATGTTATGATCTAGCTCTGTACCTGTTAACTATCACAAGTTGTGATCTAGTTATGTAGCTGTTAACTATCACATGTTATGATCTAGCTCTATACATGTTAACTATCACAAGTTGTGATCTAGCTCTATACATGTTAACTATCACAAGTTGTGATCTAGCTCAATACCTGTTAACTATCACAAGTTGTGATCTAGCTCTGTACCTGTTAACTATCACAAGTTGTGATCAAGCTCTGTGCCTGTTAACTATCACAAATTATGATCTAGTTATGTACCTGTTAACTATCACAAGTTGTGATCTAGCTCTGTACCTGTTAACTCTCACATGTTATGATCTAGGTCTGTACCTGTTAACTATCACAAGTTATGATCTAGTTATGTAGCTGTTAACTATTACAAGTTGTGATCTAGTTCTAAACCCATTAACTATCACAAGTTATGATCTAGCTCTGTATGTGTTAACTATCACAAGTTGTGATCTAGTTATGTAGCTGTTAACTATCACATGTTATGATCTAGCTCTGTACCTGTTAACTATCACATGTTATGATCTAGCTCTGTACCTGTTAACTATCACAAGTTGTGACCTAGTCATGTAGCTGTTAACTATCACATGTTATGATCTAGCTCTATACGTGTTAACTATCACAAGTTGTGATCTAGTTTTGTAGCTGTTAACTATCAGAAGTTGTGATCCAGTTATGTACCTGTTAACTATCACAAGTTGTGATCTAGCTCTATACCTGTTAACTATCACAAGTTGTGATCTAGTTATGTAGCTGTTAACTATCACATGTTATGATCTAGCTCTGTACCTGTTAACTATCACATGTTATGATCTAGCTCTGTACCTGTTAACTATCACAAGTTATGATCTTATCATCTAGTTATGTAGCTGTTAACTATCACATGTTATGATCTAGCTCTGTACCTGTTAACTATCACAAGTTGTGATCTAGTTCTATACCTTTTAACTATCACAAATTGTGGTCTAGCTCTGTACCTGTTAATTATCTCAAGTTGTGATCTAGTTCTGTACCTGTTAACTATCACAAGTTGTGATCTAGCTCTATACCTGTTAACTATCACAAGTTGTGATCTAGTTATGTACATGTTAACTATCACAAGTTGTGATTTAGCTCTGTACCTGTTAACTATCACAAATTATGATCTAGTTATGTACCTGTTAACTATCACAAGTTGTGATCTATCTCTGTACCTGTTAACTATCACAAGTTGTGATCTATCTCTGTACCTGTTAACTATCACTAGTTGTGATTAGCTCTGTACCTGTTAACTATCACAAGTTGTGATCTAGCTCTCTACCTGTTAACTATCACATATTATGATCTAGCTCTGTACCTGTTAACTATCACAAGTTATGTTCTAGTTATGTAGCTGTTAACTATTACAAGTTGTGATCTAGTTCTATACCTGTTAACTATCACAAGTTGTGATCTAGCTCTATACCTGTTAACTATCAAAAGTTGTGATCTAGTTCTGTACCTGTTAACCATCACATGTTATGATCTAGCTCTGTACCTGTTAACTATCACAAGTTATGATCTAGTTATGTAGCTGTTAACTATTACAAGTTATGATCTAGCTCTATACCTGTTAACTATCACAAGTTGTGATCAAGCTCTGTACCTGTTAACTATCACAAGTTGTGAACTAGTTCTATACCTGTTAACTATCACATGTTATAATCTAGCTCTGAACCTGTTAACTATCACAAGGTGTGATCTAGCTCTATACCTGTTAACTATCACAAGTTATGATCTAGTTATGTAGCTGTTAACTATCACAAGTTGTGATCTGGCTCTGTATGTGTTAACTATCACAAGTTGTGATCTAGTTATGTAGCTGTTAACTATCACAAGTTGTGATCTAATTCTATACCTGTTAACTATCACATGTTATGATCTAGCTCTGTACCTGTTAACTATCACAAGTTATGATCTAGTTATGTAGCTGTTAACTATTACAAGTTATGATCTAGCTCTGTACCTGTTAACTATCACAAATTATGATCTAGTTATGTAGCTGTTAACTATCACAAGTTGTGATCTAGTTATGTAGCTGTTGTCTATCACAAGTTGTGATCTAGCTCTGTACCTGTTAACTATCACAAATTATGATCTAACTCTATACCTGTTAACGATCACATGTTATGATCTAGTTCTGTACCTGTTAACTATCACAAGTCCTGATCTAGTTCTATAGCTGTTAACTATCACAAGTCGTGATCTAGCTCTATACCTGTTAACTATCACAAGTTGTGATCTAGCTCTATACCTGTTAACTATCACAAATTATGATCTAGTTCTGTACCTGTTAAATATCACATGTTATGATCTAGCTCTGTACCTGTTAACTATTACAAATTATGATCTAGTTATGTATCTGTTAACTATCACAAGTTGTGATTTAGTTATGTAGCGGTTGTCTATCACAAGTTGTGATCTAGCTCTGTACCTGTTAACTATCACAAATTATGATCTAGTTCTATACCTGTTAACTATCACATGTTATGATCTAGTTCTATACCTGTTAACTATCACAAGTTGTGATCTAGTTCTATACTGTTAACTATCACAAGTTGTGATCTAGCTCTATACCTGTTAACTATCACAAATTATTATCTAGTTCTCTACGTGTTAACTATCACATGTTATGATCTATCTCTGTACCTGTTAACTATCACAAATTATGATCTAGTTGTGTAGCTGTTAACTATCACAAGTTGTGATCTAGCTCTGTACCTGTTAACTATCACAAGTTGTGACCTAGCTCTATACATGTTAACTATCACAAGTTGTGATCTAGCTCTATACCTGTTAACTATCACAAGTTGTGATCTTGTTCTATACCTGTTAACTATCACAAGTCGTGATCTAGTTCTGTGCCTGTTAACTATCACAAGTTGTGATCTAGTTCTATACCTGTTAACTATCAGAAGTTATGATCTAGTTATGTAGCTGTTAACTATCACAAGTTGTGATCTAGCTCTGTACCTGTTAACTATCACAAGTTGTGATCTTGTTATGTAGCTGTTAACTACCACAAGTTGTGATCTAGCTCTGTACCCGTTAACTATTACAAGTTGTGATCTAGTTATGTACCTGTTAACTGTCACAAGTTGTGATCTAGTTCTATACCTGTTAACTATCACAAGTTGTGATCTAGCTCTATACCTGTTAACTATCACAAGCTGTGATCTAATTCTGTACCTCTTAACTATCACAAGTGTGATCTAGCTCTATACCTCTTAACTATTGCAAGATGGGCTACGATACAATTCATATATCAGCACAGTTGCAACACATAAATATTTAGACTACCTAAAGGGTTATCTGAATCTAGTAGAAGGGAAGAAATGATAGGTTATCAAAGCTCAGACCAGGTGAATGATATCCAAAGATGCTGAAAGTGACCAACAAATAAATAATTCGCCAGTGAGAACACTACAACTAACAGGAAATTTGTCATTTTCCGGTATGTATTGTGGTAAAAGTTTCATGTATTCTAATTTATTTTGTTTGACAGAGCTCTTCAAGATTAAATGTTTATGTTGGATGTACTGAGGCCAGATAGGTGTATAAATGTGGGATTTGAGTGGTTGTCAAAAGTAATCCTATGACAGATTACAAGATTTTTATTTTCGTTAAAACCTTTTTGACCTATATGAAATGCAGATCAGATATGTACTGAATGGGGGGCGCGGTGGCTCAGTTGGTAGAGGTGCAGGCTGCAAGCCGAGAGGTCCTCGGTTCGAATCCCACCTGCGGCAACCACGTTGTGTCCTTGGGCAAGACACTTCACCCTGATTGCCTACATGGGGGCACGATGACACTGTGTACTGAGGCATACTGCACGTCGATGGTGCGCATGTCTTCAACCACTCTAACCCTGCCTGTGCTGCGGTGCAGAGTTCAGAGTTACAATGTTGGAGAGCTGACAGCTGCTCGTCGTTGCTCGGTGGTTGTCTCCGGGTACTCCGGCTTCCTCCACCCGTAAAACTGTCACGGTCACGATTAGCCATTGTGCATAAGTATGTGACCTTAAACACCAATAAGTAAATAAGTAATATGTACTGAATGGAAGTTATGTGCTGTGATTTGGAAGTTATATGCAGTTATTTGGAAGTTATATTTAGTGATTTGGAACTTATATGCAATGATTTGGAAGTTACATGTAGTGATTTGGAAGTTATTTGCAGTGATTTGGAAGTTATATGTAGTAATTTGGAAGTTATTTGTAGTGATTTGGGATCCTCTGTATTTAGTGAAACAAGTTACAAAACATTTTTCTTGTCTTGAAATGACTAGGACATTTTTTCACACATATTTAGATCCACTACATTTTTTAATGGTGGGGATTTTGCCATCATGTGGTATATATGCTTGTTATTAATGTAGTAAAACAAAATTATAACCTTGTCTCGGTTAATTATAACCTTGTCTCGGTGAGTGGTTTATGAATTTCAATGAGAATTTTTTTGTCCTTCACTTTTGTGCTGGATGAGTGATTTGAAATGGTTTTCTCAAATACTGGATGCAGATTCAGAAATTATGTATTTGGCCAAACAAAATAAACTAATTGATTCTCAGGCATTTTTTTTTCAAATCAATGGGAGAGTTTTATTTTTTCTTTTTCTTTTTCTTTTGCAAAAAGTGAGCAAAATGGAATGGATTTCGGCTGTCTTTTTATGCACAGAAATGTAGAAAGTGCATATTTATGCAAATAAATTTGTTTTTAATTTGAAAAATAAAACATTCCTCCGAAAACAAACTGTAGGTACTGCAATTCAAAGGCTTCATAATCTTTGATGCTTCCCCGTGGGAACCCCGGGAAGTAAGCAGCACTTGTTTACTGTGGTAAATCAGTTCCGCTTTACTAGTAAAATAGGACCCAGTCACCAATGCTTGGGGTGAAAGTCCTCTAAAATGGGCAACATGTAGATCAACGATTGACTAAACTTGACTTCATCTCCATGTTGTGTCACGATTAGCCATGGTGCATAAATATGTGACGTTAACCACCAACAAACAAACAAACAATCTTTGATGCTCTTCATATCTTTGAAGTAAAAGTATTTAATCTATGGGGGATTTGCCCCATTAAATTAATGGGAGAGTGCCTACAGTTAAAACTAAAAGTCCTGTCCTGAAATGCGCACAAATAGCACATCAATATGCGCGTTAATCTACGCGATATGACCATAGTAAGGTTATCAAATTCTGTAAATATGGCCTGTGCGCAAGCAATGTTTCAGCCAATGGACCTCCGGGTAACCCGGAGGTCCATTGGCAGAAACATTGCCCATGTTTGCTATGAGTAACCAGGAGAACCTGCCGTGTTTTGGATGCCTTTCGATATTGGCAATTGCGCGCAATTTATACGCGCAATTAAGCCTAGATAAGCGCACATTTTGTGACAGGACTTCTAGTTTTAACTGTATGCACTCTCCCATAAACTGTAACAAGGCAAACATATTGGAGACGGGAAATAAATAAATATGCATCAAACAAAAATTGTAAAAAGTTAAGGGTCTCCTTGAGTTTGTACTAATATTGGAAGAAACTGAAAGGCAATAAAAATGTCCAATGAAGGGGTTAAAATACAGTGAGGGATTGCCTGAGAATCAAAACACTTTTTTTTTATCCCTGGTTATACGTCAATACATATCTCATTGATAGAGTGTCAACATTAACAGTTAACATAGTGAGACATCTGTCTATTGTATGCCTTGATACAGTGTCATTATAACAGTTAGCATTGTGAAGATCTTCAGAGAGACATCTGTCTGTTGAATGCATTCCATTATTGTAACATTGGACAGTATTGTAATAACATTTTGTATTTATTGTTCCTGTGTTACAATGCTGGAGACACTATGCATGTCCATCTATTAAATGTAGTTACAATCCACAGCATCAGTAGATTGCATGTGTTTGTCATCATAAAATTTCCTTTGTTACAAGTTCATCTGGTACAGGCAGATGCATACTTCAAAGCATGTCTTTGTCTCTCATCGTGCAAGCTTCACGAAAAACATTATATCTTTTCCTCCTGTCGGCATTCTCTAAGGTAAATAGATTTTACCCTCAAGCAGCTGATGACTGTTGACTTTATAAAAACACCATTATATATTTTCCTCGTCGGCATTCTCTAGGTTAAATATTTTACCCACAAGCTGCTGATGACTGTTAACTTTATAAATACACCATTATATCATTTCCTCTTGTCAGCATTCTCTAGGTTAAATATTTTACCCACAATCTACTGATGACTGTTGACTTAATAGTTTTCAAATTATTAGATTTATAACCCATAATATTTTGTATGTACAGTGTTGACTTACTTCATTTCTAGAGGAAAATTTACTCACCCATAACTAGCCATGTTTAGTCTCTGTAATACAGTGGAGCCCACTTAATTGGATATCTCTTAACTGAATAATCCTGTTAATTGAATATAATTTCCCAATACAAAACCATTTACCATACCTCCATTACAAATTTGGTCTGTTAATTGAATATAGGTTGTAGAGTAAACTCCTGTTAATTGAATAAAAAATCTTGTAACCTGTCGAGAAATTTCCCTGACTCTCCCCAGTTTTCCTTTATTTTTAGACCTATTTTGCCTGAGGACATCCAATACAGCCATTAATCTATTATATCTTGTTTGACAGAGCTTATGGAGCTCTGTCAAACAAGATATAATAGAATAAATAAGTTTATCTCTAGAATAGGAAAGTGACACAATCCCTGTTAATTGAATACTCCTGTTAATTGAATAATTTTCATTGACAAAGTGACTATTCAATTAATAGGATTCCACTGTATTAGTAATATACTGAGTCAAAAAAAGAAAATATAATAGAAACAAATGTGAAAAAATAGCATAAATGATGAAATATAATAGTTCTGATGTTGCATGTTTGTGGACAAGAAGTCGTGCAAAGAGTTTAATGACATGTTGTTTTTGTCCACCCAGCCGTATACAATTTTGCTACAGATTTCAAAATAGCACATGCTAACTGGGAATGGCAAATTGAATGGGTGACCAACAATTTTCTTTGTGTTAAGTTGTGCTAGAGAACCTGGGTTATTGAGAAAACACTCTAGTGACATTTTAAAAAATGCCAAGGTTAACCGAAAATCAGAGGTTGCGTGCCATTGATATGCATGAGGCTGGGATACCACCAGATGAGCTCGCTGCCAAGTTCGGAATCACTGTGGGTGGCCACTATTTACTGTCTCATTGGAAGGTATAGAACCACTGGATCCACTGCCGACTGACTGCGTTCAGGTCAACCAATAGTTACGACCCCTGCACAAGACTGACACATCAGGACATCTCACTTGCGGGATCGCTTTCTTCTGGCGACGACAACAGCAGCAATTACTTATGGTAGAACTAACAATAAAATTAGTGCACAAACTATCCGCAACAGACTCGCTGAACATGGCATCCGCAGTAGGTGTCCATACCACAGACCAATCCTTACCCAACATCATCATACCGTCAGAATGGTTACGTCAGCCTGTTCGCTGGACTCAGCAGCATTGGAGCACAGTTCTTTTTAATGATGAATCATGATTTTGTCTACGGCGCACTGATGGTAGGGCAAGAGTGTATCACCGATGAGGAGAACGGTTTTCTGATGCTTGCGTGTGGGAGTGTGACTTTTCGGCGGGGGTAGTGTAATGGTTTGGGCAGGAATTTCCTTGCACCATCGAACGCAGTTGATCTTCATCGATGGTAATCTGAATGGACAGCGATATAGGGATGAAATTCTTAACGCTGTTGTTGTCGTGTTGTTCACCGCTAACTTCGGATTGCAGTTATTCCAGCAAGACAATGCCCGATGTCACGTGGCACGTATCTGTCATGACTTTCTTGAGAAGCAGAGCATCAACCTTCTTCCCTGGCCCCCACTTTCGCCAGATTTGTCGCCAATCGAGCATCTCTGCGATCAGTTGGACCGTCGTGTACAATTTCATGATCTTCAGTTGTTGGTCGATTTACATAATGTTTTAAGGCAGGAGTGGAACGCAATACCAAAGGTGACATCCAGAGACTTATCTGGTCCATGCGCTGATGATGTCTTGCCATCCAAGAGGCAAACAGTGGACATACATGCTATTGACTGCATGTGTGAACTTTTCATTTCATCCCATGTCTGAATTGCGACATCCTGACATGATGCTGGCAAAAATAAGAACATGAAATTATGCAATTTCATGCAGCTAGACTCGAAATATGAATTTACAATAATTTGTTTGGGATTAAAGTCGATAATACTGAAAAAAATTGTTCCTCAAAGTTTATTATACTTTCTTTTTTGACACAGTATATAATTCATTATGTGTTGTGCTGTATTAACTAGGGCTGCATGATATTCAAAACTGAATACCGGTATTGGTATTAAAAAAAATATCGCGGTATACCGGTAGATCGAAAACTGTTCAGATATATGAACACAAGTATCACAATCGAGACTCGAGGCATCACAGTCTGAACGAATTAGCATGCCTTGATGATGCTGTTCGAAACACCTTTACACAACGCAGATGATATCAAAATTGATTAATTTCAAAATTAGTTTATCAAATTTTCCCCAAAGATTTCAACAAAAGTATATCATGTGACCCCTCATTGGAACGAGCTCAACGAGCTCGTTCCAATGAGGGGGTCACATAATATGGTTTTGTTGAAATTTTTGAAAATTATTTTTTTAACTGCTGAATTTGTATATTACGAGGGCACAAGCAGACAATTCCTTGGATAAAGGGATAATATTATTCATTCGGGAACAAAGTTAAAAAACTCAAGACATCTTGAAAATTAAATTCTGGGTAAATAAATAAAGAGTTCTCAAAATGCATCTGTTTTTGTAATTCTCCACAACCAGTTCTCAAAATGCAGGTCTGGCATTCTTAAAAATGCAGGAGGCTAAAAATCACTCCCCACGCGTGGTCTAAGGAAGCAATTAGCTCTCCTGAAACTTACAAAAGCTAAAAGTGGCAGAATGAAGTATTACTCTTTGGGCTTTGCGCTTTGTACATTTTACTTGGTGGTGCTAACAAGATAGTGTCTATGAGACTGCTGAACTGCCCCCTGCACACCTCTGGGCCTCGGCTAGGCTCGGAGGTGTGGCAGGAGCATTGTGGCGGTCTTACAAACACCACTAACATACATGTAGCAGAGATTTGAAATTTGAAAAGATGTGGGTTTTAGGAATAGGCTGTTATGGTAACCATTATTTTCTAAGGCCAGGAGGTTTTGTTTTCGCGCTCCTTAATTTTTTTTAAGGCGAGCAGTAGGCGAGCGAATAAATCGCTCACCTGAAAATGCATCCCTGTTTTATTTATAAGATCTTTGTAAGTAGTGATGAACCTATTATCGGCATTGGCTATCGGCATCGACCGATAATGGGGTAATCGGTGAATCATCGGCATCGGCAAAAAGGGCATCATTTGCCGATAGGGGTGCGCCGATTGTTACAAAGTAAAAATAAACGGTCGTTTTTTTTTTACTCACGGCCATGTCGTCGAAATCAGTGTTTACACCTGAAACGTCCGGGGAACGTGTCAACACTACTGATTCTAAAATTCTGTGCATTTTAATATTCTAAGAATAATTTAAAGCTAAGCCACAATTTCAATTTGTCACACGGTCATGTATGATTCTTATTACATGGAAATCTCGGCCCTGTTTCTTAAGTTGTAACATCATTGTTTAAAATTTAGCCTTCCTATATTACTCCATTTTGGAAATCGCACAATTCTTATTGAAACAAATAGTGTCAGACTGTCGGTGCGGGTTTCATTTTTCATTTATTCATAAGTACTGTATTACGAAAAACAATCTGGTGGGAGACAAGTGAAGTAAATTATACAAGGCAGCTTCTTTGAAAACAATACACTGTGCGCATTCCATGGAGGATTAATGTCATTTCGTTCACAGGCATTTCGTTGGGAATGGGACAACCCACCCGAAACCAGCTAGGACAACCTACCCTGGGACAACTCGCCCCTAGTTTTTCATGCGCCACAGTTATCAGCTATTTGACTATGGTATTGGACTATGATTGGATTATATAAGTAATAACAAATGACCTATTCAGCTGTTATTACTTATAATACGATCATTGTTAATTAGCGGACAATAGATTTGTTTATTGGACTTAATTATGATGATATTAAAAGTAATATCAGGAATAATTCCAAATGAATTATTACTATCAGAAGTATAGTAATGGTGGCTGTGGGAGTCTCATTGATGGATGTTTCAGTGGCTTGACTGTTTGTAGTCTCGGACGTGTTCATGGCTTCATCTAAGTTAATGGGGAGCGCAATGGCTCAGTAGGTAGAGGTGCAGGCTGCAAGCCGAGAGGTCCTCGGTTCGAATCCCACCTGCTGCAACCGCATTGTGTCCTTGGGCAAGACACTTCATCTCCATTGCCTGCATGGGGGCACGATGACGCCGTGTACTAAGGTGTACTGCACGTCGATGGTACGCATGTCTTCAACCAATCTAACCCTGCTTGTGCTGCAGTGCGGAGTTGCGATGTTGGGGAGCTGGCAGCTGATCGTCGTTGCTCGGTGATTCTCTCCGGGTACTCCGGCTTCCTCCACCCGTAAAACTGTCACGGTTATGATTAGCCATTGTGCATAAATATGTGACCTTAAACATCAATAAATAAATAAATAAATCTAAGTTAATGATTGTTGACAGCTTAAAAAGCACATTTATTGTCTTATTAGTTTTAGATAAAGGAAAAGCAATCAACACTGTGATGAATCCATATCACGCTGAAACAACATGTCTGTTCATTTGATTTTTTCTCATCAAACAAATATCATTCCCCTTAGAGGGTACCCAACTGAAACCACATGACTAAAACAACACATCACTTCTGACTCGTCTCTACATGCAACAAATTCAGTATAGAACTACTATTTGTTTAATTCAGTCATTCTGGGAAGTTTTAATAGGATCACTGTGGATAATTTTCGATAAAATTGGATAATTTTTCGCTAAAACAGTGAGTAAAAGTTTGTTTTATATAGTACTACATGTATTCCCAAAAACTTTTTCTTCAAAAATCAGAAAAAAACAGGGGCAACCTGCACCAAAAAGTGGGACAACCCACCCCAAAAATAGGCCTCAGGCAGTTTGTCCCTGGGGCGGGTTGTCCCTGATCCGATTTCGTATACTGACTTTCGTATACAAAAGAAGACGTTTCGTACATATATCATCACTAGTACACAGGCAAATTTTGGGGGTTTTTAAGTATTTTTTTATATGAAATAATAGACTGTAAGGTATTATAATCCAGAATAAATTATCTTTTCATACGGGGTTGTTCTCTTTACTTGGCTCAAGGCAGTCATAACCCCATGTACGAAACGTCGTAGCTTGTGCACGAAACGTCCTACAAGTGTACGAACTGTCCAGCCCCATTCCATGGTGGGGCAGAATCACGTGATTTTCAAAATGGAGAGATCTATTCTGAACGTACATATTGAATATTGGGCTTATGACAGGCATGAGAAGAAAGGAATAAGTTGGATTTATCCAGAGTCAGGACAGTGTCTGTCGGTCTGTGTAGGAGTTCCCACAGGATTGCTATGAGTTTTAAATACATGTATATAGGATTTAATCTTATTGGGAGAATATGTAGTATTCCATGCAGGGAGAGTCAATCTGACACGGGTGATTCCGTTCTTCCCACTGAGGAATGGACTGCAGAAAACTATCGGATAAATTGTCTGGGGAGTTGATTTGGTGGCGAGTTGACCAAGAACCAAGAAACACAACCCCGCATTGACATTCTAATTGCAACTTTGCAGGGTTCGATAATGCATTTTCATGGAATTTAAAACATCGGAATCGGCATCGGTATCAGCCAATTATTAAATTTTTAACATCGGTATCGGCCGATGGTTTGTTTACCATATCGGTTCATCACTATTTGTAAGAATGCTTAACAAGCATATTCATATTTTAGAATGTCATAGGGGACCTCAAATCAAGCCCCTAGGTTCATATTTTAGAATGTCATAGCTAGGGACCTCAAATCAAGCCCCTGAGTTCATATTTTAGAATGTCATGGGGGATCTCAGATTTTAACACTGTTGGTAATAAAATAGGGTGAAATTTTTCTTTTTGTTCCTCTCAAACCACTGTTCCAAATACTTCCATATTCTTGATGTATATCATAAGTATGATTCACAAGTTAGTTGAAAACAAGCACCTGGGAATATATTTAGTGGTATCCTGATTTCATCATTCTGGGTAATGAGAGAAAAACATTAAAAAATCTTTTCTTAACCCTCCCTGTCACTTCTGATGCCTTAATAGAGGTCTCTGTTTACAAGTTTGTTCAAATCAAGCTCCTGATGTCATGTGTGAGAGGGTCTAGGCATCTTAATACTGACTAATGGAGGCAACATCAAAAATCATTTTCTCCCAAACCACTGGGCTGAAAGATATATGTGTACTGTGGTAAATAAGCTCTGTTTTACTGGCAACATGGATATAAACGATTGTCTGCACGGTCTGTTTTATTGGTAAAATAGGACCAGGTAACCTGTGTCTGGGGAGGAAGTCCTCTAAATGGGCAAAATGGATTAAGACACGTATGTAATTTTTCAGGGTTTTTATGAGATTTCAGGGTTTATTTCTGGTGAAAATTGACATTTTTGTTTGAAAACCTGTGGGTTCATCGAGTTTTTGATCAGTGTCCAGTTACTTTTTTCCCCTGGTAAATGATTGGCTGGACACAACTTTATATCCACGTTGTGGTCACAAATAGCCATTGTGCAGAAAAAAAATATGTGACTTTAAACAGCAATAAATAAATATTGATAATGATAATTTACAAATTTGTAAAAATTAACCCTTTACCTTAGGAATTGACTGTACCTGGCCAAATAATATACAAATTTTAAAAGAAAAAACTTCAACAAAACCATATCATATGACCCCTTATTGGAACTCGTTCCAATGAGGGTTCACATGATGTGGTCTTGTTGACATTTTAAAAAAATAATAATTAAAAATATAATTTTTTTTATTGTATTTGTTGGGTAAAGGGTTCAACCATTGTGTGATGTTGAGAGGTGTGAGCCCTTACCCCATCCTAACATGGTAATGGGGGAAAACATTCCAAAAAAAATGTTTTCAAACCGAATCCCCACACCAACCACCAACCCCACCCCCATCCTGCCCCCTCCACAGTAGTCTGATATCATATTTCTGGTATTATACTGAGTTATTGATTATATTTTTAAGAATGAATAGAATTTTGTCAGCTGCATGATACAGGTCTCTTTAAGCCATTTGTTTATTTCTTGTGGATAATACACATTGCACTTCTACTAAAATCATTATTCATCATTATTCTGGGTGGAGCGATTTGTTACAGCAATAGTTTTCATGGTATTGTGGAGAGGAACCATTTTATCATACAAATTAATCAATAACATCTGTTTATATGTTTCAGTAGCTGAACACCTCTATGCTTTGTTTTTAGTATTCTAGTAACAGGTGCTACTTTCTATGTGTCATTAACAATTACAAGGGTTTTTTTTGCACTGCGTCTAAATACATGATTTCTCTTACTGTAAAATATGATGATATCACTCAAAACAGGAATGTACATAAATCAAAGCATCAGTAAAACGTAAACATTGTTTTATTGTCAAAGAATGACAGAACCTTTATCAACAATCTGGTTAACCCTTTGCCCAACGAATCGACCTCATCCACCCGGGTAATATGCAAATTCAGCAGCTGAAAAAATGTTATTTTTAAAAAAAATTCAACCAAACCATATCATGTGACCCCCTCTTTGGAACGAGCTCATCGAGCTCGTTCCAATGAGGGGGTCACATGATATGGTTTGGTTGAAATTTTTTGAAAAATTTTAGAAAATGATATTTAAAATAAGACATTTTGATATCGTTTGCATTGGGGGAAGGGTTAAGGAACATGAAAAGCTCTCTGAACTGTTAGAGTACTAAGTTGAAGAATGACAGAGAACGTTGATCAACAATGTGGTTAAGGAACAAGCTCTCTTTACTGGTAGAGTGTTAAGTTGAAGAATGACAGAGAACGTTGATCAACAATGTGGTTAAGGAACAAGCTCTCTTTACTGGTAGAGTACTAAGTTGAAGAATGACAGAGAAGGTTGATCAACAATGTGGTTAAGGCACAACTCTCTGAACTGGTAGAGTGCTAAGTTGAAGAATGACAGAGAATGTTGATCAACAATGTGGTTAAGGAACAAGCTCTCTTTACTGGTAGAGTACTATGTTGAAGAATGACAGAGAACGTTGATCAACAATGTGGTTAAGGAACAATCTCTCTGTACTGGTAGAGTGTTAAGTTGAAGAATGACAGAGAACGTTGATCAACAATGTGGTTAAGGAACAAGCTCTCTTTACTGGTAGAGTACTAAGTTGAAGAATGACAGAGAACGTTGATCAACAATGTGGTTAAGGCACAACTCTCTGAACTGGTAGAGTGCTAAGTTGAAGAATGACAGAGAATGTTGATCAACAATGTGGTTAAGGAACAAGCTCTCTTTACTGGTAGAGTACTATGTTGAAGAATGACAGAGAACGTTGATCAACAATGTGGTTAAGGAACAATCTCTCTGTACTGGTAGAGTGTTAAGTTGAAGAATGACAGAGAATGTTGATCAACAATGTGGTTAAGGAACAAGCTCTCTTTACTGGTAGAGTACTAAGTTGAAGAATGACAGAGAACGTTGATCAACAATGTGGTTAAGAAACAAGCTCGTACTGGTAGAGTACTAAGTTGAAGAATGACAGAGAACGTTGATCAACAATGTGGTTAAGGAACAAGCTCTGTACTGGTAGAGTACTAAGTTGAAGAATGACAGAGAACGTTGATCAACAATGTGGTTAAGGAACAAGCTCTCTTTACTGGTAGAGTGTTAAGTTGAAGAATGACAGAGAATGTTGATCAACAATGTGGTTAAGGCACAAGCTCTCTTTACTGGTAGAGTACTAAGTTGAAGAATGACAGAGAACGTTGATCAACAATGTGGTTAAGGAACAAGCTCTCTTTACTGGTAGAGTACTAAGTTGAAGAATGACAGAGAACGTTGATCAACAATGTGGTTAAGGAACAACTCTCTGAACTGGTAGAGTGCTAAGTTGAAGAATGACAGAGAATGTTGATCAACAATGTGGTTAAGGAACAAGCTCTCTTTACTGGTAGAGTACTATGTTGAAGAATGACAGAGAACGTTGATCAACAATGTGGTTAAGGAACAATCTCTCTGTACTGGTAGAGTGTTAAGTTGAAGAATGACAGAGAACGTTGATCAACAATGTGGTTAAGGAACAAGCTCTCTTTACTGGTAGAGTACTAAGTTGAAGAATGACAGAGAACGTTGATCAACAATGTGGTTAAGGCACAACTCTCTGAACTGGTAGAGTGCTAAGTTGAAGAATGACAGAGAATGTTGATCAACAATGTGGTTAAGGAACAAGCTCTCTTTACTGGTAGAGTACTATGTTGAAGAATGACAGAGAACGTTGATCAACAATGTGGTTAAGGAACAATCTCTCTGTACTGGTAGAGTGTTAAGTTGAAGAATGACAGAGAATGTTGATCAACAATGTGGTTAAGGAACAAGCTCTCTTTACTGGTAGAGTACTAAGTTGAAGAATGACAGAGAACGTTGATCAACAATGTGGTTAAGAAACAAGCTCGTACTGGTAGAGTACTAAGTTGAAGAATGACAGAGAACGTTGATCAACAATGTGGTTAAGGAACAAGCTCTGTACTGGTAGAGTACTAAGTTGAAGAATGACAGAGAACGTTGATCAACAATGTGGTTAAGGAACAAGCTCTCTTTACTGGTAGAGTGTTAAGTTGAAGAATGACAGAGAATGTTGATCAACAATGTGGTTAAGGCACAAGCTCTCTTTACTGGTAGAGTACTAAGTTGAAGAATGACAGAGAACGTTGATCAACAATGTGGTTAAGGAACAAGCTCTCTTTACTGGTAGAGTACTAAGTTGAAGAATGACAGAGAACGTTGATCAACAATGTGGTTAAGGAACAATCTCTCTGTACTGGTAGAGTGTTAAGTTGAAGAATGACAGAGAATGTTGATCAACAATGTGGTTAAGGAACAAGCTCTCTTTACTGGTAGAGTGTTAAGTTGAAGAATGACAGAGAATGTTGATCAACAATGTGGTTAAGGAACAAGCTCTCTTTACTGGTAGAGTGTTAAGTTGAAGAATGACAGAGAATGTTGATCAACAATGTGGTTAAGGCACAACTCTCTGAACTGGTAGAGTGCTAAGTTGAAGAATGACAGAGAATGTTGATCAACAATGTGGTTAAGGAACAAGCTGTCTTTACTGGTAGAGTGTTAAGTTGAAGAATGACAGAGAACGTTGATCAACAATGTGGTTAAGGAACAAGCTCTCTTTACTGGTAGAGTACTAAGTTGAAGAATGACAGAGAACGTTGATCAACAATGTGGTTAAGGAACAAGCTCTCTTTACTGGTAGAGTACTAAGTTGAAGAATGACAGAGAACGTTGATCAACAATGTGGTTAAGGAACAAGCTCTGTACTGGTAGAGTACTAAGTTGAAGAATGACAGAGAATGTTGATCAACAATGTGGTTAAGGAACAAGCTCTCTTTACTGGTAGAGTGTTAAGTTGAAGAATGACAGAGAATGTTGATCAACAATGTGGTTAAGGAACAAGCTCTCTTTACTGGTAGAGTGTTAAGTTGAAGAATGACAGAGAATGTTGATCAACAATGTGGTTAAGGCACAACTCTCTGAACTGGTAGAGTGCTAAGTTGAAGAATGACAGAGAATGTTGATCAACAATGTGGTTAAGGAACAAGCTGTCTTTACTGGTAGAGTGTTAAGTTGAAGAATGACAGAGAACGTTGATCAACAATGTGGTTAAGGAACAAGCTCTCTTTACTGGTAGAGTACTAAGTTGAAGAATGACAGAGAACGTTGATCAACAATGTGGTTAAGGAACAAGCTCTCTTTACTGGTAGAGTACTAAGTTGAAGAATGACAGAGAATGTTGATCAACAATGTGGTTAAGGCACAACTCTCTGAACTGGTAGAGTGCTAAGTTGAAGAATGACAGAGAATGTTGATCAACAATGTGGTTAAGGAACAAGCTCTCTTTACTGGTAGAGTGTTAAGTTGAAGAATGACAGAGAATGTTGATCAACAATGTGGTTAAGGAACAAGCTCTCTTTACTGGTAGAGTGTTAAGTTGAAGAATGACAGAGAATGTTGATCAACAATGTGGTTAAGGAACAAGCTCTGTACTGGTAGAGTACTAAGTTGAAGAATGACAGAGAATGTTGATCAACAATGTGGTTAAGGAACAAGCTCTCTGTACTGGTAGAGTACTAAGTTGAAGAATGACAGAGAATGTTGATCAACAATGTGGTTAAGGAACAAGCTCTCTTTACTGGTAGAGTACTAAGTTGAAGAATGACAGAGAACGTTGATCAACAATGTGGTTAAGGAACAAGCTCTGTACTGGTAGAGTACTAAGTTGAAGAATGACAGAGAATGTTGATCAACAATGTGGTTAAGGAACAAGCTCTCTTTACTGGTAGAGTGTTAAGTTGAAGAATGACAGAGAATGTTGATCAACAATGTGGTTAAGGCACAACTCTCTGAACTGGTAGAGTGCTAAGTTGAAGAATGACAGAGAATGTTGATCAACAATGTGGTTAAGGAACAAGCTGTCTTTACTGGTAGAGTGTTAAGTTGAAGAATGACAGAGAACGTTGATCAACAATGTGGTTAAGGAACAAGCTCTCTTTACTGGTAGAGTACTAAGTTGAAGAATGACAGAGAACGTTGATCAACAATGTGGTTAAGGCACAACTCTCTGAACTGGTAGAGTGCTAAGTTGAAGAATGACAGAGAATGTTGATCAACAATGTGGTTAAGGAACAAGCTCTCTTTACTGGTAGAGTGTTAAGTTGAAGAATGACAGAGAATGTTGATCAACAATGTGGTTAAGGAACAAGCTCTCTTTACTGGTAGAGTGTTAAGTTGAAGAATGACAGAGAATGTTGATCAACAATGTGGTTAAGGCACAACTCTCTGAACTGGTAGAGTGCTAAGTTGAAGAATGACAGAGAATGTTGATCAACAATGTGGTTAAGGTACAAGCGCTCTGTACTGGTAGAGTACTAAGTTGAAGAATGACAGAGAACGTTGATCAACAATGTGGTTAAGGAACAAGCTCTCTTTACTGGTAGAGTGTTAAGTTGAAGAATGACAGAGAATGTTGATCAACAATGTGGTTAAGGCACAACTCTCTGAACTGGTAGAGTGCTAAGTTGAAGAATGACAGAGAATGTTGATCAACAATGTGGTTAAGGAACAATCTCTGTACTGATAGAGTACTAAGTTGAAGAATGACAGAGAACATTGATCAACAATGTGGTTAAGGAACAAGCTCTCTTTACTGGTAGGGTACTAAGTTGAAGAATGACAGAGAACGTTGATCAACAATGTGGTTAAGGAACATGCTCTCTGTACTGGTAGAGTACTAAGTTGAAGAATGACAGAGAAGGTTGATCAACAATGTGGTTAAGGAACAAGCTCTCTTTACTGGTAGAGTACTAAGTTGAAGAATGACAGAGAAGGTTGATCAACAATGTGGTTAAGGAACAAGCTCTCTTTACTGGTAGAGTACTAAGTTGAAGAATGACAGAGAATGTTGATCAACAATGTGGTTAAGGCACAACTCTCTGAACTGGAAGAGTACTAAGTTGAAGAATGACAGAGAAGGTTGATCAACAATGTGGTTAAGGCACAACTCTCTGAACTGGAAGAGTACTAAGTTGAAGAATGACAGAGAACGTTGATCAACAATGTGGTTAAGGCACAAGCTCTCTGTACTGGTAGAGTACTAAGTTGAAGAATGACAGTGAAGGTTGATCAGCAATGTGGTTAAGGAACAAGCTCTCTTAATTGGTAGAGTGCGAAGTTGAAGAATGACAAGAGAATGTTGATCAGCAATGTGGTTAAGGAAAAAGCTCTCTTTACTGTTAGAGTACTAAGTTGAAGAATTTCAGAGAATGTTGATCAACAATGTGGTTAAGGAACAAGCTCTCTTTACTGGTAGAGTGTTAAGTTGAAGAATGACAGAGAACGTTGATCAACAATGTGGTTAAGGAACAAGCTCTGTACTGGAAGAGTACTAAGTTGAAGAAAGACAGAGAATGTTGATCAACAATGTGGTTAAGAAACAAGCTCTCTGTACTGGTAGAGTGTTAAGTTGAAGAATGACAGAGAATGTTGATCAAGAAACAAGCTCGTACTGGTAGAGTACTAAGTTGAAGAATGACAGAGAACGTTGATCAACAATGTTGTTAAGGAACAAGCTCTCTTTACTGGTAGAGTACTAAGTTGAAGAATGACAGAGAATGTTGATCAACAATGTGGTTAAGGAACAAGCTCTCTTAATTGGTAGAGTGCTAAATTAAAAGATGATATCAAAATTTATTATTCTAAATATTATTTTTTAAAAGTTTCAAAAATTTCAACAGTACCACATCATATGGCATCTCATTGCAACAAGCTCAAGGCACTTGTTCCCAGGGTATTCACATTTGATATGGTTCTGTGAAATGTGTTTTGAAAAATAATTGTTATCAACTGCTGATTTTGTATATTACACTGACAAATGTGGGTGATTCATTAGGTAAAAGGTTGGGGGGAAGGGGGTCTGACAACATTCATGTTCATGAGATTGCTCTTGCCATCTTCGTGTCATTTTAGTCTTGACATTGAGGCTTTGAACACCAAACACCCTTACTCTTTCATCATTGATGGGGCAGGGTGGTATTGCCGTAACCGGTTCTCGTCAGATCACTGAAGTTAACATCAAGTCCGGTTAGTCCTTGGATGGGTGACCGTCTGAGCGATCGATTCGAACTCTCGCATTGTGTCCTTGGGCAAGGCACTTAACCCCGATTGTCCTTATGGGGACACGATGACGCTGTGTACTAAGGCGTACTGCACGTAGATGGTGCACATTTCTTCAACCAGTCTAACCCTGCCTGTGCTGCAGTGCGGAGTTACGATGTTAGGGAACTGGCAGCTGCTCGTCGGTGCTCGGTGGTTCTCCCCAGGTGCTCCGGCTTCCTCCACCTGTAAAACTGTCACAGTCATGATTAGCCATTGTGCACAAGTATGTGACCTTAATCCTTTACTAAACGAATCGCCTGCATCCACCCGCATAATTTGCAAATTCAGCAGTTGAAAAAATATTATTTTTCAAAACATTTCAACAAAACCATATCATGTGACCCCTCGTTGGAACGAGCTCGTTCCAACGAGGGTTCACATGATATGGTTTTGTTGAAATTTGGTTAAACACCAATAAGTAAATAAATATTTCATCATTGATAACTTGACAGGTCAGGAAAAAAATAATCTAAAGTTACAAGAAATTGAAAACCCAATAATACAGTACGGCTGCCATGGACTAGCCACTTTTCAAGGGTGGGCAATATTTCCACGGTCACAATAATATTGGATTCCAAACACAAATTATAGAAATAATCACCAAAGATGTAATTAATGAAGCATACAACCCAGTGCTTTATTAATGAAAAGTTTTGCTGATGATGATTTTTAATACCTGGTACAGTGAAGCCCACTTAATTGGATATCTCTTAACTGAATAACCCTGTTAACTGAATATAATTTCCCAACACAAAACCATTTACCATACCGCCAGTACAAATTTGACCTGTTAATTGAATATAAGTTATAGAGTAAACTCCTGTTAATTGAATAAAAAATCTTATAACCTGTCAAAAAATTACTCTGACTCTCCCCAGTTTTCCTTTGTTTATAGACCTATTTGGCCTCAGTACATCCAATACAGGCACTTAATCTATTATATCTTGTTTGACAGAGCTTCTGGAGGTCTGTCAAACAAGATATAATAGAATAAATACTAGGTTTATCTCTAGAATACAGGAAAGTGACAATCCCTGTTAATTGAATACTCCTGTTAATTGAATAATTATGTCTCCCCTTCCCAGAAGGGAGACATATTGTTTTAGTGCATATTCTTCTTCTTCTTCTTCTTCTTCTTCTTCTTCTTCTTCGTTTCTTCTTCTTCTTATACAAACTTTGTCCGGGGCATAACTTTTTTGTCTTTTGACCTAGACCTTAGATATTTGACATGTGGATGTATCACCATGAGCCGGTGTGTCACGTACCATAGTGACCTTCATGTGACCTTGACCTTTGACCTGAAGGTCAGATTTATGTGCTTTTTAAGGGAAACTTTGTCTGGAGCATAATCTTTTTGTCTTTTGACCTAGACCTTAGATATTTGGCATGTGGATGTATCACCATGAGCCGGTGTGTTGCATACCATAGTGACCTTCATGTGACCTTGACCTTTGACCTGAAGGTCAGATTTATGTGCTTTTTTAACGGAAACTTCGTCCGGACCAGAACTTTTTTGTCTTTTGACCTAGACCATAGATATTTGGCATGATTGTCAATATTATTCATGTATATATAATTTGCAGTGCATTGAATAGAAAGGAAGGGGAGACATATGTTTTAGTGTGCTAAAACAGCTTCTAGTTTTCATTGACAAATTGTCTATTCAATTATTCAGGGTTCCACTGTACTAGTAAATGCTTACGTGAACATCACAGCCCAGCCAAGGATTACAACCAGTCCATGATGATTGTACAGTTAAAACTAGAAGTCCTGTCACGAACTGTGCGCTTATCTAGGCTTAATTGTGCGTAGGAATTGCGTGCAATTGCCATATCGAATGGCATACAAAGCACGGCAGGTTCTCCTGGTTACTCATAGCAAACACAGGCAATGTTTCTGCCAATGGACCTCCGGGTTACCCGGAGGTCCATTGGCTGAAACATTGCTTGTGCACAGGCCATATGTACATAATTTGATAGCCTTACTATGGTCATAACGCATAGATTGACGCGCAGATCGACATGCTATTTGTGCACATTTCATGACAGGACTTGTAGTTTTAACTGTATTGTATATCCATGTGTGTCTGTGACTTGTAAAATATTTCATCTTCTACCTCATGTATTTTATTGATTACCCTGTTGGATGGTTCGTACTTCTTAAAGATCATGTCACGAAAACTTATGTTTAAAAAGACTTTTAACAACTTGTAACATCCCCAACATATAATAATCCCTTGTTGTCATCTACAAGTGTTGTTTTTTCTTGTAAGAGAAGGATTAGAGGCTGTGTGTAGATATTTCTTCTACAAACACTATCATTGTATGAGCTGTGTTTGAGGTTCACCTGGAATATTGACAGTCAACAATAGAATCAACAAACACTACTGCCTCTGGTAAAATGGACTGAGAATTTCATTCAAACAGAAACCAAGACTTTAAGTTTTCTGTCCACTTTCCTTAAGTAAAATCATAATAGTTAAAAAGAAACACAAAAACATTTCCAAGATTTAACAGTGACTGTCGGGAAGAAAAGCAGGCGAGTGAATAATTGCTATCCCCATTTTGATTTTGCGAGAGTGAAGAATTCAGGAGAGTGATTTTGACATTACAGCCCAGCACTAACCACAAAATGACCATACAAATTTTGTTATTTTTTTAATTTTTGCTCTAAAAATATACCTTTTGACACCTCATTGAAACAAGCTCATTGAGCTCGTTCCAACGAGGTGTCATAAGCTATATATGAATTAACTCCTAGCATTCTAGTAGTATTTCAAAATTTTTGTTATTGACCCCATATTTCCCATCCAGTATGAACAATTTAACAAATTACATCTTGTTTGACAGAGCTCAGTGAGCTCTGTCAAACAAGATATAATTTATTAAATTCTCAGTTGCATTGTGGGAAAAATTTGCTGCTGAAAACTTGGGTATTTTGACATCAGTGTGCAGAAGGTTAAGCAAAAAATAATAGATTCCAGTTATGCGAGGTAATGTTTTTTAAGTATCATCTCCTACTTCGGTCAGGTAACGGATGAAATGCGATATATAACTTGCAGTTTACAGTGAAATCTAGAAGTCCTGTCACGAACTGTGCGCTTATCTAGGCTTAATTGCGCGTAGGAATTGCGCACAATCGCCATATCGAATGGCATCCAAAGCACGGCAGGTTTTCCTGGTTACTCATAGCAAACACGGGCAATGTTTCTGCCAATGGACCTCATAGCTGAAACATTGCTTGTGCACAGGCCATATTTACAGAATTTGATAGCCTTACTATGGTCATATCACGTAGATTAACGCGCATATCGACGTGCTACTTGTGCGCATTTCAGGACAGGACTTTTAGTTTTAACTGTAGACATAATTTCTACACACATGAAGGCAAGTGATTAATTGCTGCCTAAGTGAAAACTTTACGAGAGTGATGGCAAATGAGAGTGATAGCTCTCCTTTCCCGGCAACCCCTGATTTAATCCAAGGCCTTTTATGAGCAAAATTTAGGCACAACTCCCTGTATGAAATGTCTTTGGCCTTTTCACTCGATCACTGGCACAGTGATGTTTTGTGTCTGTAGAATTAAAACATAGTTTGGTGAACTTCAGCAGGTTTGTGTGACCGATGTGGATTCTACATGATGCCTGCCACATTGGTCATGACAAGTTTTGATGGTTATTGTGTATCCTACATCAGGCTTAATTAAGGCCTTAGATTCTCAAATTGCTAGCTATGTTAAAAATCACTCCACTCAGCAAAGTGAGGGATACTGAGTTAAGGAAATTTGAGGGGACCCCCATGGCCATTTTTACTTTTGTAGACATTTTCTACAGCTCTTCAAATATCTACTCAAATAACAATAAGTTTAACGATGCAAATTTTCTCTTTTATCTGGTTAAGATGCCATTTTATTTGTTAAAATATTATAAACTTTTGGGGCTGACCTGAACATATGATGCAAATCGACTAATCTTTGGGAAAAAAGACCGTTAGCACCTGAATAAAGAGAAATGGACATAACTCCAGCAATAAGTAATAAGAAATGCTTGTGCCAATAATAAATCAACCCGCAATAGCAACGCTGCAACCAGCTTTCTGTTATTGTAATTGTCGGTGCAGGTTATCCTTAATGTTCAACCAATGATTGGAACCGGCCTTCACAATTGTCCGATTATGGGCAATTGGATGACAACGGCAATATGGCTCCTGGAACATTGGTTCAACTGATTGTTGCCAAGCATTTTGTGATGATGATGTCAATGATATCATTCAATAAAGGCGAAAAGCCACCACAATGTGTTTTCTTAATCTCTCTAGACACCCCTTTACAGGATATACAAGTTAAACAGCATGTAAAGCTTAACAATTGAGCGTACTTGCGGCAATCGCCAGTTCAAACCGAAGGGAAGGTTGCACTCCATTGACTCAGATCGCAGTAAAAACTACCTAAGACAGTGTACAATACTGCTGCCGTCGACTGGTCTTAATCCACGTGTGAGCTCTGATGTCCACGCATGTGTTTACCAGGTACAGTGGAGCCCACTTAATTGGATATCTCTTAATTGTATATCCCTGTTAATTGAATATAATTTCTCAACACAGAACCATTTTCCTTTCCTCCAGTACAAATTTCACCTGTTAATTGAATATAGGTTATAGAGTAAACTCCTGTTAATTGAATAAAAACATCTTGTAACCTGTCGAGAAATAACTCTGGCCCTCCCCAGTTTTCCTTTGTTTATAGACCTATTTGGCCTCAGTAATCCTACACAGGCATTTAATCTATTATATCTTGTTTGACAGAGCTCATGGAGCTCTGTCAAGCAAGATATAATAGAATAAATGCTAAGTTTATCTCTTGAATTTAGGAAAGTGACATAATCCCTGTTAATAGAATACTCCTGTTAATTGAATAATTTTCATTGGCAGTGTCTATTCAATTAACAGGGTTCCACTGTAATAAAAATCATTACCAGCAAAAAATTAATTAATGAAATACCGGGTTTTTCATTAATTAAATTATTGATGATTATTCCTACTACAGTTAAAACTAGAAGTCCTGTCATGAAATGCGTACAAATAGCATGTCGATTAGCGCGTTAATCAACGCGCTATGACCCTACTAAAGCTATCAAATTCTGTACATATGGCCTGTACACCAGCAATGTTTCTGCCAATGGACCTCCGGGTAACCCGGCAGTCCATTGGCAGAAACATTGCCTGTGTTTGCTATGAGTAACCAGAAGAACCTGTCGTGCTTTGGATGCCATTTGATATGGCAATTGCGCGCAATTAAGCCTAGATAAGCGCACAGATCGTGACAGGACTTCTAGTTTTAACTGTAGTGTGTGAAATGGAACATTATTGTTCCTGTGAAAATATTGCCCACGCGTGGAAAGTGACCACTCCAAGATGGCTGCACTGAAAAGCAAACTTCAAAAAAATTTATAACATGTGCATTGCAACTTATTTTGCTTCTTACTGTAATCATCAGTTTAATATCCAATAATATTCCTGTGTAGGGTGAGTGTGCACAACACAATATTATCCCTGTGCCTAAAGCAAGTGGCAAAACAAGTTTATATATATTACTTACTATATAGAAATCAATCAGTCGTTTACATTTAAACACTTGAAATCTCTTGAAACTTATTATATAAAGTTAAGGTTAGGTATTTGAGTAATCGGTTAAGTAAATTCTGTAAATTTCTCAGCATTGCATTGAGAGGATAAAAAATATGGATGAGATTAGGTTAATCTTCTATTCATGCAGTTCAATAATATATTGTTTGCTGAACTCTTGTATTAATGTAGTCACTTAGTTCAGCTGTTCTAATGTCAACAGGTATTCTACTTCAAAGCAGACATTACCCACTTCTCACGTCAGACATCTTCAGTCAAGAAGTTAGATCTAGAGCTGGGTGGGTGTTTTTTTGTTTGTTTTCCGGTTTGGTTATGATTTTTGTGGTAAACCGGAAATCCAAACTGCAAGACCCAGCAAATATCGATTGTACAGTTTCACTGTATTTGTGCATAAACTCATCTTACTGAGACGGAAATGGATTGTGGCCCCTATGGAATCTTGTCATTTAGTCTATCTGGAAAAGGGGCGAGTACATCATGTTTTCATTGGCATAGTTTCTCCCTTATTGACTCGTCTACAGGATGCAGGGCAGGTTAATAAGTTTCTTCCTTATTGACTCGTCTACAGGACACAGGACAGGTTAATAAGTTTCTTCCTTATTGACTCGTCTGCAGGATGCAGGACAGGTTAATAATAAGTTTCTCCCTTATTGACTTGTCTACAGGATGCAGGACAGGTTAATAAGTTTCTTCCTTATTGACTCGTCTACAGGACACAGGACAGGTTAATAAGTTTCTTCCTTATTGACTCGTCTGCAGGATGCAGGACAGGTTAATAATAAGTTTCTCCCTTATTGATTCGTCTACAGAACGCAGGACAGGTTAATAAGTTTCTTCCTTATTGACTCGTCTACAGGACGCAGGACAGGTTAATAAGTTTCTCCCTTATTGACTTGTCTACAGGATGCAGGACAGGTTAATAAGTTTCTTCCTTATTGACTCGTCTACAGGACACAGGACAGGTTAATAAGTTTCTCCCTTATTGACTCGTCTGCAGGACGCAGGACAGGCTAATTAGGTTCTCTCTTATGGACTTGTCTACAGGACACAGGACAGGTTAATAAGTTTCTTCCTTATTGACTCGTCTACAGGACGCAGGACAGGTTAATAAGTTTCTCCCTTATTGACTTGTCTACAGGATGCAGGACAGATTAATAAGTTTCTCCCTTATTGACTTGTCTATAGGACGCAGGACAGGTTAATAAGTTTCTCCCTTATTGACTCGTCTACAGGACGCAGGACAGGTTAATAAGTTTCTCCCTTATTGACTCGTCTAAGGGACACAGGACAGGTTAATAAGTTTCTCCTTTATTGACTCATCAACAGGACGCAGGACAGGTTAATAAGTTTCTCCCTTATTGACTCGTCTACAGGATGCAGGACAGGTTAATAAGTTTCTCCCTTGTTGACTTGTCTACAGGACGCAGGACAGGTTAATAAGTTTCTCCCTTATTGACTCGTCTAAGGGACGCAGGACAGGTTAATAAGTTTCTCCTTTATTGACTCGTCTACAGGACGCAGGACAGATTAATAAGTTTCTCCCTTATTGACTCGTCTGCAGGACGCAGGACAGGCTAATTAGTTTCTCCCTTATTGACTCGTCTACAGGATGCAGGACAGGTTAATAAGTTTCTCCCTTATTGACCTGTCTACAGGATGCAAGACAGGTTAATAAGTTTCTCCTTTATTGACTTGTCTACAGGACGCAGGACAGGTTAATAAGTTTCTCCCTTATTGACTCGTCTACAGGATGCAGGACAGGTTAATAAGTTTCTCCCTTATTGACTCGTCTACAGGACACAGGACAGGTTAATAAGTTTCTCCCTTATTGACTTGTCTACAGGACGCAGGACAGGTTAATAAGTTTCTCCCTTATTGACTCATCTAAGGGACGCAGGGCAGGTTAATTAGTTTCTCCCTTATTGACTTGTCTAAGGGACGCAGGACAGGTTAATAAGTTTCTCCTTTATTGACTTGTCTACAGGACACAGGACAGGTTAATAAGTTTCTCCCTTATTGACTCGTCTAAGGGACGCAGGACAGGTTATTAAGTTTCTCCTTTATTGACTCATCTACAGGACGCAGGACAGTTTAATAAGTTTCTCCTTTATTGACTCGTCTACAGGATGCAGGACAGTTTAATAAGTTTCTCCTTTATTGACTCGTCTACAGGATGCAGGACAGGTTAATAAGTTTCTCCCTTGTTGACTCATCTACAGGATGCAGGACAGGTTAATAAGTTTCTCCCTTGTTGACTCGTCTGCAGGACGCAGGACAGGCTAATTAGTTTCTCCCTTATTGACTTGTCTAAGGGACGCAGGACAGGTTAATAAGTTTCTCCTTTATTGACTCGTCTACAGGACGCAGGACAGATTAATAAGTTTCTCCTTTATTGACTCGTCTACAGGACACAGGACAGGTTAATAAGTTTCTCCCTTATTGACTTGTCTACAGGACGCAGGACAGATTAATACGTTTCTCCTTTATTGACTCGTCTACAGGACACAGGACAGGTTAATAAGTTTCTCCCTTATTGACTTGTCTACAGGACGCAGGACAGATTAATAAGTTTCTCCTTTATTGACTCGTCTACAGGACACAGGACAGGTTAATAAGTTTCTCCCTTATTAACTTGTATACAGGACCGAGGACAGATTAATAAGTTTCTCCCTTATTGACTTGTCTACAGGATGCAGGACAGATTAATAAGTTTCTCCTTTATTGACTTGTCAACAGGATGCAGGACAGGTTAATAAGTTTCTCCCTTGTTGACTCGTCTACAAGATGCAGGACAGGTTAATAAGTGTCTCCCTTACTGACTTGTCTACAGGATGCAGGATAGGTTAATAAGTTTCTCCCTTGTTGACTCGTCTACAGGATGCAGGACAGGTTAATAAGTTTCTCCCATATTGACTCGTCTGCAGGATGCAGGACAGGCTTATTAGTTTCTCCCTTATTGACTCATCTACAGGACGCAGGACAGGTTAATAAGTTTCTCCCTTATTGACTCGTCTACAGGACGCAGGACACGTTGATAAGTTTCTCTCTTATTGACTCGTCTACAGGACGCAGGACAGGTTAATTAGTTTCTCCCTTATTGACTCGTCTACAGGACGCAGGACAGGTTAATAAGTTTCTCTCTTATTGACTCGTCTGCAGGTTGCAGGACAGGCTTATTAGATTCTCCCTTATTGACTCGTCTACAGGACGCAGGACAGGTTAATAAGTTTCTCCCTTATTGACTCGTTTACAGGACACAGGACAGGTTAATAGTTTCTTCCCCCTTGTTGACTCATCTGCAGGACGCAGGACAGGCTAATTAGTTTCTCCCTTATTGACTTGTCTAAGGGACGCAGGACAGGTTAATAAGTTTCTCCTTTATTGACTCGTCTACAGGACGCAGGACAGATTAATAAGTTTCTCCTTTATTGACTCGTCTACAGGACACAGGACAGGTTAACAAGTTTCTCCCTTATTGTCTTGTCTACAGGACGCAGGACAATTAATAAGTTTCTCCTTTATTGACTCGTCTACAGGACACAGGACAGGTTAATAATTTTCTCCCTTATTGACTTGTCTACAGGACGCAGGACAGATTAATAAGTTTCTCCTTTATTGACTTGTCTACAGGACGCAGGACAGGTTAATAAGTTTCTCCCTTATTGACTCGTCTACAGGATGCAGGGCAGGTTAATAAGTTTCTCCCTTGTTGACTCGTCTACAGGACGCAGGACAGGTTAATAAGTTTCTCCCCTACAGGATGCAGGACAGGCTAATTAGTTTCTCCCTTATTGACTTGAATACAGGATGCAGGACAGGCTAATTAGTTTCTCCCTAATTGACTTGTCTAAGGGATGCAGGACAGGTTAATAAGTTTCTCCTTTATTGACTCGTCTACAGGACACAGGACAGGTTAATAAGTTTCTCCCTTATTGACTCGTCTACAGGACACAGGACAGGTTAACAAGTTTCTCCCTTATTGACTCATCTACAGGATGCAGGACAGGTTAATAAGTTTCTCCCTTATTGACTCATCTGCAGGATGCAGGACAGGCTAATTAGTTTCTCTCTTATTGACTTGTCTACTGGATGCAGGACAGGTTAATAAGTTTCTCCCCTGTTGACTTGTCTACAGGATGCAGGACAGGTTAATAAGTTTCTCCTTTATTGACTTGTCTACAGGACACAGGACAGGTTAATAAGTTTCTCCCTTATTGACTCGTCTACAGGATGCAGGACAGGTTAATAAGTTTCTCCCTTGTTGACTCGTCTACAAGATGCAGGACAGGTTAATAAGTTTCTCCCTTACTGACTAGTCTACAGGATGCAGGACAGGTTAATAAGTTTCTCCCTTGTTGACTCGTCTACAGGATGCAGGACAGGTTAATAAGTTTCTCCCTTATTGACTCGTCTGCAGGATGCAGGACAGGCTTATTAGTTTCTCCCTTATTGACTCGTCTACAGGATGCAGGACAGGTTAATAAGTTTCTCTCTTATTGACTCGTCTACAGGATGCTGGACAGGTTAATTAGTTTCTCCCTTATTGACTCGTCTACAGGACGCAGGACAGGTTAATAAGTTTCTCTCTTATTGACTCGTCTGCAGGATGCAGGACAGGCTTATTAGTTTCTCCCTTATTGACTCGTCTACAGGATGCAGGACAGGTCAATAAGTTTCTCCCTTATTGACTCGTCTACAGGACGCAGGACAGGTTAATAAGTTTCTCTCTTATTGACTCATCTGCAGGATGCAGGACAGGCTTATTAGTTTCTCCCTTATTGACCCGTCTACAGGACGCAGGACAGGTTAATAAGTTTCTCCCTTATTGACTCGTCTACATGATGCAGGAGAGGTTAATAAGTTTCTCCCTTATTGACTCATCTACAGGACGCAGGACAGGTTAATAAGTTTCTCCCTTATTGACTCGTCTACAGGACGCAGGACAGGTTAATAAGTTTCTCCCTTACTGACTCGTCTAAGGGACGCAGGGCAGGTTAATTAGTTTCTCCCTTATTGACTCGTCTAAGGGTCACTAAGGTTCTCGGTTTTATGTTTTAGGCCACATAATCTACAGAATGGCATGGGTGGTGGTGTATTTCATCCCTGAGAGCAAGAAGGCTTTGCAATGCTAAAGCATTGCAAAGCTTCTTGCATTCAAGGGACAAAATTATGAATTTTTTCAACTTGGGAAAAATATCACGCATAAACCATTTAATTTTAATTTTTTTATAAGTTTACATTGGTTATAAAAGAAAGCATGCGGCAGCCAATAGGACCATGCGGGAGGGCCTGAGAAACAGATTTTTAACTTTTTTAGTCCTTATTTAGTTCAAATATCAACTCATTTTTATTTAACTGTCTACACTGCGATCCACTTCAGCAAAGCAGAACACAGTTTTAAAATGGGTACACTTTATTTCCAGAAAATCACATGATGCTGCCGTGATATGCCAAAAAGTTACGATTAAAAATCGAAAATTGATACACGTACATCCGACATATTTTCAAATAGTCAACAATCATCGATTTTTGTTTGGTTTTACTCGTCATAGTACAAGTGTCTATTCCCAGAAAGTTCTGAATGGTATTTGCACAGATAATATCACAATCATGAATTACTAACAAGAAAAATCACATCCCACAAAGGCCAAAATGCACCCCTTCCCCAACATACACACACAGAAATCGGTGCATGTAAAGAAACTCCACATGTAAAAAGGGGAAATTGGATTAAATTGCATGCATCATGAAAAATGAAATTACACTTTTTGCCCATTCTAGAAGAGGGAATTATATGCTTCGCACAGGTAATCACAGGTGGTAGTGATAATGGGGGTGGGAGGTGGGGGGGGGGGGGGGGGGCTTGAAGAAAATAGGGAGGTGTGAGGGGATATTCGAACCAATGGTTTGTAACATGGCATAGATGGGATTAGTGAATTTTTAGCCTATGAACCACTGAGTGCAACCCAGTCCAAGAGCTGAAATTATTTAGTTCTTCCCATGTGTATTGTTTGCACGCATACTTTTCCCTGAAATTCATCCAATATCCCTGAAAATCACCTCAAGTTGCCTGAAACTTTTCTTCTGAGATTAACGTATTTGGGTTCTTGGGAGTTGCTAAGCCCATTGGAAAAAATATACATTAAGGTTACAAATGAATCAAATTCATCTCATCTAATTGTTGTGTTCTCATTGTCTCACATTTTCTCACTTATTAACCTGTCCTGCATCCTGCAGACAAGTCAATAAGGGAGAAACTTATTAACCTGTCATGCGTCCCTTAGACGAGTCAACAAGGGAGAAACTTATTAACCTGTCCTGCATCCTGTAGACGAGTCACTAAGGGAGAAACTTATTAACCTGTCCTGCGTCCTGTAGACAATTCAATAAGGGAGAAACTTATTAACCTGTCCTGTGTCCTGCAGACGAGTCAATAAGGGAGAAACTTATTAACCTGCCCTGTGTCCTGCAGACGAGTCAATAAGGGAGAAACCAATTAGCCTGTCCTGCGTCCTGCAGGCGAGTCAGTAAGGGAGAAACTTATTAACCTGTCCTGCATCCTGTAGACGAGTCAATAATGGATAAGCTTATTAATCTGTCCTGCGCCCTGTAGACAAGTCAGTAAGGGAGAAACTTATTAACCTGTCCTGCATCCTGTAGACGAGTCAATAATGGATAAGCTTATTAATCTGTCCTGCGTCCTGTAGACAAGTCAATAAGGGAGAAACTTATTAACCTGTCCTGTGTCCTGTAGACGAGTCAATAATGGATAAGCTTATTAACCTGTCCTGCGTCCTGTAGACGAGTCAATAAGGGAGAAACTTATTAACCTGTCCTGTGTCCTGTAGACGAGTCAATAATGGATAAGCTTATTAACCTGTCCTGCGTCCTGTAGACGAGTCAATAAGGGAGAAACTTGTTAACCTGTCCTGCGTCCTGTAGATGAGTCAATAAGAGTGAAACTAATTAAACTGTCCTGCGTCCTGTAGACGAGTCAATAAAGGAGAAACTTATTAAACTGTCCTGCATCCTGTAGACGAGTCAATAAGGGAGAAACTTATTAGCCTGTCCTGCGTCTCTTAGACAAGTCAATAAGGGAGAAACTAATTAGCCTGTCCTGTGTCCTGTAGACGAGTCAATAAGGGAGAAACTTATTAACCTGTCCTGTGTCCTGTAGACGAGTCAATAAGGGAGAAACTTATTAACCTGTCCTGTGTCCTGTAGACGAGTCAATAAGGGAGAAACTTATTAACCTGCCCTGTGTCCTGTAGACAAGTCAATAAGGGAGAAACATATTAAACTGGATGCAGGACAGGTTTCTCCCTTATTGACTCGTCTACAAGATGCAGGACAGGTTAATAAGTTTCTCCCTAATTGACTCGTCTACAGGATGCAGGACAGTTTAATAAGCTTCTTCCTTATTGACTCGTCTACAGGACACAGGACAGGTTAATAAGTTTCTCCCTTATTGACTCGTATACAGGACATAGGACAGATTAATAAGCTTATCCATTATTGACTCGTCTACAGGACACAGGACAGGTTAATAAGTTTCTCCCTTATTGACTCGTCTACAGGACACAGGACAGATTAATAAGCTTATCCATTATTGACTCGTCTACAGGACACAGGAGAGGTTAATAAGTTTCTCCCTTATTGACTCGTCTACAGGACGCAGGACAGATTAATAAGCTTATCCATTATTGACTCGTCTACAGGACACAGGACAGGTTAATAAGTTTCTCCCTTATTGACTCGTCTGCAGGATGCAGGACAGGCTAATTAGTTTCTCCCTTATTGACTTGTCTGCAGGACGCAGGACAGGTTAATAAGTTTCTCCCTTATTGACTCGTCTACAAGAAGCAGGACAGATAATAATTACAGAAATAAAAAATAATTACAGAAAATAAAAAGAAAGAAATAATTACAGAAATAAAAAATAAAATAAAAAACCGCTCGCTCGCATGCAATTTTACAAATAATGGCCTGAGAAACAGAAGATCTACTTTGTGTGGCGAAAAGAAATGTATATTCTTTACTATTCTTCTCCATATATTTTATTCATCATGAATCATTATTTGAGTGAAGGCGAATGTCAATAGAGCAAGTGCTTAATTAACCCTTTGAACCCTGGTGTTATCTACCATATCAGTTCAATGACAGCAACAGGCAGCCTTGTGGGTGCAAGTTGAAAATATTAATAGGTGTGCCACACACATGCACTTAGCATCCATCCTATACTGTTCAAAAAAAGTAGGGGATATCTGATAAAAGTGAGATATATGAAGAAATATATCTATATTTTCATTAAAAAGACAGTTGAGGCATTGCACTGTGACATCTGGTGAATGATTTCAGAGACAGTTGGGTGTCTGACAAGTATACATTCCACACACTCAGCTATAGAAGACATGGACGGTCAATCAGAGAATTTACCACATTCAGTCGAAGCCCGCAACACCTTGTAAATACTCCTCAGTTCGCGAGACAAGCGTGGATCCGACATGGCATACTCCTCACCAAACGTTAAATATCAGCTTGACTGGTGTTATTCCATTCTTCCTGCAGTGCAGCGGCGAGTTCCTGGACAATGGTGGGGGGCTGTTGGCGTTGTTGTAGGCGCCTGCCAAGCATATCCCAGACATGCTCGATTGGTGAAAGGTCTGGACTTAGTGCTGGCTAAGGCAGTGTAGTGATGTTCTGCTCCTGGAGGAACTCTGAAGTGACATGGGCCCTGTGTGCTCTTGCATTGTTATCTTGGAAAATGAATCAATGGCTGTGATGTCATGCAAATGGCACCAAATGAGCTGCTAACATGTTGTCACGGTAATACTGCCCTATGACACACCCTTGGATATGTAATGCTGTTCTGCTTGTCATGGTTATGCCTCACCACACCATAACTGATCCATCACCAAAACAATCATGCTGCCTAACGGTAACGTCATGGTACCGTTTGTTCCACCACCACCACACTCTGTTTTGCATGTCGAGGAAGTGGAGAATGCACCTCGATTCATCAGAAAACATGACTTTGCTCCACCGACAATTGTCCTAGCACTGTCGTGCTCTACACCAAATGCACCTTGCTGCGATGTGACCTTCAGTCAAACGTGGAATTATTCAAGGTCGTCGAGCGTAGAAATTCCAGCCATGTAGGCAATTTCGGATAGTCTGACCACTGACTCGCACATCTGTCACTCGGTGCAGCTGCTGCCCTATTTCTGAGGCACTTTGATGGCGGTTACATAATGATGTGAATCGGATGAAATGACCCTGGTTAGCAGTTGTTGCTCTTGGATGACCTGACCGACGTCTGTCATCAGCATTGCCTGTCTGATGGTAGCGTGACCATAACCTGCTAATCACCAGTTGAGTAACGTTGAGAATTTGAGCCACTGCAGCCTGTCTGTTGACCGCTTCCAACATGCCAACAGCATGTAAACGTTCGTCACGAGTCAATCTTCGCATACCTCAAAAGTTACGTTTCGACCAGAAAATATTGATGAACAAGTTTATACCAAGAAAAGAATGATGAGACCTCTGAAAAAGCCCATTCAGTACAAACGAAAATTTCAAAACGTATCCCACAGACATTAACGCGGCGCTTGTGCGAAAAACCTGCATGAAGTTTTTGTTGGCCGGTGACATTCGTGATCCACAACTTGGCAACATATTGTTGTGTCCAATCACGCGTATTCAGTACCATTGTCCAAAAATATCAACAGCAGTTTGGATATCCCCCACTTTTTTTGAATAGTATATTTAATGAAATTATGATGTATCATGTTCCTGGTTGAAAAAGCAGCCACTCCTTTTCAGAGGGTGAAGTCACTCGTAAATTGACCACTTAGCAAAATTGAAATGAATAGAACAGAAACTAACACGTGGACATAAGTGAAATATTTATAATAGGTTTGGTTTATTAAATTTAATTAACTTGTTTGCATATTTTTTTGTTTGAATCGATATGATCAGAGTTTTGAAAGCCTATGATTTAGGTTTGAACGTCTCAAAACAAAAAAATTTTGACTGTGCTATTTTCCAGTATATTTGTCCAAAATGGATTCTCTTCTGGGAGACCGGGATCTACGCTGCATTTATGGGATTTTCACGGACATTCTGTAGAACCCCTAAGAATGATGAAAGGGAAGTTAAGCTGAACCCACTGAAGATACATACAGACAAGGCTTTTTGTGGTGACATAATAACTATAGTGGATTTTTCCAAGTTGATAAAAGGCACAATATTACCAGATACATGGTGCACAAGCATATTTTCAGCTCATTGATGACCAGATACTTGACAAGCAAGCAGATTTAACCCTTTATCCGCTGAGTATTTTCAAGATATTTTTCATCAACTCTAGTCATGGCTGCTGTGCAGCAGCCATGACTAGATTTGATGAAAAATTAATCCAAATGTGAAATAAGAAATCCTTGGTGATAAAATCCATTCAATTTACAGGGTGAAAATATTATTATATGTGCCCAAATTATACTTATTTTGGTGACAAGAGAAACCCTTCAGGAATACCCGCCAGCAGCATGCAAAGAGTTAAGCTGAGATCTGTCAGCTACTCACAGGATGCACACGCAAATTTTCTGCTCATGGACTGCTAGATGCAATCCTTAATTATCTGAACTGGAGGGGGCGCGGTGGCTCAGTTGGTAGAGGTGCAGGCTGCAAGCCGAGAGGTCCTCGGTTCGATTCCCACCTGCGGCAACCGCGTTGTGTCCTTGGGCAAGACACTTCACCCCGATTGCCTACATGGGGGCACGATGACGCTGTGTACTGAGGCGTACTGCACGTCGATGGTGCGCATGTCTTCAACCAATCTAACCCTGCCTGTGCTGCGGTGCAGAGTTCAGAGTTACGATGTTGGAGAGCTGACAGCTGCTTGTCGTTGCTCGGTGGTTCTCTCCGGGTACTCCGGCTTCCTCCACCCGTGAAACTGTCACGGTCACGATTAGCCATTGTGCATAAGTATGTGACCTTAAACACCAATAAATAAATAAATCTGAACTGGAAATTTTGGAAATGATCGTTGTACATTTCTTTAACATAATGCCAGTTAAAATCTCTGAGAACATAGAGTATTGTTCACGGGAGTTACTGGGCCACGACACAGAAAGATAAGGAAAAATTCAATATTTGGAGTAAATGTAATCAAAGGTATCTGGGAATACAATGAAGAATTTCCTGAATAAACAGCGTCTCTATAAAAAGAAATTTTATTGTGTTTACTGTTACAAGGCACTTGAGTTCACTGGAGATAGCATGATAGTATTAAAATCAATACCATGAAAATAGATCTATATTCTTGTATGTAATGACAAACTTGGATTGTGATGAGAGAAACACTGGATTTATTTACCAAATTTATTGGGGCAACTGGTATTCATCTCACTGACTTAACTTCTTACATGCTGTTTGCGGTCTCATTTACTTTACTCCTTGCATGCTGTTGGCGGTCTCATTGACTTTACTCCTTGCATGTTGTTGGTGGTCTCATTTACTTTACTCCTTGCATGCTATTGATGGTCTCATTGACTTTACTCCTTGCATGTTGTTGGTGGTCTCATTTACTTTACTCCTTGCATGCTATTGATGGTCTCATTGACTTTACTCCTTGCATGTTGTTGGTGGTCTCATTTACTTTACTCCTTGCATGCTATTGATGGTCTCATTGACTTTACTCCTTGCATGTTGTTGGTGGTCTCATTTACTTTACTCCTTGCATGCTGTTGGTGGTCTCATTTACTTTACTCCTTGCATGCTGTTGGTGGTCTCATTGACTTTACTCCTTGCATGCTATTGGTGATCTCATTTACTTTACTCCTTGCATGCTATTGATGGTCTCATTGACTTTACTCCTTGCATGTTGTTGGTGGTCTCATTTACTTTACTCCTTGCATGCTGTTGGTGGTCTCATTGACTTTACTCCTTGCATGCTGTTGGTGATCTCATTTACTTTACTCCTTGCATGCTGTTGGTGGTCTCATTTACTTTACTCCTTGCATGCTGTTGGTGGTCTCATTTACTTTACTCCTTGCACGCTATTCAAGGCAGTTGCATTTACTTTACTCCTTGCATGTTGTTAGCCGTCTCATTAACTTTACTCCTTGCATGCTGTTGGCGGCCTCATTACTTTATTCCTTGTATGCTGTTGGTTGTCTCATTGACTTTACTCCTGCCTGCTATTGGTGGTCTCATTTACTTTACTCCTTTCATGTTGTTGGTGGTCTCATTTACTTTACTCCTTTCATGCTGTTGGTGGTCTCATTTACTTTATTCCTTGTATGCTGTTGGTGGTCTCATTTCCTTTACTCCTGCCTGCTATTGGTGGTCTCATTTACTTTACTCCTTTCATGCTGTTTGTGGTCTCATTTACTTTACTCCTTGCATGCTGTTGGCGGTCTCATTTACTTTACTCCTTGCATGCTGTTGGTGATCTCATTTACTTTACTCCTTGCATGCTGTTGGTGGTCTCATTTACTTTTCTCCTTGCATGCTATTGGTGGTCTCATTTACTTTACTCCTTGCATGCTGTTGGTGGTCTCATTTACTTTACTCCTTGCATGCTGTTGGTGGTCTCATTTACTTTACTCCTTGCATGCTGTTGGTGGTCTCATTTACTTTTCTCCTTGCATGCTGTTGGTGGTCTCATTTACTTTACTCCTTGCATGCTGTTGGTGGTCTCATTTACTTTACTCCTTGCATGCTGTTGGTGGTCTCATTTACTTTACTCCTTGCGTGCTGTTGGTGGTCTCATTTACTTTACTCCTTGCATGCTGTTGGTGGTCTCATTTACTTTACTCCTTGCATGTTGTTGGTGGTCTCATTTACTTTACTCCTTGCATGCTGTTGGTGGTCTCATTTACTTTTCTCCTTGCATGCTATTGGTGGTCTCATTTACTTTACTCCTTGCATGCTGTTGGTGGTCTCATTTACTTTACTCCTTGCATGCTGTTGGTGGTCTCATTTACTTTACTCCTTGCATGCTGTTGATGGTCTCATTGACTTTACTCCTTGCATGCTGTTGGTGGTCTCATTTACTTTACTCCTTTCATGCTGTTGGAGGTCTCATTTACTTTACTCCCTGCATGTTGTTGGTGGTCTCATTTACTTTTCTCCTTGCATGCTATTGGTGGTCTCATTTACTTTACTCCTTGCATGCTGTTGGTGGTCTCATTTACTTTACTCCTTGCATGCTGTTGGTGGTCTCATTTACTTTACTCCTTGCATGCTGTTGGTGGTCTCATTTACTTTTCTCCTTGCATGCTATTGGTGGTCTCATTTACTTTACTCCTTGCATGCTGTTGGTGGTCTCATTTACTTTACTCCTTGCATGCTGTTGGTGGTCTCATTTACTTTACTCCTTGCATGCTGTTGGTGGTCTCATTGACTTTACTCCTTGCATGCTATTGGTGATCTCATTTACTTTACTCCTTGCATGCTATTGATGGTCTCATTGACTTTACTCCTTGCCTGCTGTTGGTGATCTCATTTACTTTACTCCTTGCGTGTTGTTGGTGGTCTCATTTACTTTATTTCTTGCATGCTGTTGGTGGTCTCATTTACTTTACTCCTTGCATGTTGTTGGTGGTCTCATTTACTTTACTCCCTGCATGTTGTTGGTGGTCTCATTTACTTTATTTCTTGCATGCTGTTGGTGGTCTCATTTACTTTACTCCTTGCCTGCTGTTGGTGATCTCATTTACTTTACTCCTTGCATGTTGTTGGTGGTCTCATTTACTTTACTCCTTGCATGTTGTTGGTGGTCTCATTTACTTTACTCCTTGCATGCTGTTGGTGGTCTCATTTACTTTATTTCTTGCATGCTGTTGGTGGTCTCATTTACTTTACTCCTTGCCTGCTGTTGGTGATCTCATTTACTTTACTCCTTGCATGTTGTTGGTGGTCTCATTTACTTTATTTCTTGCATGCTGTTGGTGGTCTCATTTACTTTACTCCTTGCATGTTGTTGGTGGTCTCATTTACTTTATTTCTTGCATGCTGTTGGTGGTCTCATTTACTTTACTCCTTGCATGCTATTGGTGGTCTCATTTACTTTACTCCTTGCATGTTGTTGGTGGTCTCATTTACTTTATTTCTTGCATGCTGTTGGTGGTCTCATTTACTTTACTCCTTGCCTGCTGTTGGTGATCTCATTTACTTTACTCCTTGCATGTTGTTGGTGGTCTCATTTACTTTATTTCTTGCATGCTGTTGGTGGTCTCATTTACTTTACTCCTTGCATGCTGTTGGTGGTCTCATTTACTTTACTCCTTGCATGTTGTTGGTGGTCTCATTTACTTTATTTCTTGCATGCTGTTGGTGATCTCATTTACTTTACTCCTTGCATGCTGTTGGTGGTCTCATTTACTTTACTCCTTGCATGCTGTTGGTGGTCTCATTTACTTTACTCCTTGCATGCTGTTGGTGGTCTCATTGACTTTACTCCTTGCATGCTGTTGGTGGTCTCATTTACTTTACTCCTTGCATGCTGTTGGTGATCTCATTTACTTTTTCAGGTGGAGTAAAACCTCGGTTCGGTTCGGTTTTCAGTTTGTTCATGAGGCCAAGTAAAATTCAATAAAACTCATTCTTATGTCCGGAGTCATAACTGAATGGTAGTGAAATTGAGTGAAACTCAATGAATGCCCGAAATAAGCTATAATACATGAAGAATCAGGAAGGCCAATATAATAATTACCTAAATATACAGAACTTTTATTGTGCTTGGCCATTTTTCGAGGTCTGACAGCTACACGCAACTTGAGGAAAGCTGCAAACACAACTAAACTGAAATGTCGGAAATTCACAGAATGTAGCCTTCCCAGAGTAGTGAGAGTTACCAGACACTGCCATTGGCAGTGTCTGGGTACTCTCACTACTCTGGGATGGCCACATTCTGTGAATTTCGGCAGCAAGAGCTGGCAAGAGAGTATTTAATAAAAAACAAAAACCTTAGATTACGGGATGTCGACGGTTTCGGATTCAGTTTTTTAAAAAAACTAAAAACCTCGGTTCGGTTTCGGTTAACCTTCAGCTCTACCCTGGACTAGAATTTATATAAAATTTTTGTGACTACAGGTCGAGTGATTTTTATCATTTTGCACAACACTGAAACACTGAAAAACAAAGACCAAAGACTTTTCAGACCTCTATTAAATACAGCACCGCTGAAATTTGTTCATTGAACACTTAATATGACTAACACAACACACTTCCAACATTAATCCATTTCACGACCATTGTTTTGATACAGACTATAACTTGGTGCGACAGATTAATTAAAATCGGTTTGCAGGATGAACAGGAATAAGCTCCATGGGTAGATAGTGTATATATCATTGAAACAGTAGAATATAATCAAATTTGATGTTATATGTGATTGCTTTCTACATATAATATTTATGAGTGGAACATAGATACACAACTTGTATCAGTTTCACCACAAATTAACCGGTAGAGTGCTAAATTATTTTTGGTCATCAAAATTTGTCGACATATCTTTGCCTTTTTAAAATTTATGGGAAAGTGCCCATGGACACTCTCTCACAAATTTTAACAAGGTAAATCCTTAACCCATTGAACTCAAGTGGTATCTTCCATGTCAGTTCAATGGCAGCAATTAGAAGAGTCCATATTATTTAGGGTAGACCAATCAAAATTTTCAACGCACAGCCTTGGGCTGCAGGTTGAAAATATTGATTGATCTACTTCACACATTTACTGAACAGCCATCCTATTTAATGACGTTATGACATATTATTTTCCTGGCCGGAAAAACTGGCGCTGGTGTTCAACGAGTTAAAGACTAAATAATATCACTTCAAGGAAAGTTAATCGACAGAATATAAAATGTTTAAGTTGAGTTACCTGTACTTCAGATTAAAGCCCAGATATGGGCTTCCAGCACTCTCATCAGTTATATATTTATTTATATTTATTGCTGTTTAAGGTCACATACTTATGCACAATGGCTAATCGTGACCATGACAGTTTTACGGGTGGAGGAAGCCGGAGTACCCGGAGAGAACCACCGAGCAACGACGAGCAGCTGTCAGCTCTCCAACATCGTAACTCTGAACTCTGCACCGCAGCACAGGCAGGGTTAGATTGGTTGAAGACATGCGCACCATCGACGTGCAGTACGCCTCAGTACACAGCGTCATCGTGCCCCCATGTAGGCAATCGGGGTGAAGTGTCTTGCCCAAGGACACAACACGGTTGCCGCAGGTGGGATTCGAACCGAGGACCTCTCGGCTTGCAACCAGCACCTCTACCAACTGAGCCACCGCGCCCCCCTCTCATCAGTTAAAAGCTTCAGTGAACTTGTCAAATTTGCCATGTAAAATTGAGCAGTTCGGCCACAGGAGAAACCAAGTCATCTGTTCACTGAGAATTATTAGGCCTATCAGAAGCTGTTGTACACTCATTAGAGTCCTTAATTCTGTGCCAGGATTCCCAGCACAATATTGGTATACGTTAACACTTTATCTAACAAATCGCATCCATCCATATAATATACAAACTGAGTAGTAGAAAGAATTATTATTTGTGTGGAGCCCTTCCAATGAAGGGTCGCTTGATATGGTGTAAAAAAATATTATCTTGGATTTCTTCAGCACAGGCTACAGTTAAAAACTAGAAGTCTTGTCATGAAATGCACACAAATAGCACGTCGATCTGCGTGTTAATCTACGCGTTGTGACCATAGTAAGAATATCAAATTCTGTAGATATGGCCTGTGCACAAGCAATGTTTAAGCCAATGGACCTCCTGGAATCCCGGAGACCCATTGGTAGAGACATTGCTTGTGTTTGCTCTGCGTAACCAGGAGAACCTGCCATGCTTTGGATGGCAATTGCACGGAATTCCTATGCGCAATTAAGCCTAGATAAGCATTCATTTCGTGACAGGACTTTTAGTTTTAACTGTACAGATCAATCACATTTTATGTATCTATTTTCATTAACTGGTAGCGTGCTAAATGATTTTAGTCATCAAAATTTGTTCACATGTCTTAAATTTGCCTTGTTCCAATTTATGGGAGAGTGCCCTTAGGCACTCTCCCATAAACTGGAACAAGGCACAACCTCACAGACTTACAATTTCACTTCAAAAATGAACTTAAGTACACCTACAGAATATGAAGCCTTTGACCTGTGGTACCCACTCTTCAGAGTGAAGCCCTAAGTTTTTTTGGTTGGCAAAATATTGTTCACATGTTAATGCCTTGTTACAATTTATGGGAGAGTGCCTATGGGCACTCTCCCATAAATTGTAACAGGGCAAATCCACCCAGACTAAATAATATAAAAGCAAAAATTAATTGAAGCACATCCACAGAATATGAAACCTTTGATCTTTGGTACTCGCACTTCAGAGTAAAGCCCAAAAATGGGCTTTCCAGCACTCAACCAGTTAAGGAGGGCCATAATTGCTCTCCTTAAACCTTCAATTCCCTTATTAATAATAGACGTAATATAGAATAGCTCTCCTGGAACTGGCTTAGAAGAGCCATAGTAGCGCCCCTATATTTTTCAAAAGTCCAGGCCTGTACTTGCAATATAAGAAATTCTACTACATCGCTCCAATTTTGCAAGATCTTCACTGGGGGAGAATTGAATTTCAAATCACACCACAGCATTGCTCCTTCATACCTATAGAGCTTTGTAGAACCATATGTGCCAGCAAGATGTCAGATAAGTCACCGCAAAAAAATCTCATCCATATGTAAGGACACCAGGTTACAGTAGGCGACAAAGCATTCTTCGTAGCTGCTGGTACTGGTACTTTCACAGCTAGCCAATTGTTTTGTTGCAGTGGCGTCAGGGTAACCGGTTCTCGTCAGATCACCAAAGTTAAGCAACGTCGAGCCCGGTTAATCCTCAGATGGGTGACCGTCTGAGCAATTGATTCAGACTCCCGTGTTGTGTCCTTGGGCAAGGGACTTAACCCTGATTGTCCACATGGGTGCACAATGATGCCGTGTACTAAGGCGCACTGCATGTCGATGGTGCGCATGTCTTCAACCAATCTAACCCTGCCTGCACTGCAGTGTGGAGTTACGATGTTGGGGAGCTGGCAGCTGCTCATCATTGCTTGGTGGTTCTCTCCGGGTACTCCGGGTTCCTCCACTCGTAAAACTGCCACTGCCATGATTAGCCATTGTGCATAAGTTTGTCACCTTAAACACCAATAAATAAATAAATAAATAAACAAATAATTGTTTTGTTTTTTTTCTCCCTTTTTGTGTTTTTTTGTGCACTGTCCACAAACATACACATTTGCAGTGCTGGCATTTTGTTGTAAAGCCTAGCTGTGATAACCCAAAGGATTCACAACTTTATTAACACTTTACCTAATGAATCGCCCGCATCCGTCCTCGTAATATGGAAACTGAAATTTGAAAAAATTAAATTTTTCAAAATATTTCAACGAAACCATATCATGTGACCCCTCATTGGAATTGAGCTCGTTCCTATGAGGGGTCACATGATATGGTTTTGTTGAAATTTTTTGAAAATTTTAAAAAAATTATATTTAAAATAATAAATTTTGATATCATGTGTGTTGGGTAAAGGGTTAAACTGTATTATTGTTATTATTTTTATTATTTTGGAAACGGTTGGCCGCCCATGATGGATTTTTTCAGAACACACCCTGTAGCATTTATTTATAATTTTTTTTTAAACCCAGCCTTGATTCACTGTGTATTTCTATATACATTACAAGTCAAATAACTGTTGTCATAACTGCAATAAACTAAGTATACAGTTAAAACTAGAAGTCCTGTCATGAAATGCGCACAAATAGCACGTCAATCTGCACGTTAATCTTCGCGTTAGACCATAGTAAGGCTATCAAATTATGTACATACGGCCTGTGCACAAGCAATGTTTCAGCCAATGGACCTCCGGGTAACCCGGAGGTCCATTGGCAGAAACATTGCCTGTGTTTGCTATGAATAACCAGGAGAACCTGCCGTGCTTTGGATGCCATTCGACATGGCAATTGCGCACAATTCGTACACGTAATTAAGCCTAAATAAGCGCACTATTCGTGACAGGGCTTCTAGTTTTAACTGTACTGCTGCTTCTGAACTGATAAGATTGGAATCTGACATCATTTTCTCAGTGAGAGCTTTACAGAAAATGATGTCAGATTCTGGTCTTATCAGTGTAGGAAAAGAAAGCTACATAGTTTATAGCAGTTCTTCTACAACTTACTTTGACTTGTACTGTAGAATCCGTAATGATACTTGTTTTGTTGATATACAGGAATTCTTGAAATACCTGTTGACAAATGAATATAATAAATGTATAATTTAATTCATAATTAATAGTCTTTGATCTTTTTTGTCAGTTTTACAAATGTATCACAATATATTTTGATCTTTTGAATACTGGTCTGCTTGAGTACATGTATTAGGGTGTGACGTTTTATATTATTCCAGTAGTCTTACTTTACTGTTTACTATTTACTCTTTCAACTGACATTGCAACAAAGTTTACCATTCCTTTTGATGTGTTAATTATATTTGAATATTGAGATCATGGCCATCTCTCGGGGAATTTTTTACCCAGAGAATTGGAGTACAAATATTTTGTTGGTGCCTTTTCGCATGTACAGAGAGATACCAACACTAAACCATTTACAATACCTCAAGTACAAATTTGACCTGTTAACTGAATATTGGTTATAGAGTAAACTCCTGTTAATTGAATAAAAAATCTTGTAACCTGTCGAAAAATTACCCTGACTTACCCCAGTTTTCCTTTGTTTAAGGACCTATTTGGCCTCAGTACATCTAATACAGGCATTTAATCTATATTGGCTCTGTCAAACAAGCTGTAATAGAATAAATGCCAAGTTTATCTCTAGAATACAGGAACATGACAATTGAATACTCCTGTTAATTGGATAATTTTCATTGGCAAGGTGGCTATTCAGTTAACAGGGTTTTCACCCAAGATCCGAGTCTTAATTCAGTCGAACGCACCTTAATCATGTTAAATGTTTTCTTCTTGACTGGTGGGATAGTTGAACGCCCCCTAATCGCGTTAAATGTTCTCTTCTTGACTGATGAAACAGTCAGACGCACCCTAATCACATTAAATGTTCTCTTCTTGACTGGTGGGACAGTCGAATGCACCCTAGTAGTTGGCGACAAAAGAGACTATTTCTCCTGGCAGGATTCAAATCCTGTCTAGTAGTTGGTGACTAAGGAGACTATTTCTCCTGGCAGGGTTCAAATCCTGGCTAGTGTTGATGACAAAGGGGAATATTTTTCCTCGCAGGATTCAAATTCTGGCTAGTAGTTGGTGATAAAGGAGACTATTTCTCCTGGCAGGATTCAATTCCTGGCTAGAGTTGGTACCAAAGGAGATTATTTCTCCTGGCAGTGTTCAAATCCTGGCTAGTAATTGGTGACAAAGGAGACTATTTCTCCTGGCAGCGTTCAGATCCTGGCTAGCAGTTGGTGACAAAGGAGACTATTTCTCCTGGCAGGATTCAAATCCTGGCTAGTAGTTGGTGACAAAGGAGACTATTTCTCCTGACAGGATTCAAATCCTGGCTAGTAGTTGGTGACAAAGGAGACTATTTCACCTGGCAGGATTCAAATCCGGGCTAGAGTTGGTGACAAAGCAGACTTTCTTCTGGCAGGGTTCAAATCCTGGCTAGTAATTGATGACAAAGGAGTCTATTTCTCCTGGTAGGATTCAAATGCAGTCTAGAGTTGGTGACAAAGGAGACTTTCTCCTGGCAGAGTTCAAGTCCTGGCTAGCAGTTGGTGATGAAAGTGACTATTTTTCCTGACAGGGTTCAAATCCAGGCTAGTAAAGTTAAAACTAGAAGTCCTGTCATGAAATGCACAGAAATAGCACGGCGATCTGCACGTTAATCTATGCGTTATGACCATAGTAAGCCTTTCAAATTCTGTACGTACATATGGCCTGTGCACAAACAATGTTTCAGCCAATGGACCTCCGGGTAACCCGGAGATCCATTGGCAAAAACATTGCCTGTGTTTGCTATGAGTAACTAGGAGAACCTGCCGTGCTTTGGATGCCATTCGATATGGCAATTGCGTGCAATTCTTATGCGCAATTAAGCCTAGATAAGTGCACATTTCGTGACAGGACTTCTAGTTTTAACTGTAGTTGGTGATGGAGGAGACTATTTCTCTTGACAGGGTTCAAATTCCAAGTTTCCATTTGCAAGATGTTTTTCATTCATTGGAGCTTAACGCTTTGCATCTGTGGCTAGGACTTGACAGCAACACAAGTCTACACAAGTTTTCTCACTTGTTTTTAAAACTGAGTAGTTCCCCCCTCCCTCTCCCTCTTCTCTTTTACCAGTAAAACAGAACTGACAGTATTCGAAATCTTTTGCACTTTTGAGAGTTCCCACAGAGACACAACAGAAGAAGAGAATTAAGATTCCCAAGCCAGTGAGAGTAAGTAAGTACTTTCACTTTAAATTACTTGTCAAGGCATTCAAGTTATTAGATAGGCAATAAAGGTATGAAAATCATTTATGAAAAAAATTAAGCTGTCACTGCCGACGTATGAATTCGATTGAATGAAAGTTATTTTGTTAAACAAGATGACAGCTTTATAAAAATCAAATTGACTAATGTATAACATCCTATTTGATTGTGAGTCAGTCAAAAGATGAAAGTTATTTAAATAACACCGTTTGAACAACTCGATGACCTACAGGTCTTTCTTAATTGATTTATCTAACAAACACTGTATATACTGGCATTGAATAGTATTGAAAATCTCTCGTTAATCAATGTGAATATTTTATCTTCAATGTTGTGCAGGTTTTGTTGTTGAAATATAGATTAACCTTGTTGTGTTAAAGAATATTTTAAGATTTTTTATGCACAATAAAGCCTGAATGTTGTGCAGGTTCTGTTGTTGAATAAAGTTTAACGATTAACCTTGTTGTGTTAACTGGTAGAGTGGTAAATTATTTTCAGTCTTCCAAATTTGTCCACTTCTTTTTGCCTTATTATGCCCCCAACCTCTGAAGAAGGATTTGGGGTATCTTATGGAGACCTCCTTCCATATTCCATGGTCTGTCCATCTGGAAATGAGATGGGTGTGAGTGCAATTGCTCCCGTCAGCACTCATGTTTTTGATTTTAAGAGCTAAAAAATGCAATCGTTGAAAAATATTGTGGAACACTAATATACTGTGAGGGCATATAAATGTGTGTTGTTTTGAGAAAGCAGCACTCTGTGGCCAGTGGCAAGATACTGTCATAATTCTGTGATTCCTTATACATTTAACCCTTTGAACACTAGTGGTATATGCCATGCCAGTTCAATGACAGCAATTAGAAGAGTCCATATTCATTATTTGGGATAGACCAATCAATATTTTCAGCGTGCAGCCTTGGAGCCGAGGCTGCACGTTGAAAATACTGATTGGTCTACCCCACACATTTACTGAACAGCCATCCTATTTAATGGCGTTATGACGTATCACGTTCCTGGCTGGAAAAGCGGCTACTCTGGTTCAAAGGTTTAAGGTGTACTAACATTTTACAAGTGCAATTTACTCTCGTCTCTCATTTCGCGGGGGCTTAAAACTGCACTTGTCAGTTTTGTTCATTTCCAGCACTGCATGTGTCCATCCATCTGTCCATACAAACGTTTTAGATTGTAATTTCAAAGCCATCACTCAGATTTGGATCTCCTTTAGTATGCTGATAGACCAGCATGGGGGAACAGATATGCCAAGGAACAGGTTCGATCCAATAATTTTTCCCTGAGTTATTGCACTTTTTCACTCGTTTGACTTAAAACCTTTTTCTGTCCTGTAATACCTTTAAGGCTGTTTCAAACATGCCTGATTGCCTATGGGTTGGAGGTAGTGGCCCACACTTTGTGTAGCCCTTGTTAAAATTTATCGGATAGTGTCGAGTGGCACTCACCCATAATCTTTAACAATGCAAATCCTCACAGTATCAGAGGGTGTCGAGTAGAGCTGTAGGTTAACCGAAATCAAACCGAGGTTTTTAGTTTTTTTAAAAAAACGAAACCAAAACCGTTGACATCCCGTAATCTAAGATTTTTCGTTTTTTATTAAATACTCTCTTGCTGCAGAAATTCACAGAATGTAGCCTTCCCAGAGTAGTGAGAGTAACCAGACACTGCCAATGGCAGTGTCTGGGTACTCTTACTACTCTGGGAAGGCTACATTCTGTGAATTTCTGACATTTCAGTTTAGTTGTGTTTGCAGCTTTCCTCAAGTTGCGTGTAGGTGTCAGACCTTGAAAAATGGCCAAGCATAATAAAAGTTCTGTATATTTAGGTAATTATTATATTGGCCTTCCTGATTCTTCATGTATTATAGCTTATTTTGGGCATTCATTGAGTTTCCCTCAATTTCACTACCATTCAGTTATGACTCCGGACATAAGAATGAGTTTTATTGAATTTTACTTGGCCTCATGAACAAACCGAAAACCGAACCGAACCGAGGTTTTTCTCCACCTGAAAAACTAAAACCGAAACCGAACAAGAAATTTAAAAACCTACAGCTCTAGTGTCGAGTGGCACTCGCCCATAATCTTTAACAATGCAAATCCTCACAGTATCAGAGGGTGTTGAGTGGCACCCGCCCATAAACTTTAACAATGCAAATCTATATGGCACTTGCCCATGCAACTTTAACAATGCAAATTCTCATGGACTAAATAATTTAAATTCGAATATAATATGAAGCACATCCACAGAATCTGAAGCCATTAAGTTACGACACCTGAACTTCAGAATAAAGCCCAAATATGGGCTTCCAGCACTCTACCAGTAAAGAATATAACTTTTTTGGTGCACAAAAGAAGCAAAATCAGAAAAAATAAATTCCCAACCCTCTGCCCACTGATGTCAAAATATCACGCTTTATTTCAGCAGCAAATGTTCCCCATGAAGCAACTAGGAATTCAGTCATTAAGCTTTCAGCAGCAAATGTTCCCCATGAAGCAACTAGGAATTCAGTCATTAAGCTTTCAGCAGCAAATGTTCCCATGAAGCAACTAAGAATTTAGTCATTAAGCTTTCAGCAGCAAATGTTCCCCATGAAGCAACTAGGAATTCAGTCATTAAACTTTCAGCAGCAAATGTTCCCCATGAAGCAACTAGAAATTCAGTCATTAACTGGTAGAGTGCTAAATTATTTTTGGTCCTTAAAATTTGTTTGTGCATCTTTGCCTTGTAACAATTCATGGGAGAGTGCCAGTGCCAGTGGGCACTCTCCCATAAATTGTAACAAGGCAAATCCCAACAGATTAAATAATATCATTTCAAAGACAATAGGAAGCATATCCAAGGAATATGAAGCCTTTAAATTGTGGTTTCGGCACTTCAGAATAAAGCCCAAATATGGGCTTCCAGCACTCTACCAGTTAAGCTTTCAGCAGCAAATGTTCCCTATGAAGCAACTAGAAATTCAATCATTTAAACTTTCAGCAGCAAATGTTCCCCATGAAGCAACTAGAAATTCAATATCATTTATGCTTTCAGCACCAAATTTCTGCATGAAGTAACAAGGAATTCAATCACCTCATGTAATGGATCAGGTGCTACAGCTTACCATTCATAATTATAGGAGCCTAGTTACCTCTGTAACTCCACACATCCTAAACATGAGTTGTTTGGTCAAGTATAGTGACCTCATGTAATGGATTAGGTGCTACAGCTTACCAGTCATAATTATAGGAGCCTAGTTACCTCTGTAACTCCACACATCCTAAACGTGAGTTGTTTGGTCAAGTATAGTGACCTCATGTAATGGATTAGGTGCTACAGCTTACCAGTCATAATTATAGGAGCCTAGTTACCTCTGTAACTCCACACGTCCTAACTGTAGTGTTGTTTGGTCAAGTATAGTGACCTTGTGTAATTGATCAGGTGCTACAGCTTACCAGTCATAATTATAGGAGCCTAGTTACCTCTGTAACTCCACACATCCTAAACGTGAGTTGTTTGGTCAAGTATAGTGACCTCATGTAATGGATTAGGTGCTACAGCTTGCCAGTCATAATTAAGGGAGCCTAGGTACCCCTGTAACTCCACACATTCTGACTGTAGTGTTGTGTGGTCAAGTATAGTGACCTTGTGTAATGGATTTGGTGCTACAGCTTGCCAGTCATAATTATAGGAGCCTAGGTACCCCTGTAACTCCACACAGTCTAACTGTAGTGTTGTGTGGTCAAGCATAGTGACCTTGTGTAATGGATTAGGTGCTACAGCTTACCAGTCATAATTTATAGGTGCTTAGGTACCTCTGTAACTCCACACATCCTAACTGCAGTGTTGTGTGGTCAAGTATAGTGACCTCGTGTAATGGATTAGGTGCTACAGCTTACCAGTCATAATTATAGGAGCCTAGTTACCTCTGTAACTCCACACATCCTAAACGTGAGTTGTTTGGTCAAGTATAGTGACCTCATGTAATGGATTAGGTGCTGCAGCTTGCCAGTCATAATTATGGGAGCCTAGGTACCTCTGTAACTCCACACATCCTAACTGCAGTGTTGTGTGGTCAAGCGTAGTGACCTCGTGTAATGGATTAGGTGCTACAGCTTACCAGTCATAATTATAGGAGCCTAGTTACCTCTGTAACTCCACACATCCTAAACGTGAGTTGTTTGGTTAAGTATAGTGACCTCATGTAATGGATTAGGTGCAACAGCTTGCGTGTCATAATTATGGGAGCCTCGGTACCTCTGTAACTCCACACATCCTAACTGTAGTGTTGTTTGGTCAAGCATAGTGATCTCATGTAATGGATGAGGCTCTATAGATTTTAGTCGTAACTATAGGAGCCTATTTACCTCTGTAACTCTACACATTCTCCTGTAGTGTTGTTTGATCAAGCATATTGACCTCATGTAATGGATGGGACACTATAGCTTACTGGGCATTAACTATAGGAGATTAGTTACCTCTGTAACTCTACACATCCTACTGTAGTGTTGTTTGGTCAAGCATAGTGACCTTGTTTTGTAGGACTATTGTCAACAGAAAGGCCCCTATATTGTAAGTCCCATTTTGGTTTTTCCTGTCTTAAAAAATGTACTACTGCCAATATCCCTCAATATATTCATGTCTAGTGAACTAGCTGTCATTCATCGCTACAAAGATTAAATGATCATGCAAGTTGCTGGTTAATTCAATCATAGGTAAGAAATCTGTGGTGTCTCAAATTTTGGTTCGAGTACTGTTTGATAAACCCTATTCGTCCAGAAAACTACCGATTTTAAATAATTGAGTGTTGAAGCATAGTTAATCAACTAAGAATGCTTAATTCCACAATAAAAGCTTGAAATTTATGGCCACTTTTAAAATAACTTATTGTTAAATGCACAGTTGTCCAAAGCATATAATGTTTTACAGTTAAAACTAGAAGTCCTGTCATGAAATGCGCACAAATAGCACGTCGACCTGTGCGTTAATCTATGCGTTATGACCATAGTAAGGCTATCAAATTCTGTACATATGGCCTGTGCACAAGCAATGTTTCAGCCAATGGACCTCCGGGTAACCCGGAGGTCCATTGGCAGAAACATTGCTTGTGTTTGATATGCGTAACCAGGAGAACCTGTTGTGCTTTGGATGCCATTCGATATGGCAATTGCGCACAATTCCTACGCGCAATTAAGCCTAGATAAGCGCACACTTCGTGACAGGACTTCTAGTTTTGACTGTATGGCTGCTTTTAAAATAACTTATTGTGAAATGCACAGTTGTCCAAAGCATAATGTTTTACAGTTAAAACTAGAAGTCCTGTCATGAAATGCGCACAAATGGCACGTCAACCTGTGCATTAATCTACGCGTTATGATCTTAGTAAGGCTATCAAATTCTGTACATAGGGCCTGTGTACAAGCAATGTTTCAGCCAATCGACCTCCGGGTGATCCAGAGGTCCAGTGGCAGAAACGTTGCCTGTGTTTGCTATTAGTAAACATGAGAACCTGCCGTGCTTTGGATGCCATTCGATATGGCAATTGCGCGCAATCCCTATGCGCAATTAAGCCTAGATAAGCGCACAGTTCATGACAGGACTTAAAGTTTTAACTGTACTCCCTTATGAAGGATTGATATATTATGAAAGGCCAATTTTAACTGGTGGAGAGTTAAATCATTATATTTTGATGGTCATTTGTAATACAAGTATTTTGTTCAAATGTATCACACTACAACAAAAGGAGCCTCAGTCAGGAAAGATATTGCTCATAAACAATTGTTTTGTTCCAATTTATGCCAGCTTGCTCCAGAAAGTCACGACAGATACACACCCTGTGACATCGGGCATTGTCTTGCTGGAATAACTGCAATCCGACATTAGCGTTGAACAATGGGACAACAGCGTTAAGAATTTCGTCCCTATATTGCTGTCCATTCAGATTACCATCGATGAAGATCAACAGCGTTCGATGGTGCAGGGAAATTCCTGCCCAAACCATTACACTACCCTCTCCAAAATGGTCGCATTCCCACACACAAGCATCAGAAAACCGTTCTCCTCATCGACGATACACTCTTGCCCTACCATAAGCGCTGTAGACAAAATCGTGATTCATCACTAAAAAGAACTGTGCTCCAACGCTGCTGAGTCCAGTGAACACACTGACATACCCATTCCATTCTGATAGTAAGATGACGTTGGGTAAGGATTGGTCCGTGGTATGGATGCCTACTTCAGATCTGTGTTCAGCGACTCTGTTGCGGACAGTTTGTGCACTGATTCTATTGTTAGTTCTACCAGGAGTAAGCTGCTGTCCTTGTCGCCGAAAGGAAGCAATCCCGCAAGTGAGACGTCCTGATGTTTCGGTCTTGTGCAGGAGCCGTAACTCTTGGTTGACCTAAACACGGTCGATGGGCATTAGATCCAGTTGTTCTGTACCTTCCAATGAGACGGTAAATAGTGGCCACAGTGACTCTAACGTCAGAAGCAAGCTCGTCTGGAGGTATCCCAGCCTCATGCATACCAATGGTACGCAACCTCTAATTTTCGGTTAACCTTGGCATTTTTTAAAATTTCGGAAGACAAAAAGCGTGTTTTCTCAATAACCCAGGCTCTCGAACACAACAAAGAAAATCGTCAGTCACCTATTCAATTTAACATTCTCGGGTAGCACATGCTTTTTTTTTGAAATCCGTAGCAAAATTGTATACGGTTTGATGGACAACAACAACATGTCATTAAACTCTTTGTACGACTTCTTTCAGCACTTCTCAGTAGAGCCCTGATAGTGGCTTCTATCACTCATTCCAGTTAAAATAACTTATTGTTAAATGCAAAGTTGTTCAACTAACAGTCCTCAGTAGTTCCCGTGTGAAAGACTGAATTTTGTTTGATAAAACCTAGATACAGTTAAAAGTAGAAGTCCTGTCACGAACTATGCGCTTATCTAGGCTTAATTGCGCGTAGGAATTGTGCGCAATTGCCATATAGAATGGCGTCCAAAGCACGGCAGGTTCTCCTGATTACTCACAGCAAACACGGGCAATGTTTCTGCCAATGGACTTCCGGGTTACCCGGAGGTCCATTCGCTGAAACATTGCTTGTGTACAAGCTATATTTACAGAATTTGATAGCCTTACTATGGTCATATCGTGTAGATTAACGCGCATATCAACTTGCTATTTGTGCGCATTTCAGGACAGGACTTTTAATTTTAACTGTATATTTTAAACTGAAAAAGTAAAAAAAATATAGAAACGGGGGCCATAACTCCGCCAATAAACAAATGAAGGAGTATGGCAGCCAGCTGCATTCTTTGATTCTGATAAGAATAATTGAGGAATATTAGCTGAAGACAAAATTAATAAATTTTCAATTATGAGGTTCTGTCAAAAACTCAAATGTTCAGACTCACAGTACAAAAATTTATGTTTTACGAAAAATAAGCAGTCTTTCTTTTATAGAGAGACTTAAGATGTTTCAACCCGGGCCGCGAGAACCCCGGGAAGTGAAGCATCACATGTTCACTGTGGGAAACAAACTATGTTTTACTGTTACAGTGGATCCCACTTAATTGGATATCTCTTAATTGTATATTCCTGTTAATTGAATATAATTTCCCAACACAAAACCATTTGCCATACCTCCAGTACAAATTTGACCTGTTAATTGAATATAGGTTATAGAATAAACTCCTGTTAATTGAATAAAATATCTTGTAACCTGTCGAGAAGTTACCCTGACTCTCGCCAGTTTTCCTTTGTTTATAGACCTATTTGGCCTCAGTACATCCAATACAGGCATTTAATCTATTATATCTTGTTCGACAGAGCTCATAGAGCTCTGTCAAACAAGATATAATAGAATAAATGCCAAGTTTATCTCTAGAATACAGGAAAGTGACAATCCCTGTTAATTGAATACACCTGTTAATTGAATAATTTCCATTGTTAAAGTAGCTATTCAATTAACAGGGTTCCACTGTAAAATAGGCCCCAGTCACCAATACATGAAGTCAAAGTCCTCTAAAATGGGCAACATATAAATGATTGACAGAACTTGATTTTATCCCGATGTTGCTTTCATGATAAGCCATGATGCAGAAATATGTGACCTTAAACACCAGTAAATAAAAAAATAAATAAATAAAAAAATAAGATGTTTGGAGCCCAGTAAACATTCTTTATACAGTAACCCAGTTAACTGGTTCAGGGCTAGATTATTTTTGGTGATCTAAATTTTTTATTCAAAATTTATTTTATTACAAATTATTGGAAAGTGCCCAGAGGCACTCTCCAATAATTTGTAATAGAACAAACTTATATAAAATAAATATTATTTGCATTTGACTGAATGGGAAACATGAGCAAGGAAAATCATTGCATAAATTAAATTTAGTTTTGTGAGAATCTAAATAAGAATCCTCCTATACATTACAAGAGGATGTCGAAAAGTTTTTGTGAATCTTTGCAAGAATTAGATTCTGGATTCTCGTCAAATTTTAAGCCCTGAAAATGTTGTCTTTTGCTTTGGTACCCTCATCTTATTGAAAGCCCTGATAGTGGCTTCTAGCACTCAACCAGTTAATTGAATAGATGGTTTGCCAGCGAAAATTAGTCAACAGGATTATTCAATTAACAGGGTATTCAATTAACCCTTTACCCAATGAATCACCCGCATCCACCCACGTAATATGCAAATTCAGCAGTTGAAAAAATATTATTTTTCAAAAAATTTCAACAAAACCATATCATGTGACCCCTCGTTGGAACGAGCTCGTCGAGCTCATTGCCAGTGAAAATTAGTGAACATGATTTTTCAATTAACAGGGTATTCAGTTAACCCTTTACCCAACGAATCGCCCACATCCATCCGTGTAATATGCAAATTCAGCAGTTGAAAAAATATTATTTTTCAAAAAATTTCAACAAAACCATATTATGTGACCCCTCGTTGGAAAGAGCTCGTCGAGCTCGTTCCAACAAGGGGTCACATGATATTGTTTTGTTGAAATTTTTTGAGAAATTTAAAAAAATTATATTTGAAATAATAAATTTTGATATTGTCTGCGTTGGTAAAGGGTTAACAGGTTTATTCAGTTAGGAATTATCCAATTACAATATCAAACTCAAATTGTGGGTTGCAAATGTGACAAAACCATTTATTTTATCATATCAGGAACACAACTTTCGAGTTTCTACTGTGACTGAACAGCTTATTTTGGCAAATATTGCACTGATAAGAAGGTTAGGAAAGTTTGGGTAAAATGTTGTTTGGCTTACAGTTCAGTAGACATATTATCCAGTCTTAACATTCCTACCACTTCATGTTAATTCAACAAATTGTTTGAATGACCGAAGGCTATCTAGGAAAATTAATGCAGGTCACACATTTTACCTGGAAGGAGAAAATTAAACGAATTAGTCAAGGTGAGAAAACATGGCAGTGAATAAACTAGGGTACTTAATAAAGCCAGTTGTTAAAATAATGTCCTACGCATCATTAAACTTTGTTGAAATTAAACAGAGGAAGTTAAGACGTATAAATGAACTAAAATGAAGTTTAATTTGGTTTGACCTTATTTATTTGTTATAAAGGTTTTGAGGAATGTTTTTGATCTGAGTTGGCTATCGATATTTGTCTTGTTCTTGTATTACCATAGAGAACTTGAACATTTGATCTTTTTGGACATTTTCCCATTTAACTCCCTCTGCAGAATGATGTCAAAATACAAAAATTTCAATCGCTGAAATTTTATAATGCAGCTAGCATTTGACCAACTCAGCTTTGTTTGACAGAGCTCTCCAAACAAGACTGAAGCATTTAAATTTCTAGTTAAATTATGGGAAAATTGTTTTCATTGAAATTTCAGTATTTTGGCATCAGTGTACAGAGAGTTAACCTGCTACTTAAAGTAACAGTTATATTTGGTCAGCACTATCATGTAACAGTTATACCTGGTCAGCAGTATCATGTAACAGTTATATCCAGTCAGCACTATTTTGTTAACAATCATTTCTGACCAGAAATATTGTGTAACAGTTATATCCAGTCAGTTAGGACTATTTCTGTCCAGCACTACTTTGTTATGACCAGCACTACTGTGTAACAGTAAAATCTGGTCAGCACTATTTTGTCATGACTATTTCTGACCAGCACTACTGTGTAACAGTTATATCCAGTGAACACTATTTTGTTATGACTATTTCTGACCAGCACTACTGTGTAACAGTTATATCCAGTCAGCACTATTTTGTTATGACTATTTTTTATGGTATATTAGAAGTGATATATTCCAATAAAACATCCGAAGAGTAGAACTATCCCTCAACCAATAACCATCAACACCAACTTTAAAAACAAATGTAACCTAAATGTTCTAGATTTAGATATTTGTGTTAGATTTGATGATGCATGTATGAATTACAGTTAAAATTAGAAGTCTCATTACAGGGGTCAAATCCACATTTGTTCAAATCAAGTCCCTGAGTTTATATTTGGGTTCCCTGTGGGGGCCTGAATTTTAACATGATACAATATGAGGAATAATCATTAAAATATCCTTCAGATCTATCAGTCAGAATCCTTAGATATTTGGAACATGTATACAGCATCTTTAGGTAGGTCATATCTAAGTTTGTTCAAACCAAGTCCCTTTTTGAATATTTGGGCTCCCAAATTTTTACTTAGTCCAATATGAGGAGTAATCTTTAAAACTCTTTCTTTCTCCAGAACCACTTGTTAGAATCTTTTTATATATTGTATTTATATATGGTATACAAAATCCTTCCATTGGACAGATTCAACTTTCATCATATCAAGACTATTGGGTAATAATTAGACACTGTGTGAGCCGAAAGTTTAACTTAGTGCAATAAGGGGAATTATCTTTAAAGATCGCCGTCTTCTTCTTCAGTTCCACCAGTCTGAATCCTTTGATGTTTGGTTTACAGCATCCTTGGGGAGGTTATATCCAAGTTTGTTCGAACCAAGTTCCTGTGTTAATATTTGGGCTACCCATTGGATTACAGTCCAGTATGAGGAATAATCTTTAAAACTCTTTTTCTCCAGAACCTCTAACTCCACAGTGTTTAATTCTCTTTCTCTTATAAAGTCAAAGGTGCTGAAAGTTACTTTAAACACCCATTAAACAGAAATGTCTCAATTTAAACTTTTTTGAGTTGGAGGGAGTTCAAGCTTGTTGGTAGGAAGAGAAGGAAGAAATACCATTTTTATTATGGTCTTAGGTGGTTTACAAAGTGGAAATCCACAAGTGATTTAATTTGTTTATTGTGGTAATCAACATGGAAGTCAGTTACAAATACTCACATCCTGTTAGTCTCAATATTAGACCAATACATAGTTAAACAATCAAGTCCACCCATCTTAGTGTAAATAACACAAAAGACCAGGATTTTTTTTCATCACTTTTCAGCAACTCTAACTAACTGAAATTACAACCCTTCCATGCCTGACCTTTTTAAAGCCAAAGTCAGAACAAATTCATGTTTTCCAAAGTGACAAAGTTTTATATAATGAGATACAGTTAAAACCAGAAGTCCTGTCATGAAATGCGCACAAATAGCACGTCGATTTGCGCGTTAATCTACGCGGTATGACCACAGTAAGGCTATCAAATTCTGTACATATGGCCTGTGCACAAGCAATGTTTCAGCCAATGGACCTCCGGGTAACCAGGAGGTCCATTGGCAGAAACATTGCTTGTGTTAGTTATGAGTAACCAGGAGAACGTGCCGTGATTTGGATGCCATTCCATATGGCAATTGCGTGCAATTCCTACGCGCAATTAAGCCTAGATAAGCGCGGAGTTCGTGACAGGACTTCTAGTTTTAACTGTAGTTGATGCTGTCTGACAGAGATAAAATCTGTATTTTCTGATACTTGCTCTAGAGTGATTTGGATTCAAGCTGCACTGGAATCTAGTTAGAACAATCAACTTTTTAACATCTGCATAACAATAACGACTGCAGCAACAAATGCTCCTCCATCCATCAAGCTGAATGCTCATTTTTGCCAGTAATCTACTTTACCTGCATCCAGTGGGATTTGGTCCTCGGTTCGAATCCCACCTGCGGCAACCGCGTTGTGTCCTTGGGCAAGACACTTCACCCCGATTGCCTACATGGGGGCACGATGACGCTGTGTACTGAGGCGTACTGCACGTCGATGGTGCGCATGTCTTCAACCAATCTAACACTGCCTGTGCTGCGGTGCAGAGTTCAGAGTTACGATGTTGGAGAGCTGACAGCTGCTCGTCGTTGCTTGGTGGTTCTCTCCAGGTGCTCCGGCTTCCTCCACCCGTAAAACTGTCACGGTCACGATTAGCCATTGTGCATAAGTATGTGACCTTAAACACCAATAAATAAATATCCAGTGGGATTTATTTGTTAGTACCATATTGGACATTGTATATGTTGTATTGTGCAAATAAGTTCACCTTTCCGAGAGGGCCATGTAAATGACCTTTTGCCATCATCATCCTTTGTCCATCGTTGTCTGTAAATGTTTCACATTTTCATCTTCTTCTCGGGAACTACTGAGCCAATGTGAAACAAACTTGGCAGGAATGGTCTATGGGAGGTCCTCTACAAACGATCCTCATTTTGTTCCCATCAGATGAAAAACATGGCTGACAGAGGCATTCTTTGATTCTGATAAGTCGATTTTCAAAAATCTTCTCCTCTGATTAGGCCAAATGTTTTGAAACTTCACATGATTGATGATTGGAACACTCTCTACCAATGGTATCTGGTTGCAAACATCGCCACAGTGGTGGCTCATAGTTACCATGGAAACCTTGTGGGAAATCACATCTTCTTCTCAGGAACTACAGATCCAATGTGAACCAAATTTGGCAAGAATAGTCTATGGGAGATTCTCTACAAACAATCCTCTTTTTTCCCGTCGGAAGAAAAACAGGGCTGCCAGGGCAAGAATAGTCTATGGGAGGTTCTCTACAAACGATCCTCATTTTTTTCCCGTCGGAAGAAAAACAGGGCTGCCAGAGGCATTCTTTGATTCCTTTTGGCCAATATTCAAAAATCTTCTCTGAAACTGTAAAGCCAAATGTTTTGAAACTTCACGAGTGATGACTGGGACACCCTCTATCAACGATCCTCATTTAATGTTGATCAGGTTGCAGACATGGCAGGACTAGTGGTTCATAGTTGCCATGAAAATGCTATGAGAAATCACATTTTCATCTTATTTGAAACTACTTGACCAATGTGAACAAAACTTGGCAGGAATGGTCTATAGGAGATCCCCTGTAAAACGATCCTCATATTGTTCTGTCAGATGGCAAACATGGCCGCCTCATGGGAAATCACTTTTCCATCTTCTCTGAGACTGTGGTTCCAATGTGAACCAATCTGGACAAAAATAATATTAATAACATACAGAAGGTCTTTTACAAAAAGCTCCTCATTTTCTTTTATTCGGATGAAAAACATGGCTGCCAGAGACAGTATTCTTTTCAGTAAATTTCATATCAAATTTTCTAGAAAATTTCTGGCAGACCTTTGTATGTTTTTCAACGTAACAGGTGTTCTGGAAGAGAATAAAAGAAGGGTTATCAAAGGCATTATACAGACCTGATTTTCCTTGCCGAAAAAGAAAACTAAGTCCTGTTTTATTATATACTTCCTGTTGCACTGTTGACAAGGGTGCTGTACATAACCGAAAAATTACATGGTGGGCTACAGTTAAAACTAGAAGTCATGTCACGAACTGTGCGCTTATCTTGGCTTAATTGCACGTATGAATTGCGCGCAATTGCCATATCGAATGGCATCCAAAGCACGGCAGGTTCTCCTGGTTACTCATAGCAAACACGGGCAATGTTTCTGCCAATGGACCTCCGGGTTACCCGGAGGTCCATTGGCTGAAACATTGCTTGTGCACAGGCCATATTTACAGAATTTGATAGCCTTACTATGGTAATATCACGTAGATTAATGCGCATATCGACGTGCTATTTGTGCGCTTTTCAGGACAGAACTTTTAGTTTTAACTATATTTTGAACTGAAAATTTTTTTAAAGTAAAAAAAATATAGAAACGGGGGCCATAACTCCGCCAATAAACAGATGAAGGAGTATGGCAGCCAGCTGCATTCTTCGATTCTGATAAGAATAATTGAGGAATATTAGTTCCACCAGGTGAGCAATTACAGACTCGTAAACATTCAAAGATAGAAATTCTGATTTGCAGGGTACTGCTTAGCTTAGTAAACAATCAAGGATAGAAATTCCGATTCGTGGGGTACTACTTATCTTAGTAAACAATCGAGGATAAAAATTCCAATTTACAGGGTACTACTTAGCTTAGTAAACAATCAAGGATAGAAATTCCGATTCGTGGGGTACTACTTATCTTAGTAAATAATCAAGGATAAAAATTCTGATTTGCAGGGCGCTACTTAGCTTAGTAAACAATCGAGGATAGAAATTCTGATTTGCAGGGCGCTACTTAGCTTAGTAAACAATCGAGGATAGAAATTCTGATTTGCAGGGCGCTACTTAGCTTAGTAAACAATCGAGGATAGAAATTCCGATTCGCAGGGTACTGCATGCTTAGCTTAGTAAAGAATTGAGGATAGAAATTCCGATTCTCGGAATACTACTTACCTTAGTAAACAATCGAGGATAGAAATTCCGATTCGCAGGGTACTGCATGCTTAGCTTAGTAAAGAATTGAGGATAGAAATTCCGATTCGTGGGATACTACTTACCTTAGTAAACAATCGAGGATAGAAATTCCGATTCACAGGGTACTGCATGCTTATCCCCGTGGGAACCCCGGGAAGTAAGCAGCACTTGTTTACTGTGGTAAACCAGTTCCGCTTTACTAGTAAAATAGGACCCAGTCACCAATGCTTGGGGTGAAAGTCCTCTAAAATGGGCAATATGTTGATCAACGATTGACTACACTTGACTTCATCTCCATGTTGTGTCACGATTAGCCATAGTGCATAAATATGTGACGTTAACCACCAACAAACAAACAAACAAACTGCATGCTTAGCTTAGTAAAGAATTGAGGATAGAAATTCCGATTCGCGGGATACTACTTACCTTAGTAAACAATCGAGGATAGAAATTCCGATTCACAGGGTATTACTTAGATTAGTAAACAATCGAGGATAGAAATCCCAATTCACAGAGTACTACTTAGATTAGTAAACCATCAAGGATAGAAATTCCGATTTGTATAGGGAACTACTTAGCTTAGTGAGCAAAGATGAGTTAGGTTATATTTAGCTCAGCTAACTGAACATCACATTGAGCTATCACTTAGAAGCTGTCATCTATTCATTCATTTTCTATCTGTTTATTGAGCATCTATTAGCTTTTTCATCTTTTTCTTCTTCAGAATCACTAGACCAAACCCATCCGAACTTGTCAAACATTATCATTGGGGGATACCCCTCCTAGTTTTTCAATAGTAGTTGCTAAGCTGATGGGCTGGGGCATTTCAGTATATACTTTGTAGAGGGTAGAGGGAAGTGTAATTATAATGAAATCACTACACTTCACTTTCTACTTTTAGTATTTTATGTTGCCATAGATGCTGAAATTAACTAAATTATTTTAATTCATTTATTTATTGGTTTTTCAGGTCACAATTACTTATGCACCATGGCTAATCGTGACTGGGACAGTTTTACGGGTGGAGAAAGCCTGAGTACCCAGAGAGAACCACTGAGCATTGATGAGCAACTGTCAGCTCCTCAACATTCTAACTCTGTTCAAGCTCCACTCAAGCAGGGTTACAGAGGTTGAAGATGTGCATCATCGACGTGCAGTACGCCTTAGTACACAGTGTCATCGTGCCCCCATGTAGGCAACCAGGATAAATTGCCTTGCTCAAGGACACAATTTTAGGTCGTCCTGGATGGGGATCGAATTTGGGAGCTCGAGCATAGAAGTCCAGCAGTCTACCACTGAGCCACAGTGATCCCAATTAACTAAATAAACAGCAGTAGAAAAAGAACAAATTTTGAGGATAGTAACTTTTTGTTAGGGTTTTTCTTTCCTTGAATTGATAAAGATCTGAAATATTATGTGATATCAAAATATTCACCTAACGTGATCTGTAGAGCACACATTTAGAGCAGTCCAATGTGCGGTGATAAGCTACAGTACTAGTCAAAATAACTTGTAGCATAACCACAATAAACTAAGTATACCACTGGTAAGATCAGAATCTGACATCATTTTCTGGAAAGCTCTCAGCAAGAGCTTTCCAGAAAATGATGTCAGCTTCTGGTCTTATCAGTGTAGGAAGAGAAAGATACATAGTTTATAGTTGTTATCCTACAACTTATTTTGACTTGAACAGTAGCTATATTTATTAAGATTTTGGCGAACGGTAATTTTTGTATACACTGCAAGCCATACCATGATGGTAGATGAGGGGTGGTTAGAAAATAATTCATATTTAAAACAGCTTGACAAGAATCCTGTGGTGTTTAATATAAAGTTATACCAAACAAGTTTTTTATATTAGTAACTAATAGCTTTTTTTACGCTATGATGAGTATTACCCTAATCACCAACAGTAACTTAACTGTGACTTCAGGATGTAGTCTATGTTGAGTTATGTTTTGTTACACATTACAGGAATGGGTTAACATTCTTGAGACACTTGTGTGTTATGTCCTTGACTAAAATTGACTCAGTCTGATATAGTGCCATGGTGTGTTTAGACATGCATTGTGTTAATACCATAAATAATAAATAGAGGTTATCTACGCTATTTTAGTGAATATCAGGAATTATCTCATGACTGTGGACCTGAAAGTTTTATTTTTCACGAACGTTTTTCAGGGCCACGTAGAAAATAGTGTAGATTTTCTTTTTATTATATGCTACATGACATTTTACTGTGTGCACAATATTCAGCCTAATTTGACTGCAAACACGTACGTTTCAAAACAATAACAAAGATCAGCTGATCGTTCATTCACGGAGACTTCAAGGTGATATCATGCACCAAAGCGTACCGTCATTTAGGAAACTGTGAGGAAGGGATATTTCTCGTTATCCATCTTGTCAATGGATATCGAGAAATATCTTTTAGATAATTTGTGGTAATTCACAGGCTAGCATTTAATATTAGGGCATAATAGATAGTTTTAACCCTTTACCCAGCGCAGACGATATCATTTTTTTTTTAATTTAAATATCTTTTTTCAATTTTTTTCGAAAAATTTCAACAAAACCATATCATGTGACCCCCTCATTGGAAGGAACTCAGCGAGCTCGTTCCAAAGCCAAAGAGGGGTCACATGATATGGTTTTCTTAAAATTTTCCAAAAAATAATATAATGTGGGCGATTTGTTGGGTAAAGGGTTAACATCTAAATTTCACCTAAGTGTGTTCTTTGGCTCTTCAGTTGAATTGCTGTGGTGTATACAGAACTGGTGAAATTCTTTCAATCTCATTTTAAATATATTTATATTCTTTTCAGTTTAGACAGGCCTGTCATTTTCAAAATGGGAGAAGAGCAATGGTGGCCTGCCTTAAATGAACTTAAGAGGGCCATTTTTGGCCCACCTTCACTTGACACCAGGAGAACAATTGCAGTCTGTTCTTGAGATTGGTAATTTTACCATACCTTAAATTTCCACATTATTTGGGTTGTGAATATAGTATCTAACGCAGGTTTGAAAAATACAATAATTTCTTGCCGGACGTACATGTCAGGATTTCTTCCCGAAGTATGTATGTTGTCAGACAATTGGTCAGAATCCAGTAATTAAGTGAGATCCCTACAGTTAAAACTAGAAGTCCTGTCACGAACTCCGCGCTTATCTAGGCTTAATTGCGCATAGGAATTGCGCGCAATTGCCATATGGAATGACATCCAAATCACGGTTCACAGGTTCTCCTGGTTACTCATAGCAAACACAAGCAATGTTTCTGCCAATGGACCTCCGGGTAACCCGGAGGTCCATTGGCTGAAACATTGCTTGTGCACAGGCCATTTGTACAGAATTTGATAGCCTTACTGTGGTCATACCGCGTAGATTAACGCACAAATCAACGTGCTATTTGTGCACATTTCATGACAGGACTTTTAGTTTTAACTGTATACCTGGCTTCCAGTCGGAGGCCTGGTGTAGGGATCTCATTGAGAATAGCTACCTGTAGGCCTTTCCAAAGTGCATGATCACATATTAAGATGAGCAATATCGATCAGCACTACTGACCACATAGTTCACTTTCGTAACTCTCCTTGTATGTGGCAAGGAGGGCATTTACTGCCCTCACAAATGTTAGTTCGGGAGAGCCAATGCGAGCAAGGACAGTCACTGACCTCAAAATGACAGGACTGTTTAGATCTTCAACAATTATAAGTGTAAATTAATTAGACTTGAGACTCTTGTGTTATGTTTTTCAAAATGTTTAATTTTATTTGATATCGTAGGAAGATGGTGGCATGGTGTGCTTAAATATTCAGTATGTTAATTCTATAAATACCTTCAACAAGAGTGCAAATCAGACAGAGACACGTACTTGTCTTATCTTCTATACATAGTTTAACCCTACTTGATATCATAGGAAGATGGTGGCATGGTGTGCTTAAATATTCAGTATGTTAATTCTATAAATACCTTCAACAAGAGTGCAAATCAGACAGAGACACGTACTTGTCTTATCTTCTATACAAAGTTTAACCCAACTTGATATCATAGGAAGATGGTGGCATGGTGTGCTTAAATATTCACTATGTTAATTCCTGTTGGGGAGCTGGCAGCTGCTCATCATTGCTCCATGGTTCTCTCCAGGTACTCCGGCTTCATCCACCCGTAAAACTGTCACAGGCATGATTAGCCATCGTGCATAAGTATGTGACCTTAAACACCAATAAATAAATAAATAAATAAATAAATAAATAAATAAATAGCAACATGGTGGCATGACATACTTAGACATTCAACACATTAACCCCTGGCATTAATCACTCTGTTTTTCTCTTGTTTTACTGTAAATTTAACCAATAATACCAAACAAGGTATACATGTATTTGGTTACATATCAAACAACATTATGGGGAATATTTGCTGATGAAAACCTTTCCATTTTGACATCAGACTGCAGCGGGTTAACTGGTAGAATGCCAAGTTATTTTTGGTCGTCAGAATTTATTCACATGTCTTTGCCTTGTTATAATTTATGGCAGAGTGCCAAAGGGCACAATCCCATAAATTGTAACAAGGAAAATCCACACAGACTAAATAATTTCAATTTTAAGATAATATGAAGCACATTCACAGAATATGAAGCTTTTATGTTACAGTACCTGCCCTTTAGAATAAAGTCCAGATATGGGCTTCCAGCACTCTATCAGTTAATGGCAAAAATGGGGACTCGCTGGTTCAGTGGGTAGTTGCTGATAAAAACCTCTCCATTTTGACATCAGACCATGGTGGGTTAATGGCAAAAATGGGGACGCACTGGTTCAGTAGGTCGTGGTGTAGGCTGCAAGCCAAGAGGTCCTCAGTTTGAATCCCATCTACAGCAACCATGTTGTATCCTTGGGCAAGACACTTCACCCCCATTGCCAACATGGGAGCATGGTGACATTGTGTACTAAGGCATACTGCATGTCGATGGTGCACTTGTCTCCAACCAATGCTCCGGCTTCCTCCACCCATAAAACTGTCCTAGTCATGATTAGCCATTGTGCAGAAATATGTGACCGTAAACACCAATAAGTATGGCATGAATATCTTCGTTAAGTTTGTACCAAACACAACTAGAGACTACAGTTCCAAAAAAGTTTCTTAACCCATTACCCAATGCAGATGATATCAAAATTTATTATTTTAAATATAACTTTTTAAAATTTTTCAAACCATTTCTACAAAACCATATCATGTGACCCTTCATTGGAACGAGCTCAATGCGCATGTTCCAATGAGGAGTCACATGATATGGTTTTGTTCAAATATTTTGAAAAAGTTAATTTTTTCAACTGCTCAATTTGCATATTATGCGGGCGGATGCGGGCGATTCGTTAGGTAAAGGGTTAAAACAAAATTAAAATTCTCATTTTTTTTTCTCCAAAATGAAGTTTTCACCCCTCATTGGAATGAGGCTGACAGGTTCCTTCTACTAAGATGTCCAATACTATGCTTTGGAGGCAGACCCTGAAAGAAAAAATAGAAATTTTGTGAACAACACTTGCTGAAGATGACATTTACATTTGGATATACAAAGATTTCATAAATAAAAGCCTCTCAGTGACAAGGTGAAGTTTTGGGACAGAATAAAATGAAAACAACTAAAAATAGTACAGTACGTGGAGAGTGGATTATAACTAAATCACCCGTGGAGCGGAGTTATCACCCAAACTATACCTTTCAAATTGTGTACATATCGACAAAAAACACAAGCAATGTTTCAGCTAATGGACCTCCGGGTTTAACCCGGAGGTCCATTGGTTGAAACTTTGCTTATGCTTTTTATGCTTTGCAACAAATTTGCAATTATTGCTTGGGTGGAATCCTCACTCTGCAGGTGATTTAGTAATAATACACTCTCCACGTACTGTATCTTTGATATGACATATCTTTGATATGAAGTATCTTTGATATAATGTATCTTTGATATGAAGTATCTTTGATATGAAGTATCTTTGATATGAGGTATCTTTGATATGAGGTATCTTTGATATGAAGTATCTTTGATATGACATAGCTTTGCTTTTTTCTGTGTTTAATTCTGTATGCTTTATGCTTACAGTTTTGTGAATACAAAAGCAGAAAGAGTATTTTTTGACCAGATTGTGATGTTCTCTGTGTTCTTTCATATTGACATTACAATATTTACTGGAATGTGCTTACAAGCAGTCTATATTATAACATAACTATTAGCAATAAACAATTTTGACTACAAACATACAGTAGCACTATAACAGGTAATGAAGTAACTTTATAAATAAGCTCTTCATATTGTTGATAACAGTGACTGTGGTATTGTAGTAAACTTGTTAAATAACAGAGTGACATGTCAGATTGACAAACTGCTTTATTTGGTCTCGACTGAGCAATTGCCATAAGAAATATTTAACTCTTCATGTCAGTATCAAATATCATTCACAGCCCATGAGAGCTACTTTAAATTTTTCATTCAGCAGTGGAAGACTTGACAGTTCTAAATATCATTTACAGTCAATGAGAATTAAGTGCTTTAAATTTGTCATTCATCAGTGGAAGACTTAACAGTTTTTATGATGAAAAAATGATGGTGACTTACCTAGGCATTCAATGACATGGTGCAAATTACCCACTGTGTATAAGAAGATACCAAGCCAAGCAATAATAGGGTTCAAATTACCCACTGTGTATGGGAAGATACCTAGCCAAGCGATGGCACAGTTCAAATTACCCACTGTGTATGGGGAGATACCAAGCCAAGCAATAACAGGGTTCAAATTACCCACTGTGTATGGGGAGATACCAAGCCAAGCCAAACAGGGTTCAAATTACATAGTGTTTAGGTAGATGCCTAGCGATTCGATGACAGTGTGAAAATCACCTTCTGTGTATAGATAGATACCTAGCTATTCGATGGGTGAAGGTGCTGGGGTGCAAATTACCCACCGTGTATAAGTAGGTACCAAGCTATTTGATGGGTGTGGGTGTGGGGGGGAGGGGGGGCGAGTGGGCTGGGTGCAAATTACCCATTATGCATAGGTAGGTATACCTAGCTATTTGATTGGCAGTGGTGCTGGGTTGCAAATTACCCACTGTGTGTAGGTAGGTTCCTAGCCATTTGATGGATAGTGGTGCTGGGTTGCAAATTACCTGCTGTGTGTAGGTAGGTACCTAGCCATTCAATGGGTGGGGGTGCTGGGTTGCAAATTACCCACTGTGTGTAGGTAGGTGCCTAGCCATCTGATGGGTGGGTGGGGGGGGGGGGGCTGGGTTGTAAATTACCTGCTGTGTGTAGGTAGGTACTTATTATTCGATAGAGGGAATGCCGGGAGCAAATTACCTACTGTGTATAGGTACAAACCTTGCGATTCGATGTCGGTGCAAATTACCCACAGAGTATAAGTAGATACCTAGCCATTCGATGACAGTGTGCAAGTTACAAGGTAGCCTGAATATCAGGCTGTGTATAGTTATGCAGATCATCAGACTGTGCATACATAGCCTGATCATCAGCTTATGTATAGGTAGCCTGATCATCAAGCTGTGTATATACAGTACGTGGAGAGTGTATTATCACTAAATCACCCGCAGAGTGGAGATTCCACCCAACCAATAATTGCAAATTTGTTGCAAAGCATAACCCGTAAAAGCAAAGTTTCAGCCAATGGACCTCCGGGTTAAACCCAGAGGTCCATTGGCTGAAACACTGCCTGTGTTTTTTGTCGATATGTACACAATATGAAAGTTATAGTTTGGGTGATAACTCCACTCTGTGGGTGATTTAGTTATAATCCACTCTCCACGTACTGTAGGTAGTCTAATCATCAGGCTGTATATAGGCTGATCATCAGACCATATCGGTAGGCTAATCTTCAGCTTATATATAGGTAGCCTGATCATCAGGCTGTGCATAGGTAGTCTGATCATCAGGCCATGTAAGTAGGCTGACCATTAGGCTGTGTATATATAGGTAACCCAATCATCAGGCTGTGTATAGGCTGATCACCAGACCCATATAGGTAGGCTAATCATCAGGCTAAGTATATATACACAGCATAATCATCAGGCCATGTATATATAGGTAGCCTGATCAACAGGCCATGTGTATATAGGTAGCCTGATCAACAGGCCATGTATATATAGGTAGCCTGATCAACATGCCATATATGTATAGGTAGCCTGATCATCAGACTGTATAGGTAGGCTGATCACCAGTCTGTATAGGTAGGCTGATCAAAAGTCTATATATCTAGGTAGCCTGATAATTATGCCTGATCAGCAGGTTATGTTTATATATAGCCTGATCATCAGGCTCTGCATATGTACATAGCATGATCATTAAGCTGTTTATATAGGTAGACAGATCATCAGGCTGTGTATATATAGGTAGACAGATCATCGGGCAGTGTACTTATAGGTGGACTGATCACAAGGCTGTGTATAGGTAGACTGATCATCAGGCTGTGTATAGGTAGACTGATCATCAGGCTGTGTATAGCTAAACTGATCATCAGGCTATGTATATATAGGTAGATTGATCAGTCTGCATAGGTAGACTAATCATCAGGCTGTGCATAGGTAGACTAATCATCAGGCTGTGTATATGTAGACTGATCACCAGGTAGATCAGTCTACATATACACCAGGCTGTGTATATGTAGACTGATCACCAGGCTGTGTATAGTTGGATTAATCATCAGGCTGTGTATAGGAAGGTTGATCATCAGGCTGTGAACAGGTAGACTGATCACCAGGCTGTGTATAGTTAGACTGATCATCAGGCTGTGTATATGTAAACTGATCATCAGACTGTGTATAGGTAGACTGATCATCACACAGAGAATAAGTACACTGATCACCAGGCTGTGTACATATAGACTGATCACCAGGCTGTGTATAGTTAGACTGATATTCAGGCTGTGAACAGGTAGACTGATCACCAGTCTGTGTACATGTAGACTGATCACCAGGCTGTGTATAGTTAGAGTGATCATCAGGTTGTGTATAGGAAGGTTGATCATCAGGCTCTGTACAGGTAGACTAATCATCAGGCTGTGTATAGGTAGGCTGATCATGAGGCTGTGTTTAGGTTGAGTAATCAGGCTGTGTACAGGTAGACTAATCATCAAATTGTGTACAGGTAGGCTGATCATCAGGCTGTGTATAGGTATACTGTGTAAAGGGATGCTGATCATCAGACTGTGTATAGGGATGCTGATCATCAGACTGTGTATAGGGATGCTGATCATCAGACTGTGTATAGGGATGCTGATCATCAGACTGTGTATAGGGATGCTGATCATCAGACTGTGTATAGGGATGCTGATCATCAGACTGTATAGGGATTCTGATCATCAGACTGTATAGGGATGCTGATCATCAGACTGTATAGGGATGCTGATCATCAGACTGTATAGGGATGCTGATCATCAGACTGTATAGGGATGCTGATCATCAGACTGTGTATAGGGATGCTGATCATCAGACTGTATAGGGATGCTGATCATCAGACTGTACAGGGATGCTGATCATCAGACTGGATAGGGATGCTGATCATCAGACTGTTCATCAGACTGGATATGGATGCTGATCATCAGACTGTATAGGGATGCTGATCATCAGACTGTGTATAGGGATGCTGATCATCAGACTGTATAGGGATGCTGATCATCAGACTGTATAGGGATGCTGATCATCAGACTGTATAGGGATGCTGATCATCAGACTGTATAGGGATGCTGATCAGCAGACTGTATAGGGATGCTGATCATCAGACTGTATAGGGATGCTGATCATCAGACTGTATAGGGATGCTGATCAGCAGACTGTATAGGGATGCTGATCATCAGACTGTGTATAGGGATGCTGATCATCAGACTGTATAGGTAGGCTGATCATCAGACTGTATAGGGATGCTGATCATCAGACTGGATAGGGATGCTGATCATCAGACTGTATAGGGATGCTGATCATCAGACTGTATAGGGATGCTGATCATCAGACTGTATAGGGATGCTGATCAGCAGACTGTATAGGGATGCTGATCATCAGACTGTATAGGGATGCTGATCAGCAGACTGTATAGGGATGCTGATCATCAGACTGTGTATAGGGATGCTGATCATCAGACTGTATAGGTAGGCTGATCATCAGACTGTATAGGGATGCTGATCATCAGACTGTGGATAGGGATGCTGATCATCAGACTGTATAGGGATGCTGATCATCAGACTGTGTATAGGGATGCTGATCATCAGACTGTATATAGGGATGCTGATCATCAGACTGTGTATAGGGATGCTGATCATCAGACTGGATAGGGATGCTGATCATCAGACTGTATAGGGATGCTGATCATCAGACTGTGTATAGGGATGCTGATCATCAGACTGTGTATAGGGATGCTGATCATCAGAATGTATAGGGATGCTGATCATCAGACTGTGTATAGGGATGCTGATTATCAGACTGTGTATAGGGATGCTGATCATCAGAATGTATAGGGATGCTGATTATCAGACTGTGTATAGGGATGCTGATCATCAGGCTGTATATAGGTAGGCTGATCATCAGGCTGTGTATAGGGATGATGTTCATCAGACTGTATATAGGTGGGCTGATCATCGGGCTGTGTATAGAGATGATGATCATCATGCTGTGTACAGGGATGATGATCATCAGGCTGTGTATAGAGATGATGATCATCAGGCTGTGTATAGAGATGATGATTATCTGGCTGTGTATAGGGATGATGATCATCTGGCTGTGTATAGAGATGATGATCATCAGGCTGTGTATAGGGATGATGATCATCAGGCTGTGTATAGGGATGATGGTCAAGTTGTATATTGGTAAGCTGATAATCAGGCTGTGTATAGGGATGATGATCATCAGACTGTGTATAGGTAGGATGATCATCAGGCTGTGTATAGGGATGATGATCATCAGGCTGTGTATAGGTAGGCTGATCATAGGCTGTGTATAGGGATGATGATCAGACTGTGTATAGGTAGGCTGATCATCAGGCTGTGTATAGGTAGGCTGATCATCAGGCTGTGTATAGGGATGATGATCATCAGACTGTATAGGTAGGCTGATCATCAGACTGTGTATAGGGATGATGATCATCAGGCTGTGTATAGGTAGGCTGATCATCAGGCTGTGTAGAGAGATGATGATCATCAGACTGTGTATAGGTAAGCTGATCATCAGGCTGTGTATAGGGATGATGATCATCAGACTGTGTATAGGGATGATGGTCAAGTTGTATATTGGTAAGCTGATAATCAGGCTGTGTATAGGGATGATGATCATCAGACTGTGTATAGGTAGGATGATCATCAGGCTGTGTATAGGGATGATGATCATCAGGCTGTGTATAGGTAGGCTGATCATAGGCTGTGTATAGGGATGATGATCAGACTGTGTATAGGTAGGCTGATCATCAGGCTGTGTATAGGTAGGCTGATCATCAGGCTGTGTATAGGGATGATGATCATCAGACTGTATAGGTAGGCTGATCATCAGGCTGTGTATAGAGATGATGATCATCAATCAGACTGTGTATAGGGATGATGATCATCAGCTGTGTATAGAGATGATGATCATCAGGTTGTGTATAGAGATGATGATCATCAGGCTGTGTATAGAGATGATCAGGCTGTGTATAGAGATGATGATCATCAGGCTGTGTATAGAGATGATGATCATCAGGCTGTGTATAGAGATGATCAGGCTGTGTATAGAGATGATGATCATCAGGTTGTGTATAGAGATGATGATCATCTGGCTGTGTATAGGGATAATGATCATCTGGCTGTGTATAGAGATGATGATCATCGGCTGTGTATAGAGATGATGATCATCAGGCTGTGTATAGGGATGATGATCATCAGGCTGTGTATAGGTAGGCTGATCATAGGCTGTGTATAGGGATGATGATCAGACTGTGTATAGGTAGGCTGATCATCAGGCTGTGTATAGGTAGGCTGATCATCAGGCTGTGTATAGGGATGATGATCATCAGACTGTATAGGTAGGCTGATCATCAGACTGTGTATAGGGATGATGATCATCAGGCTGTGTATAGGTAGGCTGATCATCAGGCTGTGTAGAGAGATGATGATCATCAGACTGTGTATAGGTAAGCTGATCATCAGGCTGTGTATAGGGATGATGATCATCAGACTGTGTATAGGGATGATGGTCAAGTTGTATATTGGTAAGCTGATAATCAGGCTGTGTATAGGGATGATGATCATCAGACTGTATAGGTAGGATGATCATCAGGCTGTGTATATTGATGATGATCATCAGGCTGTGTATAGGTAGGCTGATCATAGGCTGTGTATAGGGATGATGATCAGACTGTGTATAGGTAGGCTGATCATCAGGCTGTGTATAGGTAGGCTGATCATCAGGCTGTGTATAGGGATGATGATCATCAGACTGTATAGGTAGGCTGATCATCAGGCTGTGTATAGAGATGATGATCATCAATCAGGCTGTGTATAGGGATGATGATCATCAGCTGTGTATAGAGATGATGATCATCAGGTTGTGTATAGAGATGATGATCATCAGGCTGTGTATAGAGATGATCAGGCTGTGTATAGAGATGATCATCATCAGGCTGTGTATAGAGATAATGATCATCTGGCTGTGTATAGGGATAATGATCATCTGGCTGTGTATAGGGATGATGATCATCAGCTGTGTATAGAGATGATGATCATCAGGTTGTGTATAGAGATGATGATCATCAGGCTGTGTATAGAGATGATCAGGCTGTATATAGAGATGATGATCATCAGTCTGTATAGAGATGATGATGATCAGACTGTGTATAGAGATGATGATCATCGGGCTGTGTATAGAGATGATGATCACCGGCTGTGTATAGAGATGATGATCATCAGGCTGTGTATAGGGATGATGATCATCAGGCTGTGTAGAGGGATGATGATCATCAGACTGTATTGGTAAGCTGATCATCGGGCTGTGTTGTGTATAGGTAGGCTGATCATCAGGCCCAAGTATTTTTTGTTAGATTCTCTGTATTACCCAATATCTCGGTGCATTAATGATTTCTGCAATTCTCTCATGCAATAAGGTTAAATCATCCAGCATGCTGTAATATTTCTATCTGGATCTTATTTACGAAGCTGTAAGAGTATTTATTTGTAAGGAAAGTGACATTTGTTACATGACCGTTACTTTGTAAGAGTTACTATTACCTTACACAATATACATTGGTGATTCATTCAAGCTCTATACACTCATCTTACAGTCATTTTTACGATGGTTCAGTTCTGACTGTCAGTTAATACAAGGCTATCAACTTTTCTAATTTATTACACAATAGCAGAAGAAATGCATGTCACCTGAGTTATAATTCAATACAAGTAGTGTCTGGCTGTGTCTCAACAATGATTAGTTCAACCCCTTAGTGACAGGATCCAGGCAAAAACATCATTGAGTGTTTTTATCTTTATGCATGAAATATGTTAACCCTTTACCCAACGTAACGGCCAAAACCGGCCAGCGCTATTCTCAAAAATCGCCTATTAATTTTAATTATTTTTTCATTTTTTGTCTCAAAAACATAGGTTATGACCCCTCATTGGAACGAGCTCGTCGAGATCGTTCCAATGAGGGGTCATAACCTATGTTTTGAGACAAAAAATGAAAAAAAATAGTTATTCAAGAATTTTGCAAGTGTCGTCTGCTTTTCATGTTAGGTAAAGGGTTAAGAAAGGACTGTTTTGGTCGTAGTTGTGATCTATTTTACAGTCTTTGCCATGTGAAAAATCGAAGGTGGCAACAAATCGCTTGCCTGAAAGCCAGTGAGGCGAGCAAATCACTTGCCTAAAAAGTTATCTCTGTAAAAACATACTGGCCCATTAGAGAATTGCCTTATAATTAGGGACTATCTTATAATGCACGGGACATACAACCATCAATGAGTTCCGTTTCACATCCAATCTGACCCCATGTGTTCCATTTTCGGGAGGTTTATAAATTTAAGATTTAACTTTATTCCCTTTAGCAGAATCTGCAAAGACTGCAGTACAACACAAATTGTTGTTTGAATAACTTTTGGAAGCACAGCACATGACACGATTCACTCATACATTTGCCTTTAGTTGTACTCGGTCATCCTACAGACCTATACAGTGTTGCATTCCTGATTCATATCTAAAAGATTAAAGGGACTGCACCTCTCTGTAGTTCAGTGTCTGGGAGCTAAACTCTACATGTACATGTCTGTGGGTGGCTGTCTCAAGAGTTCTGTTGTCATTCACACAGGGTGCCTGTTGTGCCTGTACGCCACACTCTAGAATCCTATCAGGCTCCCCCACTAAGTTAGATAAGGCTATAACTGCCCCCCACCCCTCTCCCCATCAGAAAAATAAAACCCAGTCACCAATGCTTGGGAGGGACAACACCCCTCTAAAATGGGCAACATGGATTATTAACACTCACCCCTGGTCTTGTGTTGATATTCATGTTGTGGTCACGGTTAGCCATTGTTAGACTCATACTTGCTTCCAAAATTACTGGGACGTATTTTCCATTCAAATTCTTGTTGGGATTGACACTTGGATTAATTCACTTCTTAACATGAAATGAAGCAATCAGTTTAGGAGAAAGATTGCTGAGCCTGAGACCAGATGATTGACCTACATCAGACGTCAATTTGAAATCACATGTGATCAAAGCAAAATCAGACATCAGAATTAGACAGTGTTGCGAGTGCAGTGTTGATATATTGTGAAGGAAGCACCATTTATGAATTATTTGAAGTCCCACGCTTTTGTCATCAGTAATGCACTTGTTGATTTGAAAACTGATATTGCTATAACATAATTTCTGGGCGGTATGTTGGTAGATTTAATCACATAAGAGCTGTTCAAAATATGTCCCTCTTTAACAAAACTGAAGCATCTGTACTGTGTAGTGAAAGTGAAAGATAGGCATGCAGAAAACCGTATGCGTGGAATAAGATTTATGCAAGCGGTAGGTGCGCGATGAAATCGCGCACGTAATATCTCCAAAACTGATTTTATATGTTGTTATATGTTACTCTGTCAATTGAGTTGGAAGGTTTATATGTTGTTATACGTTAATGTTACTCTGTCAGTTGAGTTGGAAGGTTTTGATTTTTCAGATTTGGTTGTAGTTTGGTATAAAAAAAAAACTTTGTTTCAGTTCAGTTTTTTGTATTAAGAACATAAAGTAGGGCTGGGCCAGGCTGGGTAGTTTTTCGGTTTTCTTGTCACATGGCCTACATTCACCTGCTTGCCACTAGCTAGTCTAGTTAGTTCCCTCCCCAATGACATAGCCTACATTCACCTGTTTGCCACTAGCTAGTCTAGTTCCCTCCCACTGACATAGCGTACATTCACCTGTTTGCCACTAGCCAGTCTAGTTCCCTCCCACTGACATAGCCTACATTCACCTGTTTGCCACTAGCCAGTCTAGTTCCCTCCCACTGAAATAGCCTACATTCACCTGTTTGCCACTAGCCAGTCTAGTTCCCTCCCACTGACATAGCCTACATTCACCTGTTTGCCACTAGCCAGTCCAGTTCCCTCCCAGTGACATAGCCTATATTCACCTGTTTGCCACTAGCCAGTCCAGTTCCCTCCCACTGACATAGCCTACATTCACCTGTTTGCCACTAGCCAGTCTAGTTCCCTCCCACTGACATAGCGTACATTCACCTGTTTGCCACTAGCCAGTCCAGTTCCCTCCCACTGACATAGCGTACATTCACCTGTTTGCCACTAGCCAGTCCAGTTCCCTCCCAGTGACATAGCCTACATTCACCTGTTTGCCACTAGCCAGTCCAGTTCCCTCCCAGTGACATAGCCTACATTCACCTGTTTGCCACTAGCCAGTCCAGTTCCCTCCCAGTGACATAGCGTACATTCACCTGTTTGCCACTAGCCAGTCTAGTTCCCTCCCAGTGACATAGCCTACATTCACCTGTTTGCCACTAGCCAGTCCAGTTCCCTCCCAGTGACATAGCGTACATTCACCTGTTTGCCACTAGCCAGTCTAGTTCCCTCCCAGTGACATAGCCTACATTCACCTGTTTGCCACTAGCCAGTCCAGTTCCCTCCCACTGACATAGCGTACATTCACCTGTTTGCCACTAGCCAGTCCAGTTCCCTCCCAGTGACATAGCCTACATTCACCTGTTTGCCACTAGCTAGTCCAGTTCCCTCCCAGTGACATAGCCTACATTCACCTGTTTGCCACTAGCCAGTCCAGTTCCCTCCCACTGACATAGCGTACATTCACCTGTTTGCCACTAGCCAGTCCAGTTCCCTCCCAGTGACATAGCCTACATTCACCTGTTTGCCACTAGCCAGTCCAGTTCCCTCCCAGTGACATAGCCTACATTCACCTGTTTGCCACTAGCCAGTCTATTTCCCTCCCAGTGACATAGCGTACATTCACCTGTTTGCCACTAGCCAGTCTAGTTCCCTCCCAGTGACATAGCCTACATTCACCTGTTTGCCACTAGCCAGTCCAGTTCCCTCCCAGTGACATAGCCTACATTCACCTGTTTGCCACTAGCCAGTCCAGTTCCCTCCCAGTGACATAGCCTACATTCACCTGTTTGCCACTAGCCAGTCCAGTTCCCTCCCACTGACATAGCCTATATTCACCTGTTTGCCACTAGCCAGTCCAGTTCCCTCCCAGTGACATAGCCTACATTCACCTGTTTGCCACTAGCCAGTCCAGTTCCCTCCCAGTGACATAGCCTACATTCACCTGTTTGCCACTAGCCAGTCCAGTTCCCTCCCACTGACATAGCCTACATTCACCTGTTTGCCACTAGCCAGTCCAGTTCCCTCCCAGTGACATAGCCTACATTCACCTGTTTGCCACTAGCCAGTCCAGTTCCCTCCCAGTGACATAGCCTACTTTCACCTGTTTGCCACTAGCCAGTCCAGTTCCCTCCCAGTGACATAGCCTACATTCACCTGTTTGCCACTAGCCAGTCCAGTTCCCTCCCAGTGACATAGCCTACATTCACCTGTTTGCCACTAGCCAGTCCAGTTCCCTCCCAGTGACATAGCCTACTTTCACCTGTTTGCCACTAGCCAGTCCAGTTCCCTTCCAGTGACATAGCCTACATTCACCTGTTTGCCACTAGCCAGTCCAGTTCCCTCCCAGTGACATAGCCTACATTCACCTGTTTGCCACTAGCCAGTCCAGTTCCCTCCCAGTGACATAATTCATCATATTATACACAAACACAGTAAATCTGTTTGGCCAGTTTTTGCTGGATCTTGTCGTTCAGTTGTGGGGTTTGTCCCAAAAATCAGAATCTAATCGGGAAATAAAAAAATGCCCTAGCTGTGCTAACTGTTGCAGAGAATAAAATCTCGAATTCTGAATCTATTTACCGTTCATCTGGATATAATAAATAGAACTGATTATCGTACAGCTGTCGTGGATGGGTCAAAATCTATGGTTGAGCATTTTTCCACACATATAATTCAGAGATGATCCACTTTGACACCTATCAAAATTAATAAGTAGGAATAATTAATAATTTATTAATAGGGATAATCCTGGTGCTTCATTGGTGGAAATTTTGCTAGGTGTCATAGTGGATCATCTCTGAATTATATGTGTGGAGAAAATGACAACCTGTGGATTTTCACCTGTCCACGATGGCTCCACTGTATGACAGTTCACAGATTTCAAAAGCATCAGTGGTGAGCACATGATGCAGAAGTTTAAGCTTGAAGAGAAGGGTCTTCCCACAAACATTTTAAAACAGTGCTATCAAATAAGGTGATAACACCCAACTTTTTGATGAAGTATTTGTAGTTCCAGACGCACAACTTTTCGGTCATCTGTTTTTATCCATTTCATAGCAGTAGGATCTTTTCTAGAATTCCCTGTAAGGTACCTGTATATGTATGTTGATGTTTTTATATCATTGGTGGTACAACCTTGTATATGTATGTTGATGTATATATATCATCAGTGGTACAACCTTATATATGTATGTTGATGTATATATATCATTGGTGGTACAACCTTGTATATGTATGTTGATGTATATATATCATCGGTGGTACAACCTTGTATATGTATGTTGATGTATATAACAACCTTGTATATGTATGTTGATGTATATATATCATCGGTGGTACAACCTTGTATATGTATGTTGATGTATATATATCATAGGTGGTATAACCTTGTATATGTATGTTGATGTATAGATATCATTGGTGGTACAACCTTGTATATGTATGTAGATGTATATATATCATCGGTGGTTCAACCTTGTATATGTATGTTGATGTATATATATCATCGATGGTACAACCTTGTATATGTATGTTGATTTATATATATCATTTGTGGTACAACCTTGTATATGTATGTTGATGTATATATATCATTGGTGGTACAACCTTGTATATGTATGTTGATGTATATATATCATTGGTGGTTCAACCTTGTACAATTATGTTGATGTATATATATCATCGGTGGTACAACCTTGTACAATTATGTTGATGTATATATATCATCGGTGGTACAACCTTGTATATGTATGTTGATGTATATATATCATCGGTTGTGCAACCTTGTATATGTATGTTGATGTATATATATCATCGATGGTACAACCTTGTATATGTATGTTGATGTATATATATCATCGGTGGTACAACCTTGTATATGTATGTTGATGTATATATATCATTGGTGGTACAACCTTGTATATGTATGTTGATGTATATATATCATTGGCGGTACAACCTTGTATATGTATGTTGATGTATATATATCATTGGTGGTTCAACCTTGTACAATTATGTAGATGTATATATATCATCGGTGGTACAACCTTGTATATGTATGTTGATGTATATATATCATCTGTTGTGCAACCTTGTATATGTATGTTGATGTATATATATCATCGATGGTACAACCTTGTATATGTATGTTGATGTATATGTATCATCGATGGTACAACCTTGTATATGTATGTTGATGTATATATATCATTGGTGGTTCAACCTTGTATATGTATGTTGATGTATATATATCATCGATGGTACAACCTTGTATATGTATGTTGATGTATATATATCATCGGTGGTACAATCTTGTATATGTATGTTGATGTATATATATCATCGGTGGTACAACCTTGTATATGTATGTTGATGTATATATATCATCGGTGGTACAACCTTGTATATGTATGTTGATGTATATATATCATTGGTGGTACAACCTTGTAGATGTATGTTGATGTATATAACAACCTTGTATATGTATGTTGATGTATATATATCATCGGTGGTACAACCTTGTATAATTATGTTGATGTATATATATCATCGGTGGTACAACCTTGTACAATTATGTTGATGTATAGATATCATCGGTGGTACAAACTTGTATATGTATGTTGATGTATATATATCATTGGTGGTACAACCTTGTATATGTATGTTGATGTATATATATCATCGGTGGTACAACCTTGTATATGTATATTGATGTATAAATATCATTGGTGGTACAACCTTGTATATGTATCATCGGTGGTACAACCTTGTATAATTATGTTGATGTATATATATCATCAGTGGTACTGAAACTGTTAAAAAGTATGTCTTATCATTGAGACTTATCGAATAACCACCTTGAGGTATTTTCGATATTTCTCCTTTAGAATTGTGTAAAAAGTAGACAGTAGACAACTGAACTCATATTTCACTGTCTCGGAAATACAACAAAGTTAAATGATGAAGTATAAATTAGGTTATTTTTCTTGGCCCCTCCAGATATTCATTTTCTTGTTTATGATACAAATTACGTAAATACTAATGATCATTTCTCCAATATATTAACTGGTTGAGTGCTGGAAGCCACTATCAGATAATAATGATCCTTTCTCCAATATATTAACTGGTTGAGTGCTGGAAACCACTGTCAGATAATAATGATCATTTCTCCAATATATTAACTGGTTGAGTGCTGGAAGCCACTATCAGATAATAATGATCCTTTCTCCAATATATTAACTGGTTGAGTGCTGGAAGCCACTATCAGATAATAATGATCCTTTCTCCAATATATTAACTGGTTGAGTGCTGGAAGCCACTATCATATAATAATGATCCTTTCTCCAATATATTAACTGGTTGAGTGCTGGAAGCCACTATCAGATAATAATGATCCTTTCTCCAGTATATTAACTGGTTGAGTGCTGGAAGCCACTATCAGATAATAATGATCCTTTCTCCAATATATTAACTGGTTGAGTGCTGGAAGCCACTTTCAGATAATAATGATCCTTTCTCCAATATATTAACTGGTTGAGTGCTGGAAGCCACTATCAGATAATAATGATCCTTTCTCCAATATATTAACTGGTTGAGTGCTGGAAGCCACTATCAGATAATAATGATCCTTTCTCCAATATATATTAACTGGTTGAGTGCTGGAAGCCACTAACAGATAATAATGATCCTTTCTCCAATATATTACAATATATTAACTGGTTGAGTGCTGGAAACCACTATGAGATAATACTGATAATTTCTCCAATATATTAACTGGTTGAGTGCTGGAAGCCACTATCTGATAATAATGATCATTTCTCCAATATATTAACTGGTTGAGTGCTGGAAGCCACTATGAGATAATAATGATCATTTCTCCAATATATTAACTGGTTGAGTGCTGGAAGCCACTATCAGATAATAATGATCATTTCTCCAATATATTAACTGGTTGAATGCTGGAAACCACTATCAGATAATAATGATCATTTCTCCAATATATACTCTCCCAAAAAAAAAAGAAAGTGTGCATGCTAAAAAATAACACTAAAAAAAGATAAATATCATTTTCATTCATGGCAATTTTATTCAATCACAGATGAATCAATTTGTGATCAACAGGAGAAATTTCATTACGCTACGACGAATACTCTTGGTGCCATGGAGAGTCAAAAACACTAAGGGTCAAACACAAAAGTCACACACTCAATATCTGGTATGACCTCTGTCTGCATCGACTACTGCTGTGCATCTACGCCTCAAGGAAGCGAACGAGTTAGCATGGAAGTGGGTTAGGGTAGGTTTAGGGGTAGGGTTAGGGTTAGGTTAGGTAGAGTTAGATTAGGGTTAGGTTAGGTTTAGGGGTAGGTTAGGCTAACCCTAACCCTACTCTACACCACTGCAGTCGAGCACGACGATGACATAACGTCAAAATCGGACGAATTGCAGGTTTTCGAGGACGTAAGCCGTATTCTCTCAGCCAGTTGATTACTGTTTGAGGATGTATCCGTCTCAGGTTAGGGATGTTCCTGGCTGTCGTCATTGCCATTTGTTGCCGGTTCCGGAGATGGACGACACGGATATACCGATCTTGTGCAGTGGTGGTAACTCGGGGTCTCCCGGATCGGGGTTGGTCTCGAACGTCATCATGTTGTGCATGTCGATGGACTAGCCTGTCTACAGTGTTACGGTGGTAGTTCAAATGCTGGGCAACCACTCTGTGTGTTCTACCAGCTCTAATCATACCCAGGGCAAGGAGACGTTGATTCATTGTCAATCTTGGCATGCTAATGTGGAGTCGTTTTAACAGCAGCGCAAGTTTGAATGTGAACGATAGGAAGGCCTTACTTTAGTATTTAAATACCCAAGGATTCACACTGCTGCATGAATTTTCAGACTCTCCACGTGCAAAACATGCCTTTTCACAAACGTGCAGCACATCATTTAACGTTAATGCAATTTTAATGGGGAAAGCTGTTTTTGTGTTCAATATAACTTATTCATGAACAGGTTAACACTCTTTACACCTACGAAATTATTTTTTTGGAGTTTGATCAATTTCTGCAATGCACACTTTCTTTTTTGGGCGAGTATATTAACTGGTTGAGTGCTGGAAGCCACTATCAGATAATAATGATCATTTCTCCAATATATTAACTGGTTGAGTGCTGGAAACCACTATCAGATAATGATGATCATTTCTCCAATATATTAACTGGTTGAGTGCTGGAAGCCACTATCAGGGCAGCTTTCTGAAAAATGAAAGAACAAAAGCCATTCTTCTGGGTCATGTTTCATATTCAATCAAACACAAATATTTTTTGTATATATTTGTTTTATGTCAAATTATTGGAGAATGCCTGTGGGCATGGTGCCTGTGGGCATTCTCCAATAATTTTAAATAAAACAAATTCTGAATAAATTCAGACCACCCAAAATAATTTATCCCTCAACCAGTTAACCCATTATCCAATATCATGGAAATCAAGTGCATTGTGGGTAAAGTGTTTGGATTATGTTATTTATTCAGTTTCTGCTTCCGTAACCATAGCAGCTACAGATGCTCATTCCAATGCGGTGGTCACATCATAGACCATGATTTGGAAGCCCAAGTGCAAATTCATAGTTACTTAGGAAAAGGGGGTTACAGCATGGAACTTCAAACCGAGAGGTCCATGGTTCGATCCCCATCTGGGGTAATTTCATTGTGTCCTTCAGGGTAAGGCACTTAATCCTGATTGCCCATGGTGTCACTGTGTACTAAGACATACTGCACGTCGATGCCTGTCTTCAAACAATGCTAACCCTGCTTGTGTGGAGTTGGTACGTTGGGGAGTCTGACAGTTGCTTGCCATTGGTCGATGATTCTCTCCTAGTACTTCCAACATCCAACACCTGTAAAACTGTTTGACTTGAGGTGATCTGGGCTCACAAAAAAGTGTTGTTAAACTCCAATAAATGAAATAAATAAATATGCTGTATGACGTCAAACAATCACATTTGATAAGGGATCGCCTTCAAGTTATTTACATATTCTCTCATTCACATCGGTTCTTTTTAAAAATTTGGTTCACAGAATTGGTGATTGGAAGAGGGGCTTTTTCAAAACTCCAACCTGTCTTCATGGCTCAAGATCAGATTTTGATACAACTGTTAAAAGTTCTAAATTATTTTTCAAAGGTCATATGGTAACATAAGTATTTTTTTTTTCAAAAATGCCTTGAAAGGGGAGACTTAAGTGTAATAAGTTGTTATTATGTCCCTGACTGCTGAAGAAGGATTCGGGGTATCTGCTGAAAACCTCCGTCCACCCATTGTCTGTCTGTACAGACATTTTTAATTGTAATTTCAAAGCCATCTGTCAGATTTGGATCTCCTTTGGTATGCTGATAGACCCACATGGGGCAATGGATATGGAATGAGTTCCATCCAATAATTTTTCCCACAGTCACAGCCCTTTTCACTCTTTTGACTTAGAAAACTTTTCCGTGCCACATTACCTTTAACTCTTTCGCTGCCATACAGCACCACAGCACTACATGCCACTGCCATGCATCCAGTGGAATTTCAGTAGTAATACATATAGTTTGGATATATGGGAATAACTTTTTTGTTTAGAGGAATATTTTGCTGAAGCTTGGTATACTGGTAGCTATAGGTCCGAACACTGAACTGCATATGATACTCAGTCATATAAGGTCACATGGTCATGACAACCAAGATGGCCACCACATTAAAGTAAGGAAATATTGCCATATTCTTGTGTTTTGTGTGATGGAGTCAAACTATTTGTAGCCAAATAATGGATTTTTATACTAAATGTTGTACTACTGTTGTGGTTATAGTATAAATTGATCAGCAGTTCTGAAAAAAAATATTACAGATAGTCCTTATATTGATTGGAGGGAGGGGGGCATATTGAAAACCATGATGCCTTGTTGTGCTTGGTATAGCTGAATCCAGCATGCTTCAAACAGATCTGCCAGTCAAAACTAACTGTGACATTTTCTGACTCTGACGACTCTTCTACCACGAATCCTGCAGAATTTCCAACAGCACCAACATTTTGAACCAAATCTTGGCCTTGAGGTGTTAATACATTCATTCATATCTTATACTTGAGGGGTTAATATGTCCATATCCCTGGTCATATCATTGAGAGATTTCGCTATCTGAGTCGAGAAAAATATGCTCCATAATGTCACTTGTCTTGGAACCTTTGCGTAGAATTCCTTGCAGTCATTTTGTCTGAAAGACCTGCCAAAACAAATGAACATACGTTTTGATCCAAGCTGTATTCCTATCTGTCCACAGATAGGAATACAGCTTGGATCAAAACATATGTTCATTTGTTTTTTGTACTTGATCTTTGATATTGAACATAAATAGAACAATACGATATCATAAATCACAAAAAATAAGAGAGTTACTTCCCTTAGAACAGTCATACTGCTATCTAGTTTCAAATTTCGACTTCAGTCACGATCAGCAGCGATTGAGTAATTTGACTTTAGTCGCGTTCGGCAGTGAAAAAGTTAAGGCTACTTTGTACATGCCTACCACTTTGCGTAGCCCTATTCATAAATAATTGATATGTTTCAACACTGGAAAGAACTTTTTGGCATACTCTCCAGAACATTGTAACAAAACAATTTTATATTAACATTTATTTTCCACTACTCACACAACAAAGTAATGCAGACATTTTAAAGCCAGTAAAGCAGACATGTTAACTCCACCGGAATTTCCAGAAAACACTGTAAATTCAGTGCTATCTGTAAATTTTTACATCAAGTAACACCTCTACTGTTTGTAAATTTCTACATCGAGTGCCACCTCTACTCTGTAAATTTCTGTATCTAGTGACACCATGTCAATTTCTACATCTAGTGACACCACTACTATCTAAATTTCTACATCAAGTGACACCTCTACTGTGTAAATTTCTACATCAAGTGACACCTCTAGTCTGTAAATTTCTACATCGAGTGACACCTCTACTCTCTGTAAATTTCTACATCGAGTGACACCTCTACTGTCTGTAAATTTCTACATCGAGTGACACCTCTACTCTGTAAATTTCTACATTGAGTGACACCTCTACTGTCTGTAAATTTCTACATTGAGCGACACCTCTACTGTCTGTAAATTTCTGCATCGAGTGACACCTCTACTCTGTAAATTTCTACATCGAGTGACACCTCTACTGTCTGTAAATTTCTACATCGAGTGACACCTCATCTCTAAATTTCTACATCGAGTGACACCTCTACTGTCTGTAAATTTCTGCATCGAGTGACACCTCTACTGTCTGTAAATTTCTACATCGAGTGACACCTCATCTCTAAATTCCTACATCGAGTGACACCTCATCTCTGTAAATTTCTACATCGAGTGACACCTCTACTGTCTGTAAATTTCTACATCGAGTGACACCTCTACTGTCTGTAAATTTCTACATCGAGTGACACCTCATCTCTAAATTCCTACATCGAGTGAAACCTCATCTCTGTAAATTTCTACATCGAGTGACACCACTACTATCTGTAAATTTCTACATCAAGTGACACCTCTACTACTATCTGTAAATTTCTACATCGAGTGACACCTCATCTCTGTAAATTTCTACATCGAGTGACACCTCTACTGTCTGTAAATTTCTACATCGAGTGACACCTTTACTGTCTGTAAATTTCTACATCAAGTGACACCTCTACTCTGTAAATTTCTACATCGAGTGACACCTCTACTGTCTGTAAATTCCTACATCGAGTGACACCTCATCTCTGTAAATTTCTACATCGAGTGACACCACTACTATCTGTAAATTTCTACATCGAGTGACACCTCTACTGTCTGTAAATTTCTACATCGAGTGACACCTCTACTCTGTAAATTTGTACATTGAGTGACACCTCTACTGTCTGTAAATTTCTACATTGAGCGACACCTCTACTGTCTGTAAATTTCTACATCAAGTGACACCTCTACTGTCTGTAAATTTCTACATCGAGTGACACCTCTACTGTCTGTAAATTTCTACATCGAGTGACACCTTTACTGTCTGTAAATTTCTACATCGAGTGACACCTCTACTCTGTAAATTTCTACATCAAGTGACACCTCTACTCTGTAAATTTCTACATCGAGTGACACCTCTACTCTAAATTTCTACATCGAGTGACACCTTTACTGTGTGTAAATTTCTACATCGAGTGACACCTCATCTCTGTAAATTTCTACATCGAGTGACACCACTACTATCTGTAAATTTCTACATCAAGTGACACCTCTACTACTATCTGTACATTTCTACATCGAGTGACACCTCATCTCTAAATTTCTACATTTTTACTGTCTGTAAATTTCTACATCGAGTGACACCTTTATTGTCTGTAAATTTCTACATCAAGTGACACCTCTACTCTGTAAATTTCTACATCGAGTGACACCTCTACTGTCTGTAAATTTCTACGTCGAGTGACACCTTTACTGTCTGTAAATTTCTACCTCAAGTGACACCTCTATTGTCTCTAAATTTCACTGTAAACCTCACATCAACCCTTTACCCAAAGTAATGCCAAAACCGGTCAGGGCTATTCACAAAAATCACCAATTAATTTTCATTATTTTTTCATTTTTTGTCTCAACTGAAACACGATTGTTCCTGGATTCGGAGGCTTTGTATTCTATGGATGTGCATCCTATTCAAATAAATCTTTTGCGCTCATATTAAATATTCTTGTTACAATCTATTGGACAGTGGCCTGTAGGCACTTTCCAATAAAATGCCACAAGGCTAACCCCATATGAACCGGTTCAACAATTAAAATTTATCACTTATGGCACTCTCTAATAAATGCCACAAAGATAACCCCATACTGCCTATAGGCACTCTGCAGTAAAATGCCACAAGGCTTACCACATGGTCTTTTGGCACCCTGCAATAAAATGCCACATGGCTAACCCCATATTGCATACAGGCACCCTGCAATAAAATGCCACAAGGCTAACCCCATAGGAATCAGTTCAACAATTAAAATTTATCACTTATCACAATCTGTTGGAGAGTGCCTCTTGACCACAAGGCTAACCCCATATTGCCTGCAGGCACCCTGCAATAAAATGCCATAAGGCTAACCTTATAGTCAAAAGGCACTCGGCAATAAAATGCCACAAGGCTAACAACATATGAACCAGTTTAACAGATTAGAAAATAAAATTCATCTTTTACAGTATGTGGTTAGTGGATTGAAACTAAATCACCCATGGTGTGGAGGTTATTCGCCCAAAGAATCACTGTCAGACCCTGCACATGTTTACAAAAAATCCAAGCAATGTTTCAGCCAATGGACCTCCGGGTTTGCAACAAATTTGCAATTTTTGCTTGGGTGGAATATCCACTCTATGGGTGAATTAGTGATAATACACTCTCCACGTGGGGGCACGATGACGAAGTGTACTAAGATGTACGGCATGTCGATAGTGCGATAATGTCTTCAACCAATCTAACCCTGCCTGTGCAGCAGTGCGGAGTTACGATGTTGAGGAGCTGGCAGCTGCTCGGTGGTTCTCTCCGGGTGCTCTGGCTTCCTCTACCAGTAAAACAGTCACGGTCATGATTAGCCAGTGTACATCAGTATGTGATCTTAAACACCAGCCATTGTGCACAAGTATGTGATCTTAAACACCAATAAATAAATAAAAAACTCTCTTCACGTACTGTGGACAAATCAGCGGCTGGCCAAAGTGTTATACTGTTCACTCCCAATATTTCTACTCGCTCTCTGCCAGTTAACCCTTTACCCAACGCAGACGATATCAAAATTTATTATTTTAAATACTATTTTTTTAAATTTTTCAAGATATTTCGAGAAAACCATATCATGTGACCCCTCATTGGAACGAGCTCGACGAGCTCGTTCCAACGAAGGGTCACATGATATGGTTTTCTTGAAATTTTTTGAAAAATAATATTTTTTCAACTGCTGAATTTGAATATTACGCGGGCGGATATGGGCGATTTGTTGGGTGAAGGGTTAAATACTGCACTTTATTCGCTCAAACAAACACTGCATGGAGGTATTTATAGGAATTCATTCTCTGCTGTTACTTTATCAAAGTGAATAGATTGCTATCTATGATAAATGTACTGCATGGGAATGACACATATTCTATTATTCTCACTATCAATAGAATTGAAATGTAGAGACTGACCATATGTCTCATCGTCATGTGTGTTCATCCATACTGTTTACAAAGTCCTCTAGAAATATTTTATGAGGTAATAAAAATATTCTTCAGTACTATACTGTATGTAATAGCAACAGATAATTGTCACTAATAGTAAATATAGTTGGTAAAAATTGTCATGAGCAGGTTTTACTCTCTCTCAGTAACTCAATAATCATATTAAAAATTAATTATACCAAAGACCCTCTCTAAGTAACTCTATAATGGTAATAAAAATTAATTATATCTGATCAGACATTCCTCACCCCAATGGTACAATAATGGAGAATATTTGTGATAAAATAAATTCTGACTTAATGGCAAACTGCAAACAAGAAATAAAATAACTGAAAGACACATATGTCACAAGGTAATATTTTCTCTTCCAGTAATTGATCCTCATTGAGTTGTGTACTAATTTTATTTCATGTAGTCTGTGTGAATTAAATATTTGCCCCAAAGAAATTTGTGAATTCAGTTGGAGAATTTGGCTCTTGTAATTGACCTGTGTAGAGTTTTATTTCATGTAGTCTGTGTGAATTATATATTTGTCTTTGGGGGCGCGGTGGCATTGCAGTAACCGGTTCTCGTCTGCTCACTGGAGTTAAGCAATGCCGAGCCCGGTTAGTCCTCGGATGAGTGACTGTCTGAGCGATCGATTCTGACTCCCACATTGTGTCCTTGGGCAAAACTTTTAACCCCGATTGTCCACATGGGGACACGATGACACCGTGTACAAAGGCGTACTGCACGTCGATGGTGCGCATGTCTTCAACCAATCTAACCCTGCGTGTTCTGCAGTTTGGAGTTACGATGTTGGGGAGCTGGCAGCTGCTTGTCATTGCTCAGAGGTTGTCTCTGAGTACTCCGGCTTCCTCCACCCATAAAACTGTCACGGTCATGATTAGCCATTGTGCATAAGTATGTGACCTTAGACACCAATAAATAAATAAATAATATTTGTCTCAAAGAAATTTGTGCATTCTGTTGGTGAATGAATTCTTCATTTCTTATATCAACCTTTTACCTAACAAATTAAGAAGTTGAAACAAATTTATTTGTCCCCGGAATTTCAACAAAAGCATATCTGACCACTCAGCGGAATGAGCTCATCGAGCTCGTTCCAAGCAGGGGTCTTGTGAAATGGTTTTGTGGAATTTTTTTGAAATTTTTTTTAAAAACAATAATTAAAATAATAATTTTTTTTATATTCTATGCATTGGGTAAAGGGTTAACATGTAGAATATAGTGATTACAAAAGCGGCCTGATAGTGTGTACAAAATTGCTAGAAAATCATTGTACATGTAAGTATGCAGAGCTGGTAATTCACCCTCAGTAATCAGCAGTGGTGAGGAAAATGCCTTGGAAACAAAATATATCCACAGCAAAAATATTGCCGAGGATGGCTTCTTCAGTAAGCCTTCTTGTGGCAGAAATTGCACAACTTTCAGGTTACACAAGGAATCAAACTATGTGGGTTGCACTATGCTGTATTGCTAATCTTACAATTTACAGTATAAGTTGCCGAATAACCACTAGAAACTGCTTCTTCTATGTCAATCACACCCGAATCTGACATTAGTTTCTGGAAGCACCAGTTTTCCACAACAATATTTTTGCCGTGGAAACAAGGATGAATTACCAGGACTGAGTATATGACCTTAAACACCAATAAATAAATAATAAATAACATGTACTCCAACAACATTTGAGAATATCACCAGTTGAAATCATTGTTTCTCAGATGCTATTTTTGTTTGTTTTTGAACTTAATTTGACAAAGTCAAGCTAAGCTATTGTCATGTAACATACAGATGTCCGTGAATCTGTCCATCTGTGTATCTTTTTTTATGAAAGTGATCAGATCGCTGTTAGGTCTTGATACATACACAAGTGGGACATGATGTCACAAATGATATGAAACATTAAAACCAAATCTAGAAAAACAAACAGAAATGCTTTTCCGATTCAGTGGGGAAGCATTTGCTTTCCAATGGGTCAAATTCTACCATTGCATTTGAAGAAATGGCTGGAGATATTCTTCCTAAGAAAACATCACATTTAAAAGTTGATTGTTCATATTTCTCATTTAACCCTTTACCCAACGCAGACGATATCAAAATTTATTATTTTAAATATCATTTTTTTCAAATTTTTCCAAAAATTTCAACAAAAGCATATCATGTGACCCCTCGTTGGAACGAGCTCAACGAGCTCGTTCCAATGAGGGGTCACATGATATGGTTTGTTGAAATTTTGGGAAAAATAATATTTTTTCAACTGCTGAATTTGCATATTATGCGGGCGGATGCAGCCGATTCGTTAGGTAAAGGGTTAAACAACTTGAATTTGTCTCATTACTTTTTCTTGAATAACTAAATAATTCTAAATGTATAACCGTAATAAATAAGTGAATTAGAGTTACCTGCATTAAAAAGTAGCACCAAGAAATGATGGAGTCTCTGCAACTTGGAAAATATTCATTGATTTTAAGAACTTTTGAAGTATTGTATTGAAATCTTGCATCATTGCTGCTTATTCCAGACAGAAAAGAGTCATTCGATGAATTCTGGGGCAAAAAAAAAATACAGTTGACATAATGTGCCTCTTACTGGTATTATCCTTCCTGTCAATTTTTCACTTATTTGTTGCATTCATGGCCCCCAGTTTTGGAGACAAAAAAAATTCCTATGCATAACAAAGATATTTAGAAACCCAAATTAAAGTAATGTGATCAGATTTGTTTACATTATTATGTTCACCTGGAGGGAAATATTTAATACAGTTATACCTATAGTTTAAAAAAGACCACTTAAAAATTCATTGAAAATAAAGTTAAAAGAAATTTATCTCCCCTGATGTGTTAGGCAATATTTCCTTGATATATAATTATCCCTTGACAATAACCTAGTTGTTTCCCTTGATATACAATTGAAGACATGTTCACAAATTGGATCACTTCTAGAGCTTGATCAATTAATCACATGGATTAACCTTGGTTAACCGATTAATTACTTGCCCTTATAGGTAGCTGAATAATTGCAGTACCATTGATGATTTATAGCATTAACCCTTTACCTGACGTAAAGGACAAAATCAGCCAGCTCTACAAACAAAAATCTCCATTTAGATTTTATTATGTTTTCAATTTTTGTCTCAAAAACATAGCTTTTATGATCCCTCATTGGATTTGAGACAAAAATTGAAAATTTTTAGCAATTGAAGAATCTATTTTGCAAGTGTCGTCTGCTACCCGCATTGGGTAAAGGTTAACTTAAGAATGACCAGTTCCAGCTACTGATACAGTATAATGATCGATCATGCAAGTGAACAAGTATGTCATCACGTAACTTGTATGCTTCACTCTGCCTCATATAATTGATGTGAGTCAGTGTGACAATGTTTGCTTTGTTTGAAAGTTTGTTCTTTTGTTAAACCAGAAAATACAGTAGTTCAAAAGTAACGGGTTAATCGATAAATTACTTTTTTGATCGATCAAGACGTTGATCATTGGTAAATTGATTAATCAGTTAACCATTTCAACTCTAATTACTTCTTGATGCAGTTGTGGATGTGGCACAATCTCATAGTAAAATATAATAGCCATCCGTACTTGTGTGTGTAAGTATTTCTTTGAGAGTTATTGCCCTTGTTGGACTACAATGATGGATTTGTACTTGTTTGATTTGTTAGTACGTGTGTGTGTCCAAGTATTTCGTTGAGAGTTATCGCCCTTGTTGGGCTACAATGGTGGATTTGTATTTGTTTGATTTGTTAGTACTTGTGTGTCCAAGTATTTCGTTGAGAGTTATTGCCCTTGTTGGACTACGATGGTGGTTTTGTACTTGTTTGATTTGTTATTACTTTTTATATTTGCAGTTGTGTACACAACACCATTCCAATGAAAATGACGCCGCACAACATTATAAAGCAGTTTGCAGAGCGCTGGCCGCTGAAGCACACGAACTCACATCTTTTCTCAGTAATATTACTAAATCGGAAGAGGTATGTAAATAAATAGTACTTGTTACAGAAGTGTACATACAACTTATTTCTTTTCTTGATAATACAGTGGAGCCCACTTAATTGGATATCACTTAATTGTATATCCCTGTTAATTGAATATAATTTCCAAACACAAAACCATTTACCATACCTCCAGTACAAATTTGACCTGTTAATTGAATATAGGTTATAGAGTAAACTCCTGTTAATAGAATAAAAAATCTTGTAACCTGTCGAGAAATTACCCTGACTCTCCCCAGTTTTCCTTTGTTTATAGACCTATTTGCCCTCAGTACAACCAATATAGGCATTTAACCTATTATATCTTGTTTGACAGAGCTCATGGAGCTCTGTCAAACAAGATATAATAGAATAAATGTTTGGTTTTTAGCTTAACTTTGGCGAAGCCAAATTTGAGCTTTTGTCATGGCCCGTCGTCCGTCTGTCGACTGTGGGACGAGAACGGCTGTTTTTGGGTGCGGTCCGAAATTCAAGATGGCTGCCAGCCGCCATTTTGTACCGACGATGCAGAAATCTGTTTTTTGTTCAGAACTTCCATATGAAAGCTCTGATTTGAATAATTTTTGTATGAATGTTTAGTACCATGAGATACCTCACATATCATACAGGTTTTTTTCTCATGCTTAAATTATGCAAATTAGACTAACTTTGATTTATTTAGTGTTACTTTCAGCATTGTCAGTGCAAATGCCAATACGGCTCGGGCTAGAGGCCGCATTTATGAACCGATCTTTACGAAACTTCTTGGGTACCTTTGTTATCACCGTGGGACGAGAACGAATGTTTTTGGGTCCGGTCTGAAATTCAAGATGGCCGCTGGCAGCCATTTTGTTCAAAATTAGGGGCAATCAGATTTTTGTGCAGAACTTCTGTATGAAAGTTCTGATTTGAATAAATTTTTGTATGAATGTTTAGTAACATGGAATACATCACATATAGTACGGGTTTTTTGCAGAAATTATGCAAATTAGATGAATTTTGGTTTATTTAGTGCTACTTATACACTGTAAGTACACATGTCAATATGGCTCGGGCTAGAGGCTGTATTTATCAACCGATCTTCACGAAACTTCTTGGGTACCTTTGTTATCACCTTGGGACGAGAACGAGTGTTTCTGAGTGCGGTCCAAGATTCAAGATGGCTGCCAGTGGCCATTTTGTACCGAAATTAAGTCCAATCATTTTTTTGTCACAACTTCTATACAGCTCGTATTTATGAACTGATCTTCACGAAACTTCTTGGGTACCTTTGTTTTCACCTTGGGACAGGAATGAGTGTGTTTTGGGGTGCCTTTGTTATCACTATGCTGTGAGAACAAATATTTTGGGGTTCAGTCAGACCCACTCTGGGACTCAAAGATTTCTTTTCTGGTTTAGCATCTGACTGTCATCCACCTTTACAATACTTTACCTATACATTTGTTACAGGCTACGGTCAGTATTTATGTACAGACCGTTACAATACTTTATATGTACCATTGTTATCAGGTCATTACCTAGATGTTTGTCATTGCTGCGTCACATACTATACATGTACATGTCTTAACATGTTGAGCTACAGTGTCATTGACACTTTCATGTGGATGTACAAAATATGTATCCGAGTTGAGCTCCGGGTTCTAAGGGCAGATCATGATAAGTCAAAGACGAGTCGTGATCTACCCTTAGAACTTGGAGCTTGCCTCGGATGAGTCAAAGACGAGTCGTGATCTACCCTTAGAACCCGGAGCGAGACTCGGATACATATTTTGTACATCCACAAAATGGTAATAATCATTTTATCTTACAATGTATTGGGGATAAGTCAAGAATGTAGACGAATATATAACGAACTATTTATTCGTATGGATGAGTAAAAAAAAATAGAACTCACGCGGAAGGAACATGCTTGTATCCGACCCCCTGATACAAACATCTGTATCAGGGGGGCGGATACACGACAGTTGCGGAGTTAATACAGACAAAATACATGTTTATTGTAAGATAAATTATTTTATCTGTTAGGATTTGCCTTATTATAATTTATGGGAGACTGGCCTACTGGCCATAAATTGTAACAAGGTAAAGGTCAGGCCTTTAAATTCTTCCCAACTTCCGACGGTAAACGCTGTGCCCAAATAAGATAATTGCGCTCAAATTTTAAGGAGTTTAAACTTTTTCCAAAGTTTTGCAGTGTTTCGGCAACATATACTTTGGCCAGGTTTCCCTGATGCTTGTTTTATAGGTTAGAGCTTACCTTCGAATCAAACACTGCAACACATAAATAACTTTAAAAAAAAACCCACAGAGTTTGCCACAGAAAAGTATACGACACTGTCAATGGCGATTGCTTTTCTGTGGCGAATTCTATATGATCATGTACTTAAAGTTTGAGATCAATTGTATTCATGTTTGTGGCAGTTCTCAGTAAATGCCTTACATAGTCTAGCTTACATTCAAATAGGCCTTTGGCTCAACACTTTGAAACTAAGAAGCCTTCTCAACTTAGTCGAGTAAACTTACGTCAAAGGGTGGTGGGAACCTTGTGATAATGGTGAAGACCTATATAACAAGGGGTTGGAAACTATCATTTTAGACGGGGACCGGAAACCTAAAACAGATGCCAAGAAGGAGGAAATACCAGAGTTTTTATGCCCACCATGCAGGCCACATCCATATTTACTGTTGAGCCCAAATTAGACTAATCTAAAGGTCTGGTAAAGGTGCACAAGGAAATTTTAAGGACCAAAAATAATTTAGTACTCCACCAGTTAACAGAAAAGTTAATAGTACACACTTGTTTTGGAATAAACCTACCCACAAAAATGAGAAAGTTGTCTTAATTTTATAAGAAATGGTTGGTTGTAAGTTGTAACATGTACCAGTAGGAATAGAGAAAAGTCTTATGTTCATTGAACTCTCTCAAATGACATATTTATTTATTTATTGGTGTTTAAGGTCACATATTTCTGCACAATGGTTAACCATGACCGTGACAGTTTTACAGGTGGAGGAAGCTGGAGTACCCGGAGAGAACCACCGAGCAACGGCGAGCAACTGTCAGCTCCCCAACGTATCAACTCCACACAAGCAGGATTAGCATTGGTTGAAGACACGTGCACCATCGACGTGCAGTACGCCTTAGTACACAACGTCACCGTGCCCCCACATGGGCAGTATGTGTGAAGTGTCTTGCCCAAGGACACAACGCGGGTGCCGCAGATGGGATTCAAACTGAGGACCTCTCGGCTTGCAGCCTGCACCTCTACCAACTGAGGCACCGCGCCCCCGTCAAATGACATGTAACAGTAGGAATAGATAGAAAGTAATCGCTTGTGTGGACTGGTTATGTGAAATAATTCTTGAGAGGTGAGGGACGTTGTACAAACACAAGTGCGCGAATACACACAAATGTTTTACAATATTGTCCCTTGCCTTGAATGAATTATTTCACGTAACCAGTCCAGTCAAGCGATTACTCTGTTTATTAATTTTCATTATTAACGATAATTATATTACTTAACCCTTTACCTAACGTAACAGCTAGTGCTATTCTCAAAAATCGCCAATTAATTTTCATTATTGTTTCTTTTATTGTCTCATTAACATAGGTAATGACCCCTCATTGGAACGAGCTTGTTTTGAGACAAAAAATGAAAATAATAGCTATTCAAGAATTTTTTTTGCAAGTGTCGTCTACTTTTCATATTATGTAAAGGGTTAAAAAAACAAAAAACAATGAAGTACCCATTACACCCACGGCAAATCATCTTTGTTTGTGCGCACGGGTACATGACACAATTGTTGATTGCATAATTCTCTTGTGAAGTTATCATTGATAAACAAACCCAGAAATCCGGGTAAATCACACTTTGGAAAGTAAGAAAGGTCTTATGTTCATTAAACTCTGTCAAATAGGAGTTAATTGGTAGTGATAAAAAAGTTAACTGTATCGGTTGACATAATCTGCTGCTTATAGGGTATTGGAATCAAATCAGCACTACCAGGAAATTATCCGTTCTCATCGATTGTCATTTTTTTCGAATTCAAGTCACAAATCACTGACGGCAATTTTGCAAAGTGCCTGCTGAAACAAGAAATCAGCAGAGTACTATTATACTACCAACAGACAGCTCTGATAGATTTATTACCCACTGTTTCAATAGATTTATAGATTTATCATCAAATTAACGAAATGCTGGTCTATTAAAATCATGTTCAGAGTTGACTGCAATTTACATCAAGCATGTTTTGTGAAATGGCACAGCCATGTGATCAAAAAAGGAAATGACATTCACACCAACCAATAACTCTATCCAGCAAATGTCCGGATGAAGCGACACCTAGTCATAATAATTCTATTATTAAACAACACTAATACTCTGTCAGAGGTAATGAAAGAAGAAAATCAAAATATTAAATTATCAGTATCAGAATTTTCAACGGAGAATCAAAAAAAAAAGAAAACACACTTAACGTGTCCATCAAAGTAAGCTCTGCCCACCAAGTGAGTGATACCACGTTGTTATAATGATAGTTAAATGTTGTTATTTCCCCTGGTCTATGTCACAGGTACTTGTGCCTCCATAATATTTCTACGCAAAAGAATACAATGCTGCTGCTATGGGACCACGCGCCAATTAGACACTAGTTGATAATCAGGAAATAAGACATGGGTTGTTACGTCGAAATTAACAGTGTTTCATGTGATATATTTATATATTTACCATTATGGGGGTACGTCAGCATCAATTCAAAAATGCTGTCAGATATCATTTTTCTTTGGATTTCTCAGCTTGTGCCGAGTTCCTGTGGTCTATGTATGTTCAGAAAAATACTAGAGTTTAGTAGGAATTCCTGCCTGACATAATCAATTTTGTGTCATGTGATGCTAACACTTTCAAGTTTGGAAAATTTAGTGTCAATAAATTTCACATCGATAATAAAATTATTAGATTTAAAATGGCAACAATTAACATGGATTATCAACAATTTGTTCACAGTCGCTTGATCCAGTATGGAGTTTAGGTTTGACAATGTCCATTTCATGAGATAATATGCATGGGTAAAGTCAAAGTTACTGCCTATTTTCGTGATATGGACAATGAATACAAAGGATAACAGGCACTGGGAAATGTTGCTTGCCCCTCGCCAACCAATATCATCATTCAGTGGTATGATGTACATGGCTAAAAAATAGTTGACTATGAAAAATAACAGTCGACTTTTGCATCTTCCGATGGTTAGTCGATTCGATTAATTGAATAGTCATGACAGCCCTAAACATGGGTACTCAATTAATAATCGGAATCAGCCAATTATGACTGAATAATCGGTAATCGGTTCAGGGGCCTATGATATAATCGGTTGATCACTATGAATTGGTTAAATTCCTAGTTGCTTTATGGGGTAAATAAATGGTTTGAAATTTTTGATGTTTTGACATTTAGTGGGTTATTCGGTTATTTTACATCAGGATTCTATTTAGCGTATAGTGGGTTAATCAATTGTTTTACAGTAGGATTCTATTCATTATTGTTTCCTTCAATCTTTCAGCGTCTTTCAATCTCACACCCAGTCGATGATGAAGAAGGTTTGCTGGATGACCTGAAGGTTTGTGATTGGGTGAGTAATATTTGTTTCTGCCAGGTAAGTATGTAGAGGAATCGAGGTAGGTATCGAAATAATTGAATATCAGGGGAGTAGAAAAAACTTTGTCAAGTGTGACTTTTTGGGCACAATGTGAGAGATCAGCATTTTTAGCCCAAAGTCCAGTGTAACAACCAAATTTATTTTAGGATCCATACACAAGGCTCATTCAAATTTTATGCTTCTAAACATAGATGCCTGTATCATTCTCCTTCTCTCCTTCCACTGGAATGGACTTCATGAGCTCATTCCATTGAACATTCTCAAGCTGGTTGTGTTTGGAAAAGAATTCCCCAAAAATGAAAAATTCCAGTTATTTAAGAGAACTTTTTCAGTTGGAGTTTGCTGATGCTATCCCATACAGTGGGCTAAAATTCCTCATTTTATCCTCTGGGGACCTCTTTCTGTTAAGGCCAGAGACTTTGATTCAGATTGAGGAACACAGAGTGTAAATTTAGTAACGCTCCCTGCTGTGCAGGGTAGCATCACCAAATTCATCTTTTGGGGAACTAATTCTGTAGATGAGAGTCAGCTTATTTTCAGGCTTGATGATAACCAGCCCCACAAACATGTGATATCACATAATCAGTGATAAACCACATCTAGTTGTTCTCTATATTGTCCTTTACTGTGACCTTACAGATAGCACCTTGATGTACTCGCAGACCGTAGATATCAAGCTAGTTGGGTTTTCCAGAAATCGGGCCTCAAGGCTGAAGTTCTTTAGGCTGTTCATGGTGACGTAAGTTCAGATGAAAAATATAATATTCCTTGAAAATCATCAATAACCCTTTACCCAAAGCAGCTGATAAATTTCAACAAAAACATATCATGTGACCCCTCGTTGGAACGAGCTCGAGGAGCTCGTTCCAACGAGTAGTCACATGATATAGTTTTTTCAACTGCTGAATTTGCATATTACATGGGCGAATGCGGCCGATTCGTTGTGTAAAGGATTAAGAGTCCTTGAAAATCATCAAGAGTCCTTAAAAAGTGTTTAAATAGTGTTCGGATATGATTATTGTCTAGTATTTGTGGAATATCGTGTGTACACAAGTTCCATGCTCCCCTATCACAGCCATAAGGGAACATTTACAATTGTTTACTTGAATAAGACAACACAAAATAAAATTAACCTTCTGAACAATGATGGTGAAATATCACAATTTCTTTTCAACCTACTCACAATTGTTTACAATTGGCTGTAACGTAAGTGCAAGCCCTACTTCGGAACTAACTCAAGCTTTTAAGAAACTTTTCCAAACAAATTGGAAAAGTAATAGAGTGCAAAAGCACGAAAAAGATCGAAAAAGCTAGTTGGGTTTTCCAGCTGTCGACTTCCGTCATGAGGTGATCCTGGCTGTTGAAAGGGTTATTAAACCCCAATAAAGAAAGAAAAAGACTAGTCAACTATGAAATTCCCAAATCGCTTCAACACTAATTTCTAGGCAAGCCTTGGCTGCCTATATAGGCAGCCAAGTCTTGCCTAGAAATGACTGCAAAGCCACAGGATATAAACTGTCTTTAGCTATGCACTTCAGAATTCATTTGCATACATTAATAAAAATACATTCAATGATTTGAGTTTCCCAGTTTTGTAATAATATTGGAAGACTCCGCAAAGCTGTAAATACTTTCAGTGAGAGGGTCAATTTCAGTAGGGGATTGCCTGAGAATCAAAATATTTTTTTTAAAGTAAAGTTTCATTTTCCACGCCACAAGTCATCTTCCGAATCAGCTCAACAAGCTTGTTCCACTAAGGGGGTCATACATAAGCTATCTTTTGGTGTTCAGAACTTTAAAAACTCATAAAACTTATATTGTTAAAAAAGGATATTACGAATGTTCATGACTGTCAACTGATAAAAAAAATTAAACTGTTAGGAAAGAGAATGGGATGGAATTCCATTTAAAATAATCATTGAAATTTTGTTTAAGATTTCTAAATTTAACATGAAATGTTTATTTTTTTGTGCTTTTATTACTAATGTTAATTGTTTGATTGCATCTGTGTGAGTGATGCGTGCATGTTAGACAGAGAATTTTTAAACATCTTACTTACATTTAACATTTGATAAAAACAAAATGAAAGTAAATATGTTCCGAGAGACTAAAATCCTCACCCTCTGATTGTTTTTTTCTATGTTTACGGCTTGCGTACCATATGTTACCGTCTGACATCACGACACGAGTTATCTGAAATGAGGTTTCCCATTTCGCAATTATTCCATTAACGGAGTGACTTGCTTTTTCACATGTGCAGCCGACGATGTTTCGAATGAAGTATTGTTTAAATTACAAATCAGTTTACGATTTAAAGTAAGTTGGAGTGACCTTGACCTGTATCTGTTTTATTCATTATTTGCCCCGTGACGACAAACTTGTTATTGTTAAAAGTTGCCTAGTTCATTTCTTTATGTGTTTTTTAGCTATGGGTAGGAGGGTTGTATTGGAACATATATGTTATTGCGATGCAGCATGGTTTGAGGTTTGTGCTCAGTTGAACATAAGCTACGAGCTGCAAACGTCAGACCATGTCACTGGCAATTCATCACAATTTATAATATTATCTGAATGTGTGAAGTAATAATTTATGTTGTTAATTGAACTTATTAATTTTAATCATTATCTGTTCAAAAAAGATTCTTGCATCATTGGGTTTTTTGGTTGTAAATGTTGTGAAAATAGCTTGTAAAATTGGAAAAATAATCACATTGTTGTCAAATACTAACTTTTATTTCATGTTTCCATGGTAATTCATTATTAGAAAGCAGATATGTCAACTCTCCCAGAATGCCTCAGAAAATCCCAGAGTTTCAGTATAGTTCTCATTATCAGATGAAAATCATTTTTGAATCAAAGGCCTAAAAAATTAAAAATATCTTTCTCCCGCATGGTCCTTTTGGCAGCCACATCTTCTCTTTTTAAAACCAGTGTAAACTTTAAAAAACTAAAAATTAAATACTTTATGTCTGATAATTTACCTGAGTTAAAAAAATTGATGAATGTTTCCCTTGAGTGCAAGAAGGCTTTGTGATGATTTAGCATTGCAAAGCTGTCTTGCTCTCAAGGGATGAAATACACCACCACCCATGCTATTCCATAGATTATGAGGCCTAAAACATAAACCAAGGACATGAACTTTTGATGGCAAAGAAATAATTACCGATATAAAATCAAAAACTGCTCGCCCGCAATTTTACGAATAATGGCAAGAGAAACAAGATCTACTTTGTTTGGCCTAAACATTTTTTTTGTCTTTTTTGAGATGTTCAGTGTCCCCTCATAGGCCTTTGAAGCTCTGTAATGAATAAAACACCCCCAAAAACGTTCACAAGGAAATATATTGAATAAAAGAGTCTTTTATAATATATAACTCTATTAGGCCTAAAAAAATAATAATCTGTTTCTCAGGCCCTCCCGCATGGTCCTTTTGACTGCCGCATGCTCTCTTTTTATAACCATCCAAACTTAAAAAAAATCAAAATTGAATGGATTATATCTGATATTTTACCCAAGTTAATAAAATTGTCCCTTGAATGCAAGAAGGCTTTGCAATGCTTTAGCATTGCAAAGCTTTCTTGCACTCAAGGGACGTAATACACCACCACCCATGCTATTCTGTAGATTATGGGGCCTAAAACATAAAACAAACCAAGAACATGAACTTTTTAATGGCAAAGAAATAATTACAAAAATAAAAAATAAAATAAAAAGCCGCCCGCACGCATGCAATTTTTCAAAAAATGGCCTGAGAAACAGAGGATCTATTTTGTGAGGCCTTATAAAACTTTCTTATTTTTTAAAGCCGATTTGAAATATGAGTATTTTTTTTCCATTAATTACTATTTATTAATTACTACATAAACACATGAAGTTGGTTTAACTAGTTGAGAGCAAAATTTGGGCCTAATTTCGGAAGGCATTGTTAAAATTTAAGGGAGAGTGCCTTTAGCAGTCTCTCATAGATTGAAATAAGGCAAAGACATGTGAACAAATTTTGACAACCAGGAATAATTTAGGATGCTTTCAGTCAATGCATTCACATATGGAGCATACAGGGAGGGTATTTTCGTGGTCCCTATTTGATTCCTTGAAAATAAATAATAGAAAATGAAATTGTCCACTTACCTCACCCAAATTTAATAAAAAAAAAAAATCTGATGATAATCTAGGGCTGAAAACAGAAATTCTCACAGATATACTGTACGTGGAGAGTGCATCATCACTAAATCACCCACAGAGTGGAGATTCCACCCAAGCAATAATTGCAAATTTGTTGTAAAGTACAACCATCACCAGCAATGTTTCAGCCAATGGACCCCCGGGTTAAACCCGGAGGTCCATTGGCTGAAACATTGCTTGTGTTTTTTGTCGATATGAACAAAATTTGAAAGTTATAGCTTGGGTGATAACCCCACTCTGCGGGTGATTTACTTACAATCCACTCTCCACGTACTGTACTGTTCCAGGGTTTCTGCTAGGGTAAAAATGTTGGGGCCACTAATTTGGGGAAAATGGGGCAACCAAGAGTTGTTGCAGACCAACCAAAGTTTTGGCCCTTGGTAGCAAAATTTTAAATTCCGGGGTCCCAGAACCCCCATTTCATTGCATCTGAGGGATATTTTGATGTTTTTCAAGGCAATATTTATGTAGGTTTTCACATTCCAAGATCTGGTAATTGTGAAAGAATAACGACCAATGAGGAGAAATTCAGGTGAAAAATCATTCATACAGATTACAGTTCTTACCGACAAAAGTCACAAAACCGGTCCATGGTGGCAGGGATGATCCAGTTCAACAACGATTTCATGTACCCGGGTGTCAACAACCGTTATATGTCGCAACAGTTTACTCAGAACTGATCACGCAGAAATAAAAAAAGCATGCAGTTGTGACATCAGTCACTGATTGACTTGATGTTTGTTGACACTCTCACACAATGTTGCATGACCCACACATGGTCATTACAAACTCTGAGAGCGTCATTGATTCATCTCTGACCAACATTTAGTACAACAGTTAGTATGTTAGTGAGTCTGACAGTTGCTCACCATTGCTTGGTGATTATCTCCCAGTACTCTGGCTTCCTCCATCCATAAAACTGTTCATCACAAAGTGACCCTGGCTGTCAAAAGTGTTGTTAAATCCCAAACATAAATAAATAAATGGGTACATTTAATAAGATCCACTGTTAGATGGAACAATCACACGGAAATCATGCTGAAAGATATTCTTCTACAAAAATGTTTTGTTATTTTAGGAAAATGGTGGAGGCGATGTGAAAATCAATTTTCACGTTACCAAGAGTGACTGAGTTTTGAATCTAAATTTCAGATTCCAAAATAATTAAAAGAAAGGTGGTGGGGAGAGGAAAATATATTAGGTTACACAGTAGGAGAAGAGATATCACACATCGCTAATATCTTCAAGGTGCAAATAATTCAGAAAATTGTAACGAGTCATGATTTCATATGAAATTTCTGAACCAAGTTCGCTGAAATCGGCCTGAGTCAAGGTTTACTGAGTCGAGGTTTACTGAGTCAAGGTTTACTGAGGCAAGGTTTACTGAGGCCAGGTTTACTGAGTCAAGGTTTACAGAATCGAGGTTTACTGAGGCAAGGTTTACTGAGTCGAGGTTTACTGAGTCAAGGTTTACTGAGTCGAGTTTTACTGAGTCGAGGTTTACTGAAGCAAGGATCAATTTTAGTGAATGAGGTTTAGAAATTTCATGTCAAATGGTGACGAATTGAGATTCTTTTTATCACATAATGTGTAATTTAAACTTTTAGATAACAACGACCAAAGCTGGCTAGTGCTGTTCACAAAAATCATGAAACAAATTTCAATATTTCAATTTTTGTCTAAAAATAAATAAAAATATTTAGTCATTTAGGAAAAGTGTTTTGCAAATATCTGCTGTTTGTATTACATAGACAGTTCATGAAAAAGAAGAGAAGATTAGTTCAATTTTACTTGTGAAACCAACTCTCAATACAGTACGTGGAGAGTGGATTGTAACTAAATCACCTGTGGAGTGGAGTTATCACCCAAGCTTTAACTTTCAAATTTTGTACATATCTACAAAAAACACAAGCAATGTTTCAGCCAGTGGACCTCCGGGTTTAACCTGGAGGTCCATTGGCTGAAACTTTGCTGGTGCTGGTTATGCTTTGCAACAAATTTGCAATTATTTCTCAGGTGGAATCTCCACTCTGCGGGTGATTTATTGATAATACACTCTCCAAGTACTGCATTATGTCGACATTCATGTCTGACATCATTCTTGTATTAGACGAGTTGTGAATGATATTTTTCCATAATTAGGACACACAAAGGAGATCTTGTGTTTCTCAACCCATTATTTGTGAAATTGCATGCGGGCGAGCGTTTTTTTATTTTATTTCTTATTTCAGTAATTACATTTTTGTCATCAAAAGTTCATGCTCTTGGTTCAAGTTTTAGGCCTCATAATCTACAGAATAGCATGGGTAGTGGTGTATTTCATCCCTTGAGTGCAAGAAGACTTTGCAATGCTAAAGCATTGCAAAGCCTTCTTGCCCTCAAGGGACAAATTCATCAATTTTTTTAACTTGGGTAAAATATCAGACATAAACCATTTAATTTTTATTTTTTTTTAAGTTTAAATTGGTTATAAAAAGAGAGCATGCGGCAGCCAAAAGGACCATGCGGGAGGGCCTGAGAAACAGATTTTTTATTTTTTTTAGGCCTTATCTAATTGATAGTGATGATGTGAATATCCTTTGTTAATTGAATGTGTTTTTGCTGATGATATGGCTATTCAGGTCACATGATTTAGTTCCTCTTCAGGTGAATGTGCAAAATATATTCAACGGGAAACCTCGCTATGATTTGTTTTAAGGTTTAGCTATGGGAGAAGGTAATGTGTGAGTTGAAAACTCATTTTATTATTTGTGACCTGTAAAAGGTGAGAGTAGTATGTGAGATCATAGCCATTGATTTGTTTTCAGGCTCGACTATGGGTGCAGGTAGTGCGAGAATTGAGAAGAGGGGTCCGGTTGAAAAAAGTTGAGCAAGTCAATCTACCTCCTGTTGAGTTTGAATTAACTCCCTTCGAAATGTTGCTCGAAGATATTCGATCTTGCCGATATTCTTTAAACAAAATAATGGTGAGTGCATATGTGATATGGAAACTGTTACTTGTTGATTGAAATAATTGTGAAATAAATTAATTACATATTTTTATAGAAGATCATGAAATAAGATTATTTTATGTTCCATTAAGACTAAAATCCTCATCCTCTGATTTCACAAAAGTTTGCTTAGTTTTTCTATGTTTACAGCTCCAGTTGGTGTATGTTACCATGTGATGTCACCAAGCAAAATATTTGAAATGAAACACACCCAACAACTTTATACAGTTGAGAGTTGAAATGAGGCACATCCAATAAGTAAACGGGAGCACGGTGGCTCAGTGGTAGCCTGCTAGAGGTCCCGAGTTCAATCCCCGTCCAGGACGACCCACGTTGTGTCCTTGGGCAAGGCACTTTATCCCAGTTGCCTACATAGGGGCACGGTGATGCCGTGTTCTAAGGCATACTGCACGTCGAAGGTGCAATGTCTTTAACTGCTGTAACCCTGCTTGAGTGGAGCTTGAACAGTTAGAATGTTGAGGAGCTGACAGTTGCCTGTCGTTGCTCGGTGGTTCTCTCTGGGTACTCCGGCTTCCTCCACCCGTAAAACTGTCATGGTCACGTTTAGTCATTGTGCATAAGTATTTGACCTTAAACCCCAATAAAATAAATAAATAACAATAAGTAAACGCACTGTTAAGCAGAAATAAAATACAACATCACCAGACTACCATAAACCAGAAATGAACATGCCGTGTCCGAATGAAGTAATGTTTAAATTGCAAATCGGTTAATGCAGTGAACAAAGATAGAGTGGGGGCATGGTGGCATTGCGGTAACTGGTTCTTGTTAAATCACCGAAGTTAAGCAACATCGAGCCTGGTTAGTCCTCGGATGGGTGACCGACTGAGCGATCGATTCGGACTCCCGTGTTGTGTCATTTGGCAAGGTGCTTAACCCTGATTGTTAACATGGGGGGCATGATGACGCCGTGTACTAAGGCGTACTGCACGTCGATGGTGCGCATGTCTTCAACCAATCCAACCCTGCCTGTGCTGCAGTGCAGAGTTATGATGTTGGGGAGCTAGCAGCTGCTCGAAGTTGCTCGGTGGTTCTCTCCGGGTACTCCGGCTTCCTCTACCCGTAAAACTGTCATGGTCATGATTAGCCATTGTACATAAGTATGTGACCATAAACACCAATAAATAAATAAATAACTAAGATAGAGTGACCTCAAACTTTATTTGATTTATTGAATATTTGACTAGTACAGAAGGACCCTGTTAATTGAATAGCCACTTTACCAATGAAAATTATTCAATTAACAGGAGTATTCAATTAACAGGGCTTGTATCACTTTCCTGTATTCAAGAGATAAACTTAGCATTTATTCTATTATATCTTGTTTGACAGAGTTCCAAACAAGATATAATAGATTAAATGCCTGTATTGGATGTGCTGAGGCCAAATAGGTCTATAAACAAATGAAAACTGAGGAGTGGCAGGGTGATATCTCGACAGGTTACAAGATTTTTTATTCAATTAGCAGGAGTTTACTCTATAACCTTATATTCAATTAACAAGTAAGATTTGTACTGGAGGTATGGTAAATGATTTTGTGTTTGGAAATTATATTCAGTTAACAGGGTTATTCAGTTAACCCTTTACCTAACATGAAAAGCAGACGACACTTGCAAAAAAAATTCTTGAATAACAAATTTTTTTCATTTTTTTGTCTCAAAAACATAGGTTATGACCCCTCGTTGGAACGAGCTCGTTCCAACGAGGTGTCATGACCTATGTTTTTGAGACAAAAAATGAAAAAATAATGAAAATTAATTGGCGATTTTTGAGAATAGTGCTGGCCAGTTTTGGCTGTTACGTTGGGTAAAGGGTTAAGAGATATCCATTAAGTGGGCTCCACTGTAATGTTGTGGTATACACAGATTTATTTACTAAGTTTGTTATTAAGTTGCCTTGTTTATTTCAAGATGTCGGTTTTTGGTTATGGGTAGAGTTTTATTGGACATATACATTATTGTGATCAGTTGACAGTAAAATAATCTGAGGTTTGCGGCTCATATCATATTTTCAACCTCCATGTTTCGAATCTCAGTTGAATATAAGCTCTGAGTCGCAAACCTCAGACCATGTTACCATCAATTCAACACAATGACTTATAATCTTCTTACCAGTCATCTGGAAATCATGACAATAGTTTCTTTCTGAAATACAGGTACTGTAATTCAAATACAGTAGAACCCTCTTAATTGGATATCTCTTAACTGAATAACCCTGTTATTTTTTAATATAACTTCCCAACACAAAATCATTTACCATACCTCCAGTACAAATTTGACCTGTTAATTGAATATGGGTTGCAGAGTAAACTCCTGTTAATTGAATAAAAAATCTTGTAACCTGTTGAGAAATTACCCTGACTCTCCCCAGTTTTCCTTTGTTTTTCAACCTATTTGGCCTCAGTACATCCAATACAGGCACTTAGTCTATGATATCTTGGTTGACAGAGCTCATGGAGCACTGTCAAACAAGATATAATAGAATAATTGCTTTGTTTATCTCGAGAATACAGGAGAGTGACACAATCTGTTAATTGAATACTCCTGTTAATTGAATAATTTTCTTTAGCAAAGTAGCTATTCAATTAACAGGGTTCCACTGTATCCTATATTTTATAGATGTGCTTTATATTCTCTTTGAAGAGAATTTATTTTGTCCGTTTGAATTTTTCTTATCGAAGACATGTGAACAAATTGTGATGACCAAAAATTATTGAGCACCTTACCAGTTAATTGACAAACCCATCAGGCCTTTAAATTCTTCCCAACTAACGACGGTAAACACTGTGCCCAAATAAAATAATTGCACCCAAATTATGCGGAGTTTGAAATTTTTTCCAAAGTTTTGCAGTGTTTTGGCAATAAAAAGTTTGGCTAGGTTTCCCTGATGCTTGTAATATAGCTTAGAGCTTACCTTCGAATCATACAATGCAACAGATAAATATACTTTTAAAAAACCCACAGAGTTCGCTACAGAAAAGCAATCGCCATCGACAGTGTCGTATATAACACTGTCGACGGTGATTGCTTTTCTGTGGCAAATTCTATATGACCATGCACTTAAAGCTTGAGATCTATTATATTCATGTTTGTGACATTTCTCAATAAACACCATGCGTAATTTAGCTCACATTCAAATAGGCCTTTGGGGCGATACTAAGAATCCTTCTCGAGTTAATTGAGTAAACTTACGTCAAAGGGTCGTGGAAACCAGTGATAATGGTGAAGACCTATAAGAAGGGGTTGTAAACTATTTTTAGATGGGTTTTAAAACCTAAAACAGATGCCAAGAAGAATGAAATACTAGTGCTTTTTCTCCAACCATGCATCCCACATCCAAAATTTGCCATTGTGCCCAAATTAGACTGATCTAAAGGTCTGAAACTCATGAAAGCATTGTTTTGAATGTATACATTGTTACATTGTTGAAAATTTAAATATTCGAACATAAAGAACAGATTCACTGTATGATGTTTACTAACAAATTAACAAGGATGTAATGGCATGTGTTTTATTCACAGCATGGCGTTTGATGTGTTTTTATTGTTGCTATGCAATATTCTTTGTTGCTAGGTAAATGGAGACATTCCACCCAAAGTAAAGAATGATGCTCATGCTGTGATATTGGATTTTATTAGATCCAGACCACCTTTACATTCCGTAAGTAGACATTGTCATCAATCTTATTAGATCCAGACCACTTTTACATTCTATAAGTAAACATTGTCATCAATTAAATCAGTCTTATTAGATCCAGACCACCTTTACATTCCTTAAGGAAACCTCATCATCAATCTTATTAGATTCAGACCATGTTTACATTCCATAAGGAGACATTGTCATCAATCTTATTAGATTCAGACTACTTTTACATTCCATAAATAAACATTGTCATCAGTCTTATTAGATTCTTAATCTTATTAGATTCAGACCACCTTTACATTCCATAAGTAAAACATTGTCATCAATCATAAGAAATTCATCAATCTTTTTAGATTCAGACCACCTTTACATTCTATAAGAAGACATTGTCATCAATCTTATTAGATTCAGACCACCTTTACATTCCATAAGTAATCATTGTCATCAGTCATAGTAGATTCATCAATCTTATTAGATTCAGACCACCTTTACATTCCATAAGTAAACATTGTCATCCATTTTATTAGATTCATCAATCTTATTACATTCAGACTACCTTTACATTCCCTAAGTTAACATTATCATAAATCTTATTAGATCTAGACCACCTTTACATTCTATAAGAAGGCATTGTCATCAATCTCATTAGATTCAGACCACCTTCACATTCTTAATTATAGGTGATATTATGACATGGTTTGGTACTGTTTTTGGGTGATATTATGACATGGTGTGCTATTGAATTATATGTGATATTATGACATGGTGCAGTACTGTTTTCAGGTGATATTATGGCATGGTGTGTTATTGATTTATAGGTGATATGACATGGTGACTTATTGGGTTTGGGGTGATATTATGATGCGCGCTATTGAATTATAGGTTATATTTTGATATGGTGTGCTACTGTATTTCTGGTGATATTATGACATGGTGTGCTACTGAATAATAGGTGATTTTGTGACATGGTGACTTATTGGATTTTGGGTGATATTATGACATGGTGTGCTACTGTATTTTGGGTGATATTATGACATGGTATTTTACTGTATTTCGGGTGATATTATGACATGGTGTGGTACTGTATTTCTGGTGATATTATGACATGGTGTGCTATTGAATTATAGGTGATTTTGTGACATGGTGACTTATTGGATTTTGGGTGATATTATGACATGGTGTGCTACTGTATTTCTGGTGATATTATGACATGGTGTGCTATTGAATTATAGGTGATTTTGTGACATGGTGACTTATTGGATTTTGGGTGATATTATGGCATGGTGTGCTACTGTATTTCATGTGATATTATGACATGGTGTGCTACTGTATTTTGGGTGATATTATGACATGGTATTTTACTGTATTTTGGGTGATATTATGACATGGTGTGCTACTGTATTTCATGTGATATTATGACATGGTGTGCTATTGAATTATAGGTGATTTTGTGACATGGTGACTTATTGGATTTTGGGTGATATTATGGCATGGTGTGCTACTGTATTTCATGTGATATTATGACATGGTGTGCTACTGTATTTTGGGTGATATTATGACATGGTGTGCTACTGTATTTCGGGTGATATTATGACATGGTGTGCTACTGTATTTCATGTGATATTATGACATGGTGTGCTATTGAATTATAGGTTATTTTGTGACATAGTGACTTATTGGATTTTGGGTGATATTATGGCATGGTGTGCTACTGTATTTCGGGTGATATTATGACTTGGTGTGCTATTGAATTATAGGTTATTTTGTGACATGGTGACTTATTGGATTTTGGGTGATATTATGGCATGGTGTGCTACTGTATTTCGGGTGATATTATGACATGGTGTGCTACTGTATTTCATGTGATATTATGACATGGTGTGCTATTGAATTATAGGTTATTTTGTGACATAGTGACTTATTGGATTTTGGGTGATATTATGGCATGGTGTGCTACTGTATTTCGGGTGATATTATGGCATGGTGTGCTACTGTATTTCGGGTGATATTATGACTTGGTGTGCTATTGAATTATAGGTTATTTTGTGACATAGTGACTTATTGGATTTTGGGTGATATTATGGCATGGTGTGCTACTGTATTTTGGGTGATATTATGACTTGGTGTGCTACTGTATTTCGGGTGATATTATGGCATGGTGTGCTACTGTATTTCGGGTGATATTATGACTTGGTGTGCTATTGAATTATAGGTTATTTTGTGACATAGTGACTTATTGGATTTTGGGTGATATTATGACATGGTGTGCTACTGTATTTCGGGTGATATTATGGCATGGTGTGCTACTGTATTTCGGGTGATATTATGACTTGGTGTGCTATTGAATTATAGGTTATTTTGTGACATAGTGACTTATTGGATTTTGGGTGATATTATGGCATGGTGTGCTACTGTATTTCGGGTGATATTATGACTTGGTGTGCTATTGAATTATAGGTTATTTTGTGACATAGTGACTTATTGGATTTTGGGTGATATTATGGCATGGTGTGCTACTGTATTTCGGGTGATATTATGACTTGGTGTGCTATTGAATTATAGGTTATTTTGTGACATAGTGACTTATTGGATTTTGGGTGATATTATGGCATGGTGTGCTACTGTATTTCGGGTGATATTATGACTTGGTGTGCTATTGAATTATAGGTTATTTTGTGACATGGTGACTTATTTGATTTTGGGTGATATTATGGCATGGTGTGCTACTGTATTTCGGGTGATATTATGACATGGTGTGCTACTGTATTTCATGTGATATTATGACATGGTGTGCTATTGAATTATAGGTTATTTTGTGACATAGTGACTTATTGGATTTTGGGTGATATTATGGCATGGTGTGCTACTGTATTTCGGGTGATATTATGACTTGGTGTGCTATTGAATTATAGGTTATTTTGTGACATGGTGACTTATTGGATTTTGGGTGATATTATGACATGGTGTGCTACTGTATTTCGGGTGATATTATGGCATGGTGTGCTACTGTATTTCGGGTGATATTATGACTTGGTGTGCTATTGAATTATAGGTTATTTTGTGACATAGTGACTTATTGGATTTTGGGTGATATTATGGCATGGTGTGCTACTGTATTTCGGGTGATATTATGACTTGGTGTGCTATTGAATTATAGGTTATTTTGTGACATAGTGACTTATTGGATTTTGGGTGATATTATGGCATGGTGTGCTACTGTATTTCGGGTGATATTATGACTTGGTGTGCTATTGAATTATAGGTTATTTTGTGACATGGTGACTTATTGGATTTTGGGTGATATTATGGCATGGTGTGCTACTGTATTTCGGGTGATATTATGACTTGGTGTGCTACTGAAATTGAATTATAGGTGATTTTGTGACATGGCGACTTATTGGATTGGGGGGGGGGGGGGGCGGTGGCTCAGTTGGTAGAGGTGCAGGCTGCAAGCCGAGAGGTCCTCGGTTCGAATCCCACCTGCGGCAACCGCGTTGTGTCCTTGGGCAAGACACTTCACCCCCATTGCCCATGTGGGGGCACGGTGACGCTGTGTACTAAGGCGTACTGCACGTCGATGGTGCACCTGTCTTCAACCAATGCTAACCCTGCTTGTGTGGAGTTGGTATGTTGGGGAGCTGACAGTTGCTCGCCGTTGCTCGGTGGTTCTCTCCGGGTACTCCGGCTTCCTCCACCCGTAAAACTGTCACGGTCATGGTTAGCCATTGTGCAGAAATATGTGACCTTAAACACCAATAAATAAATAAATAAATAAATAAATAAATATTGGATTTTGGGTGATATTATGACATGGTGTGCTACTGTATTTTGGGTGATATTATGGCATGGTGTGCTACTGTATTTCGAGTGAAATTATGACATGGTGTGCTTCTGTATTTCATGTGATATTATGACATGGTGTGCTATTGAATTTTGATGATTTTGTGACATGGTGACTTAATGGATTTTGGGTGATATTATGACATGGTGTGCTACTGTATTTCATGTGATATTATGACATGGTGTGCTACTGTATTTTGGGTGATATTATGACATGGTGTGCTACTGTATTTCGGGTGATATTATGACATGGTGTGCTACTGTATTTCATGTGATATTATGGCATGGTGTGCTATTGAATTATAGGTTATTTTGTGACATGGTGACTTATTGGATTTCGGGTGATATTATGACATGGTGTGCTACTGTATTTCATGTGATATTATGACATGGTGTGCTATTGAATTATAGGTGATTTTGTGACATGGTGACTTAATGGATTTTGGGTGATATTATGACATGGTGTGCTACTGTATTTCGTGTGATATTATGACATGGTGTGCTACTGTATTTTGGGTGATATTATGACATGGTGTGCTACTGTATTTCGGGTGATATTATGACATGGTGTGCTACTGTATTTCATGTGATATTATGACATGGTGTGCTATTGAATTATAGGTGATTTTGTGACATGGTGACTTATTGGATTTTGGGTGATTTTATGACATTGTGTGCTACTGTATTTCGTGTGATATTATGACATGGTGTTCTACTGTATTTCGGGTTATATTATGACATTGTGTGCTATTGAATTGTAGGTGATATTATGACATGGCGTTCTATTGAATTATGGGTGATATTATGACATGGTGTGGTACTGAATTACAGGTGATATTATGACATGGTGACTTCTTGGATTTCGGGTGATAATACAAGATGGTGTGTGCTACTGAATTTCGGGTGAAACTGAATTATTTGCTGATATTGTGACATGCTGTGTTACTGAGTTATGGGTAATATTATGACATGATATGCTATTGAATATAAATTATGGGAAATTTAGTTGCCAGATGAGGTGTCACGGGAGGTGCAGGGAGAACAATATTAACCTTTTACCCAACGTAATGGCCAAAACCTGCCAGCGCTATTCACAAATTTCACCATTTAATTTTTATTACTTATTCATTTTTGTCACAAAAACATAGCTTATGACCCCTCATTGGAACGAGCTCAATGAGCTCATTCCAGTGATGGGTCATAAGCTATGTTTTTGACGCAAACATTTTTTTAAAAATTAGTGCTTCAAGAATTTTATTTGCAAGTGTTGTCTGCTTTTCGTGTTAGGTAAATGGTTAAGCAAGGTTTTTGCCAAGCCTAATAATGTTCTCGCTGAGCCTCATACAATACAATGGGAGTAATCTGGATAGATTTATTTATTGTGGTAAACAAGCTCTATTTTACTAGTAAAATAGGACCCAGTCACCATTGCTTGGGGTGGATGTCCTCAAAACTGGGCAACATGGGTTATAAACAATTGACTAAACTTGACTTTATCTCCATTTTGCAGTTAGGAATTATGTGTGATATTATGACATGGTGTGGTACAAAATTTTGTGTGATATTATGACATGGTATGCTGTTGTGATTGGGGCAATATTATGACATGGTGTGGTACTGAATTTTGCGTAATATTATGACTGGTGTGGTACTGAATTTTGGGCAATATTATGACATGGTGTGCTACTGTGTTTGGGGCAATATTATGACATGATGTGGTACTGAATTTTGGGCAATATTATGACATGGTGTTGTAATGAATTTTGGGCAATATATTATGACATGGTGTGGTACTGAATTTTGGGTAATATTAAGACTGGTGTGGTACTGAATTTTGGGCAGTATTATGACATGGTGTGGGACTGAATTTTGTGTGATATTATGACATGGTGTGCTATTGTTTTTGGGGCAGTATTATGACATGGTGTGGTACTGAATTTTGTGCAATATCATGACTGGTGTGTACTGAATTTTAGGCAATGTTATGACATGGTGTGGTACTGAATTTTGGGTAATATTATGACTGGTGTGCACTGAATTTTGGGCAATATTATGACATGGTGTGGTACTGAATTTTAGATAATATTATGATATGGTGTGGTACTGAATTTTGGGCACTATTATGACATGGAGTAGTACTGAATTTAGGCAATATTATGACATGGTGTGATACTGAATTTTGGGTAATATTATGACTGGTGTGCACTGAATTTTGGGCAATATTATGACATGGTGTAGTACTGAATTGTGGGCAGTATTATGACATGGTGTGGTACTGAATTTTTGGTAATATTATGACATGGTGTGGTTCTGAATTTTGTGTGCTATTATGACACGGTGTGGTACTGAATTTTGGGCAATATTATGACTTTGTGTGGTACTGAATTTTGTATAATATTATGACATGGTATGGTACTGAAGTTTGGGCAAAATTATGACATGGTGTGGTACTGAATTTTGGGTAATATTATGGCATGGTGTGGTACTGAATTTGGGGCATTATTATGACATGATGAGGTACTGAATTTTGGGCAGTATTATGACATGGTGTGGTACTGAATTTTGGGCAGTATTATGACATGGTGTGGTACTGAATTTTGGGCAGTATTATGACATGTTGTGGTACTGAATTTTGGGCAATGTTATGACATGGTGTGGTACTGAATTTGAGGGCATCTTCTGATATGGTATGGTATTAAATTTCTGGGCATCTCCTGATATGGTGTGGTATTGAATTTGGGGGCATCTTCTGATATGATGTGGTATTGAATTTGGGGGCATCTTCTGATATGGTATGGTATTAAATTTGGGTGATATTATGAGAAGGTTTGATACTGAATTTTGTAAGATGTGACACAGCTGTGTGTCATTGCATTTTGGATGATATTATGACATGTTGCGGTACTGAATTTTGGTTGGTATTATGACATGGTGTAGTACTGAATTTTGTGTGATATGACACGGTGTGCTATTACACTTTGGGTGATATGACATGGTGTGGTACTGAAGAATTTTGTGTGCTTTGACATGGTGTGTTATTACACTTTGGGTGATATGACATGGTGTAGTACTGAATTTTGTGTGATATGACATGGTGTGCTATTACACTTTGGGTGATATGACATGGTATGGTACTGAATTTTGTGTGATTTGACATGGTGTGTTATTACACTTTGGGTGATATTATGACATGGTGTGGTTCTGAATTTGGGGTGATATTATGACATGGTGTGGTACTGAATTTTGCGTGATTTGACATGGTATGCTATTAAACTTTGGGTGATATTATGACATGATGTGGTACTGAATTTTGTGTGATTTGATATGGTGTGCTATTACACTTTGGGTGATATTATGACATTGTGTGGTACCAAATTTTGGTTGGTATTATGACATGGTGTGGTACTGGATTTGTGTGATATGTCATGGTGTGACATGGAATAATTTTTTGAAACATGCGTAAAGTACTTATGTCATAATGAAGTATCTCCACTTTGAACCTCCATATTCAACATTCTAATTCTTTCCTGCCACTGTTATTTCACAGATATGATGATGGAACTCCTGTTTCTTCCATATATATAATATTTCAGAAATATGCCCAAATTTTCCATTTTGCCTTACCAGTGCAGTGCTTCATTTCTGTCCAAAGTTGTTCCCAGGGTATTCAAGACTAATGACTCTCCCCCAAGGCCTGCAAAACAAGGGGAATAAAAATAGTGTACATAAAACTGTTTTGGGTCACTGTTTAAGGAATCAAAGTTGTTCCCAGGGTATTCAGAGCTAATGACTCACACACTCAAGGCCTGCAAAGCAAGGGGAGTCAAAAATAGTGTACCTAAACTGTTATGAGGCACTGCTTAGGGTGGAAAAGTTGCAACCAGGGTATTCAGGGCTAATGACTCTTCCCCCATGGCTGACAAAACAAAGAGAGTCAAAACTAGTGTACCTAAAACTGTTATGAGGCACAGTGTAGGGTAGAAAAGTTGTTCCCAGGGTATTCTGGGCTAATGACTCCCCCCACATCCTGCAAAACAAGGGAAGCTAAAAATAGTGTACCTAAAACTGTTATGAGGCACTGTTTAGGGTGGAAAAGTTGTTCCCAGGGTATTCATGGCTAATGACTCTTCCCCACACAGCCTGCAAAACAAGGGGAGCCAAAAATAGTGTACCGGTACCTAAAACTGTTATGAGGCTCTGTTTAGGGTACAAAAGTTGTTCCCAGGGTATTTAGGGCTAATAACGCACACACTTAAAGCCTGCAAAACAAGGGGAGTCCAAAATGGTGTATCTAAAACTGTTATGAGCCACAGTTTCGGGTAACAAAAGTTGTTACCAGAGTATTTAGGGCTAATGACTTAAGACACACCTACGGCTTACCTGACTTTTATGACCACCGGGTATTGTGAAGAAATTAATGGATGAGGACAAAACATTGCCTCCAGTTTATGATAGCAAAACCTCTATCATGAATAGTTGTTGTAAGGCAGTGTTTTACCTCTGGTCTGTCTCTGCAGTAGAATATGTATCTAATAATTTGGGGGCGCAGTGGCGTTGGGCTAACTGGTTCTCGTCAGATCACCAAAGTTAAGCAATGTCGAGCTCGGGTAGTTCTCGGATGGGTGACTGTCTGAGCGATTGATTCAGACTCCCACGTTGTGTCTTTGGGCACGATGATGCCATGTACTAAGGCGCACAGCACGTCCATGGTGCACATGTCTTCAACCAATCTAATCCTGCCTGTGCTGCAGTGCGGAGTTATGATGTTGGTTAGCTGGCAGCTGATCGTCGTTGCTCAGTGGTTCTTTCCGGTACTCCGGCTTCCTCCACCCATAAAACTGTCATTGTCATGATTAGCCATTGTGCATCAGTATGTGATCTTAAACACGAATAAATAATAATAATAATAATCTAATAATTTCTTTGCCACACCCCTGTCTTATAGCCCAGGTAATCCTGGCTTATTGCATAGAAATTATTAGATACATGTTCTGCTGTTCATTTTTCAGGGGAGCGAAAAGTGATGTACTTCAGTTAAAAAATAAGTTTCATAGGTCTGCGAGCACAAAAGTGTACCTCAGAAATGTACTGTAAGTGTCTCGGCAATTAGAGGCACATGTGATAAATATCTTGTGAAATAAACATCAATTTCAAGTAACCTTTGTCAGAGTTAGAATGTTGAGGAGCTGGCAGTTGCTCGGTTGTTCTCTCCAGGTATTCCAGCTTCCTCCACCCGTAAAACTGTCACGGTCACGATTTGCCATTGTGCATAAGTATGTGACCTTAAACACCAATAAATAAATAAGTAACCTTTGTCTTTTGAGTTAACAACATAACAGCACTGTTTGTTTATTTTTTGTTTTTTTAGTAAACATGTTTTAAAGTACTAGACAATATTTTGTCTACTAAAATACCATTACATTCATGTGTCATGTGTGATTATTTTAATATAATATTTGCTGACTTGGACAGTCTGAAGTGGTAAGTTTAATTCTATCATACTTCATTAACCCTTTACCTAACATGAAAAGCAGACGACACTTGCAAAAAAAAATCTTGAACAACTAATTTTTTTCATTTTTTGTCTCAAAAACATAGGTTATGACCCCTCATTGGAACGAGCTCGATGAGCTCGTTCCAATGAGGGGTCATAACCTATGTTTTTGAGACAAAAAATGAAAAAATAAGGAAAATTCACTGACGATTTTTGAGAATAGCGCTGGCCGGTTTTGGCCGTTACATTCGGTAAAGGGTTATTGCCGCCAATTGGTTCTTGCTCTGCTTCCTCATCATATGCTAAGAATCCCTAATGAGTTGGTTCTCTCTGCGTTGTTCAGTTTCCTCGACCAATTGTAAGGATCCGAATAGGGATCTGCAAATCACAAATTTCTTTTCGAATCGAATCTCGAATCGAATCATGTCTCTGATATCGACATCAAATCGAATCCCGAATCGAATCTTAAAAGACAAGTTATTTCATATTGCATCAAACGGAAGTTACGGAACTCTGTGATGACCCTTACGCGACGGAGTGAACACCTCAAACACCAATAACGAAATATTCTCTGTAGCACCGTCGCTGAAACAGCTAGGCCTATTGTCCATAGTTTTAGTTTTTGAAGGCTTACCTTGTTACTATTCACGTTCTTAAGAACGTGAATAGTGTCAAGTTAAGCCTTCAAAAACCAAAACTATGGATAATGTTCTGGTCCAAATTCACACCTTACCTAACAATTAAACATTGTCAATTACTCAAATAAATAGGAATTGAGCCTACATGAATGAGTTTTCTAATGACATTTTTATCCTATTTTTGTTGGAAATGTAACAAATTGAAGTTAGTACGAGAGATTCGAAAAAATCGAATCCTGAGACTGATTAGGGATCGATCTCGAAGCATACGTATGGTATCGATATCGAATCGAATCTCGAATATTCGCAGGACCCTACATCCGAACATGATAAGTGGAAGGGACTTGTAAGATTAAAAATTTCTTGAAAAACTAGTTTTGTTTTTTTTTACGTCAAAAACACAGCTTATGATCTCTCATTTGAATAAAAATTTGCATGCCTGAATTTTTCAATTGACCTGAGATTTACTGAGTTTGGTGGAAAGGATTATGAATTTCACAACATGGTATCGCACTGAATTTAACCCTTAACGCCCTAATTCTGACTTTGATCACATTTTTTGCAACAGAACAGGTGCCCCCTACATGTAGTCTTTGGGTTAACTTACAAGTTACATTCTAAGTAACTTGGTAGTTGTTTTTAGGCAAGTCTTGGCTGCCTATTTAGGCAGCCAAAACTTGCCAAAAAAGAGCAGCTGTCACAGGCTGTAGACTGTCAATGTATAGCAAAAATATGTTAAAATCTCTAGCCCCTTGAGGGTTAAGATTTTATTTTGTAGGCTTGTTCATCAAATCTGGTTTCAGTTATACCATAAATGGTTGTATTATGTTATAGCATTGGCGTCCGTCTGGATGTCCGTCTGCCCAGAATTGTTTTCCAGACTTTTTTTCATTGTGGATGGACATATTGAGAAAATAATTGGTATACACCTTTGTTATGGATTCTTACAGGTCAAGTTCGAATTTCATTCCGCGCAGTTGATTTTTGGTGGAGTTACTGCCCTTGAACTTAGTTACTGTTTTCCAGACTTTTTTTTGTTATGGTTTGACATATGGAGAAAATTTTTTATCTTTAGCTTTGTTATGGGTACTTGCAGATCAAGTTCGAATTTCGTTCCACTCGGTTGATTTTTGGTCGAGTTACTGTCCTTGAACTTAGAATGTTTACCATTTTCTAAACTTTTTTATATGCCCACATAATGTTTTATAATTTCTGGAAGTACGGGCGTATTATGCGCCATCGAACGATGTCCTCTGGTTGAGTGAAGAAGAAACTTTTTCTAAATTTTGAATGACATTGTGTGTAACGTATATTGTCTTATTATTCAACCACTAACCTTCCGTGAACTGCTGACTATGCTTCCACAAAAAATTCTCAATCAATCTTATTTAATTGAAAATTTTCAATTTTTGCCTCAAAAACATATTGGAATGGGGTCTTAACTGTGAAGATCATAAATTAAGTTTATGCTGGGTGTTTGTATGATTATCTCTTCATTTAATGTAAGTTCAATAGTTGAACCTTAAGCCTTTTCCCAACGGAGACGATATCAAAATTTATTATTTTAAGGCCACACAAAGTAGATCTTCTGTTTCTCAGGCCATTATTTGTGAAATTGCATGCGGGCGAGCAGTTTTTTATTTTATTTTTTATTTCAGTAATTACTTCTTTGCCATCAAAAGTTCATGTTCTTGGTTCGAGTTTTAGGCCTCATAATCTACAGAATAGCATGGGTGGTGGTGTATTTCATCCCTTGAGTGCAAGAAGGCTTTGCAATGCTAAAGCATTGCAAAGCCTTCTTGCACTCAAGGGACAAATTCATCAATTTTTTTAACTTGGGTAAAATATCAGACATAAACCATTTAATTTTAATTTTTTAAAGTTTAAATTGGTTATAAAAAGAGAGCATGCGGCAGCCAAAAGGACCATGCGGGATGGCCTGAAAAACAGATTTTTAATTTTTTTAGGCCTAAATATAATTTTAAAAAATTTTTCATAACTTTTTAACAAACCCATACCCTGTGACCCCTCATTGGAACGAGCTCGAAGAGCTCGTTCCAAAGAGGTGTCACATGATATGGTTTTGATGAATTTTTTTTTAAAAATACTATTTTTTTGCTGCTGAATTTGCGTATTATCTGATTGAATGTGGCCAATTTGTTGGGTAAAGGGTTAAAACAAGTCACAGTTATTCATTGTTTTGGTTGTGTATCTAATGGCAGTCCACACAGTCTTTGTTTATAACATTTACTGTGCATTCTTTGTAAGTTATTGAAGGCAGAAATGAAATGAAAGACTTCCTTTGTAGGAGTTTTTGAGGTGGCAGTCCCCATTTTTCAGGTTCTTTTATTTTCTAGGGACCAGCATACTAGATAAGTCCCCAAATCTGAGGCAACATAGATGAGTCCTCAAATCTGGGGACCAGCATACCGGATGATTCCCTAGATCTGGAGACCAGCATACCAGATGATTCCTCAAATCTGGGGACCAGCATACCAGATGATTTCCCAGATCTGGAGACCAGCATACCAGATGATTCCTCAAATCTGGGGACCAGCATACCAGATGATTCCCTAGATCTGGAGACCAGCATACCAGATGATTCCTCAAATCTGGGGACCAGCATACCAGATGATTCCCTAGATCTGGAGACCAGCATACCAGATGATTCCTCAAATCTGGAGACCAGCATACCAGATGATTCCCTAGATCTGGAGACCAGCATACCAGATGATTCCCTAGATCTAGAGACCAGCATACCAGATGATTCCTCAAATCTGGAGACCAGCATACCAGATGATTCCCTAGATCTGGAGACAGCATACCAGATGATTCCTCAAACCTGGAGACCAGCATACCAGATGATTCCCTAGATCTGGAGACCAGCATACCAGATGATTCCTCAAATCTGGAGACCAGCATACCAGATGATTCCTCAAATCTGGAGACCAGCATACCAGATGAGTCCTCAAATCTGGGGACCAGCATACCAGATGATTCCCCAGATCTGGAGACCAGCATACCAGATGATTCCTCAAATCTGGGGACCAGCATACCAGATGATTCCCTAGATCTGGAGACCAGCATACCAGATGATTCCCCAGATCTGGAGACCAGCATACCAGATGATTCCTCAAATCTGGAGACCAGCATATTGAGTCGTCAGAATCTATTTTTCCCCCTTTTCTGCCACTAGACATTATTTTTTTCTACTTTTTTTTTCTTTGTTGCCTCAAAAAACATACTTTTTACCCCACACTGGAAGAAGTTCTTCAAATTCATTCCAGTGAGAGATCTTAAGCTACCAGTATGTTCTTGAGACAAAAAAGACAAGTTTTAGTTATTCAAGATAATAAAAAAAACAAGATTTATCTGTTCTTGTTCAGTTAAAGAAAAGGTCCTGTGTTGTTCAAACATTCATTAACTGGTTGAGAAATTTGGGTTTACTCAGAAGTGTGGATACGACAAGTTAAAGACTTTGTATTTCTGTGGATGTGTTTCATAACTTTGAAGTGAAATCATTTTGTCTGCAAGGGCTTGCCTTATTTCAATTTATGGGGCTGTGCCTATGTAATAAGGTAAAGACAGGAGAACAAATTTTTGCTGACCAAAATTAATTTAGCAATCTACCAGTTAAAACACAGTGATTATCAACCAAATTAGTTACAACACAGTGATTATCAACCAAATTAGTTAAAACAGTGATTATCAACCAAATTAGTTAAAACCTAATTGATTATCAACCAAATTAGTTAAAACAGTGATTATCAACCAAATTAGTTAAAACATGGTGATCATCAACCAAATTACTTAAAACACAGTGATCATCAACCAAATTAGTTAAAACACAGTGATTATCAACCAAATTAGTTAAAACACAGTGATTATCAACCAAATTAGTTAAAACCTGGTGATTATCAACCAAATTAGTTAAAAAACAGTGATTATCAACCAAATTAGTTAAAACATGGTGATTATCAACCAAATTAGTTAAACTGATTATCAACCAAATTAGTTAAAACTGATTATCAACCAAATTAGTTAAAACATGGTGATTATCAACCAAATTAGTTAAAACACAGTGATTATCAACCAAATTAGTTAAAACAGTGATTATCAACCAAATTAGTTAAAACATGGTGATCATCAACCAAATTACTTAAAACACAGTGATCATCAACCAAATTAGTTAAAACACAGTGATTATCAACCAAATTAGTTAAAACACAGTGATTATCAACCAAATTAGTTAAAACCTGGTGATTATCAACCAAATTAGTTAAAAAACAGTGATTATCAACCAAATTAGTTAAAACATGGTGATTATCAACCAAATTAGTTAAACTGATTATCAACCAAATTAGTTAAAACATGGTGATTATCAACCAAATTAGTTAAAACACAGTGATTATCAACCAAATTAGTTAAAACACAGTGATTATCAACCAAATTAATTAAAACATGGTGATTATCAACCAAATTAGTTAAAACAATGATTATCAACCAAATTAGTTAAAACAATGATTATCAACCAAATTAGTTAAAACACGGTGATCATCAACCAAATTACTTAAAACAAGTGATTATCAACCAAATTAGTTAAACACAGTGATTATCAACCAAATTACTTAAAAAACAGTGATTATCAACCAAATTAGTTAAAACAGTGATTATCAACCAAATTAGTTAAAACCTAATTGATTATCAACCAAATTAGCTAAAACAGTGATTATCAACCAAATTAGTTAAAACGTGGTGATCATCAACCAAATTACTTAAAACACAGTGATCATCAAGCAAATTAGTTAAAACACAGTGATTATCAACCAAATTAGTTAAAACATGGTGATCATCAACCAAATTAGTTAAAACCTGGTGATCATCAACCAAATTAGTTAAAACACAGTGATCATCAACCAAATTAGTTAAAACACAGTGATTATCAACCAAATTAGTTAAAACCTGGTGATCATCAACCAAATTAGTTAAAACCTGGTGATCATCAACCAAATTAGTTAAAACACAGTGATCATCAACCAAATTAGTTAAAACAGTGATTATCAACCAAATTAGTTAAAACATGGTGATCATCAACCAAATTAGTTAAAACCTGGTGATCATCAACCAAATTAGTTAAAACACAGTGATCATCAACCAAATTAGTTAAAACACAGTGATTATCAACCAAATTAGTTAAAACAGTGATTATCAACCAAATTAGTTAAAACCTGGTGATCATCAACCAAATTGCTTAAAAAACAGTGATCATCAGCCAAATTAGTTAAAACACAGTGATTATCAACCAAATTAGTTAAAACAGTGATTATCAACCAAATTAGTTAAAACCTAATTGATTATCAACCAAATTAGTTAAAACACAGTGATTATCAACCAAATTAGTTAAAACATGGTGATCATCAACCAAATTAGTTAAAACCTGGTGATCATCAACCAAATTAGTTAAAACACAGTGATCATCAACCAAATTAGTTAAAACACAGTGATCATCAACCAAATTAGTTAAAACACAGTGATTATCAACCAAATTAGTTAAAACCTGGTGATCAACAACCAAATTAGTTAAAACCTGGTGATCATCAACCAAATTAGTTAAAACACAGTGATCATCAACCAAATTAGTTAAAACACAGTGATTATCAACCAAATTAGTTAAAACAGTGATTATCAACCAAATTAGTTAAAACCTGGTGATCATCAACCAAATTGCTTAAAAAACAGTGATCATCAACCAAATTAGTTAAAACACAGTGATTATCAACCAAATTAGTTAAAACAGTGATTATCAACCAAATTAGTTAAAACATGGTGATCATCAACCAAATTACTTAAAACAAGTGATTATCAACCAAATTAGTTAAACACAGTGATTATCAACCAAATTACTTAAAAAACAGTGATTATCAACCAAATTAGTTAAAACAGTGATTATCAACCAAATTAGTTAAAACCTAATTGATTATCAACCAAATTAGTTAAAACAGTGATTATCAACCAAATTAGTTAAAACATGGTGATCATCAACCAAATTACTTAAAACACAGTGATCATCAACCAAATTAGTTAAAACACAGTGATTATCAACCAAATTAGTTAAAACATGGTGATCATCAACCAAATTAGTTAAAACCTGGTGATCATCAACCAAATTAGTTAAAACACAGTGATCATCAACCAAATTAGTTAAAACACAGTGATTATCAACCAAATTAGTTAAAACAGTGATTATCAACCAAATTAGTTAAAACCTGGTGATCATCAACCAAATTGCTTAAAAAACAGTGATCATCAACCAAATTAGTTAAAACACAGTGATTATCAACCAAATTAGTTAAAACCTGGTGATTATCAACCAAATTAGTTAAACTGATTATCAACCAAATTAGTTAAACTGATTATCAAACAAATTAGTTAAAACACTGATTATCAACCAAATTAGTTAAAACACAGTGATTATCAAACCAAATTTGTTAAAACACAGTGATTATCAACCAAATTAGTTAAAACACAGTGATTATCAATCCAAAGTTGTTAAAACATGGTGATTATCAACCAAATTAGTTAAAACACAGTGATTATCAACCAAATTAGTTAAAACACAGTGATTATCAAACAAATTAGTTAAAACACTGATTATCAACCAAATTAGTTAAAACACAGTGATTATCAAACCAAATTTGTTAAAACACAGTGATTATCAACCAAATTAGTTAAAACACAGTGATTATCAACCAAATTAGTTAAAACACAGTGACTATCAACCAAATTAGTTAAAACACAGTGATTATCAACCAAATTAGTTAAAACACAGTGATTATCAACCAAATTAGTTAAAACAGTGATTATCAACCAAATTAGTTAAAACACAGTGATTATCAACCAAATTAGTTAAAACACAGTGATTATCAAACAAATTTTTATCCTAGAGAGATCCACATAATTATACTGTTGATGTGATATTCAATGCATGTTTTGTTATCAGTCTTAACAGTACACATTTTTTATAGATCATTGAATGTTTGATTATTTTTTATCTTACCAGAAGTATGTATTGGGTGCATAATTCCTAAATGTAGCATGTATCAGGGGCCCGTGATGCAAAATCGGTATCTTACAACTCCATAATACAACTGCGTGCTTGTTTAAATTAAAATTGATAGAACAATGACAAGTTTTCGAAATCCTCGGTTGTATATTTCTACATATGAAAAGAGCAGACCTTGATATTCACCTAATTTGGGTACATCAGATTCAAGTGGAAAATGTGCCCAAAACATGAGAAACTAAATGATTAGTCTATATGCATTCAAATAGAATATAATACAGGGCTTTCTAATACCTACTTTGCATTGTGCAAAACAATTTTTTTGACATATATATTTTAGAATGTTACAAGAAGCTGTCAGTAGCCATCTCCTAATTTGGGTACAGCCTTTACTGCCTTGAATTTGGGGTAATATAAAGGTCTGGAAAAGAAAAGAAAAAAACACTTCTCAAAAGTATAATGATTAAATTATGGAATCACATTGCTTTTATGCTTTGTATCTGAATCACTGGAAACATTCAAGCTGGAACAACACACAGTTACACTACATACAACGCACAGTCTTTTCGGAATGTTCAATGTAAGTTTATCTGAGGACTGCAAAAGTTCAAGACAGCTGCATACAGATTCACCCAAAACAACAAGCATTTTATGAGTCTGAAAATTAAATCTGAAATTATATGAATTTCCCATCTACATCAACATTAAACCATGCAGAAAATGAAAATCGGTTTCCGCACACATGTGAGAAACGGAAATTGTTGACAGACTATTTTTAAGTAGAAGTGAAATTTTACTGGAATTTTCTACCAATCATACCCAGCAGTTACAATTTGAATCCCCTGAGTTCCAATGTGTTCTATGTGCCAGTAGGCACAAAGAACACATTGGAACTCAGGTGACGAAATAGTAACACGGGTCCCCCTAGCGAATTTGGTTGCTGATAAAATGTGTTCTCTTCATTGATAGTTGTCAAATGAATTGCTGAGTGTCCTAATAATTGTTTTTAGTCCCCTACCGGCAATGCTGGAGGGGCTTATAGGTTTGCACTCTGTCCATCCGTCAGTCTGTCAGTCACACTTTAGTTTTCCGGACCTTTTTGGAAATGCTTCAACCGAATGATTTCATTTTTGGTAACCTACTATAGAACGATGACTTACAGATCAAGTTTGAGTTTCATGCTGATTACATGATTCTTGTGTGAGTTATGGCCCTTGGAAATATGGAAAAGCGCGAAAATATCAGTTTTCCGGACTTTTTTTTTAAATGCTTCAACCGAATGATTTCATTTTTGGTAACCTACTATAGAACGATGACTTACAGATCAAGTTTGAGTTTCATGCTGATTGTATTATTCTTGTGTGAGTTATGGCCCTTGGAAATATGGAAAAGCACCAAAATATCAGTTTTTTTAACTTTTTTTGGAAATGCTTCAACGGAATGATTTCATTTTTGGTAACCTACTATAGAACGATGACTTACAGATCAAGTTTCATTTGCACTCTGTCCATCTGTCAGTCTGTAAGTCAGTCTGTCAGTCACACTTTAGTTTTCTGGACCTTTTTTTGGAAATGCTTCAACCGAATGATTTCATTTTTGGTAACCTAGTATAGAACGATGACTTACAGATCAGGTTTGAGTTTCATGCTGATTGCATTATTCTTGTGTGAGTTACGGCCCTTGGAAATATGGAAAAGCACGAAAATATCAGTTTTCCAGACTTTTTTTTGGAAACGCTTCCAACGGAATTCATGCTGATCATATCTAGGTTATAACGTTTGTATAATTATTAATGCTCATTAGTCCGGTAGGGGACATTGTACTGCTTCAGCGATACGTGAGCTCTTGTTTTTATAGACGTGAAGGTGTGTAATAACTTGTGCCATCGTGGAAGGATAAAGCTTGAGGCCTGTGGCTCGTGCCATATCGATTAACCCATATTCACATGTGTGTCGTTCTGTGTATATCTTTGGTTTTATAAAAAATGTTGGAAAAATGTTGGAAGTTTTGTGTCGCCGCCCCACGAAGTGGGGAGCGACATATAGGGATTACTTTTGTCATCTTGCGCCGTCGTCTGCGTCGTCGTCCGCATCACACTTTCTCTTATCCGCCACTCCTCTTTAACCTATGAATGGATTTTGATGAAACTTTCAGTGATTCTTTATCACTTAATGGCATTGTGCACCTCCTATTTTATTTTTTGATCCGCTGTATTTTTTCCAGAGTTATGCCCCTTTTCCACTTAAAATTCTGTCTGAAACACCAGGCGACACACGTCTTCCATGGAAGACTCACATCTAAGTTTTTCAACTGTTCAGTATGTAAATTATATGGAAGGATGTGGATGATTCTTTAGTTAAAGTGTTAATCAAGAAAATTGAGACTTGTAAGATGAATTTATCATTAACATCAGTGCTGGAAATGAACAAAATTGATGGGTGCAGTTTTAAATTCCGGCGAAATCGGAGACACGAGTAAATTGCACCCGTAAAATGTTAGTTTTTGAATTTTCAAGGGAATACTGTCACCAAACACCAGAAACCTTAACCTTTTGAATACGAGCGGCCTTTTTCCAGTCAGGAACATAATACGTCATAACGTCATTAAATAGGGTGGCTGTTCAGTAAATGTGTGGGGTAAACCAAACAGTATTTTCAACGTGCAGCCCAGAGGCTGCACGTTGAAAATATTGATTGGGCTACCCCAAATAATGAATATGGACTCTTCTAATTGCTGTCATTGAACTGGCATGGCAGATACCACTGGTGTTCAAAGGGGTAAATGTATAAAGAATTGCTGAATTATGACAGTAACTTGCCACTGGCCACCGAGTGCTGCCTTCTCAAAACAACATAAATTTATATGCCCTCACAGTATATTAGTGCTGCACAATATTTTTCGAGTGCATTTTTTTAGCTCCCATAAAATAGAAAACAAGGCTGCTGACGGGAGCAATTGCACTCACACCCATTTCCAGGACTGCAACATTATTATAATGTTCATGTACAAAATGTTGCTGTTGCTTCTAAGGTTATATCTCGACTTGTATTCAACTCCTCAAGATATGGCCTTAGAGACAAGAGCTTGACTCTGATACAATATGTTAAATATAATGGTGATAATAAATTTGTATCCTATGTTTGATGCTTATAACACCAATACCATTGAGATATGATACACATTTCATGTAAGAGAAGGTGTAAAGGTTGGGGTGGGGGGGGGGGAGGGGGGTCCTGTATCCTGAAAATAATATGTTGCCCATATTTGCAGGGATTGCCTATAAATATAAATATCTGGATCAGGACATAGGATACCAGAGTATTTTTTCATAAAATGATTTAATACATTAAATGTTTATTATTATTAACATGCCCACAAGTAGAGTTTCCAGCCAGGCGTCAACCTAAATGTTTTGGGGCAAATTACAAAACAAACACAAGAAAAAACTGAGGTAAAGTATCCTATCCAGGTTGAACAAAGCAGTCCATATTATTCCAGGCATGAGTTAAGGGTTACTATGCATTATCTACGGCGGTTTTCATTGGCCATAGTTAACAGGATAGAATAGGACCTGGTATCCCAGTCTTTCATTTCTATCAAAACAAGAGTCAGAACTAGTGTACCTAAAAATGTTATGGTGCACTATTTGGGGAATATAAGTTGTTGCCAGAGTATTCAAGGGTAATCCCCAGTAGCGGCTCCGGGACGTGGAGCATTGCTTGTTCACTGTGGTTAACAAGTTTTGCTTTACCTGTAAAATAGGATCTTGAATGAACACCTGGAGTGGAATTCCTCTAGTGGGCATTATTAGTATAAACCATTATCTATACTTCATTTTGGCAGACATAATATAGCCAAAGATGCTGAAGTGACTTCAAACACCAATAAATAAATAAATAAATAAATAAGTATTCAGGTCTGTGACTTCAGAGTTCTGCTGTACTTGTAAAATAAGATCAAGTGCTTGGGTTGGAGCAAGGTCCTCTGAAGAGGGCAGCATAGATATAAACGATTGGATAAACTTGACTTCATTCCTATATTGTGTATTGTGGTTATGAGATAGCCAAAGTTCCTGCTAGTGGTCTCTCTTTCCTGTCTAAATTGTTGGAAAGGGTTGTTGCTTTGCAACTCAAAAATCATCTGCATGAAAATGATCTTTTAGAGCCCTTCCAGTCTGCATATAAAGCCAACCACAGTACAGAAACAGCCTTACTACGAGTCAATAATGACATTGTTAAATCAGTGTCTGAGGGTAAGGCTGTACTGCTTGTTCTCTTGGATTTGTCAGCAGCATTCGACAGAGTTGACCATGGAATTCTCCTGCAGACATTGATACAGCATGGCATATGTGGAACTGTTTTATCATGGTTTGCATCATATCTAGAAGGTCGCAGTCAACAAATATATATCAAATTAAATCGATTCAGAAAGCAGGATGTTAAAGTGTGGTGTTCCTCAGGGCTCAGTTCTTGGACCACTCTTGTTTACTATGTACACTTCTTCTCTGGGTCGCCTTCTTAAAAAGCATGGCATATCATATCATCTGTACGCAGATGACACCCAACTGTACATCACATTCAACCCATCTGTCCCAAGTGACTCATTCACCACAGTCAATAACATGGAAACTTGCATAAATCTTGTGCGGGAATGGATGATAGACTTTAAACTGAAAATGAATGACTTTAAAACCGAATTCTTAGTGATATCCAGGGTTCGCATGCCTACACCCCCTGTTACATCAATTCTGGTTGGAAACAACATCACTGTGAAAGGTGAATCGGCCAGGAATATTGGACTGATTATGGACTCGAATTTAAAACTAGACATCCATATCAATAAGATATGTCAAAAATGCTACTGGCAGCTTCGTTATGTTGGAAGACTGCGACCTTATCTTAACCAGTCAGCACTTGAAAAACTTGTGCACTCCTTTATCACCTCACAACTAGACTATTGTAATTCAGTGTTAGTGGGGCTGTCCCAGTGCCTGATTCAGAAGCTTCAAAAAGTTCAGAACACTGCTGCTAGGATAATTACTGGTACCAAATGCTCTGAACACATAACACCTGTTTTAACACAACTACATTGGCATCCAGTTAAACTGAGAATTGATTTCAAAATATTGATCTTAGTATTCAAATGTATCCACAAACTGGCTCCAGTTTACCTGCAAGAGTTCCTCACTATATATAAGCCATCACGCAGTCTCAGATCTAAAAACCAAATTCAACTAGTTGTACCTTTTAGCAGATCTAATCAGGCTCATGATCGTGTGTTCTCCATCGTGGGTCCCAGATTGTGGAATTCCCTGCCAATTAGTGTCAGAATTTCAGAAACTCTTGATGTCTTCAAAATAGATCTTAAAACTTAACTATTCACTGAAGCATTCTCCTGAACCTCTGTAAGAGGCAACCAAGACAGATGTGACTCTTTATTTCAGAAAAGTGTATTTATTTCTCTCAAGCGTTTTAGAGAACTATTTGTGGTTTTACGCTGTAGAAAATAAATTATTATTAAATTATTATTATTAATTATTATTATTAAATACCAATAAATAAAGAATAGCTCAAAACTTTTGTGCAATATGTAGATGACCAGCAAAGAATATTACATTATCTACAGAGGATTTGGTACTTTTTAGGCAGACCTCAAACCCATACCAAACAGCACAGGATCTTGTCTATCAAGCAGCTAAACCTTAACACATACCAAATGGCACAGGATCTTGTCTCTCAAGTGGGTAGCCCTCAACACATACCTAACATCTCAGGGTCTTGTCTATCGAGTGGATAGACCTTAACACATACCAAACAGCACAGGATCTTGTCTATCAAGTGGGTAGACCTTAACTCATACCAAACAGCACCTGATCTTGTGTGTCAAGTGGATAGACCTTAACACATATCAAACAGTGCAGGATTTTGTCTATCGATTGACCTTAACACATGCCAAACAGAACAGGATCTTGTATGTCAAGTGGGCAGACATTAACATATACCAAACAGCACAGGATCTTGTCTGTCAAGCAGGTAGACCTGAACACATACCAAACAGAACAGGATCTTGTTGGTTGAGCAGGTAGACTGCAATCCATACCAAACTGCACAGGATCTTGTCTGCCGAGGACGTACACCTCTACCCATACCAAACATCACAGGATCTTGTCTATCAAGTGGGTAAACCTTAAAACATACCAAACTTCCCAGGACTTGTCTATCTTGTGGGCAAACCTTAACACATACCAAATTCCTTTGAAATCACTTATACTATAAGTGCTGTCATATTCCTGTGAAATGACTAATACTATAAGGGCTGTCATATTCCTGTGATTATAACATATCCTATAAGGGCTGTCATATTCTTGTGAAATGACTAATACTATAAAGGCTGTCATATTCCTGTGAAATGACTAATACTATAAGGGCTGTCATAATCCTGTGAAATGATTAATACTATAAGGGCCATCATATTCCTGTGAAATGACTAATACTATAAGGGCTGTCATGTTCCTATGAAATGACTAATACTATAAGGGCTGTCATATTCCTGTGAAATGACTAATACTATAAGGGCTGCCATATTCCTGTGAAATGACAAATACTATAAGGGCTGTCATATTCCTGTGAAATGACTAATACTATAAGGGTTGTCATATTTCTGTGAAATGCCTAATACTATAGGGCTGTCGTATTCCTGTGATATCACTTATACTATAAGTGCTGTCATATTTCTGTCAAATGACTAATACTATAAGGGCTGTCATATTCCTGTCAAATGACTAATACAATAAGGGATGTCGTATTCCTGTGATATCACTTATACTATAAGTACTGGCGTATTCCTGTCAAATGACTAATACTATAAGGGCTGTCATATTCCTGTCAAATGACTAATACTATAAGGGCTGTCATATTCCTGTCAAATGACTAATACTATAAGGGCTGTCATATTCCTGTCAAATGACTAATACTATAAGGGCTGTCATATTCCTCTGATGTCACTAATACTATAAGGGCTGTCATATTCCTGTCAAAGGACTTATACTATAAGGGCTGTCATATTCCTGTGAAATGACTAATACTATAAGTGCTGTCATATTCCTGTGAAATGACTAATACTATAAGGGCTGTCGTATTCCTGTGATATCACATATCCTATAAGGGCTGCCATATTCCTGTCAAATGACTAATACTATAAAGACTGTCATATTCCAGTGAAATGACTAATACTATAATGGCTGTCATATTCCTGTGAAATGACTAATACTATAAGGGCTGTCATATTCCTGTCAAATGACTAATACTATAAGGGCTGTCATATTCCTGTCAAATGACTAATACTATAAGGGGTGTCGTATTCCTGTGAAATGACTAATACTATAAGGACTGTCGTATTCCTGTGAAATGACTAATACTATAAGGGCTGTCGTATTCCTGTGAAATGACTAACACTATAAGGGCTGTCATATTCCTGTGAAATGAGTTATACTTTAAGGGCTGTTGTATTCCTGTGAAATGAATATAAGGGCTGTCATAATCCTGTGAAATGACTAATACTATAAGGGCTGTCTTAATCCTGTGAAATGAGTTATACTATAAGGGCTGTTGTATTCCTGTGAAATGAATATAAGGGCTGTCATAATCCTGTGAAATGACTAATACTATAAGGGCTGTCTTAATCCTGTGAAATGAGTTATACTATAAGGGCTGTTGTATTCCTGTGAAATGAATATAAGGGCTGTCATAATCCTGTGAAATGACTAATACTATAAGGGCTGTTGTATACATGTGAAATGTTTGTTATACTATAGATGTAGCGATATTACTGTGAATGACTTATACTATAGGAGCAATTGCATTCATAAGCCTTTTTCCAAGAGTGCATTAGTTGCTCTTCTCTGATTAACAAAATTTTAACTTGAACTTAATGAATTATAAATTCTGTTATTTCATTATTTGTCAGATTCACATTCAATTTTTTTGTCACTTTTTTTTTTCTATTCAATTTATTTATGAGTTGGCTTTGTTTTGGTTTATTTTCCTTTCTTCTGCTTTTTTTTTTGGCTTTCTTTATAATTATTAATTTCAGCTTTCTGTTATTGCTTTGATTTGAATTTCATTTTTTGTTTGTTTATGTTTGTGATTAATTTCTTGTGTTGTTTTTTTTGTTTTTGCTACAGTGATAAAAATTAAGTTATGACTGTTTTATACATATAGCTACCATGGCTGTGTTTACATGCCTCAGGATAAATTGTGGTTACATTTTTAAACATAGATTAAAATTTGAAAAATGGTACATGTAATTTATCATGTAATGAAGTGTGTTATTGTTTAACCTATAAGTCTCCATACAACCAAAATATATCACTTTTATATTGCTCTTAACCCTTCACCTAACATTAAAAGCAGAAAACACTTGCAAACAAAATTCCTGAATAACTAATTGTTTTCATTTTTTGTCTAAAAAATATAGGTTATGACCCCTCATTGGAATGAGCTCGTTCCAATGAGGGATCATAACCTATGTTTTTGAGACAAAAATGAGAAAAATAATGAAAATTAATTGGCAATTTTTGTGAATAACGCTGGCCGGTTTTGGCCGTTAACTTGGGTAAAGGGTTAAAATGTGGTCATAAGTGTATTCTTCCTGGATTACTCTACTGGCAGGATGTAAGTATCTTTGACAGTGATTTTATGTCATTGTTGAATGAACTTCAAACCGAAAGGTCCATGGTTCAATCCCCACCAGCAGCCAACAATAATGTAAAAACACTGCTAGGTCATCTGCAGCTGTGTATATCTATATATGTCATCTACAGCTGTGTATATCTATATATGTCATCTGCAGCTGTGTATATCTATATATGTCATCTGCAGCTGTGTATATCTATATATGTCATCTACAGCTGTGTATATCTATATATGTCATCTGCAGCTGTGTATATCTATATATGTCATCTGCAGCTGTGTATCTAGGTCATCTACAGCTGTATATCTATATATGTCATCTGCAGCTGTGTATATCTATATATGTCATCTGCAGCTGTGTATCTATGTCATCTACAGCTGTGTATATCTATATATGTCATCTGCAGCTGTGTATATCTATATGTCATCTGCAGCTGTGTATATCTATATATGTCATCTACAGCTGTGTATATCTATATATGTCATCTGCAGCTGTGTATATCTATATATGTCATCTACAGCTGTGTATATCTATATATGTCATCTGCAGCTGTGTATCTATGTCATCTACAGCTGTGTATATCTATATATGTCATCTGCAGCTGTGTATATCTATATATGTCATCTACAGCTGTGTATATCTATATATGTCATCTGCAGCTGTGTATATCTATATATGTCATCTACAGCTGTGTATATCTATATATGGCAGTTATTAATGTAAAATTAGGGAGTGTGGTGATTCGGTGATTATGGCACTGAACTTCAAACCAGGAGGTCCATGGTTTGATCCCCTACGTTGTATCCTTGGGCAAGGCACTTAATCTTGATTGCCGTCATGGGGGCGCAGTGACACTGTGTACTAATGCGTAATACATGTTGATGATACACTTGTCTTCAACCAATGATAACCCTGCTTGGAGTTAGTACGGTGGGAAGTATAACATAAGGCGTAATGCATGTTGATGATACACTTGTCATCAACCAATTATAACCCTGTTTGGAGTTAGTACGGTGAGAACTGTAACATAAGGCATAATGCATGTTGATGATACACTTGTCTTCAACCAATGATAACCCTGCTTGGAGTTAGTACGGTGGGAAGTATAACATAAGGCGTAATGCATGTTGATGATACACTTGTCATCAACCAATGCTAACCCTGCTTGGAGTTAGTACGGTAGGAAGTATAACATAAAGCGTAATGCATGTTGATGGTACACTTGTCATCAGCCAATGATAACCCTGCTTGGAGTTAGTATGGTGGGAAGAATAAAATAAGGCGTAATGCATGTTGATGATACACTTGTCATCAACCAATGATAACCCTGCTTGGAGTTAGTACGGTGGGAAGTATAACACATGGCGTAATGCATGTTGATGGTGCACTTGTCATCAACCAATGATAACCCTGCTTGGAGTTAGTACTGCTTGGAGTTGGGAAGTATAACATAAGGCGTAATGCATGTTGATGATACACTTGTCTTCAACCAATGATAACCCTGCTTGGAGTTAGTATGGTGGGAAGTATAACATAAGGCGTAATGCATGTTGATGATACACTTGTCTTCAACCAATGATAACCCTGCTTGGAGTTAGTACAGTGGGAAGTATAACATAAGGCATAATGCATGTTGATGATACACTTGTCTTCAACCAATGATAACCCTGCTTGGAGTTAGTATGGTGGGAAGTATAACATAAGGCGTAATGCATGTTGATGATACACTTGTCATCAACCAATGCTAACCCTGCTTGGAGTTAGTACGGTGGGAAGTATAAGGCGTAATGCATGTTGATGGTGCACTTGTCATCAACCATTGATAACCCTGCTTGGAGTCAGTACGGTGGGAAGTATAACATAAGGCGTAATGCATGTTGATGATACACTTGTCTTCAACCATATATAACCCTGCTTGGAGTTAGTACAGTGGGAAGTATAACATAAGGTGTAATGCATGTTGATGATACACTTGTCATCAACCAATGATAACCCTGCTTGGAGTTAGTACGGTGGGAAGTATAACATAAGGCATAATGCATGTTGATGATACACTTGTCATCAACCAATGATAACCCTGCTTGGAGTTAGTACGGTGGGAAGTATAACATAAGGCGTAATGCATGTTGATGATACACTTGTCATCAACCAATGATAACCCTGCTTGGAGTTAGTATGGTGGGAAGTATAACATAAGGCGTAATGCATGTTGATGATACACTTGTCTTCAACCAATGCTAACCCTGCTTGGAGTTAGTACGGTGGGAAGTATAACAGTTGCTCGGTGGTTCTCTCCGGGTAGTCAGGCTTCCTCCACCTGTAAATAAATTAACGTAAAATTAATCTGAGGACTTTCGAGTTAAAAAACTTAGAATCACAGATGTTTGGACAGAGTAGAAAAATAAACCTAGAATCACAGATGCTAGGACAGAGTAGAAAAATAAACCTAGAATCACAGATGCTTGGACGGAGTAGAAAAATAAACCTAGAATCACAGATGCTTGGACAGAGTAGAAAAATAAACCTAGAATCACAGATGTTTGGACAGAGTAGAAAAATAAACCTAGAATCACAGATGTTTGGACAGAGTAGAAAAATAAACCTAGAATCACAGATGTTTGGACAGAGTAGAAAAATAAACCTAGAATCACAGATGTTTGGACAGAGTAGAAAAATAAACCTAGAATCACAGATGTTTGGACAGAGTAGAAAAATAAACCTAGAATCACAGATGCTTGGACGGAGTAGAAAAATAAACCTAGAATCACAGATGCTTGGACGAAGTAGAAAAATAAACCTAGAATCACAGATGCTTGGACTGAGTAGAAAAATAAACCTAGAATCACAGATGTTTGGACAGAGTAGAAAAATAAACCTAGAATCACAGATGCTTGGATAGAGTAGAAAAATAAACCTAGAATCACAGATGCTTGGACAGAGTAGAAAAATAAACCTAGAATCACAGATGTTTGGACAGAGGAGAAAAATAAACCTAGAATCCCAGATGTTTGGACAGAGTAGAAAAATAAACCTAGAATCACAGATGTTTGGACAGAGTAGAAAAATAAACCTAGAATCACAGATGCTTGGACAGAGTAGAACAATAAACCCAGAATCACAGATGCTTGGACAGAGTAGAACAATAAACCTAGAATCACAGATGCTTGAACAGAGTAGAAAAATAAACCTAGAATCACAGATGCTTGGACAGAGTAGAAAAATAAACCTAGAATCACAGATGCTTGGACAGAGTAGAAAAGATGTTTGGACAGAGTAGAAAAAAAACAAGAATCACAGATGTTTGGACAGAGTAGAAAAATAAACCTAGAATCACAGATGTTTGGACAGAGTAGAAAAATAAACCTAGAATCACAGATGCTTGGACGGAGTAGAAAAATAAACCTAGAATCACAGATGCTTGGACAGAGTAGAAAAATAAACCTAGAATCACAGATGCTTGGACGGAGTAGAAAAATAAACCTAGAATCACAGATGCTTGGACGGAGTAGAAAAATAAACCTAGAATCACAGATGCTTGGACAGAGTAGAAAAATAAACCGAGAATCACAGATGCTTGGACCGATTAGAAAAATAAACCTAGAATCACAGATGCTTGGACATAGTAGAAAAATAAAAAAAATATATTTGATTGAGAATATCTAGTTTGTAATACCATGATTGATCTATGATTCAGTGTTATCCAATATAATGTATACACAGGGAAATCTGCTAGATACATCATCTGTGGAATCCAGTCTACATGTAAGAATGTCATGTAAGAAGGTATCTTATTGGTCTTTGTGCATCTAATTGGTGTTATGATGTGAAGGAAATGCTTTAACACAAAACAGTGTCAAGTATGAAAGTCAACAGACCCCAGAAGTGGATATATTTCTTAAAACATATCACTTTTTTTTCTTAATTCAAGTTTAATCATAGTTATTAATATAAAACACAGCTTGATACTTAATTCAAGTTAATCATGGTATAAATACAGAACACAACTTTATACTTAATTCAAGTTTAATCATGGTATAAATATAGAACATAACCTTGATACTTAATTCAAGTTTAATCATGGTATAAATACAGGACACAACTTGATACTTAATTCAAGTTTAATCATGGTATAAATACAGAACACAACTTCGATACTTAATTCAAGTTAATAATGGTATAAATATAGAACACAACTTGATACTTAATTCAAGTTTAATCATGGTATAAATATAGAACACAACTTGATACTTAATTCAAGTTAATCATGGTATAAATACAGAACACAACTTGATACTTAATTCAAGTTAATCATGGTATAAATATAGAACACAACTTGATACTTAATTCAAGTTTAATCATGGTATAAATACAGGACACAACTTGATACTTAATTCAAGTTTAATCATGGTATAAATACAGAACACAACTTCGATACTTAATTCAAGTTAATAATGGTATACATATAGAACACAACTTGATACTTAATTCAAGTTAATCATGGTATAAATACAGAACACAACTTGATACTTAATTCAGGTTTAATCATGGTATAAATATAGAACACAGCTCGATATTTAATTCAAGTTTAATTATGGTATAAATACAGAAAACAACTTGATACTTAATTCAAGTTTAATCATGGTATAAATACAGAACCCAACTTATACTTAATTCAAGTTTAATCATGGTATAAATATAGAACACAACTTGATACTTAATTCAAGTTTAATCATGGTATAAATATAGAACACAACTTGATACTTAATTCAAGTTTAATCATGGTATAAATACAGAACACAACTTGATACTTAATTCAGGTTTAATCATTGTATAAATATAGAACACAGCTTGATATTTAATTCAAGTTTAATTATGGTATAAATAAACATGAAAAGCAGACGACACTTGCAAACAAAATTATTGAATAACTGATTTTTTTCATTTTTGTCTCAAAAACATAGGTTATGACCCCTCATTGAAACGAGCTCGTTCCCATGAGGGGTCATAGCCTATGTTTTTGAGACAAAAAATGCAAATAAAATGAAAATTAATTTACGATTTTTTAGAATAGTGCTGGCCGGATTTAGCCATTATGTTGGGTAAAGGGTTAAGCATGTGTTCATCCATACACCATGAGAAACCATGGTAATGGAGTAGTGTTTGTTTACTGTTGTGGACAAGTTCTGCTTTACTAGTAAAACATGAAGTAACCAAATCCTGGAGTAGAGGTCCGCAAAAGTAGACATTATAGGCATTGATGATTGGCTAAACTTGAATTTACCCCAGCCCGTAAAATGGCCAATAAATAAATACTGGTAAGGCCTAAAAAAATAAAACTTCTGTTTCTCAGGTCCTCCCGCATGGTCCTTTTGGCTGCCGCATGCTCTCTTTTTTATAACCAATTCAAACTTAAAAAAAATAAAAATTAAATGGTTTATGTCTGATATTTTACCCAAGTTAAAAAAATTGATGAATTTGTCCCTTGAGTTCAAGAAGGCTTTGCAATGCTTTAGCATTGCAAAGCCTTCTTGCACTCAAGGGATGAAATACACCAGCACCCATGCTATTCTGTAGATTATAAGGCCTAAAACTTGAACCGAGAACATGAACTTTTGATGGCAAAGAAGTAATTACTGAAATAAAAAATAAAATAAAAAAAACGCTCGCCCGCATGCAATTTTACAAATAATGGCCTGAGAAACAGAAGATCTACTTTGTGTTGCCTAAAATAGGACCTTGTAACCAAAACCTGGGGTAAATGTCCACAAAAATGGGCAGCATAGAGATTTATTTATTGAGGTTTAATGACACTTTTGACAGCCTGGATCACCTTGTGTCAGACAGTTTTACAGGTGAAAGTTCCCAGAGAGAACCACAGTGGCGAGCAACTGTCTGAGTGTCAGATGCCCCAACGTACTAACTCCACACAAGAAGGGTTAGCATTGGTTGAAGCCAAGTGCACCATTCATGTGCATTACACCTTAGTACACAGTGCCACAAGGCCCCCACATGGGCAATCTGGATCAAGTGCCTAACCCAAGGACACAACACATTCACTCCTTGCGGGGATTGAACCATGGACCTTTTGGTTTCAAGTCCTATGCTACAACCACTGAGTCACATCGGTCCTTGCAGCACAGGGATAAATGACTAAACTTGTCATTATACCTCTGTTTTGTTCGAAACTGTAGATGAAAGTGACCTTAATTGCCAATAAGTGAATAAATAATGGTAAAATTTATCTGATAACAAAAGCCTAGTGTGGAAGTCCACAAAATTGGGTTAGGTATAAATGATTGACTGAAGTTGACATTTTATCAGCCTTGCAATCATGATTTATTTATTGGTGTTTAAGGTCACATATTTCTGCACAATGGCTAATCATGACCACGAAAAGTTTTACTGGTAGAGGAAGCCGGAGTACCCAGAGAGAATCACCTAGCAATGCCGAGCAACTGACAGCTCCCCAACATACTAATTCTATACAAGGAGGGTTAGCATTGGTTGAAGAAAGGTGCACCATCGATGTGCAGTACTGTACACCTCAGTACACAGCATCACCATGCCCCCATGTGGGCAATGGGGGTTAAGTGTTTTGCCCAAAGACAAAACGCAGTTGCCTCATGGGGAATTCAAACCGAGGACCTCTCAGTTTGCAGCCTGCACCTTTATCTACTGAGCTACCACACCCCCTTGCAGTCATGATACAGCTTGAGATGATGAAAGTGACCTTAAGAAACAGTAAATATCCCATCATAAGAATTCAGAAAAATGACCTGTCAGATTTTATTTTTTTCTCCAAAATTTACCTCGTTCCAATGAGGGTTCAGTTTTGTTTTAGAAATGAAAATTCACAATTTTTCAGGTAATAAACATTTGCCCACTTGTTGCATTAGTAAGGACTTGAATGTTGATATTCCCCGTGGGGACCCCGGGAAGTAAGCAGCACTTGTTTACTGTGGTAAACCAGTTCCGCTTTACTAGTAAAATAGGACCCAGTCACCAATGCTTGGGGTTAAAGTCCTCTAAAATGGGCAACATGTAGATCAACGATTAACTAAACTTGACTTCATCTCCATGTTATGTCACGATTAGCCATGGTGCATAAATATGTGACGTTAACCACCAACAAACAGAATGTTGATATACTCATGGAAACCCTGAGAAGTCAAACAGTGCTTTAATATTCACTGTGTTAAACAAGCTATGTTTTACTTGTAAAATGGAACTAGTTACCAATGCCTGGGGTCTTAAGTCCTCAAAAATGGGCAAAATGGGTGTAAACGATTGACTGGACTTGACTTTATATCCATGTTGTGGTCACGATTAGCCAGTGTGGAGAAATATGTGACCTTAAACACCAATAAAATAAATAAAGAAATACAGTGGAGCCCACTTAATTGGATATCTCTTAACCCTTTACCTAACATGAAAAGCAGACGACACTTGCAAAAAAAATTCTTGAATAACTAATTTTTTTCATTTTTTGTCTCAAAAACATAGGTTATGACCCCTTGTTGGAACGAGCTCGACTAGCTCGTTCCAACGAGGGGTCATAACCTATGTTTTTGAGACAAAAAATGAAAATATTTTGAAAATTAATTGGCGATTTTTGAGAATAGCGCTAGCCGGTTTTGGCCGTTACGTTGGGTAAAGGGTTAACTGAATAACCCTGTTAATTGAATATAATTTCCCAACACAAAACTATTGGAGCCCACTTAATTGGATATCTCTTGACTGAATAACCCTGTTAATTGAATATAATATCCCAACACAAAACCATTTACCATACCTCCAGTACAAATTTGACCTGTTAATTGAATATAGGTTATAGAGTAAACTCCTGTTAATTGAATAAAAAATCTGGTAACCTGTCGAGAAATTACCCTGACACTCCCCAGTTTTCCTTTGTTTACAGACCTATTTGGCCTCTGTACATCCAATATAGACATTTAATCTATTATATCTTGTTTGACAGAGCTCACAGAGCTCTGTCAAACAAGATATAATAGAATAAATGCTAGGTTAATTTTTAAAATACAGGGAAGTGGCACAATCCCTATTAATTGAATACTCCTGTTAACCCTTTACCCAACGTAACGGCCAAAACCGGCCAGCGCTATTCTCAAAAATCGCCAGTTAAAGTTCAAAATATTTTCATTTTTTGTCTCAAAAACATAGGTTATGACCCCTCGTTGGAACGAGCTCGTCGAGCTCGTTCCAACGAGGGGTCATAACCTATGTTTTTGAGACAAAAAATGAAAAAAAATAGTTATTCAAGAAATTTTTTTACAAGTGTCGTCTGCTTTTCATGTTAGGTAAAGGGTTAATTGAATAATTTTCATTGGCAAACTGGCTATTCAATTAACAGGGTTCCACTGTATAAATAAATTAATAACTGCTGATAACTTAACCTCCTGTGTACTGATATTAAATCTAAATATTTCAGGCTGCTTATTTTTCTCACCATGCAATCAAGAATTCAACAAATTCTGTCTTGTTTGACAGAGTTCAGTGAGCTGTGTCAAACAAAATTGAATATGTTAATTTCCATGTTGCATTGTGGGACAATATTCCACTTGATATTTTGACATCAGTTCACAGCGGGTTAACCTGTGTTCCTCTTTGAACTTGTTGAGTTGATTGGAAGAGCTGAGTCATTCACAACTGCTCAATATTAGTTGATAGATCTGATGGTATAAACAAACCATGCAGAGATATCTTCACAAGGAATGAACACATGGGATGAGGATTGTTTAGTTATTGTCTTGTTTTAAACAAACAATCCAGCTTGAGAATATTGTCCAACCCCAGGAACAATGGAAGAGTAGAACTCATCATTCTCTGTATCAAAAGTATGAATAACTTTCTCCAGAAGTGAAGTACTTCAAAGCTGTCAAATGTTGTTGTATTCTGTGCATACGTCTATCAAATCAAGTGACTCTCTTTATAAATTGTTTGGACCTTTTATTATTTGAGAAAATTGCTATAATGTAGAATTTAATTGAAAGCATTTTTGTTTTTATAAATGTCTGCATATGGCAGCAATTATGAATAACTGGGACATGAGTCATTTTATGTAGAATATGAGATATTCTGTCACATATACATTATATGTGTTATTGGTGTGGCACTGGAAGCTTCATCTACTGTTCTTTGATTTTGGAATTATTAATTTTTAAACCATCTACAGAATAATTCTGCATTGTTTATAATAATGATTGAGGTAAGCTTTCTTTCTTTCTTTCTTTCTTTCTTTCTTTCTTTCTTTCTTTCTTTCTTTCTTTTGTTCCTTCTTTCTTTCGTTCCTTTCTCTCATTCCGTTTCTCGTGGGTGAGCTATACTGACCACTCTTTGTCTGTCGTTGTCCGTCATCTGTTGTGAAGATGGTGCTTGGGTGTTCTCTCAAACTGCTGGACTGATTCCAATAACATTTCATGTGAATGATGACTGGGGAGGGGCAATTCATTTTAGTTAAAATTGATATGCAGCCCCCATGGGGAGCGATGTGGAAAAGATGCCTCAAAGTTTTAAAAAATATTCTCATGATGCAATGCATGGAATGACTTGATAAATGGTATTGAGCTCCCTATTCTCATGTTCAATATTTAGAATCTATTGATATTTGCAATATTTAATCCCTAGTGATGTTCGTTTGTAATATACAATCCCAAGTGATGTCCGATTCAAGTTTGTTCAAATCAGGTTTTCTACTACAGTTAAAACTAGAAGTCCTGTCATGAAATGCGCACAAATAGCACGTCGATCTGTGCGTTAATCTACCCGTTATGACCATAGTAAGGCTATCAAATTCTGTGCATATGGCCTGTGCACAAGCATTGTTTCAGCCAATGGACCTCCGGGTAATCCGGAGATCCATTGGCAGAAACATTGCTTGTGTTTGCTATGAGTAACCAGGAGAACCTGCCGTGCTTTGGATGCTATTCGATATGACAGTTGCGCGCAATTCATACACGCAGTTTAGCCTTGATAAGTGCACAGTTCGTGATAGGACTTCTAGTTTTAACTGTAAAGCCTAAACAAATTAAAAATCTGTTTTTCAGGCTCTTCAGTATGGTCCTTTTGGTTGCCACATGCTCTCTTTTTTATAACCAATGTTAACTAAATAGAAATAAAAATTAAATGGTTTATGTCTGATATTTTACTCAAGTTAAAAAAATCATAAATTTGTCTCTTGAGTGCAAGAAGGCTTTGCTGTGCTTTAGCATTGCTGTGTTTTAGTCTTTCTCTCAAGGGAAGAAAAACACCGCCACCCATGCTATTTCGTAGATTAAGAGACCAAAAACATGAACCAAGAACATGAACTTGATGGCAAAGAAATAATTACGGAAATAAAAAACGCTCGCCCAGCCCACATGCAATTTTACAAATAATGGCCTGAGAAACAGAAGATCTACTTTGTGTGGCCTAATCAGTCCTTAGTCATTTTAAGCCATTCAGCTTCATTATTCTGTGAAAATGTTGAAATATCTGTTTCTATGAAGTATTTTTAATAATACATTTTCCTTGTTGGAACTTTTGAGACGTTTGGAACTCTCAAATCACTGTCCCAGTCAGTGGAAAAAACACAAAAGAATACAATAAATGATAAATTATTTTGTGATGAATCAGTGGGCCTTTTGTAGGCCCACTTCAGGCCAATTGTAGCTTCTGTTTTTTAAAGGGCCTTCGTCAGGTGAGTGCTTCAGGCCTATTGGGGCCTCTTGTTTTCTTCTACTGAGATAAAAATAAGATTTGTATGAAGTTTTATATTTTATAAATGTATGCAAAGAAAATTCAAGACCCCAAATTTGAAGAACTTTATAATTAGAAATAAAGCACAAGTGCTATCATATTCAGCTCTGTACCTTTCTGATTATCAGTGTTCATCAAGAAATGTATTTATCCAATATTCATCAGCAAAGTTTTCACTTTTCAAAAACTTATCGAACACTTCTTCAAAAAATATAAAATAATCCCTGCCAGGGGACCATTAACACAGGTACATGTATGTTTTTTGGCCTGATACACCAGACACCAATATTATAAAACTTTTACAATTTTGTTTTCTAGTATTGTGAACCATTAACATTTTCAACAATCTGGTAAATTGCCAGTTGGCAAATTGCCATACAGTTAAAACTAGAAGTCCTGTCATGAAATGCGCACAAATAGCAAGTTGATATGCGCGTTAATGTACGCGTTAAGGCCCAAGTAAAGCTATCAAATTCTGTACGTATGGCCTGTGCACAAGCAATGTTTCAGCCAATGGACCTCCGGGTAACCCGGAGGTCCATTGGCAGAAACATTGCATGTGTTTGCTATGAGTGACCAAGAGAACCTGCCGTGCTTTGGATGCCATTTGATATGGCAATTGCGCGCAATTCCAACGCGCAATTATGCCTAGATAAGCACACTATTCGTGACAGGACTTCTAGTTTTAACTGTATCTTTTAAAATGCTAATGGTTCATTTTAGTCAGTTATGGTAGGTTTTATAGTATTGGATCCAGATCGAAGATATTGAGCCAGATAATGGTGTCCAGCTTCATTCTATAGACATTGTACGTTATCCTCTATGTTAATTATGATGTCTTTTAAAAAGTATACCGGTCATTTATATGTATATTTATAGGTAGAAAATAGAGTTTGGGAAATACAATTGTAAATGTTTCACAGCTTTGGTCTGATGATTGGTCTGATGATTTATTTATTTATTTTTTATGCCCAGCCAACTTGGTGAAGGGGCATTAACTGTTACCCTTGTCCATCTGCCCATCCATCCTCAGGGGCATTAGTATCACATTTGGTGGCCTGCTGTATTGGTGCTATGGTTTAATGGAGATAAAAGAAGATATTTTATTAATTCAATTTCAACAAAGACAAATGACTAGAAACTCATGCTTGGCAGTGCGACCGGAGCATAGCCACCCTTGGCATTTCAATTGTTTTTACAAATTTTCCAAGACATTTCAACAAAACCATACCATGTGTCCCTTCTTTGGAAAAAGCTCAGTGAGCTTGTTCCAATGAGGGGTCACATGATATGGTTTTATTGAAATTATTTTGTAAAATAATACTTTTTTAACTGGCCAATTTGTAAATTACGAGGGCATATGCAGCCGATTGGTTAGGTAATGTGTTGAGTGTTTCTTTTCAAGCTTCTCCAAATATCCACCAAAATGACCTCAGTACGTCCATTGTGAGTGTGTGAGGAGGGGGTGTCGCAAGCAGACCAGTGCTCACATTCTTTCTTTGTAAATCTTCTTCTTGTAATGCATTTACTGTTTATCTCCCTTTAATGTTCTTAAACACTTCTTCATTTCTTGTTCTTGCAGGTCAAAAAACGAGAATTAAAATCTCCACCCAAAACCCCACTCGATCCCCATCAGTGTCTCATGAAAGAAATCAGATCGTCACATGAATTAAAACCAGTTCGAAATGGACGACTCTTAGGTATGTATCTTTTCATATTCGTCACAAGAAACAACTTTAATTTTTGAATGTTTTCATTTTCACTTATCTGATCCTGTGAACCTTCTTGAAACTTTCATCTTAATTGACTGGTCACTTGGTCAGCTAAAAGGAAGATAATATTTATAGGAATTTGATAATTTTCGTGCCTTCTAGTGAGAAAGGGCATTCTATATTATTCTTGCAGCTTGGGGTTATTTAGGACCATGACTACAGTACATGAGCCTTATTAGCTTAACTTGACAAAGTCAAGATAACATATTGCCATTAGGGCTGTCGCGATTATTCGATTAGTCGACTAACCGTCGACTATTGAAGTAGTCGACGTTTTTTATTTTTAGTCGATGTCGTTCATTTTCAAGGTGGTACACGTCTACTACACGTCGCGGCTAAATTGCATTGTTTTGTGAGGTGAATGATCAATGAAGGTGAATAACTTTAAATATCTAACCATAGTTAACATTCATATCCGGAAGACTGTACGACTATCACTGACTGTGTAAGAAAGAACACTCACAGTTACTCGAGAAGAATAGATTCTTCTGAATTTCTCCAGTCTTGTACACACGAATGCACCCATTGGAAAACCCAAAGCGCGGAAGTGACAAAATTATGACGAAAGTCAGAACGTCAGATCACTTCTCAAAGTTCGGAACTTCAGACTAAGATCCAATTTTAACAACTGACGAGGGAATGCATAGATCTCAATGTTCAAAATTTCGAGAAACTTATTGCAGAAAGGAAACATATGCAGGAACGTTCTTTGGTAAATTCATTTTAATTCATCGGCTTCAATCTAGTTCAAACTTGGACCCGTAGTCAGTAATATTATTTTTGGGGTTGGTACGTCCTACAGGACGTACCAACCCCAAAAATTATATTATGGACTGTGGGTCCAAGATTGGACTACATGTAGATTCAGTCGGGACCGATTTGTTGTTCCCACAACCCCACTTCGTCTGAACACACTGGTGCCATTGTCATTTTCAGAGTTTTACGAACAGAAGAATGATTTGATAAAAAATCATGGGAAGCGACTATTAATCGACTAACCGTCGATTACTGGTCACGATTAGTCGATTACAAAAAATGATAGTCGCGACAGCCCTAATTGCCATCACGAGTGCAGGAGTCTGCTAGTCTGTTCACATTTTCCTTTAGCACAGGCTACATCCCATAGTTCTTGTCCGATCATCACAAAATTTCATATGCAGGTTTGAGCTCATGTCTAGATGAGAATGTCCCCTTTTGGTCACGATCGGTCAACCATGATGGCTGCCCGAGCCCAAAACCCGAAAACCTTCAACACAGTCTACAGGTCGTATTTATGAAGGGATTTCATGGTAACTTGGTAGGATGACTCTGTATAACATTATCTGTGAGAGCCACATTAATCCACCCCTCCATTCTTTAGGACAGTCTACCCCTCAAATTATTTTTATTGAAAACACAGCATTCAAGGAACAGAAATTAACATATTCCCAATTATCACAATTCTTGTCTTCTTTCATAATCCTTTCATAAAATTTGAACATTATCCTTTTCATCAAACACAACGCACAGTCAAGTTAAGATACAGTGTCAATGACACTTTTATTTTTTATACCCCCAGGGGGGGTGGGGGGGGGGGGTATATAGGGTTTGCCTTGTTCACCAGTCTGTCCGTCTGTCCATCCCAAAATTCAATCATGAATAACTTGTGAAGTACATGGTTGAGTGACTTGATATTTGATATGCAAGTGTATCATATTGCTGTATACCCATAGTGAAATGCAGGTGTCGTTCAAGACTTTATTGCCAGAGTCATTGCCCTTTGTATACTTAGAATTTGTCTACCTTGAAATTAATTCATGAATAACTTGTAGAGTACTTGTGCAACTCTATCTTATTGATGTCTACCCACTGTAACAGGTCTGTCCATCCCTCCGTCCATCCATCCATCCAACTGTCCATCCGTCCCGAGTCAGTCGGTCATGAATAACTTGTAAAGTACTTGGTTGAGTGACTTGATATTTGGTATGCATGTGTATCCTATTGCTGTGTACCTATAGTGAAATGCAGGTGTCGTCCCAGATTTTATTGCCAGATTAATTCATGAATAACTTGCAAAGTACTCAATGGAATGACTTCATATTTGATGTGCAACTCTATCGTATTGATGTCTACCCACAGTACAAGGTCCGTCCATCTGTATCCATCCATCCATCCATCCATCCATCCATCCATCCACATCCATCCATCCATCCATCCATCCATCCATCCATCCATCCATCCATCTGTTCATTCATCCATCCACCCATCCGCCCGTCCCGAAATTCAATTATGAATAACTTGAAAAGTACTTAGTTGAGTGACTTGATATTTGGTATGCAACTGGATCCTATTGCTGCATACCTATAGTGAGATGCAGGTGCTGTTCAAGATTTTATTGCCAGAGTCATTGCCCGTCAGTCCGTCCATCTATCCGGCCATCCCTCTGTCAGTTCCAAAATTCAATTATGAATAATTTGTAAAGTACTTGGTTGAGTGACTTGATAGTTGGTATGCAAGTGTATCATATCGCTGTATACCCATAGTGAAATGCAGGTGTCGTTCGAGATTTTATTGCCAGAGTCATTGCCCTTTATGAATTTAGAATTTGCAGGGACCGACCTGGGCATGCGCCAGTGCTTATTTGGTTCTGAAACATCAGGACGTGGCTCTTAAATCTCAGAAATAGGCTTCTCAGTTGGCGCATAACTTCTCAGATCATATTTTGATATTCTTTCGATGGATAATCGAGAGAGACACTCTTACATGTATTATATATATGATTATCATTTATCATTGTTGTAGAGTGCTTAAGTTAATACTTCAAGTCTTAATTACCAAGCATTAATCTTCACTGTGGTTTCTGATCAGAAACCACAGTAATAATAACTCTTTGGCCAGCCGCTGATTTGTCGCGGTCCTCATAAGAGAAGGCCATCATTCCCCCTGCACCCCACCCCCTCTTCCCCTCCTCTCCTCCCAGCATTCAGATATAAACTGCTTAATAGTGTCCCTCACTTCCTCTTTTTCAATTTCTTCAATAAGCATTCCTACCCTCTCCCTCGTGTCCCCCTTCAGCCATCTATCCTTTGTTTCTTCACCCCACTTCTGCATTATTCTTCCAGTAAATTTTATTCTATGAGGTATATACTGTGGGCATTCCAAGAGAAAATGTTCCAGGGTCTCCACTACTCCAGAGTGGCACATTTGGCATCCCTTTTCCCCATCTCTCCCAATTTTTCCCCGAAGCTCCAGTGATCTTGATCTCAGTTTGAACAGCAGTGACCCTCCAAAGGTGCCATCTAGGTACTTCTCAAAAGCTGGCTTTTCTTTGTATTGTAACCCCTGCAGTGATCTTTTCACGCTAACCCCTGCTCGCCAGTTTCGATTGCAATCTTCCATGACTCTCTCTTTGACAAACCTTTTGCCTTCTTTCATTCCTACTTCTATGTTTGTGACCTCTATAGAGTAATTGTCCATTAGTTCCCTCACATGTTTTGACCACCCCGTTTCTATATTAGAATTCCAAATGGTATCGAGCATCAATTTGCACCACCGGTTGTCAGGCAGGTTTCTCAAGTAGTTAAAGTAACACAGTTTTCCCAAATCTACCCTGTCCTTGATTTTCATCCACCCAAGCTCCCCCCTTACTGCTTCCAAAGCTGCAGCATTACTCGACCCTGTTATCCATCTGCCGGCATCATTCTGAGTACTTTCCAACTTCTTAATAACGGTTTGGTTTAATGGAATCATGTCCGTGCCATACGTTATACTTGGTAAACCCACCCTCTCCCACAGTGTTTTCCCCACAAAGACCTTGTTGAAACTATTTTTCCCTAAAAGTTTTAGTTGGTTCAGAATTCTTTTCCCCTTCAGAATCAGTTTGGCTGAGTAATTTCTGTACACCCCTCTTCCCGTTATATTTATGCTTACCCCAAGATACTCATACTCTCCCGTTTCTCCTACAGTGATTTGTTTGCTTTCCCCTTCGGGGATTGAGAACTCCCCCACTCTCCATCTCTTCGTCATATCTACCTTGCGTCCAACGGGTATTACCTTGCTTTTATTTTCATTTAGTTCGAGCCGCCAAGTGTTCCCATATCTACCAACAATTTCCAGCAGTTTCTCTAGCCCCTGTTCAGTTCTAGACATTAACACCATGTCGTCCGCAAAGAATAAGCCTGGTATCTTTATGTCTCCAACATTTACCCCCTCCGCACTCTGAATTAGTTCGTCCCCTAAATCTTTAACATACAATGCAAACAAAATCGGTGAAAAGATACACCCCTGCTTGAGGCCTATATCCATAGGGACTCGTTTTGTAGTGATACTTCCTAGACTGAGTTGGCTTTGCACATCTGTATACAGTGCTTTCATGATTCCCACAAAGTCACCCCCCAGTCCGATGCCCTCGAGCTTTCGCCACATACCTTCCCTCCACACTCGGTCGTACGCTTTTTTCACATCTAGAAATGCCAGAAACATCTTTTTTCTTTTCAGCCTTTGTTGATTCTATCAGTTGGGTGAGTGTAAATAGGTGATCAGTGACTCTTCGGCCTTTCCTCAAACCATTTTGAATTTCTCCTAAAAAACCTTTCTCTTCAATAACTTCCTCTAGTCTACCGTATATGACCTTACAGAATACTTTTCCGATGTTACTACTAACTGATATCCCCCTATAGTTATCTAGAACTTCCTTATCCCCCTTTTTGTGTATGAACGACACCTTACTTTCCCTCCACTCTCTGGGGACCTCTTGCTTTCGCAGAGCCAGGTTGAAAAGGTTTGTCAGGACTTCAATAAGTGCCTCCCCTCCATTTTTGAGGAATTCGTTCGGAATTTCATCAGTCCCTCCCGCTTTACCATTTTTTAATTTCGAGACCACGTTCCGCACTTCTTCTGCCGTTATTTCGCTACAAACACGATTGGATAGGTTCTCCTCCACCAGTGTATTTCTTTTTGGTGGGGACCCACTGCCCCATCGCCTATCGTTTATCTTTTCCCAGTGCTTGACTAACTCTGAAGCGATACGGCCTTTATCTTCTGTACTTTCCCCATCCACTTTGATACTCTGTATACTACTTTTCCACCGTTTATTTACCCAGTTCCAAAATACGTTTGAGCTCGAACCCCCCATTTTCTTTATTGTTCTGGCAAGACTGCAATTGCGCTCCTTCCTATTATTATTCTTTATCTCATTCACCTTTTTCCGTGCCAGTTCATATTCTCCTTTCATTAGTCTCGTGTCATTGTTATCCACCCCTTTAAGCTTCCTACTTCTTCTGTAAGCAGCGCATTTTACCTTCCTTTCTTTTATAGCCTTTTTCAGTCCCTCGTTAACCCTGTATCCAAGCTCTCTCGTTGGGACCCTCACCCTTCCTATACACTCCTTCCCTGCCTCTGTTAGGCTATTTACTATGCCATCTGAAATACTCTGGACATTTGCATCCCTAGGTATACAATCAAGATTTGGTTTTAGTTTTTCCCGAAACTGCTTCCAGTCGGCTCCTTGTTTTAGTCCCCAAACTTCCTTGAAGGTATTTCTGTCTCTATTCGTCTTTTTGCCCATAATCTTAACTGTTATCAGGTTGTGATCACTACCCAAGTCATTTTTTCCCTCGTCATCTATTTCTACATCTATAACCTCCCTCCATACGCCAATGTCAGTGAGTATATAATCAATTATTGTTTTCTTATCGTTCCTCTCCCAGGTCCATTTACCCTTACATTTCGCATCCCTGTTCAGGATCTTTAAACCAAGCTCTTTTGATAGGTCCAACATCTTCCTCCCATTCGTGTTAATTTTCCTATCACCTCCCTGTATGCCCTCCTCCTTATCCCCGATGTGCCCATTGAAGTCCCCCATTAGGACAATACTGAACCCTCTGCTACCAAGCTCTGTGATATTCGACCTAAGAGTTGTATATATTGAATCATTCCACTCGGGCTTACTTCCCTCCACTGCTAAGTATACAACGCCAACGGCAACACTCCTGCTTCCTAACTTGATTTTTGCCCATACTATTTCGTTGGATACTGTATCTGAGTCCTTGCTTCTGTGAGATCTGTAATCAATGAGGGCTGTAATTCCTCTTTAGCGTAGATGCCAACACCCCCACCCCATTTCTGACCCTCAGTTCGCCCAGCTCCTATCCACACGCAACCCTTTATCTGATCAACCCGCTCATCCCGTCGTATCCACGTCTCACTTAGACCCATTATATCGAAGTCTCCTTCGTCCATCATTGTTGATATTTCGCTTACTTTCTTGTGCAGACCCTGGATGTTGCAGTACCCAAACTTAATGAATCTTTGTTTTTTTGTCATCACTGGCACATTATTATAACCCTGGTATGTCCCTGTATTGTGCATGTTTGTTGTTCTTCCTATGTTCCCAGCATTTGTGCCCCTCTGGGTTATCGGCTGTGGTCCCCTACCCCCCTTTTCTCCAAAAAAGGCCCAGCCACCTGTAGAATTTTTTGGCCCAGCAGGTCTGTACCCATCCTACTTAAATGCAATCCGTCTCGCCCATACAACTCTCCTTGTCCCCAGAATGAATCCCAGTGGTCAATGAAATGTACTCCCAAGTCTTTGCAGTGCTCTTCCAGCTCCTCGTTTAGTGCCATAATCCGTGAGTTCCTCTCATTCCCACCACCCTTAACGGGGAGCACCCCTGAAACGATGATCCGAGCATTCCTGCTAAGTAGCTTACTAATTAGGTCCTTGTATGTGTCCACCAAACGAACTGATTTCCTCTCCCTGATGTTATTGGACCCCACATGTAATACCACTACCGGATCAGGCCCCGACCCAGCTACAATACCGTCCACTCTATCCCTCAGGTCCTCCACTTTAGCCCCCGGAAAGCACAGAACTGTTCTATTTTTACTGTCCGGACCACAGACAACCTTGTCGATCCCCCGAACTATGCTACTTCCCGCAACCACCAACTTACTTTTGGCCCTCGCCCTATTTATCTCCTCTAGTCTCCTATTGTTTACAGCGTCCTCTTCCTCTCCAACAGCCCCACTCGGAATCAATATCGGTATCGGTATCTTTGACCTAGGATTACTCCTATTCTTGTCTCTCCGTCTCTTTCCAGGCCCTGAACTACCTGGACTACTCCCCTGGTCTTCCCCCGGATCCCTCCTCCTTTTTCCTGGCCTAGACCCCAAGCTACTATCTGTTGCAACTACCTCCATCTCCTCCTCTGTCTCTTCCGAATCGAGCACATCAAATCTGTTTCTGGTGCTGCACTCCCCACTGCCTTTGGACTTTACACCCCTATCTACCTGCTTCTCTGGCCCCCCTTTCCTACCACTTTTGGTAGTCCATGCCAAACGCTTTACAGCATTGCTCCGGCCTGGGCCCCCCTCATCTGTCCTACGTACTTTTCTAGCAGCCCCCACCTCATCACCTACCTCATTCACATCAAAGGTTCTACCCCCATGTTTCCTCTTGGAACCACCGACAACCTTCCATCCTTCTCGGAAAGCCACTTTCACAGGCGTAACTCCAGACAGCCCCGCCCTACCAAGTTTTCCCTTCAGCTCAGCAATCTCCCCCTCAAACTTAACAATTGTCTCAAGTAGGCGGAGGATTTCCTGACAGTTTGCACATACCTCTCCATATCCCATCGAGCGACAGTCCCCATACATCATAGAACACTGTTTACAAACTTCAAGCCCAATATCGCCATCGGTGGCCCCACCAACCCGGCTCTGACCGACACCCCCAGTGACCCCATTGACCTCTGTCTGCACACCAATACTTACCCCGTTGGCACCGTTGACCTGGACCGCGATATTACACGTATTTACCTCCATACTTACCTCTGTCTGAACAGACTTGCTCGCCATCATGAAAACAAAATTACGCGATCGGACAGGGAAAATTGTAAACACGCGACAAAAGGCAACACGACGAACCATTCGACAACTTAGCGCTCACAGTTTTATTTAAGACCTCCTAACTTTGTCTCAGTTACTATACTAAACTAACTCCCCACAAAGTTGAATAAAATAACCTGAAAATGAAATATATATGATTAGTAAACAATAAAAATACTTAATTTCGATTCGTAACCAAGGAGACTTCTTCTGTATACTTGCGGATCGAGGTATTAGAAGTGAAGATTAATGTTTGCAATAGTGTACTAAATGAAAATGATGAGAGCTATTACATACTTGCAGTGTGTGTTACAAACAGCAGTGTGACTCCGTAAATTGAAATCTGGCGCATGAATTGAAAAAATAGGCTCAGAGGCTAGAGCGTATTTTAAATAGTCCTGATCGGTCCCTGAATTTGTATATACCCGAAAACTAGATCACCTATAGTCAAGCTTGCATTGTTAAATAAGCGGGGGTATCTTTTTGTGTCAGCGTATCATGACACTTTATTTTCCTTTCCTTTTCTGAGTATTGAAATGAAGCACCTATACAATGTACTAACATATTTTTAAAAATCGACTTTATAGCAATCTTTATTTTAGGGTGGCCTGCACATTGCGGGGGTATTTTGTTAGGTGTGCTTACGAACAGGTCTGGTTTATTTTTTTTATTCTTTTTTGCATGAAAACGTAGTTAATTTTCTGTTGTAAGAAGTTGTGTTGAAGTAATTTTTTTTAGCTCACCTACTTCAAAGAAGTGGTGAGCTTATGTGATGACTATGTCAGCATCAGCACCAGATGTTTGTGTCCAATTTTGTAAGAGTTTTTCTTTGAGCTATTTTCTCAAAGTCCAGTGGGTTGAGTGCTTTTATATTGCATATGTAGGTTTCACAAGGAGCCCCAACTTCACTAGACACCACTGCTCAGGCACAGTTTTGCCTTAGTATGAAGTAGCAAAAGATAAGGAGAATTCTCCAGGCTTTTAACCCTTTAGCTAACACGAAAAGCAGATGACACAAACAAAATTCTTGAATAACTATTTTTCTTTCATTTATTGCTTCAAAAACAAAAGCTTATGACCCTCCATTAGAATGGGGTCAATGAGCTTGTTGTTCTAATGAGGGGTCATAAGCTATGTTTTTGTGTCAAAAAACGAAAAAGTAATGAAAATTGAATGGCAGTTGTTTTTAATAGCACTGGCGGGTTTTGGCAGTTACTTTGGGTAAAGGACACTTTCAGAATCTATGACAAAAATCAAATGAATATTTTGTGAGAAGCAAAGTTGATTCTCAGTATTTTCTTCAAGAGAACCATTTGTGAGAATCAATTGTAAAATATGTGCATGATGAATTTTAAATAGGGCTGTCGCGACTATCATTTTTTGTAATCGACTAATCATGACCAGTAATCGACGGTTAGTCAATTAATAGTCGCTTCCCATGATTTTTTAGCAAATCATTCTTCTGTTCGTAAAACTCTGAAAATGACAATGGCACCAGTGTGTTCAGATGAAGTGGGGTTGTGGGAACAACAAATCGGTCCCGACTGAAGCTACATGTAGTCCAATCTTGGACCCACAGTCCGTAATATAATTTTTGGGGTTGGTACGTCCTGTAGGACGTACCAACCCCAAAAATAATATTACTGACTGCGGGTCCAAGTTTGAACTAGATTGAAGCCGATGAATTAAAATGAATTTACCAAAGAACGTTCCTGCATATGTTTCCTTTCTGCAATAAGTTTCTCAAAATTTTGAACATTGAGATCTATGCATTCCCTCGTCAGTTGTTAAAACTGGATCTTAGTCTGAAGTTCCGAACTTTGAGAAGTGATCTGATGTTCTGACTTTCGTCATAATTTTGTCACTTCCGCGCTTTGGGTTTTCCAATGGGTGCATTCGTGTGTACAAGACTGGAGAAATTCAGAAGAATCTATTCTTCTCGAGTAACTGTGAGTGTTCTTTCTTACACAGTCAGTGACAGTCGTACAGTCTTCCGGATATGAATGTTAACTATGGTTAGATATTTAAAGTTATTCACCTTCATTGATCATTCACCTCACAAAACAATGCAATTTAGCCCCGACGTGTAGTAGACGTGTACCACCTTGAAAATGAACGACGATCGACTAAAAATAAAAAACGTCGACTACTTCAATAGTCAACGGTTAGTCGACTAATCGAATAATCGCGACAGCCCTAATTTTAAACCCTGGCAGTGCAGTCACATATAAATTCCATACCTAAATTCACAAAGAGGCTTATACACATGCATTACAGTATACTTGTTTGCTACATAAGATAAATTCTGTTTTATCAGTATATTAGGGTGCATTGTGGCGTTGCGGTAACTGGTTCTCATCAGATCACCAATGTTAAGCAACGTCGGTCCTGGTTAGTCCTTGGATGGGTGACCGTCTGAGTGATCGATTCAGACTCCCACATAATGTTCTTGGGCAAGGCACTTAACCCTGATTGTCCACATCAGGGCATGATGATGCCCTGTACTAAGGCGTACTGCACATCAATGGTGCACATGTCCTCAACCAATCTAACCCTGCCTGTGCTGGAGTGCGGAGTTACGAAGTTGGGGAGCTGGCAGCTTCTTTTTGTTACCTGGTGGTTCTTTCCGGGTACCCCGGCTTCCTCCACCCATAAAACTATCATCAACACGATATGACCTTGGCTGTTAAAGTGTCGTTAAAACCTCAATAAATAAATAAATCGATATATTATGAACTAATAACCAGTGTCTTGATTTACAGTACTCTACAGTAGCTAGTACATGTATAATTAAAAACAATTTTCTGAACTTGACTTCATATTTGTATTGTGATTATAATATAACCATAGATGATGAAAGTCACATTAAACCCCGATAATAAAAAAAAACCCAATGTCCTCATATGTGACATAATTACAGAATTCTTGAATGCCCAAAAAAGGAATTTAAAACGGTTCGGAGAACAGTCCTTCTGTTTCCAGGCTTTCAAAACCTGGAATGGCTAGGCATGCCATATCAGCTTCTTGTTATTATATTCTGTAACACATGTATTTCTTGCCTTCCTCACAGATATTGTATTTTATGGTTGTATCTCTTCAATTACAGTAGAAACGTCAAGAACAAAATTAAATAACCAAGAAGATGAAAGCCCATTGCCAATCCGACGTGTCATCAAACCAGATTTCAATTTATTATTAAACAACAGTTTTGAGGTAAATATAGAATTAAATGCATGCTTAGCAATATATTTTTTTATCACATAATAATGATCAAATCTGCCTTTATAAAACAGATATGTTGGTTTATCACATAATAATGATCAAATCTGCCTTTATGAAACAGGTACGTTGGTTTATCACAAAATAATTAAATCTGCCTTTATAAAACAGACATGTTGGTTTATCACATAATAATGATCAAATCTGCCTTTATAAAACAGACATGTTGGTTTATCACATAATAATTATCAAATCTGCCTTTATAAAACAGACATGTTGGTTTATCACATAACATTGATCAAATCTGCCTTTATGAAACAGGTACGTTGGTTTATCACAAAATAATGATCAAATCTGCCTTTATGAAACAGACATGTTGGTTTATCACATAATAATGATCAAATCTGCCTTCAATGAAACAGACATTTTGGTTTATCACATAATAATGATCAAATCTGCCTTTATGAAACAGGCACGTTGGTTTATCACAAAATAATGATCAAATCTGCCTTTATGAAACAGACATGTTGGTTTATCACAAAATAATGATCAAATCTGCCTTCAATGAAACAGACATGTTGGTTTATCACATAACAATGATCAAATCTGCCTTTATGAAACAGGTACGTTGGTTTATCACAAAATAATGATCAAATCTGCCTTTATGAAACAGGTACGTTGGTTTATCACAAACTAATGATCAAATCTGCCTTCAATGAAACAGACATGTTGGTTTATCACATAATAATGATCAAATCTGCCTTCAATGAAACAGACATGTTGGTTTATCACATAATAATCTGCCTTCAATGAAACAGACATGTTGGTTTATCACATAATAATGATCAAATCTGCCTTTATGAAACAGACATGTTGGTTTATCACATAATAATGATCAAATCTGCCTTCAATGAAACAGACATGTTGGGCAAAAAAGGTTCGTGCAATCAGGGAAAAATCCTTAACCCTGTACCCAACGAATCACCCTATCCACCTGCTTAATATGCAAATTCGGCAGCTGAAAAAATATTAATTTTAAAAAAAAGTTCAACAAAACCATATGTGACCCCCTCTCTGGAACAAACTCATTTGAGCTCGTTCCAATGAGGGGTCACATGATATGGTTTGGTTGGAATTTTTTGAAAAATTTTAAAAAATGATATTTAAAACAATAAATTTTGATATCCTCTACATTGGGTGAAGGGTTAAATGAAATAAAAATTTTCTCCTCATCATATACAGTACGTGGAGAGTGTATTATCACTAAATCACCCGCAGAGTGGAGATTCAGCCCAAGCAATAATTCCAAATTTGTTACAAAGCATAACCAGTACAAGCAAAGTTTCAGCCAATGGACCTCCGGGTTAAACCCGGAGGTCCATTGGCTGAAACACTGCTTGTGTTTTTTGTCAGTATGTACAAAATTTGAAAGTTATAGGTTGGGTGACAACTCCACTCTGCGGGTGATTTAGTTACAATCCACTCTCCACGTACTGTAATGTTTTATTCCATCAATAGCCATCTACTTTTCGGAACCAAGAGACTTAATTCCAGTTGTGAAAGTTGGAGCGTGGTGATGTGGTGTGCCAAAATATTCAAGACTTGATTCCATTTGCTCAAATGTTGGACACTTAATTCCCATTGCACAAGTTGGAGTATGGTGATGTGGTGTTCTAAAATGTTGGACACTTAATTCTCATTGCACAAGTTGGAGAATGGTGATGTGGTGTTCTAAAATGTTGGACACTTAATTCTCATTGCACAAGTTGGAGAATGGTGATGTGGTGTTCTAAAATGTTGGACACTTAATTCTCATTGCACAAGTTGGAGTATGGTGATGTGGTGTTCTAAAATGTTGGACACTTAATTCTCATTGCACAAGTTGGAGAATGGTGATGTGGTGTTCTAAAATGTTGGACACTTAATTCTCATTGCACAAGTTGGAGAATGGTGATGTGGTGTTCTAAAATGTTGGACACTTAATTCTCATTGCACAAGTTGGAGTATGGTGATGTGGTGTTCTAAAATGTTGGACACTTAATTCCCGTTGCACAAGTTGGAGTATGGTGATGTGGTGTTCTAAAATGTTGGACACTTAATTCCCATTGCACAAGTTGGAGTATGGTGATGTGGTGTTCTAAAATGTTGGACACTTAATTCCCATTGCACAAGTTGGAGTATGGTGATGTGGTGTTCTAAAATGTTGGACACTTAATTCCCATTGCACAAGTTGGAGTATGGTGATGTGGTGTGCTAAAACGTACTGCCTGTCAATGGTACACAAGCCTTCAGCTAATGCTAGCTCTGTTTGTGTGCTAACTCCATCCTGTGACCCCCTCGTGGGAACAAGCTCAATGAGCTTGTTCCCATGAAGGGTGGTGGGGGGGGGGGGGGGGGGTAGTAACATGATATGGTTTTCTTGAAAAAATTTTTAAAATATTATTTTTTTGCAAAATGAGTTGAGTGGTTTTTTTTCAAGCATCATTAAGATATTATTTATGGATAGATTACTAATTCAATTATAGACTTAGACACCAAATTGAGACTAATTGATAGAATAGTTTTATTATATGCTAGCCTGTGAATTATCGCAAATTATCTGAAAGATATATAGACAAAACTACATGTATGTTTCAATGAGTCGTTTTGTATTCAATGAGTCAGATGTGCGTAGGAAGAAAACGTCGAGACCGAAGGTCGAGATGTTTTCTTTCTACACACATCTGACGAATTGAATACAAAATGACTCATTGAAACATACATGTGGTTTTGTATTTATTACATGACCCAAGCACCTACTGACCTAATTTTCTTTTCTATCAACGGTGGTAAACACCATGCACTTTATGCAGTCGCATTGCATAAAAAAAGTCCCGGTTGGAACAGGTTGGTGTGCAATACGGAATTCCGTATTGCACAGCCGTATTGCATAAGAGAGACTGCATGGGCATGTAATAATTCTTTATATCCATCGACTCGATGGATATTGAGGAATATCCCTCTGTAGTTTCCTAAATAATGCCACACCACACCACATCACCTTGAAGGAACTATCTTTGTTATTATTAAAATCTACTCTATTTTTAGTCAGCATCTGGAATTATCCCATGAGTGTGGACCTGAAAGTTTTATTTTTCACGAGCGCTTGCTCAAGCACTCGTGAAAAATAAAACTGCCATATCCACACTCAGCCCCTGTAATTAGTCCTCGACAACAACAATTGCCGATGAGTTGCCAAGGGATTTTAGATGTTTCCTCAGCAGTATTTTTGCCAAGGACAGTTTGAGTGACGTCAGTAATGACGATTAAAAACAGAGTACAACAATAGAAGAGTAGTAGGCTGAGCAAATTTCTCGCCGTTCTTGAACATGTTTGTGGCCTTTATGTGGATATACTGGAGTGCATGTGTCACAATATTATACACCTTTGAGATATCTCTTTAAAATGTGAGTTTATTACCCAGAAAAAACATACATCTCAAAGACGCATCTGGTCGTACGTCCAAGAATGCATACAGACACGCAGTGCTTCCCCGGTAGTTATTTACATGAAATAGTCATTTTGTAAAAATTGCAGAGGAAAACTCGATTTTTGCCGAGGATACTCATATATCGTTGGCAAAGTTTTTGCCGAGGGAATTTTTGCTAATTACAGGGACTGCACACTCATGAGATAATTCCCGAAATTCACTAAAACAGTGTAGATATCCTCTATTTATCCAACTTTCTCATTTTCAGCTATGACCAGATTGCATGAAAAATATTTTACGAAATACTAAACCCCAGTCAACACACAGAGAAAATAAATAAAAACATTCCATCATTTAAGATACATTTTTTCTAGATAACAAGCAGTTATAAAAATTTGAATTTTATTTCAGACTTCTCAAGAACTCCAGGTATTATGAATGTTAACCCTTTACCCAACGTAGATGATATCAAAAATTATTATTTTAAGTATCATTTTTTAATTTTGTTTCAAAAAATTGAACAAAACCATATCATGTGACCCCTCATTGGAACGAGCTTGACAAACTCGTTCCTAAGAGGGGTCACATGATATGATTTTGTTGAAATTTAAAAAAAAATAATATTTTTTCAGCTGCTGAATTTGCATATTACGTGGGCGGATGTGGGTGATTCGTTGGGTAAAGGGTTAAATGATCAGTTAACACATAGAGAAATTAAATTTGTATTTTACTGAACTTCAAAAGTAATCAATACATACAGTACGTGGAGAGTGTATTATCACTAAATCACCCGCAGAGTGGAGATTTCACCCGTGCAATAATTGCAAATTTGTTGCAAAGCATAACCAGCATCAGCAAAGTTTCAGCCAATGGACCTCCGGGTTAGACTCGGAGTCCATTGGCTGAAACATTGCTTGTGTTTGTTGTCGATATGTACAAAATTTGAAAGTTGTAGCTTGGGTGATAACTCCACTCCACGGGTGATTTAGTTACAATCCACTCTCCACGTACTGTATGTCTTGTAGTTGTTTCTAGTCAAGTATTGTCTGCCTCAATAAGCTTTAATTGGCAGACGACATTTGACTGGAAACACCTTCTCTAGTTATTAATCATTATTCAAAGTATCTGGTGTTAAACACCTGTTGTACCCACAGATGAGGCAAATTTACTCAGCTTTTGGTTTCTGTGTGTTAACATTGCTTTTGTACAAGTTGAAAAGTGTTTGGTGATTTGTATGTATTTTAATTTTAATATTTGTAGGCTTTAGGTACTTTTTGACTGTGATCACTCAGCCAGGATCATTTCATGACAGAAAACATTATTTTCTTTGCATTGCAACACTGTGTTTGGATAAGGTTTTGCTGTAAAGTGTACTATGTACCTCAGCAGATAAAGTTTTAGGCTCTAAAGTGTACTGCATACCGCCTCTCTTCAGATTTAGATTTTTAGCTCATCTCGATAAGATTTCAATATAAAGTATAGCATATTGCTCTCAACAGATAAGATTTCAATATATGTAAAGTATAGTATATAGCTCTCAGCCGATAAGATTTCAATATAAAGTATAGTATATTGCTCTCAACAGATAAGATTTCACTATAAAGTATAGTATATTGCTCTCAACAAATAAGATTTCAATATATATAAAGTATAGTATATAGCTCTCAGCCGATAAGATTTCAATATAAAGTATAGTATATTGCTCTCAACAGATAAGATTTCACTATAAAGTATAGTATATTGCTCTCAACAAATAAGATTTCAATATATATAAAGTATAGTATATAGCTCTCGGCCAATAAGATTTCAATATAAAGTATAGTATATAGCTCTCAGCCGATCAGATTTCAATATAAAGTATAGTATATTGCTCTCAACAGATAAGATTTCAATATATATAAAGTATAGTATATAGCTCTCAGTCGATAAGATTTCAATATAAAGTATAGTATATTGCTCTCAACAGATACGATTTCAGTATATATAAAGTATAGTATGTAGCTTTCAGCCAATAAGATTTCAATATAAAGTATAGTATATTGCTCTCAACAGATAAGATTTCACTATAAAGTATAGTATATTGCTCTCAACAGATAAGATTTCAACATATATAAAGTGTAGTATATAGCTCTCAGCCGATAAGATTTCAATATAAAGTATAGTATATTGCTCTCAACAGATAAGATTTCGCTATAAAGTTTAGTATATTGCTCTCAACAAATAAGATGTCAATATATATAAAGTATAGTATATAGCTCTCGGCCAATAAGATTTCAATATAAAGTATAGTATATAGCTCTCAGCCGATAAGATTTCAATATAAAGTATAGTATATAGCTCTCAACAGATAAGATTTCACTATAAAGTATAGTATATTGCTCTCAACAGATAAGATTTCACTATAAAGTATAGTATATTGCTCTCAACAGATAAGATTTCAACATATATAAAGTGTAGTATATAGCTCTCAGCCGATAAGATTTCAATATAAAGTATAGTATATTGCTCTCAACAGATAAGATTTCGCTATAAAGTTTAGTATATTGCTCTCAACAAATAAGATGTCAATATATATAAAGTATAGTATATAGCTCTCGGCCAATAAGATTTCAATATAAAGTATAGTATATAGCTCTCAGCCGATAAGATTTCAATATAAAGTATAGTATATAGCTCTCGGCCGATAAGATTTCACTATAAAGTATAGTATATTGCTCTCAACAGATAAGATTTCAATATATATAAAGTATAGTATATTGCTCTCAGCAGATAAGATTTCAATAAATATAAAGTATAGTATATAGCTCTCAGCAGATAAGATTTCAATATATATAAAGTATAGTATATTGCTCTCAACAGATAAGATTCCACTATAAAGTACAGTATATTGCTCTCAGCAGAAAAGATTTCAATATATATAAAGTATAGTATATAGCTCTCGGCCGATAAGATTTCAATACGGTCATGATTAGCCATTGTGCAGAAATATGTGACCTTAAATACCAGTAAATAAATAAATAAGATTTCAATATAAAGTATAGTATATTGCTCTCAACAGATGAGGTTTCACTATAAAGTCTCGTATATTGCTCTCAACAGATAAGATTTCAATATATATAAAGTATAGTATATAGCTCTCAGCAGATAAGATTTCATTATAAAGTATAGTATATAGCTCTCAGCCGATAAGATTTCAATATAAAGTATAGTATATAGCTCTCAACAGATAAGATTTCACTATAAAGTATAGTATATTGCTCTCAACAGATAAGGTTTCACTAAAAAGTATAGTATATTGCTCTCAACAAATAAGATTTCAATATATATAAAGTATAGTATATAGCTCTCAGCCAATAAGATTTCAATATAAAGTATAGTATATAGCTCTCAGCCGATAAGATTTCAATATAAAGTATAGTATATAGCTCTCAACAGATAAGGTTTCACTATAAAGTATAGTATATTGCTCTCAACAGATAAGATTTCAATATATATAAAGTATAGTATATAGCTCTCAGCCGATAAGATTTCAATATAAAGTATAGTATATAGCTCTCAGCCGATAAGATTTCAATATAAAGTATAGTATATAGCTCTCAACAGATAAGGTTTCACTATAAAGTATAGTATATTGCTCTCAACAGATAAGATTTCAATATATATAAAGTATAGTATATTGCTCTCAACAAATAAGATTTCAATATAAAGTATAGTATATTGCTCTAAACAGATAAGATTTCACTATAAAGTATAGTATATTGATCTCAACAAATAAGATTTCAATATATATAAAGTATAGTATATTGCTCTCAGCCAATAAGATTTCAATATAAAGTATAGTATATTGCTCTAAACAGATAAGATTTCACTATAAAGTATAGTATATTGCTCTCAACAGATAAGGTTTCACTATAAAGTATAGTATATTGATCTCAACAAATAAGATTTCAATATATATAAAGTATAGTATATTGCTCTCAGCCAATAAGATTTCAATATAAAGTATAGTATATTGCTCTAAACAGATAAGATTTCACTATAAAGTATAGTATATTGATCTCAACAGATAAGGTTTCACTATAAAGTATAGTCTATTGATCTCAACAGATTAGATTTCAATATATATAAAGTATAGTATATTGCTCTCAGCAGATAAGATTTCAATATATATAAAGTATAGTATATTGCTCTCAGCCAATAAGATTTCAATATAAAGTATAGTATATTGCTCTAAACAGATAAGATTTCACTATAAAGTATAGTATATTGATCTCAACAGATAAGGTTTCACTATAAAGTATAGTCTATTGATCTCAACAGATTAGATTTCAATATATATAAAGTATAGTATATAGCTCTCAGCCGATAAGATTTCAATATAAAGTATAGTATATTGCTCTCAACAGATAAGGTTTCACTATAAAGTATAGTATATTGATCTCAACAAATAAGATTTCAATATATATAAAGTATAGTATATTGCTCTCAGCCAATAAGATTTCAATATAAAGTATAGTATATTGCTCTAAACAGATAAGATTTCACTATAAAGTATAGTATATTGATCTCAACAGATAAGGTTTCACTACAAAGTATAGTCTATTGATCTCAACAGATTAGATTTCAATATATATAAAGTATAGTATATTGCTCTCAGCAGATAAGATTTCAATATATATAAAGTATAGTATACAGCTCTCAGCAGATAAGATTTCAATACAAAGTATAGTATATTGCTCTCAGCAGATAAGATTTCAATATAAAGTTTAGTATATAGCTCTCAGAAGACAAGATTCCAATATACAGTGAAGATAAGGTTTTTATATAAAGTGTAGTTTATAGCTCTAAGCAGAGAAGATTCCAATATACAGTGCAGTGTATAGCTCTCAGCAGATAAGATTTCAATATAAAGTGTAGTATACAGCTCTCAAGAGATAAGATTTCAATATACAGTGCAGTGTTAAGCTCTCAGCAGATAAGATTCTAATATAAAGTGTAGTATATAGCTCTCAGTAGATAAGATTTCAATATAAAGTGTTGTATATTGCTCTCAACAGATAAGGTTTTTAGATAAAGTGTAGTGTATATCTCTCAACAGATAAGATTTCAATATAAAGTTTAGTATATAGCTCTCAGCAGATAAGACTTCAATATAAAGTGTAGTATATAGCTTTCAGCAGATAAGATGTCAATATACAGTGCAGTGTATAGCTCTTAGCAGATAACATTTCAATATGAAGTATAGTATACAGCTCTCAGCAGATAAGATTTCAAAAAAATGTAGTATATTGCTCTCAACAGATAAGGTTTTTATATAAAGTGTAGTGTATAGCTCTCAACAGATAAGATTTCAATATAAAGTTTAGTATATAGCTCTCAGCAGATAAGATTTCAATATAAAGTGTAGTATATAGCTCTCAGCAGATAAGGTGTCAATATACAGTGCAGTGTATAGCTCTCAGCAGATAAGATTTCAATATAAAGTGTAGAATTTAGAAATAATTACCCATCCTGGTTATAACTAATGAATAAATAAATAATCACTGATGATGGTTATAACTTTAATAAATAAATAAGTAATGATTTTGGTTCAGTGATTGCTAGTCCGTACACAGTTAATGAGTTTTTTTTTGTTTCATATAATATTATATTATGTGTTATATAATTTAACATTAAATGCAATAAAATTTAATTTATTTTTCTGTTATGTTACAGTTTGCATCATGTTGGGTAAATTTTTTATGATCCATTTTTCACAATTTTATTTATATGTACCTTTCTTGTCACAAGCTATCTACCCTGCTATTTATTGATATCAGTATTTTAGTGTAATGTATCATTTAGAAAAACAAAACTTCCATCATAGAATCTATACTTGTCGTCACTCTCATGTTATCATTTATATCATGATTCATTGTGGTTCTGGAAAACCATAAAATCTTCTTTAATTTCAAAATTGCATTTTTAATCACTGTATTTCCACCGCGGGAACCCTGGGAAGTGAACCAGTACTTGTTTACTGTGGTATACAAGCTTCTGTTTCACTGGTAAAATAAGACCCAGTCACTAATGCTTGGTGTACGAGTCCTTCAGAATAGGGGTATAAACGATTGATTGACCTTGACTTTATCTCCGTGTTGTGGTCATGATTAGCCATTGTGCAGAAGTATGTGACCTTCAACACCAATAAATAAATCACTGTATTTGCGAATAGGGCCCAATACTTTTAAACTTTTTTTTTCTTTTTTTTTTGTTGTATTTTCTATGTATGGAAATAATGAATTGAAATGAACCATAAGCATTTTCAAAGATGTGGCAATTTGCCAGTTGGCAAATTGCCACATCTTTTAAAATGTGAATGATTCATTTCCGTCATTTATATTCACTTGTAGAAAATACAATTTTGGAAAATACAATTGTAAAAGTTTTATAGTATTGACCTTAAGTCTTAAAAGTCCTTGATTTGCATCCCCTAGGAAGTGAATCAGTGCTTGTCTACTTAAGACAATCAAATATCCCCCCTGGGAACCACAAGAAGTGAATTAGTGGAACACTGTTAGTTTGAATAGCTCATGGAGCTCTGGCAAACAAAATAAAATAGATTAAATGCCTGTATTGGATGTGCTGAGACCAAATAGGTCTTTAAACAATTAAAAATTCAGTATTTGTCAGCATAATTTCTCAATGTATTACATCCTTCATGAAGCAGTGCTTGTTTACTGTGGTAAACAAACTTATGTTTTACTGGTAAAAAGAACCCTGTCACCAATGCTAGGGGTGGAAGTCTTCTAAAATAGGCAACATGGGTGTAAACGATTGGCTGCACTTACTTGATATCCATGTTGCTGTCATGATTACCCATTGTGCAGAAATATGTGGCCTTAAACACCAATAAATAAATAAATTTAGATTTGACTGAGAATACTATTTAAGAACCCTTACTCAACAGTTATTGAAAGCAGCTTTGAAAAAGTTTGAAAACTTATCTGGAAGGATATTGAAAATCCTTCAGTTTATGTTCCACTTGAGGCAATAAAGTTTTCCCCCAGGGAAATGAAGCGGTGCGTGTCTACTTGAGACAATAAAGTTTTCCCCGATGGGAACCCCAGGAAGTGAAGCTGTGCTTGTCTACTTGAGACAATAAAGTTTTCTCCGTGGGAACCCCTAGAAATGAAGCACTGCTTGTCTACTTGAGACAATAAAGTTTCTGCAAAAGGTATAAGGCAAAGTATCTTTAAAATGCAGACGGTATCAAAATTTATTATTTTAATACAGTTTTTTCAAATTTTTCCAAAATGAATTTTTTTGTTCATCTACTGAATTTGTCGATTATGCAGACAGATGTAACTGATTCGTTAGGTAAAGTGTTAGAAGTCTAAGAGAATTAAACATTCCAGCAAGAGATGTGAGAAGTGGAGGTTCCTGCAAAAATTGAAAGAATCTGCTGAAAATGTGGCCAATCATGGTCTTTGCAAAATATATAAAAATTTAAGCTCTCTCACAAGATGTGTGAGACTCAAAATTCCTGTAACAAATATTAAGTTCCTGTAAAAAAGAGTTAAGAATTAAGGTTCCTGTAAAAAAAAATTAAGTTTCTTTAAAATTGTACAAATTAAAGTTTGTGAAAAGAGTGCAAGTGTCCAAGTTCCTTTAACTTATTGAGGGCAAGATTATTTTCGGTGGTCTGAGTTGTTTATTCAAAATTTGACTTATTATAAATTATTGGAGAGTGCCAGCAGGCACTCTCCAATAATTTGTAATAGAACATAATTATATTAACAAAATATAATTTGCATTTGACTGAATATGAAACACATGAACAAGGAAAACATTGGCTTTTACTCTGGTACCCTCATTTGTTTGAAAGCCCTGATAGTGGCTTCTAGCAGGGACCGACCTGGGCATGTGCCAGTGCGTATTTGGTTCTGAAACATGAGGACTTGGCTCTTAAATCTCAGAAATAGGCTTCTCAGTTGGCGCGTAACTTCTCAGATCATATTTTGATATTCTTTCGATGGATAATCGAGAGAGACACTCTTACATGTATCATATATATATGATTATCATTTATCATTGTTGTAGAGTGCTTAAGTTAAAACTTCAAGTCTTAATTACCAAACATTAATCTTCACTGTGGTTTCTGATCAAGTCTTGGCTGCCTAAATAGGCAACCAAGACTTGATCAGAAACCACAGTGAAGATTAATGTTTGCTATAGTGTACTAAATGAAAATGATGAGAGCTATTACATACTTACAGTGTGTGTTACAAACAGCAGTGTGACTCCATAAATTGAAATCTGGCGCATGAATTGAAAAAATAGGCTCCGAGGCTAGAGCGTATTTTAAATAGTCCTGATCGGTCCCTGTTCTAGTATCCAACTAGTTAAAAGTGTAAAAATCAGAGTTCTTGCAAAAAGTATAAGAAAGTTCTTGTGAAAAGTGTAAGAAATTCAAGTTCCTTTAAAAGTATAAAAATTAAAGTTCTTGCAATAAGTATAAGAATTCAAGTTCCATTAAAAGTGTAAAAATCAAAGTTTCTGCAAAGAGTGTAAGAAAAGTTCCAGGGACCGATCAGGACTATTTAAAATATGCTCTAGCCTCGGAGCCTATTTTTTTCAATTCATGAGCCAGATGTCAATTTACGGAGTCACACTGCTGTTTGTAACACACACTGCAAGTATGTAATAGCTCTCATCATTTTCATTTAGTACACTATAGCAAACATTAATCTTCACTGTGGTTTCTGATCAAGTCTTGGCTGCCTATTTAGGCAGCCAAGACTTGATCAGAAACCACAGTGAAGATTAATGCTTGGTAATTAAGACTTGAAGTATTAACTTAAGCACTCTACAACAATGATAAATGATAATCATATATATAATACATGTATGAGTGTCTCTCTCGATTATCCATCGAAAGAATATCAAAATATGATCTGAGAAGTTACGCGCCAACTGAGAAGCCTATTTCTGAGATTTAAGAGCCAGGTCCTGATGTTTCAGAACCAAATACGCACTGGCGCATGCCCAGGTCGGTCCCTGAAGTTCCTTAAGAATTTTAAAATTAAAGTTCTTGCGAAATGTGTAAGAACTGAAGTTTCCCTGAAAATGTAAAGATCCTTCTGAATATTAAAACATTTCCATTAATGTGTAAAATTAAACGTTCTTGCAAAAAGTGGGAGATAAAAGTTTCATTATCAAAAAGTGTTCCTACAAAAAGCATAAGAATTAAAGTTCCTCTATAAAATTCTAAGAATTAAAGCATAAGAATTAAAGTTCCTCTCTATAAAATTCTATGAATTAAAGCATAAGAATTAAAGTTCCTCTCTATAAAATTCTATGAATTAAAGCATAAGAATTAAAGTTCCTCTATAAAATTCTAAGAATTAAAGCATAAGAATTAAAGTTCCTCTCTATAAAATTCTAAGAATTAAAGCATAAGAATTAAAGTTCCTCTCTATAAAATTCTATGAATTAAAGCATAAGAATTAAAGTTCCTCTCTATAAAATTCTATGAATTAAAGCATAAGAATTAAAGTTCCTCTCTATAAAATTCTATGAATTAAAAGTTCTGCAACTAGTGAAAGGATTCAAGATCCTTTAAATTTAAAAGATTAAAAAAGTTCTTGCAACTTTTGAGATTGGGTGTCTTGTTGGAAACCCCACCCTGTTGGTGGTTTTGTTGCCCTTATTCAGAAACAATAACCTGCTCATATCTTAACAGTACTTAATTTATAACACCCATCAGATTCATTACATGTCATTAGACGTCACTAGATTTCAAGTCATTTGATTCATATCATGTACTGCACAATTCATTCAAGTTTTGTATTCATCAGCGTCAACAGATTTAGTGACAATCCGGTATCCAAAATACCCATCAAAAGTGCAATACTAAAATTCACATCAGCAGTGTAGCACCAAAATGCACATCAGCGGTGCAGCACCAAAATGCACATCAGCAGTGCAATACCAAAATGTACATCAGCGGTGCAATACCAAAATGCACATCAGCAGTGCAATACCGAAATTCACATCAGCAGGGCAATACCAAAATGCACATCAGCAGTGCAGTACCAAAATTCACACCAGCTGTGCAGCACCGAAATTCACATCAGCAGTGCAATACCAAAGTTCACATCTGCAGTGCAATACCAAAATGCACATCAGCATTGCAATACCAAAATTCACATCAGCTGTTCAGCACCAAAATGCACATCAGCAGTGCAATACTAAAATTCACATCAGCTGTGCAGCACCAAAATGCACATCAGCAGTGCAATATCAAAATTCACATCAGCTATGCAGCACCAAAATGCACATCAGCAGTGCAATACTAAAATGCACATCAGCAGTGCAGCACCAAAGTTCACATCAGCAGTTCAATACTAAAATTCACATCAGCTGTGCAGCACCAAAAATGCACATCAGCAGTACAATACCAAAATAACCATCAGTGGTGCATACCCAAATGCCCATTGACAATGCAATCCCAAAATACCCATTGACAATGCAATACCAAAATGCCCATCAGCAGCACAATGCCAAATCTCCAATCATCAATGTTGCCCACCAAAATGTCCATTGGCATTGCAATACTAAAATACTCATCAGCAATGCAGTACCAAAATACCCATCAGCAGTGGAATACCAAAATACCCATCAGCAGTGCAGCACCAAAATACCCATCAGCAGTGCATACCAAAATACCCATCAGCAATGCAGTACCAAAATACCCATCTGCAGTGCAATACCAAAATACCTATCAGCAGTGCAGCACCAAAATACCCATCAGCAGTGCATACCAAAATACCTATCAGCAATGCAGTACCAAAATACCCATCATTGGTGCAAACAAAAATACTCATCAGTAGTGCCAAACCAAAATACCCATTGGCAGTGCAATACTAAACTACTAGTGATGTACCGGTCATCGGCTATCAGCCAATAACAACCTATCGGTATCAGTTCAACACTTACGCCAAATCATCAGTAATGCTCCCATGGATAGGTCTTTGTAAGTCGAGTTGAATTTAATTATTGCAATCATATTTAGATATTAAATATACTTTCCTTGAGAAGACCAATGATAAAAATCCCCCCATTTGGCTTGACATTTAAAGTGCAACATGGTTTCTGACCGAAATAAAACAAATATCGAATTACCAAAATGACCACATACTTCACTTAAATGCAATATGTACAGTACGTGGAGAGTGTATTATCACCAAATCACCCGCAGAGTCGAGATTCCACCCAAGCAATAATTGCAAATTTGTTGCAAAGCATAACAAGCACAAGCAAAGTTTCAGCCAATGGACCTCCGGGTTAAACCCGGGGGTCCATTGGCTGAAACATTGCTTGTGTTTTTGTCGATATGCACAAAATTTGAAAGTTATAGTTTGAGTAATAACTCCACTCTGCAGGTGATTTAGTTACAATCCACTCTCCACGTTCTGTATAAGTTTGAATGCATTAACAAAACCTGTTGTACACTATACTTGCACCAATGACATTTTTAGACTGTAGGCAAAGATTTGAGGCTTTCCGTATCCATAAACGAAACTCAAAACGATACTCATTAATATTCATTACTTATCACCACCAATAGCGAAGCATTGTAAAATGTTCATCAGTTTATCAAAGGTGCTTTCCTATGCTGAACTGGAACTTGCCACTTGCTCCTCATTTATACTGTCCGATATATACTGAGTCAAAAAAGAAAGTATAAGAGAAACAAATGTGAAAAAATAGCATAAAGGATGAAATATAATAGTTCTAATGTTGCATGTTGTGGACAAGAAGTCGTGCAAAGAGTTTAATGACATGTTGTTGTTGTCCACCCAACCGTTTACAATTTTGATACGGATATCAAAATAGCATGTGCTACCCGAGAATGTCAAATTGAATGGGTGAACGACGATTTTCTTTGTGTTATGTTGTGCTAGAGAGCCTGGGTTATTGAGAAAACATGCTAGTTTTTGTCTTCTGACATTTTAAAAAATTACAAGGTTAACTGAAAATCAGAGGTTGCATGCCATTGGTATGCAGGAGGCTGGGATACCTCCAGATGAGCTTGCTGCTGAGTTCGGAGTCACTGTGGCCACCACTTACCATCTCATTGGAAGGTGTAGAACCATTGGATCTACTGCAGACCGACTACGTTCATGTGGACCAAAAGTTATGACCCATGCACAAGGCCAACACATCAGGACGACTCTCGGGATCGCTTCTTTCCGGTGACGAGGACATCAGCAGTTACTCCTGATAGGACTAACAATAGAATCAGTGCACAAACAGTCTGCAACTGACTCGCCGAACACGGCATCCGAAGTAGGCATCGATACCAATCCTTACCCAACTCCATCGTACCAACAGAATGGAATGGGTACATCGGCATGTTCACTGGACTCGGCAGCGTTGGAGCACAGTTCTTTTTAGTGATGAATCACAATTTTTTTCTATGATGCGCTGACAGTAGGACAAGAGTGTATCACCGACAAGGAGAACGGTTTTCTGATGCTTGCATGTGGGAATGCGACCGTGTCGGCAGGGGTAGTGTAATGGTGTGGGCAGGAATTTCCTTGTACCATCGAACACAGTTGATATTCATCGATGGTAATCTGAATGGACAGCGATAGAGGGATGAAATTGTTAACTCTGTTGTTGTCCCGTTGTTCAGCACTCATGTCAGATTGCAGTTATTCCAGCAAGACAATGGCCGATGTCATTTGGCACATATCTGTCATGACTTTCTTGAGGAGCAGAACATCAAACTTCTTCCCTGGCCCCCACTTTCACCAGATTGGTCGCCAATCGAGCATCTTTGGAATCAATTGGACCATTGGATACGACTTCATGATCTCCAGATGTTAGGCAATTTACGTAATGTTATAAGGCAGGAGTGGAACACAATATCACAGCATGACATCCAGAGACTTATCAGGTCCATACGACGGCGATGTATTGCCATCCAAGAGGCAAATGGTGGACATACACGCTATTGACTGCATGTGTGAACTTTTCATTTCACCTCATGTGTGAATTGCGACGCCCTGACGTCACGCTGGCAAGAGTAAGAACATGAAATTATGTACATTCATACAGCTAGACTCGAAATATGAATTTACAATAATTTGTTTGGGATTAAAGTCGATAATACTAAAAAAATGCTCCTCAAAGTTTATTATACTTTCTTTTTTGACTCCGTATGTATATTTCCACCTGTAATTTTGAACGCTTCATCTCCAAAATCGGTTTCAAATTCCCAGTTAAAGTCAGATGGTTATTTAGGGTTACAATGAACTAAATGACACTAAAAGACACTCTCACGCCCGAATTAATGAATAGAGTGCCGACATTAAGCACTAATGAGACACACCTGTTCCTCTTCATTTCAATCAAAGTATATGTAACCACAAACAAAGTGATTTACAATACAGAATAATATCGGTCCTCAGCTCGGAAACAGACAACTCCAGCACTGAGTGTCATCGCTATAGGGAGATCCAGTGGATATTCACTCTCCAAACTCTCAACCCAATCAGCATGAACAGGAAGGATTTTTAACCCTTTACCCAATATAATGGCCAAAAGCGGCCAGCACTATTCTAAAAAATCCAGTTGATTTTCGTTATTTTTTTCATGTTTTGTCTCTAAAACATAGGTTATGACCCCTCATTGGACCAGGCCCGTTCCAACGAGATGTCATAACCTATGAAAAAAATTAGTTATTCAAGAATTTTTGTAACAAGTGTCGTCTGCTTTTCATGTTAGGTAAAAGGTTAATCCTTTTTTTTTTTAATGTTTTTGCTACTTTCTGTTCATTATGTCTGTCACCCTTGTGTGAGGCTACATTATGACCACAACCTCATAATTGGAACCACATGACAATGATCCTACACAAGGGAAGACTAGTTAAGTTTCACACTGGGCCCTATTTGTAAAGAATGTGATTTACTATACTCCACCCAGCATGGTCTCAGCTGCCACATTAAGATTTATCATGGAAATTCAGGGATCGTTACCTGTGATGTATGTTCGAAAATATTCAAAAGGAGACAATACCTCACGCACCACAAGTCACATGAATACCACACTTTGAAAGGACAGCTTCACGACACACCTTGACATCCTGTGAATGACTTGCTTTCAGCCACTATTATGGAAAGCATAGCAGGGTTACTTAACACCAGTACATCACCTCACACAGTGTATAACCACGTAAATAGTAAGGAACAACACCACCGGGTCAGCCAGTGAGGGTACCATAGGTGAACCAAACCCAACAATTCACAGCAAGAGGGGAAACACCCCCCCCCCCTGTGCCCTTCCCCCCCCCCCCCCCCACAACACTGGATGTTCACTGCGTGGGGGGGCACGATGACGCCGTGTACTAAGGCATACTGCACGTCGATGGTACGCATGCAGTGCGGAGTTACGATGTTGGGGAGCTGGCAGCTGCTCGTCATTGCTCGGTGGTTCTCTCCGGGTACTCAGGCTTCCTCCACCCGTAAAACTGTCACGGTCATGATTAGCCATTGTGCATAAATATGTGACCTTAAACATAAATAAATCGATCAATCTGGATGTTCACTCTCCAAACTCTCAACCCAGTTGGCATGAACATGAAAGATTTTTAATCTGGTTTTTAGAACTAAATAAGGAACTTTTTCTCTATAAAATTTTGAGGGCCAGCATAATTTTTAGCTCATCTTGACAAAGTCAAGCTGAACTAATCTCATCGCTCTCCGTCCGTCGTCCGTCATCCATCGTCCACCGTCCGTCAACACCATGTTTTGGTCTTCTCCTCCAAAGCCACTGGGCCAATTCAAGTGAAAGTTTGTGTGAGTGATGGTCCCAAAGGGGCATTTCATTTTTGTTCAACTCAGCGTGCCCAGCCCCATAGGGAGGGAGTGGGGGAAAATGCTCCAAAATATTTTTAAAATCTTCTTCTCAAGAACCAGTGTGTACAATGGCTTGATATTTGCTATGGAGCTTCCATATGAGGTGTAGAATCAAGTTTGTTCAAACGAAGTTCGTGAAGTAATATTTGGCTTTGTAATAGGAGGGGTAAGATTTTAGGCCCCGCCCAAAATTTCTATTTTCTGAACCGATGGTCCGGTATGAACCAAATTTGGTTTGTGGTAGTATTGGGTCATAAGTACTTGACCCATGCAAAAAAAAAAAATTCCCGCATCCCCATGGGAACCCTGGGAGCTAAAAATAGAAATATTTTCAAACGCCCATATTTCCCAAACCCCACGGAACAGAGAGCTTTTATTTGGTATGAAGTATCCTTATGACCAGTAGAATTGAATGGTAAAAAAAAATTGCCATCGGTTATGTTAGGGTGTTCTGTAATGGGCATCGAAAAAATGCTGAGTCAGCATATTTGCAAAAATTTTAAAAAATCTTTTCTCCAGAACCAATCATCAGAATCTTTTGATATTTGGTATACATCATTCATAGGGGTGTCAGATAAAAGTTTGTTGAAATAAAGCTCATTGGTTCATATTTGGGCTCTCTACAAGAGCCCAAAGTTTTAACATAGGGTAATATGGGGAATATTCTTTAAAAATCTTCTTCTTCAGAACCACCACTCAGAATCTTTTAATATTTGGTATACATCATTGTTGTGAGGGTCAGATTCTAGATTGTTTAAACCAAGTCCCTAGGTTAATATTTGGGCTTCCTACAGAAGCCCAAATTTTATCTTTGTTCAATATGGAGGGTAATTTAAAAAAATCTTCTTCAGATCCATCAGTCAGAATGCTTTGATATTTGGTATGCAACATCTCTATGGGGGTCAGATTCAAGTTTGTTCAAATCAGATCCCTAGGTATATATTTGGGCTCACTATGGTAGCCCAAATTTTTACTTAGTGCAATATGAGGAAATTTCATTAAAAATCTTCTTCTTCAGATCCACCAGTCAGAATGCTTTTATATTTGGTATACAACATCTCTAGGGGGGTCAGATTCCAGGTTGTTCAATTCGAGTGCCTATGTTAATATTTGGGCTCCATATGGGAACACGAAATTTAACTTAGTACAATATGAGGGAATTTCTTCAAAATTTTCTTCAGATTCACTTGTCAGAATGCTTTCACATTTGGTATACAACATCTCTAGGGGGGTCAGATTCAAGTTTGTTCAAATCGGATCCATAGGTTAATATTTGGGCTCGCTATGGTAGCCCAAATTTGAACTTAGTGCAATTCGAAGAAATTTCTTTACAATTTCTCTTCTTCAGATCCAACAGACAGAATGCTTTCATATTCAGTACACAACATCTCTAGGGAAGTCAGATTTAACTGTGTTCAAATCAAGAGCCTGGGTTAATATTTGGGCTCTCTATGGGAGCCGGAATTGGCCATTTTGCTGAAGAATTAAAAATTTTGTATTCAGTACCCTCTAGAGGTACTAAGATTAATCCACATAGGTTGTATCAAGGGGCTTCATAGGGGAGCTCTACATTTTACTTATGATCAACTGAAGAAAAGGCATGATGCCCAGATTATTTTTGTCACTCCTGGGGGACTCAAGGATTGACAGTGTTGCCTATGGAGATGGCTTGCTTAATGTAGACTCATTCTTGGACTCTGTTAAATAGTGTTCTGTACAAGATGAGTGCTTCAGGCCCCGTGGGGCCTCTTGTTTAGGGTTGGTCTGGTTAACTTTTACGGGAGCAAATTGAGCTTGTAAACTATATCACAAGAGCAACTTATTGAACCAGTAGCATTTTGCATATGTGAAGGACTGCTGAGTGAGTGTAGAATCCAGGTCTCTTTTATCTATGCGACATTGGCTTTACTTACAGAAGCGATGTGTATAAACTATTTGGTGGCAATCGGCGCTTGACAGGTGTGGTTAGCCGCTGCATTATGCGAGGTGTTTGACAACATCATCGATGATCAGGCACTCGATCATTTTATTGGAATATTCACCGGTATCTGCCGATTATGGTCTCAAGTCATTGGTCATCAGTTCACAACCCCTTTTGATCATCAGTACATCACTACATACCAATATACCCACCATCAATAATTCCACAAAGTGAACACACTTTCACAATGACAGAGGGTGCTTGTTTCTCTATTTTTCCATTTCCATTATCAGCTGAACTGCTAGCTAATAACACATATTGAGAACATTTGTTTTTCATGCTATTTGTCATTATTCACGTTTGTCTTTTTATTTTTTGTTTGTCATCGTTATGGCAACTATAGAACCGGTACTAATTTTACTACTTCTATAAATGATTATATATTTAAACCAATTACAATTCATCTTCAACTCTAGGCAGAATATGTTGTATGTTGTTGGAGAAATGCAAGAAAATGATTAGCTGAGATTGCCTTTATACTTGGGATATAGGCACTATATTGAATTTAATATTAACACAAGCACTCTGGTAGTGCAACAGAATTTTCTCCAATCTCTCCATTTTTATGTGTACCCAAACTATGTATGGTACACATAATGCCGGCATCCAGGGTGACCATCTGTTGTTCATCCATCCTTTGTCTGTCTGTCCATCTGTCTGTCTGTCCATCCATCCATCTGTCGATCCGACCAGCGTCCGTATCCATTTCTTTGGCATTCGATAACTTGAACGATATTGTTTGGATTGTCAAGTTACTTTATATTTGTGTTCAGGTTACTGATGTGCCAAGCTGTATAGTTTTTGGTGTAAATTGGATAATTTGACCTGAGATATTAACCCTTTAACCTTCAAATTGAAAATTCCTCCAATCCCTTTGGCATTCGATAACTTGAAAAATATTGCTTGGATTGTCTAGTTACTTTATATTTGTGTTCAGGTTACTGATTTGCCGAGCTGTATAGTTTTTGGTGTAAATCTGATGATTTGATCCTGAGATATTAACCCTTTATCCTTCAAATTGAAAATTTCTCCAATCCCTTTGGCATTCGATAACTTGAAAAATATTGCTTGTATTGTCAAGTTACTTTATATTTGTGTTCAGGTTACTGATGTGCCGAGCTGTATAGTTTTGGGTGTAAATCTGATAATTTAATCCTGAGATATTAACCCTTTATCCTTCAAATTGAAAATTCCTCCAATCCCTTTGGCATTCGATAACTTGAAAAACATTGCTTGGATTGTCAAGTTACTTTAGATTTGTGTTCAGGTTACTGATGTGCCGAGCTGTATAGTTTTTGGTGTAAATCTGTTATTTTGATCCTGAAATATTAACCTTTTATCCTTCGAAAATTTCTCCAATCCCTTTGGCATTCGATAACTTGAAAAATATTGCTTGGATTGTCAAGTTACTTTATATTTGTGTATAGGTTACTGATGTGCCAAGCTGTATAGTTTTTGGTGTAAATCTGATAATTTAATCCTGAGATATTAACCCTTTATCCTTCAAATTGAAAATTTCTCCAATCCCTTTGGCATTCGATAACTTGAAAAATATTGCTTGTATTGTCAAGTTACTTTATATTTGTGTTCAGGTTACTGATGTGCCGAGCTGTATAGTTTTGGGTGTAAATCTGATAATTTAATCCTGAGATATTAACCCTTTATCCTTCAAATTGAAAATTCCTCCAATCCCTTTGGCATTCGATAACTTGAAAAATATTGTTTGGATTGTCAAGTTACTTTATATTTGTGTTCAGGTTGCTGATGTAGCGAGCTGTATTGTTTTTGGTGTAAATCTGTTATTTTAATCCTGAGATATTAACCCTTTATCCTTCAAATTGAAAATTCCTCCAATCCCTTTGGCATTTGATAACTTGAAAAATATTGCTTAGATTGTCAAGTTACTTTATAATTGTGTTCAGGTTACTGATGTACTGAGCTGTATAGTTTTTGGTGTTATTCTGATAATTTGGTTCGGAGATATTAACCCTTTATCCTTCAAATTGAAAATTCCTCCAATCCCTTTGGCATGAGATAACTCCAAAAATATCAATCCGATTGTCATGTTACTTTATATATTTATTCAGGTTACTGATGTGCTGTGCTGTATAGTTTTTTATGTAAATCTGATAATTTGATCCGGAGATATTAACCCTTTATCCATCAAATTAGACACTCCTCCAATCCATTTCTATATGTACCCATACCTTGTATGGTGTACATAATGTCAGCATCCATGGTGGCCCTCTGTCATACATCTTTCTACTAGTTGCACGTATGGGTACACATCTGACGATTTCATCGGCCTATTTTTCTCTTATTTAACTATGAAGTTAACCAATTATATCTTGTTTGACAAAGCTCACTGAGCTCTGTCAAACAAGATATAATTTGGTAAAATATCGAATTGTATTATGGGAAATATCTGCTGCTGAAAACTTTGCCATTTTGAAATCAGACTGCAGAGGGTTAAACTCTAATAAATAAATAAATAAATAAATAAGGAGTGAATGTGTTATGATAGATGATAGAATTAATCTTTTTATTTACTGATGCCACCAACATCTAATACCGTATTTACTCTATATATTGGGACACTCTATAATCTGAGACACGCTTTGTTTCCAGAAAAATATTATTTTTTTTTATGCTCCAGTGTTTGGGACACTTTGGAGACTTGTTTCCTGTTGGCCCAGTCACCTGAAAACAGTGCAAAATGCTCAATATTAAAGCTAAGTTTGTGTTTAATTTTCCTTTTTAAACAATAAAAAATTGATAATACATACTGATTTGTGTTATTTTTATTTAAATCTGTTCCCAAGTTTTAATATTTACAGTCCGGACTGACATGAGGAAGACTATTTAATATTACATTGTGACAGTCTTCAACCCTATACGGAACGCTAGTGGCGCACGTTCCAATGAGAGGCATAAGCTATGTTTTGGAAGCAGAAAATGAAAATCTAAAAAAAAATTCGATGGCTATTTTTGTATACAGTGATGGAAAACGAATTACACAACTTGATTGAGCATCAAAACAAGACCAGGTTGTGTTTTTTCCCCATTTTCTGAGATGTGGGACATCTGTGAAAATATTTATTTTTAGCTGTCCCAGTACATAGAGTAAATACGGTAATAATTCTTTGAACCCCTTCAGGAGAGCAAGCTTCCCAAAAGCATTGTCAGAGAATTATGTCATCTGAGTAAAAGTAAACTGGTATTTTATTGTGTATATTCTCTTGTATTTTGCTTATCAGTTTGATAGCTTTATGGAAGTTTTTGGTGTAACGCTATGAAGTCACTTGATCAGGCTTCCGAGTGGAATTTATAGAGTTTAAATTTTGCTTTTTGTAATTGATCTTTCCACCTGTTTTATTAGTTTTTTCTCAGACTTGCAATATGTAGTTAAAGGGTTATCTCTTCAGTATTATCCTATTCTTTGTTTCTTTAGCTGTGTCAGTGTTTGATGTTTCTCACTCTTATCTTCAGAAATTAAATTTTACAGCTATATTTCAAGTACGATCATTGTCAAAAGTAGCCCCAATGACGTGGTTTGCCTTCTGAACTTATCAGCATCCCTATAGAAAACATAAATATCCACTAAATTTGTCCATTGCAAATATATGTTTTTAATTCTTAATATCTTTAAAAATGTTTAATAAGCCCACACAAAATAGATCTTCTGTTTCTCAGGCCATTTTTGGCTCACCAATGATAGTCGTGTGAGCCTATGGCATAGCCCTCATGTCGGCTGTGTCGGCATCTGGATTCATACATTTTGAACTTTTGTGTGGAGGTTTTGATTTTTTTTTTTGGGGGGGGATTTTTTTTCTTATTTTGCTTTTTTTTATGTCAGCATGCTTTTCAGGGATGGTAATATGTTATTTAATCCATTAGCTGCTTAGTTACTTGAATTTTGGACTTTTGTGTGCAGGTTTTTGACTTTTCTGTGCAGGTTTTTGACTTTTGTGTACAGGATTTGAAATTTTGTCTTCATGTGGAGTTTTACCTTACTTGCATATTGCTATGGTGGTTACCTTAACATTTCAGGGTATTTTTCTCAATTTAACCCTTTGAAACAAATGTGATACTTTTTTTTACTTTTATGTGCAGGTTTTGAGGTTTGTCTTTCTTTTCTTCCAAGTGGAGACTTACCTTGTAGCATATTGCCATGGTTCCTTTTTTATGTTAGGATGCTTCTTGGGGCTAGTATTATATTTTTTAACCCTTTAGCTGCTTATTTACTTTAATTTTGGTCTTTTGTGTGCAGATTTTGGACTTTTGTGTACAGGTTTTGATATATTTTTTTAAGTGGAGTTTTACCTCACTGGCATATTGCCATGGTGGTTACTTTAACATTTTTGGGGTATTTTTCTAAATTTTAACCCTTTGAAACAAATGTGATACTTTTTTGACTTTTATGTGCAGATTTTGAGGCTTTTCTTTCTTTTCTTCCAAGTGGATATTTTTCAGGTTGAGTTTCACCTTACTGGCATATTGCCATGGTGGTTACTGTGACATTATCAGGATATTTTTCTCAATTTTAACCCATTGAAACAAATGTGATACTTTTTTTTTTTTACTTTTATGTGCAGGTTTTGAGGTTTGTCTTTCTTTCCTTAAAAGTGGAGACTTACCTAGTAGCATATTGCCGTGGTTGCTATTTTATGTTAGCATGCTTCTTGGGGCTATTATTATATTATTTAACCCTTTAGCTGCTTATTTACTTTAATTTTGGACTTTTGTGTGCAGGTTTTGGACCTTTTTTTGTTGTTTACTCCAGCCACCCCTTTACATTGGCCACGGGGTACTGATGCCCATTCTAGTTTATAAATGCATGTGGGTGGGTGGTGTTTTATTTTTCATTTTTGTAATTATTATTGCTTTGCCACTAGAATTTTCTTTGTTTTATGTTTTAATTTACAGAGTATCATGGGTGATGGTGTATTTCGTCCTTGAGTGCTGAAGTGTTACATAGCCTTGTTGCACTCAAGGTACAAATGTATCATTTTTATTAACTTGGGTAAAATATCTGACATATACTAATTTCTTTTTTTAAGTTTGCATCGGTAAGAAAAAGAAACAGCCAAAATGACCATATGGGAGGGTCTGAGAAACAGATTTTTAACTTCTTTTTTTTAGGCCTAATGGATTAATTTTAAATTGCAATTTAGGAGTGGAAAAGGGATTTGAAATTTGAGTTTGGCAGTGGGTCATTTATAGTTTGGGGTATAGCTTTGTTTATCCTTGAAACAAATTCGTGGGTGGGTACACTGGAATCACCTTGTCCCTCTGTCCATCGATCCATCCATCAGTCTGTCTTGCTACCCATCGATCCATCCATTTGTGGACACAATTTTGTCTGGAGCATTTTTAGCTCAACTTTGACGAAGTCAAATTTGAGCTATTGTCATGGCCCGTCGTCCGTTGTCCGTCTGTCCGTCCGTCTGGCCGTCTGTCCGTCTGTCCGTCCGTCAACAATTGGCTATGGCTCGGGCTAGAGGTCGTTTTTATGAACCGATCTTTACGAAACTTCTTATGTACCTTTGTTATGACCCTGGGACGGGAACGAGTGTTTTTAGGTGTGGTCCGAAATTCAAGATGGCTGCCAGTGGCCATTTTGTACCGATGATGCAAAAATCAGTTTTTTGTACAGAACTTCTGTATGAAAGTTCTGATTTGAATAAAGTTTTGTATAAATGTTTAGTACCATGGGATACATCACATATAATACGGGTTTTTTTCTCGTGCATAAATTATGCAAATTAGACTGACTTTGATTTATTTAGTGTTACTTTCAGAGCTGTAAGTGCCAAGCTGCTATGGCTCGGGCTAGAGGCTGTATTTATGAACCGATCTTTACGAAACTTCTTGGGTACCTTTGTTATGACCGTGGGACGAGAACGAGTGTTTTTGGGTGCGGTCCGAAATTCAAGATGGCTGCCAGCTGCCATTTTGTACCGACGATGCAGAAATCTGTTTTTTGTACAGAACTTCCATATGAAAGCTCTGATTTGAATAATTTTTTGTATGAATGTTTAGTACCATGGGATACATCACATATAATACGGGTTTTTTTCTCGTACGTAAATTGTGCAAATTAGACTAATTTTGATGTTTTTTGGTGTTACCTTCAGCACTGTAAGTGCAAATGCCAATACGGCTCGGGCTAGAGGCCGTATTTATGAACCGATCTTTACAAAACTTCTTGGGTACCTTTGGTATCACCGTGGGACGAGAATGAGTGTTTTGGGGTCCGGTCTGAAATTCAAGATGGCCGATGGCAGCCATTTTGTACAAAATTAGGTGCAATCAGATTTTTGCACAGAACTTCCATATGAAAGCCCTGATTTGAATAATTTTTTTGTGTGAATGTTTAGTACCATGGGATGCATCACATATAATACAGGTTTTTTTCTCGTGCAGAAATTATGCAAATTAGATGAACTTTGATTTTTTCAGTGCGACTTACACACAGTAAGTACACATGTCAATACGGCTCAGACTAGAGTCTGTATTTATGAACTGATCTTCACGAAATGTCTTGGGTACCTTTGTTATCACCTTGGGACGAGAACGAGTGTTTCTGGGTGCGGTCTAAAATTCAAGATGGCTGCTAGTGGCCATTTTGTACCGAAATTAGGTCTAATCAGTTTTTTGTACACAACTTCTATACAGCTCAGACTAGAGGCCATATTTATGAACCAATCTTTACGAAACTTCTTGGGTACCTTTGTTATCACCGTGGGATGAGAGCGAGTGTTTTTGGGTGTGGTCCGAAATTCAAGATGGCCACCAGCAGCCATTTTGTACCAAAATTAGTGCAATCAGTCTTTTGTATAGAACTTCTGTATGAAAGTTCTGATTTTAATAAATTTGTGTATGAATGTTTAGTAACATGGAATACATCACATATTGTAATGGTTTTTTTTTCGTGCAGAAATTATGCAAATTAGATGAACTTTGATTTATTCAGTGCTACTTACACAATGTAAGCACACATGTTAATACGGCTCAGGGTAGAGGCTGTATTTATGAACCGATCTTCACAAAACTTCTTGGGTACCTTTGTTATCTCCTTGGGATGAGAATGAGTGTTTCTGGGTACGGTCCAAAATTCAAGATGGCTGCCAGTGGCCATTTTGTACCGAAATTAGGTCCAATCAGTTTTTTGTCACAAGTTCTATACAGCTCGTATTTATGAACTGATCTTCACAAAACTTCTTGAGTACTTTTGTTTTCACCTTGGGACAGGAACGAGTGTGTTTTGGGGTGCCTTTGTTATCATTGTGCTATGAGAACAAATATTTTGCGGTTCAGTCAGACCCACTCTGAGACTCAAAGATTTTTTCTAGTTCAGCATCTGACTGTCACCCACCTTTACAATACTTTACCTATACATTTGTTACAGGCAACGGTCAGTATTTATGTACAGACCGTTACAATACTTTATATGTACCTTTGTTATCAGGTCATTACCTAGATGTTTGTCATTGCTGTGTCACATACTATACATGTACATGTCTTTGTCTTGACAAGTTGAGCTACAGTGTCATTGACACTTTCATTTTTTTGTTTTTTTGTTTTTTTTTTTAGTGGGGGGGGGGGGTGGGGGGGGGGGGTGCTGGTCATTTCCAAATAAATTTTCATTAAACATGTCACATGTATTAGCCACCACGAGATCGATTGTACATGTCATGTTATTGCCTTTTTCGACTTTCTTATGAAGAGTCACAACTTTGTCTAGCATGTATTCCTTCATTATCTGCCCCTCCAAAACTCTGATAACTTGTGTGAAAGATGTCAGAGTTATCTGCTCCTCAAATAATCTGTTATAACTTGTGTGAAAGATGTCAGTTATTTGCCTCTCATATAATCTGTTAAAACTTGTGTGAAAGATGTCAGAGTTATCTGCCTGTAAGTCTGTTCACATTTTCCTTTAGCATGGGCTACACCCCGCAGTTCTTGTCTGATCATCACAAAACTTCATACGCAGGTTTGTGGTCATGTCTAGATGAGAACGTCCCCTTTTAGTCGCATTTGGGCAACCAGTATGGCTGCCTGAGCCCAAAACCCAAAAACTATTACTACAGTCTACAGGTCGTATCTATGAAGGGACTTCATTGTAACTTGGTAGGATGCCTCTGTATAATGCCTAGATGAGAACATCCCCTTTTGGGCATGATCTATCAACTGTGATGGCTGCCTAAGCCCGAAACCAAAGAACTTTTAGCACAGTATGCAGGTCATGTTTAATATGGAGGGATTTCATTGTAACTTGGTAGGATGACTCCTTATGATGTCTAAATGAGAATTTCCCCATTTGGGTGTAATCTGCTAACCGTGATGACTGCCCGAGCCCAAAAACCTTTAGCACAGTCTACAGGTGAGATTAATTGAGGAATTTCATTGTAACTTGGTGGGTTGACTTCATATAATGTCTAGATGAGAAAGTCCCCTTTTGGACGTGATTGGGCAACTGTGACGGCTACAGGGGCCCGAAGCCCGAAAACCTTTAGCACAGTCTATAGGTTATATTTATGAAGGGATTTCATTGTAACTTGGTAGGATGACTTTTTTTTACTTTTATGTGCAGGTTTTGAGGTTTTTCTTTCTTTTCTTCCAAGTGGATATTTTTCACGTAGAGTTTCACCTTACTGGCATATTGCCATGGTGGTTACTGTGACATTATCGGATATTTTTCTCAATTTTAACCCATTGAAACAAATGTGATACTTTTTTTTTTTTTACTTTTATGTGCAGGTTTTGAGGTTTGTCTTTCTTTTCTTCAAAGTGGAGACTTACCTTGTAGCATATTGCCGTGGTTGCTATTTTATGTTAGCATGCTTCTTGGGGCTATTATTATATTATTTATCCCTTTAGCTGCTTATTTACTTTAATTTTGGACTTTTGTGTGCAGGTTTTGGACCTTTTTTTGTTTTTTACTCCAGCCACACCTTTACATTGGCTACCTGTTGGTGAGCCACGGAGTACTGATACCCATTCTAGTTTGTAAATGCATGTGGGTGGGTGGTGTTTTATTTTTGTAATTATTATTTCTTTGCCACTAGAATTATCGTTGTTTTATGTTTTAATTTACAGAGTATCATGGGTGATGGTGTATTTCGTCCTTGAGTGCTGAAGTGTTACATAGCCTTGTTGCACTCAAGGTATAAATGTATCAATTTTATTAACTTGGGTAAAATATCTAACATTTACCAATTTCTTTTTTTAAGTTTGCATTGGTAAGAAAAAGAAACAGCCAAAATGACCATGTGGGAGGGTCTGAGAAAGAGATTTTTAACTTTTTTTTAGGCCTAATGGATTAATTTTACATTGCAATTTAGAAGTGGAAAAGGGATTTGAAAATTTAGTTTGGTAGTGGGTCTATATTTTTTCTATTAACATTGTTTTCTCATTTATAGTTTGGGGTATAGCTTTGTTTATCCTTGAAACAAATTTGTGGGTGGGTACACTGGAATCACCTTGTCCCTTTGTCCATCGATCCATCCATCTGTCTTGCTACCCATCGATCCATCCATTTGTGGACACAATTTTGTCTGGAGCGTTTTTTTTTTATTCAACATGTCACATGTATTAGCCACCACGAGATCGATTGTACATGTCATTGCAAAGTTATTGCCTTTTTCGAGTGTTTTATGAAGAGTCACAACTTTGTCTAGCATGTATTCCTTCATTATCTGCCCCTCCAAAAATCTGATAACTTGTGTGAAAGATTTCAGAGTTATCTGCCCCTCAAATAATCTGTTATAACTTGTGTGAAAGATGTCAGTTATTTGCCTGTCATATAATCTGTTAATACTTGTGTGAAAGATGTCAGTTATCTGTCTCTCATATAATCTGTAACACTTGTGTGAAAGATGTCGGAGTTATCTGCCTCTCATATAATCTGTTAACACTTCTGTGAAAAATGTCGGAGTTATCTGCCTCACTAAAATCTTTGCCTCAGAAACATAGCTCATGACCCTTCACTGGAACAAGCTAATTCCAGTGAGGTTGTCATAAGCTATGTTTTCAAGACAGAAAATGAAAATGTTTACTTATTCAGGAAATGTTTCTGACAAATGCTGTCTGGTATTTGTATTAGATAGACAGTAAATAAATAAAATATGAGGGATAATTAATGCAATTCTTCTTCCATAACGAACTCACAACATTACGACGTTGACTTCTGACATCATTCCCATATTAGATGTGTTGCAAATGATATTTTCAGTAATGGCCTACTTGGTGGTGATCATGTGATAAGATATAATAGAATAAATGCTCAGTTTATCACTTGAATACAGGAAAATTATAAAATTCCTGTTAATTGAATACTCCTGTCAATTGAGTAATATTCATTAGCAAAGAGATGATTTAATAACTCTATTTAATCCCTTTGAACCCTGGTGGTATCTTCGATGGCAGTTCAATGGCTATAGTTGGAAGAGTCCATATTTGTTATTTGGGGGTGGACCAATCAATATTTTCAACGTACAGCCTTTGGCTGTACGTTGAAAATCTTAATTGGTCTATCCCACACAGTCACTTATTAACAGCCATCCCGCTTAATAGAATTATGACAAATCATGTTTCTGTGCCAGGAAAGCGATCTACCGGGTTCAAAGTTTTAAATTGCTTCATCCTCAGTAGTTTACTTTCGACGTATGACGGAATGCTCACCAACAGTCAATTGTTATCAACTTTTGTCTCATTTTATTTTTAGGACGATGAGTTTAGTGATGAGTCAGAAACTGAAGAAGACAGTTTGATGCCAACAGTTGACCCACCAGCCCTGTCTCCAGATTTGTGTGTTTCATCCTCGGAATTGAACTCAGCATGGCATCAAGCCGGTAAGAACTAGCCGCTCTGCGGCATCCAGTTGGTATAAATAGGTTTCAGGTAGCAGTTGAGTGATGTAAACTTACTGGAAGCCAAATGTGTATTCATCTTAGCTGATGAAATGCTGTTATATGACATAATGTTGGAAAGAATTCCGAGAGTGAATAAGATGTGTCTCGAGATACAAGTCATGAGATATCTTGCAATGATAACAGCTTGATCTATCTTCATCTTTGTCGGAGGAAACACTCTTACATATGTAGGGAAAAATTCTGTTTTCATATGCGCGGCCCCCATCCCTCACCAGGAGGAACCCTGGGGAGTAGGACAGACCCTGATTATTGTGGTAAACATGTTCTATTTTATTAGTAGAATTGAACTTGGTAAGTACTGCCTCGGGTGTGGCTCACTTAACTCTTAACCCATCAAGTATTTTCAAGATATTTTTCATTTATTCTAGTCAAGACTTCCGTGAAGTAGCCATGACTATATTTGATGAAAAATTCAACTAAATTTAACTCAAGAAGTCATTGGTGAAAAATTATGTCATTTACGGGGGAAAATTTGATTAAATGTGCCCAAATTATACATATTTCAGCGGCAAGAGAAATCCTGTCCTGGGCACGAATATCCGTCAGCAGCACATACAGAATTTAAGAAATTAGCATAGGTAAAACTTTACTTTGCACTTGTGTAATTATGATACAGCCTTGCATGCTGAAAGTGACCTTAAATATAAATACATAAACGGTTATCCATGTAATCATAATATGGAAAACTGGCTACTTTGTATGATTGAAAATTCTAGAGTACAGTTGATAGTGATGCTAAATCAGGATAGTAAAACACTGCCTTACCATTTCAACCCTGATACCATGAAGGTAACGTCTAAAACACAACTTTAAAAGCAAAATTCTATTTGTCCTGTCGAAATGTGTGAAAGTTCAGTTTTTATGCTACACCTGTTTTTTGATTAAATTATCATTGATCATTTGTCTACTCCTGGACTATGTTATCAGTAGGTAGATAAACGTCATGTGTTCACTAGGTTGATAATAGAGCTGTAGATTAACTGAAACCGAACCAAGGTTTTTAGTTTTTTTTAGAAACCGAAACCGTCGACATCCCGTAATCTAAGGTTTTTCGTTTTTTATTAAATACTCTCTTGCTGCAGAAATTCACAGAATGTAGCCATCCCAGAGTAGTGAGAGTACCCAGACACTGCCAATGGCAGTGTCTGGGTACTCTCACTACTCTGGGAAGGCTACATTCTGTGAATTTCCGACATTTCAGTTTAGTTGTGTTTGCAGCTTTCCTCAAGTTGTGTGTTGGTGAATAAAAGTTCTGTATATTTAAGTAATTATTATATTGGCCTTCCTGATTCCTCATGTATTACAGCTTATTTCGGGCATTCATTGTGTTTCACTCAATTTCACTGCCATTCAGTTATGACTCCGGACATAAGAATGAGTTTTATTGAATTTTATTTGGCCTCATGAACAAACCGAAAACCGAACCGAACCGAGGTTTTAAAAACCAAAACCGTAACCAAACAAGAAATTTAAAAACCTACAGCTCTAGTTGATAAAAGTTGTATTCACTTGGAAGATAAAAGTCATGTATTCACAAGGTTGATAAAAGTTGTATTCACTTGGACGGTAAGTCATGTATTCATTAGGTAGAAAAAAGTCATGCATTCACAGAGTAAATAAAACTTGTATTCACTAGGTAGATAAAAATGTCTGAATGTTCATTATTTTCATTCTTATTACAGTTACCAGAGATCTGGCAACTCAAGACCGTGATCCAAGATTATCAAGGAGACATACCATCATGGTATGCCAGTCTCCTGAGGAGAATAAGGTAGTCACCCAACAAGAGTTACCTCCCTTGGAAAAGGAGGATGATTCAAGAGCTGGTAAATTTCCATGGACAACAAAAACTCCTGAAAAAAATAAGTCAGTTGGTTCATCTCAAAGCAATATTGTACCCAAATGGAGGGCTTCTCTGTCTCAAAAAACACCTCCCTCCTCTCCATCTAAATCTGTGAAACTTGTAACCATAACAGAGGACTCAAATGTGGATGGAAACTCTTCAAATCAGTCGCATTCCAAAGTAATGTCCAGACGAGGAATATTAAAGCGGCAAGAAAATACAAACAAATATAGAAATGTTTGTGGGAATGGTGGAGATGTTTGTGATAGTGTTGAAGATATTGAATGTGAATTGCATGAATTAAATGACGATCAGTTGATGCATGTAAGTTGGAAAAGTGCATGCTCACGGAGAGCTACTAACAGCAACACTGCACGCTGTGAGGGCTGTCGTCCAATATCAGTGAGTAATATGTTTATTGTTATATTTATCTACACCTTTGTTAACCCTTTGAACACTAGTGGTATCATCCATGCCAGTTCAATGGCAGAAATTAGAAGAGTCCATATTCATTATTTGGGTTAGACCAATCAATATTTTCATTGTGCAGCCTCGGAGCTGCACGGTGAAAATACTGATTGGTCTACCCCAAACATTTACTGAACAGCCATCCTATTTAATGACGTTATGGCATATCATGTTCCAGGTTGGGAAAATGGCCACTAGGGTTCAAAGGGTTAAGTGAAATGACAGGCCATCAACTGATCCTTTTTTCTGGAAAAAATATAAACCTAGAAAGAATAAGGCCACACAAAGTAGATGTTCTGTTTCTCAGGCCAAGTTTTGTAAAATTGCATGCGGATGGGCGTTTATTTTATATTTTATTTTTGTAATTACTTCTTTGCCATCAGAAGTTCATATTCTTGGTTTATTTTATGTTTTAGGCCTCATAATCTACAGAACAGCGAGGGTGGTGGTGTATTTCGTCCCTTGGGTGCAACAGTGTTTTGCAATGCTAAAGCATTGCAAAGCCTTGTTGCACTCAAGGGACAAATTTATCAATTTTATTAACTTGTGTAAAATATCAGACATAAAGCATTTAATTTGTATTTTTTCAAGTTTGCATTGGTCATAAAAAGAGAGCATGCGGCAGCCAGAAGGACAATGCTGGAGGGCCTGAGAAACAGATTTTTAATAAGCATATAAAGTTTTCAAGTAAAATATAATTTATTCTTCGAGTAAGATTAAGAATGAAACTGACGAGCTAGAGGCTCATCGGTTTCATTTTCAATTCTATGGCCATATATTTAAGGATACTAAAATTTACAAAAATGAACTGAAGCTTTTCTAAAAAATGGATTTGATTCTAAGGGAGATAATTGTTCAAGAGACATAGCTACCTTTTCATAACTTTTACAAATTTGAAACAAATGTTTTTAATTAGAATTTCTCCATTTCCTAACTCGTTAATCTGTTGATGAGGACACAAAATCATCTGCTGTAGCAAGTGTCATGAGTAAGAAAAAAATTGGTATATCAATTTAATAAAATGTAATTGAAGACAGAAACAGTAGAAAAGTTTGACACTTGGTATCCATTAAAAATTTATTCCCATTGCCCAAGTGGGGGCATGGTGGCATTTTGTACTAAGACGTACTACACATCGATGGTGCACCTGTCTTCAACCAATGCTAACCCTCTTTGTGTGGAATTAGTATGTTAAGGAGTTGACAGTTGCTCGCTGTTCCTCGCTTGCATCCTAATTCAGACCAGTTCATTTACACTGTAAGTACAGTGGAACCCTGCTAATTGAATAACCACTATGCCAATGGAAATTATTCAATTAACAGGAGTATTCAGTTAACAGGGATAGTGTCAATTTCCTGTATTCTAGAGATAAACTTAGCATTTATTCTATTTTATCTGGTTTGACAGAGCTCTATGAGCTCTGTCAAGCAAGATATAATAGATTAAATGCCTGTATTGGATGTACTGAGGCCAAATAGGTCTATAAACAAACAAAAAAATAGGGAGAGTCAGGGTAATTTCTTGACAGGTTACAAGATTTTTTATTCAATTAACAGGAGTTAACTCTATTTCCTATATTCAATTAACAGGTCAGATTTGTACTGGAGGTATGGTAAATGGTTTTGTGTTGGGAAATTATATTCATTTAACATGGTTATTCAGTTAAGAGATATCCAATTAAGTGGGCTCCACTGTATTGCATCTTAATTCATGATTTCAGACTTATTGCCCCTTTTTAAAAAAAATGAATCAGTTGAAGGATTTTTATTGCACGTATATTAACCAGTTTTCACTCAATGTTTATAACAGTTTCAGTTCTAAATCTGTGTTCAGTTTATACAAGGATTAGCATATAATAATGTGTATAACAGTTTCAGTTCCAGATCTGTATTCAGTTTAGTGTTATACAAGGATTAGCAGGGTTAGGGCCAATGTTTATAACAATTTCAATTCTATGTCTATGTTCAGTTTACAGTTATATCAGGATTAGCAGGGCTGAAAACAATGTTTATAACAGTTTCATTGGTACGTCTCTGTTCAGTTTGTAATTACACAGGGATTAGAAAGGCTCAGGACAACTTTTATAACAGTTTCAGTTCCGCATCTGTATCTATGTTCAGTTTACAGTTATACAAGGATTAGCAGGGCTAGGAAAATGTTTATAACAGTTTCAATTACACATCTGTATCTATGTTCAGTTTACAGTTATACAAGGATTAGTAGGGCCAGGAAAATGCTTATAACAGTTTCAGTTCCACATCTGTATCTATGTTCAGTTTACAGTTATACAAGAAGTTGCAGGGCTAGGAAAATGTTTATTAACAGTTTCAGTTCTACATCTTTGTTCAGTTTATAGTTGTATACAAGGATTATCGAGGCTGAAGATAATGCTTATAACCAGTTTCTGTTCTATATCTCTGTTCTGTTTATAGCTAAACACAGGGATTTAGCAGGGCTAGGGGCAATATTTATAACAGTTTCAGTGCAACATCTATGTTCATTTTATAATTATACGAGGATTAGAAGCACTCAGGACAATGTTTATAACATTTTCAGTTCTTTGTCTTTGTTCAGTTTATGGTAAAACAAGGATTTCCTGGGCTCTGAACAATGTTTATAACAGTTTCAGTTCCACATCTTTGTCAAGTTTGCCGTTATACAAGGATTTGCAGCACTAGGGACAATGTTTATAACAGTTTCAGCCCTTCATCTGTGTCCAGTTTACAGTTTTCGATGAGGATTACCAGGGCTCTGGACAATGTTTATAACAGTTTCAGTTCCAGATCTATGTTCAGTTTACAGCTATACAAGGATTTAGCAGGACTAGGGGCAATGTTTATAACAATTTCATTTCTACATCTATGCTCAGTTTATAATTATTCAAGAATTAGAAGGACTCCAAACAACAGTTTCAGCCCTACATCTGTGTCCAGTTTACAGTTTTCGATGAGGATTACCAGGTCTCTGGACAATATTTATAACAGTTTCAGTTCCAGATCTATGTTCAGTTTACAGCTATACAAGGATTTAGCAGGACTAGGGGCAATGTTTATAACAATTTCATTTCTACATCTGTGCTCAGTTTATAATTATTCGAGAATTAGAAGGACTCCAAACAACAGTTTCAGCCCTACATCTGTGTCCAGTTTACAGTTTTCGATGAGGATTACCAGGGCTCTGGACAATGTTTATAACAGTTTCAGTTCCAGATCTATGTTCAGTTTACAGCTATACAAGGATTTAGCAGGACTAGGGGCAATGTTTATAACAATTTCATTTCTACATCTATGCTCAGTTTATAATTATTCAAGAATTAGAAGGACTCCAAACAATGTTTATAATATTTTCAGTTCTTTGTCTATGTTCAGTTTATACAAGGATTATCAAAGCTCGGGACAATGTTTATAACAGTTTCAGTTCCAGTGTTAAGTTCACAGTTCTACAAGTATTAGCAGGGCTAGTTACAATGTTTATAACAATTTCAGTTCTACATCTATGTTCAAATTTCAAGGCATGTGTTGTAATGAAGAAAACAATTAATATATGCTGGCCTGTGACTTATCATAAATTTTTTAAAACTAATTTCTCAATATCCATCGACTTGATAACGATGAATATCCCTTAGTAGATTCCTGAATGATGTCATGCCTTGGCACATCATTTCACCTATGATACTGTTACAGTTAAAACAAGAAGACCTGTCATGAAATGCACACAAATAGCACGTTGATCTATAATTTATTCTACGCGTTGTGACCATAGTAAGGCTATCAAATTCTGTACATATGGCCTGTGCACAAGCAATGTTTCAGCCAATGACCTCCGGATTACCCGGAGGTCCATTGGCAGAAACATTCCCTGTGTTTGCTATGAGTAACCAGGAGAATCTGCCATGCTTTGGATGACATTCAATATGGCAATTGCACGCAATTCCTACACGCAATTAAGCCAAGATAAGTGCACAGTTTGTGACAGAACTTCTAGTTTTAACTGTACAAGCGATTCTGTGCCGCCTTTACCATCAGTACCAGAAGTTCATGCAATTCCAAGTTGTTCTTGGGATTCTATGATTGAAAAATTAGATGTATAATAATAATAAAATATTATAAAATAAAATAGATGTAAAGAAAGTACCCCCCGTATTTACTCTATGTATTGGGACACTCTATGATTTGGGACACACATTTTTTCCAGAAAACTATATTTTTTTTATGCTCCAAAGTTTGGGACATTCAGGAGATTTGTTTCCAGGTGGCCTGTCGCTAGTAGCAGACTACACTCCTAAAAAAAATTCTTGAGTAACTAAAAATTTTCATTTTTTGCTTCCAAAACATAGCTTATGATCCCTCACTGGAACGAGTGCAATGCGCTCCTTCCAATGAGGGATCATAACCTATGTTTTGGAAGCAAAAAATGAAAATATAAAAAAAAATTGAACGGCGATTTTCGTATTTGGTGATGGAAAACGAATCACACACAACTTTATTCAGCATCAAATCAAGACCAGGCTGTGTTCTTTCCCCATTTTCTAAGAATTGGGACACCTGTGAAAATAATTATTTTTAGCTGTCCCAATACATAGAGTAAATACGTTAACTCCAAAGGTGATATTGAGACTTGAACTGGGTGACTTTTCCCCAAAACCTTGTTGATCGATTCACCCAGGAAGTTTTTTTTTAATGAGTCCACACACCTATTTCTAAATTCCTTGTTCTAAAATATTAACATCAATGAAAAATACGAGAATATTCTCTCACATTTGTAGTATTATAATTATTAAATTTCATCTGTGAGTTAACAATTATTTGATTAAATTATCATGGAAAAGTGGGACTATTTTTTATTTATTTTTGAGTGAATTGGCTAGTACAGGCTTGAAAGAATGATCAGCTGATATTTGTTGTTTTGAAACATGTGTTTGCAGTCAAATTAGGTTGAATATTGCACTGTAAAATTTCACGTAGCATATAATAAAAAGAAAATCTATGCTATTTTAGTGAATATTGGGTACTATCTCATTCGTGTGGACACAAAAATATTAGTTTTCACTCATGCTAGTGCTAGTAAAAAAAAAATGTTCAGGTCCACACTCATGAGATAATTCCCAGTGTTAACTAACCTCTCTGTATTGGAGATTTTGTTGCTTGTGCATGAAGTATGCTGTAGATATAATATCATCCATACTGTAGATTGCTTTATAACAGAGGTTTAGCTGGGAATCAAGTGTTGATATATCCAAAACTTTCAATCAAAGTGGTGTACAAAAATTATAGAGAACCATGTTGGGTTATTTGCCAGTAGAGTAGTATACAAAAATTATATAGATGACGGTGTCTGGTGATTTTTGTTAGCTCTGTCCGACAAGTGTCAGCGGAGGTTTTCTGGTAATGATTTGACCGTCGTCTGTCTGTCATCAATATTTTGTTTGTCCGAGCCATAATTTTTTTAACCACTGAATATTTTTTGACAAAACTTTATATCAATATATATAATCAAAAGACAAGTGTGTCGCAAATTACAATAGTGGTATGTGCCCATGAAGGTCAAGGTCACAAGCCCTATGTTCAGGTGACAGAAAAACTTAGACATTTCACTGTCATTTTTGTCCAGTTCATATAACTTGGTATGATTGACAGATCTTATTTTTACATGGTACAATTGTTGCTCATGGCTCAAAGGTGTGTCATGACTTTTAACCAAGACGGCAGACCTCAAAACTTGGATATTGTATACAGCTCTTGTCCGGTCCATATAACTTGGTATGATTGACTGATTATGGACTCAAATTTAAAGCTAGACATCCATATCAGTAAAATATGTCAAAAATGTTACTGGCAGCTTTGGAATATTGGAAGACTGAGAACTTATCTTAACTAGTCAGCACTTGAAAAACTTGTGCATTCCTTCATCACCTCACAACTAGACTATTGTAATTCAGTGTTAGTGGGGCTGCCGCAGTATTTGATTCAGAAGCTTCAAAAAGTTCAGAATATTGCTGCTAGGATAATTACTGTTACCAAATGCTCTGAACACATAACACCTGTTTTAAGACAATTACATTGGCTTCCAGTTAAACAGAGAATCAATTTCAAAATATTGATTTTAGTATTCAAATGTATCCACAAACTGGCTCCAGTTTACCTGCAAGAGCTCTTCACTGTATACACTTCATCACGCAGTCTGAGATCTAAAGATCAAATTCAACTAGTCATACCTTTTAGCAGATCTAATATGGCTAATGATCGTGTCTTCTCCATCGTGGGTCCAAGATTGTGGAATGTGTTGCCTATTAGTGTCAGAAATTCAGAAACTATCAACATCTTCAAAAGAAATCTTAAAACTTTCCTATTTACTGAAGCATTCTTCTGAACCTCCCTAGAGGAAACTGACACATGTGACTCTTTTTTTTCAGAAAAGTGTATTTTATTTCTGTGAAGCATTTTAGGGCACTCTTCGTGGTTTTACGCTTTTACAAAATCAATTATTATTATTATTGACAGATATCCTGCACACTTGATACAGTTATTGCTCATGACTCAAAGGTGTGTCGCGACTTTGATCGCAGGTCATATCATCAAGATCTAGGTCAGAGACAGCAAAACTTGGATATTGTTATATAGCTCTTGTCCAGTTCATATAACTTGGTGTGATTGACAGATTGCATTCATACTTTGTACAATTATTGCTCATGACTCAAAGGTGTGTCGCGACTTTGATCCCAGCTCATATCATCAAGGCAAGATCACAGACAGCCCTTGTATGGCCCATATAATGTGGTATGATTGACAGATCTTATGTATACTTGGTACAATTATTACTCATGACACAAAGGTGTGCCATGAGTTTGATCCAAGGTCATATCATCAAGGTCAAAGTCCCAGACAACAAAACTTTGATATTGGTATACAGCTATAAATGATAATCATATATATAATATATGTAAGAGTATCTCTCTCGATTATCCATCGAAAGAATATCAAAATATGATCTGAGAAGTTACGCACCAACTGAGAAGCCTATTTCTGAGATTTAAGAGCCAGGTCCTGATGTTTCAGAACCAAATACGCAATGGCGCATGCCCAGGTCGGTCCCTGGGTTAGACAGGTCACTAGCTGAACCACTGCAAAACATTTTAGTGATTTAATTGCTGTACACCTGGAAAAAAATATTGTGTATTACAAATATGAAATAAGGCCTAAAAAAGTAAAAAATCTGTTTCTCAGGCCCTCCAGCATGGTCCTTTTTGCTGCCACATGCTCTATTTTTATAACAAATGCAAACTTAAACAAAGTTAAAATTAAATGCAGGGACCGATCAGGACTATTTAAAATACGCTCTTGCCTCGGAGCCTATTTTTTCAATTCATGCACCAGATTTCAATTTACGGAGTCACACTGCTGTTTGTAACACACACTGCAAGAATGTAATAGCTCTCATCATTTTCATTTAGTACACTATAGCAAATATTAATCTTCACTGTGGTTTCTGATCAAGTCTTGATCTGAGAAGTTACGCGCCAACTGAGAAGAACCAAATACGCACTGGCGCATGCCCAGGTCGGTCCCTGAGATGGTTTATGTCTGATATTTTACCCAAGTTAATAAAATTGATAAATGTGTCCCTTGAGAGCAGTAAAAAGCATTGCAAAGTCTTGTTGTTGCACTCAAGGGTTGAAATACACCACCACTCATGCTATTCTATACGTGGGCCTAAAACATAAACACTCAAGGGATGAAATACACCACTACTCATGCTATTCTGTATGTGGACCTAAAACATAAAACAAACCAAGAACATGAAATATTTTTATACTGAACCAATGACCCAGACATAGCTGGTGCTAACTCTTAAAAATCTAGGGCCAAACACAAATTTTGCCCCCCAATCCCCAAAATGTGCATCTAAAACCAAAAGAAATCATGTCCTAAAGGACCTCCATACTTTGCCCCTACTGCGCATGCGCAGTGTCAAGGACGTTCCGAAATTGGCGCCAATCATCATTCTTTGTTTGGCCCTTCATCAGTTAACATCTCACTGATCTTTGTGCTTGTAAATCTCAGTTTAAATGATGCCAGACACATAAATATTGGAGAAATGGTGATTCTAAGGAGGATAGAGAAGGAGGAGAGGAAAAAGGAGTGACAGAAAATATTCAGGGCTGTAACTTAAAATTTTGTAATGAAATTATGTTAAGTTGCCTATTTTCGAGGCATGGGCCTGTTGTTGTCATTCTTGCTTTGAAGTTGCACTGCTTATTCAGTGTTTCCTCTCTCCTTATCCTGTAAGTCCCCCCTTGCTATTCTCCCATGCTTTTGGCATATTTTTGAGTAAGATTACTACTAAAATTTCTTGGGAGAATTAGCTTGGTTACAGAATGTATTCTGTTATTTTCCCCATGTTTACGTTCTCACCCATGGGTGTTTAGACGTTGTGTTCTGCATCTACCATCTGATGTTCTGCAGATTCTTCTCTGGAAGTCTCTGTTTTGCATCAGATAGTGTGTATTGTTGATAACTGATTTCGGGCCAGTATTGTCAGTGCCTGGAGTCATGTTTTCTGGTGTTTATACACTTCTTGTTTACATTGGCAACAGTCTCTTTTGAGGGGGGCTTTTTGCCTTTGGAGTAGTGTACTCATTACTAGATACATTATTATTATCCGTAAGTGTTGCATTAATTATTTAAAATAATTTTTAAATTTTTGACCACACTTACCCTTGGGATCCATTGGGGCTCAACGTTGCTTTTCAGAAACTTGGGCTTCACTGAAAAAATATTTTTCAAAAATTATTTTGAATTTCAATTGCTTTTTTCAATGTTAATGGATCATGTTATTATGTATCTTTGTGTTTAGGGGTTTGTGCGAGTACTAGGACTTGTTGTTGTCTTTTCACAATGAAAGGTTATTGTTCAAATTGTAATAGGAAGAAATCTTCCTCTGACTTTCATGATCATTGTATTAATTGTAGTCAGTGTACTCGCACTAACTCCTGTTCAATATGTCAATATTGGGATGACAAACATTGGAAACGTGTGTCACGGTATGTTGTTAGTGGAGAAAGGGCTATGCCGGTCCTTTCTTCGCAGGGTCACTCTAGTCTATCAGTTTCTATTTCAGAGGAACAAGAACAGGGTGATGTTTCCATGTTATCTTCCAAGAGTGCGCTTCCGTCGTCACAATTGAATGCAGAGCTAGCGGCAAAAGTGCTCATGGAGATACGACAGTTGCCTAAGTGGTCCCGAGTAGGATCGACGGCGCTGTCGTCCGCTAGCTCGCCCGGTGTAGCGTCCATTCACCGAATGGTTCAGCAGCCGGGTTCGTCCGTTGCGGTCCAGGAGGAAATGTTGGGTGATGCGAGCACTATAAACGTACAAGGTGCACACCCAGTGACGGCGGATGATAGGAGAGATTGGAGGAAGCCTTCTAGTCCGGTTCCTAGCTCGTCCAGGTCCAGCCGGGCCGCGAGCGAGAGAGACCCCTCTCTCGTACAACAACATCAGGGACCTGATGTTGTGGTACAAAATGTGTCGCAAGCGGAGCACACGTCCGTCGCTCGGGACGCTCCGTTGTATAGGCAGTCCGCGGAGACTGCTCAGGCTTCCTCATCCTCTCACCAGTGCACACGACCGCACCTTGGCTACGTGGCCGTGGATATTCTACCAGCTTCACCGATAAGGGATTCTTCGGCAACCAGGTCATGCCATCCGGTAGCTAGGGACACGAGGCCCGTAGACTCCGGACGTTCGCATAGGAAGAGTATGCGGGAGTCAGTTGATGCGGAGCTTCCCGCGGCTAAGCAGCGAAAGACCGCTACTCCGCAGGCCTCGATGACGGACGTGCTTGCTCAGATAGCACAAATTATCGCAGCATCCCAGCAATCGACAGAATTGTGTCGGATCGGGAATTATCCGACGGCGCTGGGTCAGTACGCTCCGCCGAAGCATCGGGTGCGGACGACCGGGAGCATCATGAGGTCCGACCAGATGGTGAAAGGGATACGGATGACTTGGAGCTATCCCTTTCGGAACAACACAAAGCTGCCGTGGATTTCATCCGGCACTTCCTTCCTCAGGTTGTTCCGTTCCGTCGGGCCAGACTGCTGCGGTACCGGACAAGAGACTGATAGCATCATTGGACACTGAATTCTTCGAGCGGTTCAGAGACATCGTCCCTGAGTTTCCGTCTCAGTCCAATAATGTCACAAGAACATTTGAATTATTGAACGACGCTATATTCAAGCTTGCTTCCAAAACAGGCAAAGCTGGTTTCTTGTCCTCCAATGCTCTTAACCTGCCTTTCATTAATGCAAGGAATAAATTCGATATGGCAGGACAGGGTATTCCGAGAGTTCCTCTGCATCTTGACGACGAGGCGGAAGACTTAGAATTGTCATTACCGTCGTCTATGACCGTTCCAACCGCGATGTTGGATACGACAATCACGTCTAACAGGGCCAGTTTAGACGCTTTATCTTACGCAGACCACCTTACAAAGGCGTTATCACTGCGTCTTCAAGGGAAAGAATTCCAGGATATACAATCCTCTTTAAGACTTCTTTCAAGGGCAGTGGCTTATTCCATGTATAACTCCGCCCTCTCAGTGGCAAACCTGGAGTCGGTTAGACGTGACGCAGCCCTAGCTACATCCACACGCATGGATAGTAAGGTGAAGAACTCTCTCAGAGTCGCTTCGGTCTCCGGAGAACTTCTATTCGACGGCAAGCTTTCTGCAATCTACGATAAAATTACTAAGAAAGCTTCGGATTCTCTGCTGTTTAAATCCGCTTCCAAAAAGTCGGATACGGCAGATAAAAATAAGACAGGCACTTCTGGGACTAATGCGCCCAAGAAAGGTTCCTATAGAGGTTCCGGTGCATCCTCTTGGTCTTATTCAAGAGACCGTCAAGGCAGCGACTCACGTGCGGGACGTCCTTCGGGCCGGGACAATCGGTCGGTCGCCCCGAGGTCGACGGGAAGGTTGTCAAGTTTTTCAGAAGAGTGGGTGTCGATTACGGACGACCCTTGGGTGAGAGGGGTGATTTCGGAAGGTCTAAGAATATCCTTCAAACGAAAGCCTCCTTTAACTCGAAGTCCAAAATGGACTCAACTTCCGTCAAATCCGCAGAAAAGAGACGCTCTGTTATCGGAGGTGCAGTCTCTTTTAATGAAGAACGCGGTAGAGGTCGTAGAAGACCAGGAAACACCGGGATTCTACAGCCATCTGTTTCTGGTTCCGAAACCAGATGGCTCGTTCCGTCCAGTCATAGATTTGAGCTGGATAAACAAGCTGATCGTCGCTCCGAAATTCTATATGGAGACAATTCGGTCGGTCAGAGCGAGTATTCGGGTGAACGATTATGCTACAAGCATAGATCTCAAAGATGCATACTTTCATGTCATGGTACATCCGACATTCAGAAAGTATCTACGCTTCACAGTCCTAGGAGTGGTGTATCAATTCCGGGCGATGTGCTTCGGATTGAACCTAGCACCCTGGGCTTTCACTCGGGTAATGAACTCGGTAATGATGTATTTCCGAGCTCATTCGTCTGCGGTAACGTCGGCCTACCTGGACGACATTCTTCAGAGGTACGGCAACGAGTTAACGCTTCAGAACGATGTGCAGAATCTGCTTCTATTGCTCCGACGTCTCGGTTTTGTTATAAACGAGGAGAAGTCGGATCTGATGCCGTCCAAGTCATTCACTCATCTGGGCATGAGCTTCGAGACGCACAACAATCTCGTTCATCTGCCGTTAACCAGAGCGAAATTAGTCAGTTGTTACGCTCGCTATTGTCTTCATGCAGACAAAGTCACAGCGAGGGAGTTCATGAGACTGATAGGTCTGTGCGGAGCCGCCGCGGATCTCATTCCGATGGGGCGGTTACGCACTCGTCCTCTCCAAATTTTCTTAACTCAGAATTGGAGTGTGAAGATTCATTCGCTCGACATAGACATTCTCTTGTCAGATCAAGTGAAACAAGAGATTCAGACTTGGGCAAACATTCAGTGGTTAACTCAGGGAGTTCCGCTGCAGTTGCCGGATCCGAGTTTTACCATTATGACGGATGCCAGTCAAACAGGTTGGGGTGCATCATTGATCCCAACAGATTCGAGATGCCAGGGTCTTTGGGATCCACAGTTCCTAAGCAAGCCTGGCTTGCGTTACGTCATTGGATGGACATTATTCACAAAGCTCATGTCCAAATCCTGTCCGACAATACAACAGTAGTGGTGTATATACGGGACCAGGGAGGCACTCATTCCGTTCCGTTATTCAATCTAACGGAGAGAATCCTTCTGTTTGCTCTAGAACATCAAGTTCTACTTTCGGTCCGTCATATACCGGGTCGTCTGAATGTACTAGCAGACTCCCTTTCACGGAAGGGTCGCTTGTTGCCGTCGGAGTGGACTCTCAACAAACAAGTATTCAATCAGATTTGCTACCAGTGGGAACGGCCAATGATAGACTTATTTGCGACACATCTCAACAATCAGTTGCAGACGTATGTGTCACCATGTCCGGATCCAAGAGAATTTGCAGTAGACGCTCTGTCGATTCCTTGGGACGGAATGATAGGATATGCGTATCCTCCAGCGCCTTTGATTCAGCAAGTATTGCTAAAGATAAAACAATCTCAATGCAAGATTCTGTTGGTAGCATCTCTGTCTCCACCGAGACTGTGGATAAATCTACTCAGGTGTCTGTTGTGGGACCTACCGCGAAAGCTTCCTCCACGGGAGGATCTTCTTTCGCAGGGGAAACCGCATCGACTTCATCACAACCCGCAAGGTCTCAACCTTCACGTTTTTCCGTTGTGCGGTCCTTCTTGCATGGCAAGCACTTTACAGGACGAGCAGTGGACGTGATTTCTAACTGTAGGAGGACCTCCTCTTCGCTAAACTATGCGGCTAAGTGGAAGGTTTTTCGTCGTTGGTGTAGGGATCATTCTGTTGATATTTTTGATCCCTCCATACCAGACATTGCAAACTTTCTTGTATACTTGTTTGACGAAATCAAACTGCAGCCTGTTACTATTAAGGGTTATAGGTCTATGTTATCTGATACCTATGCACACCACGATAGTTTACAAATTAGATCTAATGTCTCTTTATCTAAGTTAGTTAGAAACTTCTCGATAAATAGACCCAGAACTCTTAGATTAATTCCTAAGTGGAATTTAGCTTGGGTTCTTCTTAAACTAAAGGTAAAGCAATTTGAGCCTCTTGGGACAGTAGATTTCAAATTCTTGTCTTATAAGACAGCTTTTCTCTTAGCTTTATCTTCTGCTAGAAGAGTCAGTGAGCTTCATGCACTATCGGTGGACGATTCTCACTATCGTAGTGTCGGGAACACTATCACCTTCACTACTAATGTTGGATTTTTAGCTAAGAATCAGGCTCCTAATAAATATCCGGAACCTATTGTTATTAAGGCTCTTCCGTCTTCAGATGGGTGTAGGCCTTTACTCTGTCCTGTTAGAGCTTTACGCCTTTATAAACAGAGATTTCAGTTTATCAGAAAGGGACGGAAACGTTTCTTTCTGTCTTTGATGCCTAATAGAAAGGACATTTCGGTCCATTCTATTGCTAGATGGATTCAATTAACTATCCGTACTGCTTATGAAAATTGATCTTCTTCCCAGCAGTCTGTGCTTAAGATTTCGGCTCATGAAGTAAGAGCTCTTTCTACATCTTGGGCTTAGGCAAATAGTGTGGCTATTACAGATTTAATGAAGGCTGCTTATTGGTTTCAGCCATCCACATTCACAAATTTTTATCTCAGAAATATTGAGTCCATTTCTGGAGACCTGCATTGTTTAGGTCCGTTATCTGTTGCTCAGAATGTCGTCCACTAAACAGTTGCAACTATAGTTATGCAGGCTTTCTGTTCCGGCAGTGACTCCGTCCTGCTGCCCTCTTCCTCTTCGCTCTGGGCTATTTGACCCAGGGCAAGGGGAAGGGGGGGGGGGGGGGGAAGGTGTTCCCTTAGGTCACCTGCTTTATAGTGAAAAGCAAGGGAATTCCTCCTCAGGAGTCAGTAATTCTGAATCGTTTCCGGGATGGTTTTAAAGTGTAATATTAATGTTAAAAATTCATTCATGTCATATTTTTAAAGTGTAGCTCGGTGTGAAGCATTTGTATATGTCAAGTGTCAAACGGGCGTTAATATACAATCCTCGGACACTTTTAAAGAATATAAAGAGTCTCAATTCTCTGGACTAACTTTATTTATTGGCTTACTTTAAAAATAATTAGTATAATGGGTTATACTGGATGTTAATAGAGAACATGAATGTTATTGTGATCAGTTATGAAAGGGTATTGTATCTTTCTAATTTATCATAAAATAAGAAAGATACATGTAAAGCCTAATACTCCTTTTCTCCTTGAGGGGTTCACTCTATATTATATAGTTGAGCTTATTGGATTTTCCTCTATGTCCTAGGCCCTCCAGCCTTTTTACTATTCAGCTATGTCTGGGTCATTGGTACAGTATAAAAATGTTAAAAAATTTATAGTAATTTATATATTTTTTATACTTACCAATGACCCAGACGGGGATGGCCCTCCCAGGAGTTGGGAACTCATACCTCCCCGCTGAGTACATAGCGCTGACCAGGCACTGCCAGTAAGAATGATGATTGGCGCCAATTTCGGAACGTCCTTGACACTGCGCATGCGCAGTAGGGGCAAAGTATGGAGGTCCTTTAGGACATGATTTCTTTTGGTTTTAGATGCAAATTTTGGGGATTGGGGGGCAAAATTTGTGTTTGGCCCTAGATTTTTAAGAGTTAGCACCAGCTATGTCTGGGTCATTGGTAAGTATAAAAAATATATAAATTACTATAAATTTTTTAACATTTTCATGGCAAAGAAATAAGTGCCAAAATAAAATAAAAAAACGCCTGCCCACATGCAATTTTACAAAACAATTACCTGAGAAACAGATCTACTTTGACACGTGAACACTACATTTATTTTTTACCAGGTGTATATGTAGTATGAAGATGTGTGTGTTGAATGTTGATGCATGTTTTGTGATATTTGATGGAAATGTTATGCTAGCTTCATCACTATCACTCCAGTAATTGTAGTGCTTTTATCAACAGCCTCGTCCTTGTAGTTTTGAAAATCACAGTTCGGTGAGCTATGTATGCCCTCCTGGAATAAGGTTCAGGAAGATAACGGGTGACTAATGACATCCTGGAATAATAGTGTAGAAGAAATTGGTGACTAAAGCCTTCCTGGAATAAGGTTCAGGAAGACATCAGTGACGAAATTCCTCCTGGAATGAGGTCCAGGAAGACATCAGTGACGAACATCCTCCTGGAATGATGTTCAGGAATCCAATTTCCGCAATAGTTCTTTGTTTATTTCATGGGTTTTTCTTTCTAACCTTTTCCTGGGAGTTATTTATCTTTTAAGGCCTTATCCTGGGACCTTTTATATTTTAACTGGTAGAATTCTAAATTATTTTTCAATGGTGATTTTGTAACATGACTATTTTTTTCAAAGATACAATGCTACCAGTAAGGGGAGCTTTAGTTGAACAAGATTTTGTTCATCATTAAGTCTTTTGCTACTATTTATTTGCTTGTTGGTACTCTCCAATAAATAATAACAAAACAATTTTTATAGGAACATTTCTTTGTCCACTGCTGCACAAATGACAAGCTAATGTACAAAGTGTAAAGCCACCAAAGTGGCTCTCAGTACTTTTCAGTAGAGCCCTGTTAAGCCATTTATCATTGCAGCTGTTAATCTTTTAATTATAAGGCATATAACCTTGGGGCTATTAATCTTTTAATTATAAGGCATATAACCTAGGAGCTATTAATCTTTTAATTATAAGGCATATAACCTTGGAACTAATAATCTTTTAATTATAAGGCATATAACCTAGGAGGCATATAACCTAGGAGCTATTAATCTTTTAATTATAAGGCATATAACCTAGGAGCTATTAATCTTTTAATTATAAGGCATATAACCTAGGAGCTATTAATCTTTTAATTATAAGGCATATAACCTAGGAGCTATTAATCTTTTAATTATAAGGCATATAACCTAGGAGCTATTAATCTTTTAATTATAAGGCATATAACCTTGGAGCTAATAATCTTTTAATTATAAGGCATATAACCTAGGAGCTATTAATCTTTTAATTATAAGGCATATAACGTAGGAGCTATCAATCTTTTAATTATAAGGCATATAACCATGGAGCTATTAATCTTTTAATTATAAGGCATATGACCTAGGAGCTATTAATCTTTTAATTATAAAGCATATAACCTTGGGGCTATTAATCTTTTAATTATAAGGCATATAACCTAGGAGCTATTAATCTTTTAATTATAAGGCATATAACCTAGGAGCTATTAATCTTTAGCTCACTTGAAGCTCAAGGGGGTCTTAAGTGATCACTGTCTGTCTGTCTGTCTGTCTGTCTGTCTGTCTGTCTGTCTGTCTGTCTGTCTGTCTGTCTGTCATAAACATTACATTATGGACTTCTCATAAACCACTGAGCCAAATTGAACCAAACTTGATGTGCATGTTCCTTATCATATGTCAATTCTAGTTTGTTAAAATAAAGTTGCCATGTTCCTCTAACACAAATCATTTGCAATAACCAGGCCTGGCATTTTCAGGAGAGCGATTTATTCGCTCGCCTACTGCTCGCCTTAAAAAAATTAAGGAGGGCGAAAACTAGCCCTCCTGGCTTTAAAGAATAAAATTATACCATAGCAGCCTATTCCTAAAACCCACATCTTTTAAGATCTCTGTTACATGTATGTTAGTGGTCTCTGTAAGACGACCACACTGCCCCTTCCACTTCTCCAGGCCTTGCCAAGGCCCAGAGGTGTGGGAGCGGCAGTGTAGCCATCTCACTGAGACTACTTTGTTAGCAGTACCAAAATAAAATGTACAAAGCCCACTTGGCAGAATTCATTAACAGTAAAACTTCATTTTGCAATTTTAGCTTTTGTAAGCTTGAGGAGAGCTAATCGGTCGCTTAGGCCATGCGAGGGGAGGAAGTTTTAGCCCTCCTGCATTTTTAAGAATGCCAGGCCTGAATAACATACATAACACCCCCAGAACACAGGTAGTTTAGAGTTATGGTGTAGAAAATATTAGATATAGGTCATTTGAATTGGATATAATGTTTTATTCCTATTATAATCCCCTCTAGAAGCGATTGGAGGTATCCTGGATTACATGCATCCGTCCATCTGTCAGTCCATCTGTCTGTCCATCCAGATCCTTATGTTAGAGAGTGGTTGGATTTCAATGAAATTTGGTATGCAGCGAGGTGGTATGCAATGGTGGGGGTATGCGCTTGTTAATTTTAACTGGGCCCAGCTCTTGTTAATTTCAACTTCCTGGCAATGTTTACCAGGGCTCAGAATGCTGGCATGTTTGGGAGGGAATGGGGCAGTATAAATGTTCCCTGTGTGATAATGGCCACTAACACAGAAGCTCTGCTTGTGTAATTCATCTTGTATAGGGGAGACGAGAGATGTGAAAACCCTCTAAATTCATCTTGTATAGCATAGACGAGAGATGTGAAAACATTCTAAATTCATCTTGTATAGGGGAGACGAGAGATGTGAAAACACTCTAAATTCATCTTGTATAGCGTAGATGAGAGATGTGAAAACCCACTAAATTCATCTTGAAAAGGGGAGATGAGAGATGTGAAAACTCTCTAAATTCATCTTGAAAAGGGGAGATGAGAGATGTGAAAACTCTCTAAATTCATCTTGTATAGGGGAGACGAGAGATGTGAAAACATTCTAAATTCATCTTGTATAGGGGAGACCAAAGATAGGGATATGAAAATACTCTATATATATCATGTATAGGGGGGACCACAGATGCTTAATCCTCAGAATTCATCATGTACACAGGAGATGAGACATGTGAAAACCCACCAAAAATTATCATGTATTAGGGAGACGAGAGATGTGAAAACCCTCTAAATTCATCTTGTATAGGGCAGACGAGAGATGTGAAATCCATCTAAAGGGGAGACCACAGATGGGGTATGGGAAAACACTCTATATATAGATATCATGTATAAGGGGAGCCCACAGGTGCTTAATCCTTGGAATTCATCATGTACACACGGGAGATAAGAGATGTGAAAACCCTCTAAATTCATCTTGTATAGAGGAGATGTGAAACTCTCTAAATTTATCATGTACAGTACATGGAGAGTGTATTATCACTAAATTACCCACAGAGTGGAGATTTCACCCAAGCAATAATTGCAAATTGTTGCAAAGCATAACCAGCAACAGCAGAGTTTCAGCCAATGGACCTCTGGGTTTAACCCGGAGGTCCATTGGCTGAAACATTGCTTGTGTTTTTTGTCGATATGTACAACATTTGAAAGTTATAGATTGGGTGATAACCCCACTCCGTGGGTGATTTAGTTACAATCCACTCTCCACGTAATGTATAGGGGAGACGAGAGATGTGAAATACATCTAAAGGTGAGACCACCGATGGGGATGGGAAAACACTCTCTCTATATATATATCATGTATAGGGGGAGCCCACAGATGCTTAATTTTTGGAATTCATCATGTACACAGAAGATGAAAGATGTGAAAACCCTCTTTATTCATATGGGAGGAGACCACATTTGTTCACCAAGCATAGCTGGAGGTCATAGATGGGGATAGGTTGAAGATTAATGATCCTTTTCATTGGATTTGTTTTATGAATATAAATTTTATTGTGTATTTTAAAAATCTTGTGATGGCTATTACTTACAGAAACACTGGCAGAATCCTATAGAATGTTTATCTCTGACACTAGAAGAAGTCATACATATCCGATCTGTATTAACGAAAGCTGAACTAGAATCTCTCATTAGTAGACACGAGCTGTACAATCTCGTTAGCAAAGGAAAGGTAAGTAACTCTAATAGTAAATATGTATGAAATATGATTTCCTTTCCCACAATTCCATATTATCAAGCTCAGCAGATATGTTTTTGAACTCGGCTGATTTGATGCCAATCTTGGCCGATATGAACCAAGCTGGAGTTATCCCCCATGAAGCATTACTAGGCATAGCCATTATGTTTACAGCGAAGTCGTTCAACTTTATTTGTCGAAAGCAGTCAGTGAAGAAAGAATCTAGAGAGTTGTACAGAAAGAATCGAAAGAGTTGTACAGAAAGAATGTAGAGAGTTGTTCAGAAAGAATCTAGAGAGTTGTACAGAAAGAATCTAGTGAAAGAATCTAGAGAGTTGTACTGAAAGAATCTAGAGAGTTGTATAGAAAGAATCTAGAGAGTTGTACTGAAAGAATCTAGAGAGTTGTATAGAAAGAATCTAGAGAGTTGTATAGAAAGAATCTAGAGAGTTGTATAGAGAGAATCTAGTGAAAGAATCTAGAGAGTTGTACAGAAAGAATCTAGAGAGTTGTATAGAAAGAATCTAGAGAGTTGTACAGAAAGAATCTAGAGAGTTGTACAGAAAGAATCTAGTGAAAGAATCTAGAGAGTTGTACTGAAAGAATGTAGAGAGTTGTACAGAAAGAATCTAGAGAGTTGTATAGAAAGAATCTAGAGAGTTGTATAGAAAGAATCTAGAGAGTTGTACAGAAAGAATCTAGTGAAAGAATCTAGAGAGTTGTACAGAAAGAATCTAGAGAGTTGTACAGAAAGAATCTAGTGAAAGAATCTAGAGAGTTGTACTGAAAGAATGTAGAGAGTTGTACAGAAAGAATCTAGAGAGTTGTATAGAAAGAATCTAGAGAGTTGTACTGAAAGAATGTAGAGAGTTGTACAGAAAGAATCTAGTGAAAGAATGTAGAGAGTTGTACTGAAAGAATCTAGAGAGTTGTATAGAAAGAATCTAGAGAGTTGTACAGAAAGAATCTAGAGAGTTGTACAGAAAGAATCTAGTGAAAGAATCTAGAGAGTTGTACTGAAAGAATGTAGAGAGTTGTACAGAAAGAATCTAGAGAGTTGTATAGAAAGAATCTAGAGAGTTGTATAGAAAGAATCTAGAGAGTTGTACAGAAAGAATCTAGAGAGTTGTATAGAAAGAATCTAGAGAGTTGTATAGAAAGAATCTAGAGAGTTGTACAGAAAGAATCTAGAGAGTTGTTCAGAAAGAATCTAGAGAGTTGTACAGAAAGAATCTAGTGAAAGAATCTAGAGAGTTGTACTGAAAGAATGTAGAGAGTTGTACAGAAAGAATCTAGAGAGTTGTACTGAAAGAATCTAGAGAGTTGTACAGAAAGAATCTAGAGAGTTGTATAGAAAGAATCTAGAGAGTTGTACAGAAAGAATCTAGAGAGTTGTACTGAAAGAATCTAGAGAGTTGTATAGAAAGAATCTAGAGAGTTGTACAGAAAGAATCTAGAGAGTTGTATAGAAAGAATCTAGAGAGTTGTACAGAAAGAATCTAGAGAGTTGTATAGAAAGAATCTAGAGAGTTGTATAGAAAGAATCTAGAGAGTTGTACAGAAAGAATCTAGAGAGTTGTATAGAAAGAATCTAGAGAGTTGTACAGAAAGAATCTAGAGAGTTGTATAGAAAGAATCTAGAGAGTTGTATAGAAAGAATCTAGAGAGTTGTACAGAAAGAATCTAGAGAGTTGTATAGAAAGAATCTAGAGAGTTGTACAGAATGAATCTAGAGAGTTGTATAGAAAGAATCTAGAGAGTTGTACAGAATGAATCTAGAGAGTTGTATAGAAAGAATCTAGAGAGTTGTACAGAAAGAATCTAGAGAGTTGTACAGAAAGAATCTAGAGAGTTGTATAGAAAGAATCTAGAGAGTTGTACAGAAAGAATCTAGAGAGTTGTACAGAAAGAATCTAGAGGGTTTTACACTAGAGAGGTGTACAGAAAGAATGTAGAGAGTTGTACAGAAAGAATCTAGAGGGTTTTACACTAGAGAGGTGTACAGAAAGAATGTAGAGAGTTGTACAGAAAGAATCTAGAGGGTTTTACACTAGAGAGTTGTACAGAAAGAATCTAGAGAGTTGTACAGAAAGAATCTAGAGGGTTTTACACTAGAGAGGTGTACAGAAAGAATGTAGAGAGTTGTACAGGAAGAATCTAGAGAGTTTTACACTAGAGAGTTGTACAGAAAGAATTGGAGAGTTGTACCGAAAAAATCTAGAGAGTTGTACAGAAAAAATCTAGAGAGTTGTACAGAAGAATCTAGAGAGTTGTACAGAAAGAATCTAGAGAGTTTTACACTAGAGAGTTGTACAGAAAGAATCTAGAGAGTTGTACAGGAAGAATCTAGAGAGTTTTACACTAGAGAGGTGTACAGAAAGAATCTAGAGAGTTGTACAGGAAGAATCTAGAGAGTTTTACACTAGAGAGGTGTACAGAAAGAATCTAGAGAGTTGTACAGGAAGAGTCTAGAGAGTTTTACACTAGAGAGTTGTACAGAAAGAATCTAGAGAGTTGTACAGGAAGAATCTAGAGAGTTTTACACTAGAGAGTTGTACAGAAAGAATCTAGAGAGTTGTACAGAAAGAATCTAGAGAGTTTTACACTAGAGAGTTGTACAGGAAGAATCTAGAGAGTTTTACACTAGAGAGGTGTACAGAAAGAATCTAGAGAGTTGTACAGGAAGAATCTAGAGAGTTTTACACTAGAGAGGTGTACAGAAAGAATCTAGAGAGTTGTACAGGAAGAATCTAGAGAGTTTTACACTAGAGAGTTGTACAGAAAGAATCTAGAGAGTTGTACAGAAGAATCTAGAGAGTTGTACAGAAAGAATCTAGAGAGTTTTACACTAGAGAGGTGTACAGAAAGAATCTAGAGAGTTGTACAGGAAGAATCTAGAGAGTTTTACACTAGAGAGGTGTACAGAAAGAATCTAGAGAGTTTTACACTAGAGAGTTGTACAGAAAGAATCTAGAGAGTTGTACAGAAAGAATCTAGAGAGTTGTACAGAAAGAATCTAGAGAGTTTTACACTAGAGAGTTGTACAGGAAGAATCTAGAGAGTTTTACACTAGAGAGGTGTACAGAAAGAATCTGGTGAGTTGTACAGGAAGAATCTAGAGAGTTTTACACTAGAGAGGTGTACAGAAAGAATCTAGAGAGTTGTACAGGAAGAATCTAGAGAGTTGTACAGGAAGAATCTAGAGAGTTTTACACTAGAGAGGTGTACAGAAAGAATCTAGAGAGTTGTACAGGAAGAATCTAGAAAGTTTTACACTAGAGAGGGTGTACAGAAAGAATCTAGAGAGTTGTACAGGAAGAATCTAGAGAGTTTTACACTAGAGAGGTGTACAGAAAGAATCTAGAGAGTTGTACAGAAAGAATCTAGAGAGTTTTACAGAAAATTCATCACAAACTAAAATTCAGAGTCATAAGCAGTGATTCATCAAAGTGGGAGAAAAGGCAGTTTGGCTGTCCAAATATCTCAGCTTTTCCATTGGGTAAGCGGAGACATTCAGAGAGCTGAACTGGGAGTAGGAAACTTCAGACTTTGTGAAAAGAATGAGAAACAATAGCACTCTCAGAGAACTGTAATAGATCTAGAGAATTTCTGTAATTTTGTGTTTTGGTTTAATAAAGAGGTTATTACTTTGTTAGCTCACCTGACTGAAAGTCAGGGTGAGCTATTCTGATCACTTTTCGTCCGGCGTTCGTCGTGAAGGTGGTATTTGGGCTTTTTCTCCCAAACCACTGGCCGCATATTAATGAAATTTCATGTGAGAAGGGGTTGCGTCTGCGGACTTTGATTTTTTGTCAAATTAGGTTTCAGCTCACATTGAGCAGAGGGATGGGGCAAAAATGCTCCAATTCTTAAAAAATCTTCTTTTCAAGAACCAGCAATAGCAGAGACTTGATATTTGGTATGCAGCTTCCTTTTGAGGTGTAGACTCAAGTTTGTTCAAGAGAAGTTGGAGGGGCTATATTTGCCTTCGTTATGGGAGGGGCAAAAATTTTGGCCCCCGCCCCAAATTCCTATTTTCCAAACCGCAAGGCCGATTTGAACCAAATTTTACATGAGTGCTTATTGGGTCATAAGTACCTAATTTATGCCGAAATTTTTTTCCCCATAGCCCCGTGGGAACCACAGGAGCTAAAAATAGAAAAAAATGAAAACGCCCATATCTCCAAAACTACACGGCACTGAGAATTCTTATTTGTTGTGAAGCTTCCTTAGGACCAACAGAATGGAATGATCAAAAAAAATTGCCATCGGTTTTATGATGGGGTAGTTTTTGAGGACTTTGAAAAAGTGCTGAGTCAGCATTTTTTAACACTGTGGGTAATGGGAAAAACATAAGACTACTTTTCTCTGAAAGCACTGCTCCAAAAGCTTTAAAATTTCACATATAAGATCTTTGGAAGATTGTTTCACATGTTTATTGAAATGAATTGCCTGCGTGGATATTTGGGCTCTCTATGGGAGCCCAAATGTTTAAATTAGTGCAGGATGATGAGTATTTTTGAAAAATCTTCTTCTTGAGATCTAGCAACAAGAATGTTTTGATATTTGGTATGCAGCATCCTTAGGGGGGTGAGATTCAAGTTTGTTGAAGCCAAATCCCTGGGTTCATATTTAGGCTGAAAATTTGGGGTCCCGTTGCGGACTTCGAAATTTTGGACCAAAATCGGAAAAATTTTTTTTTGTTTTTTCTGTGTTTCGGTCAATTTTAAGACAAAAAAAAAAAAAAAAAATTTTTCCCCTGAAAATTTGGGGTGCGGGTGGGACTTAGAAAATTTTGGACCGAAATCGGAAAAAAAAATTTTTTGTTTTTTTCTGCGTTTTGGTCAATTTTAAGACAAAAAAAAGATTTTTTTTTTTTTCCCCTGAAAATTTGGGGTCCGGGTGGGACTTAGAAAATTTTGGACCAAAATCGGAAAAAAATTTCTTTTGTTTTTTTCTGCGTTTTGGTCAATTTTAAGACAAAAAAAAAATTTATTTTTTTTTACCCTGAAAATTTGGGGTCTGGGTGGGACTTAGAAAATTTTGGATGAAAATCAGAAAAAAATTTTTTTTTTGTTTTTTATGCATTTCTGTCAATTTTAAGACAAAAAAATTTTATTTTTTTTTCCCCTGAAAATTTTGGGTCCTGGTGGGACTTAGAAAATTTTGGACCAAAATCAGAAAAAAATTTCTTTTGTTTTTTTCTGCGCGTTGGTCAATTTTAAGACAAAAAAAAAATTTTTTTTTTTTTACCCTGAAAATTTGGGGTCTGGGTGGGACTTCGAAAATTTTGGATGAAAATCCGAAAAAAAATTTTTTTGTTTTTTATGCATTTCTGTCAATTTTAAGACAAAAAAGACATTTTTTTTTTTACACCAAAAATTTGGAGTCCGGGTGGGACTTGGAAAATTTTGGACCAAAATCCGGAAATTAGTTTTAGCGTTTTTTATGCGTTTTAAGAAGAAGTAAAAAATTTAGGCTGAAAGTATTTTGTTTGCGAAAAAAATCTGTTTTTTATGTGTTTATCTCAATTTTGGGACGTTAAAGTGCAGGAACTGAAAATAGAAGGAAAATCCTGTGTATTGTGTGGGCACAATCGCTTCGAGTTGGTATATGCTTTTCTTAGGAGGGGCGTATGCAGCTTATTCAAGTCAAGTCCCTGGTTTGATATTTAGACTACCATGTCAGGTGAGCGCCCTCAGGCCCCCTGGGGCCTCTTGTTAGTTTCATATCAACCCACAGGAACTTCACATCAGCCTTCAACCCTCAGACTTGACTTAATATGAAGTTGCCCCCGGCAATATAAAACTACAGGCCTGACATTATTAAAAATGCAGGAGGGCTAAAAATCGCTCTCCTCACATGGCCCAGGGGAGCGATTAGCTCTCCTCAAGCCAACAAAAGCTAAAAGTTGAAAAATGAAGTCTTACTATTAATGGCAGTGTGAATTCTGCCAAGTCGACTTTGTAAATTTTATTTGGTGCTGCTAACAAGGTAGTCTCTGTAAGACGGCTACACCGCCCCCTCCCATACCTCCGGGCCTTACCAAGGCCTGGAGGTGTGGGAGGGACAGTGTGGCCATCTTGCAGAGTCCACTAACAGAGCAGAGATTTGAAAACCTGTGGGTTTTAGGAATAGGCTGTTCTGGTAATCATTATTTTCTAAGGCTAGTAGGGCTAGTTTTCGCCCTCCTCAATTTTTTTGAGGCGAGCAGTAGGCAAGTGAATAAATCGTTCTCCTGAAAATGCCAGGCCTGAAACTAACCAAGTAATAACCTCTAAATATCTGTTTTATGACTGATCTTTGACAAACAATAATTTTTTTATTGCATCAATCACATGATTCCAGTGTATTTCTCTATGCTACATTCAAAATAATATGTTACTTTATATCATCACAGTTCTGTGCGATTTGAGAATACTGCCATAAAAAATTAATTCTTTTTGCCAAATTTTTATCCAGGTGTGTTTTTTACAAGCTCATGTCATAAAAAGTTCGCAAATGCATTCAATTTTCTACAGCATTCAAGAATCAATCATGTGGATTTAATTTAATCTTCAGTGAACTTTGGCTTGAATCAGATGTAGTGACTTTGGTTTATAAATACCATATTAAATAGGAACTCACTTCACAGCCTCTTTTTGGGCCAATTAATTTTTTTCACATGAAAAATAACTGGAATTCTTCATTTTGTTTGCCTAAAAAACTCCTCACCAAGAGCTTTCCAGAAAATGATGTCAGATTCTGATCTTATCAGTGCAGGAGCAACAGACTACTTAGTTTATTGCAGTTATGCCACAACTTATTTTGACTTGTACTCCCCCAGTCAGATGATCAGTGGTAAGAGCATTGAACTTTAAACCAAAAGGTCAATTATTCAACCCCAACCAGTGGTAACTGGATTGTGGCCTTGTGCATGTTACAATGGACGTGTTACAATTAAACTAGATTTTTTGCATCTTAATTATTGCAACTTTTTAACAAAAATACAATTTCAGTCTAACAAGTTTTCATTATTGTAACTTAATAACAAAAATACAATTTCATTGTAACACGTCTTAATTATTGCAACTTATTCTTTGTCAGATTTTCAGAAACTAAAACTAGTACAAATCTGTACCATACGATGTTTTAACTCTTTACCCAACGAATCGCCCGCACCCGCCTGCATAATATGCAAATTCAGCCAAAAATTTCAACAAAACCATATCATGTGACCCCTTGGTGGAACGAGCTCGTTCCAACGAGGGGTCACATAATATGGTTTTGTTGAAATATTTTGAAAAATTTTAAAAAATGATATTTAAATAATAAATTTTGGTATTGTCTGCGTTGGGAAAAGAGTTAATAAAACCTTCTACATCTTGCCACTCCTTTCTCATTTCCATTGGCTGCCCATTTAAAACTTTGAACCCGAGAGGCCGCTTTACCAGCCAGGAATATGATACTTCATAATTTCATTAAGTAGGATGGCTTCTAGGTGAATGTGTGTGAGTCGACCAATCAATATTTTCAACGTGCAGCATGAAATTATTATTTCGTCTACCTCCAAATAAATGACTATGGACTCTTCCAATATCTGCCATTGAAGTGAGATGACTGTGGACTCTTCCAATATCAGCCATTGAAGTGAGATGACTATGGACTCTTCCAATATCTGCCATTGAAGTGAGATGACTATGGACTCTTCCAATATCTGCCATTGAAGTGAGATGACTATGGACTCTTCCAATATCTGCCATTGAAGTGAGATGACTATGGACTCTTGCAATATCTGCCATTGAAGTGAGATGACTATGGACTCTTGCAATATCTGCCATTGAAGTGAGATGACTATGGACTCTTGCAATATCTGCCATTGAAGTGAGATGACTATGGACTCTTGCAATATCTGCCATTGAAGTGAGATGACTATGGACTCTTGCAATATCTGCCATTGAAGTGAGATGACTATGGACTCTTGCAATATCTGCCATTGAAGTGAGATGACTATGGACTCTTCCAATATCTGCCATTGAAGTGAGATGACTATGGACTCTTGCAATACCTGCCATTGAAGTGAGATGACTATGGACTCTTGCAATATCTGCCATTGAAGTGAGATGACTATGGACTCTTCCAATATCTGCCATTGAAGTGAGATGACTATGGACTCTTGCAATATCTGCCATTGAAGTGAGATGACTATGGACTCTTGCAATATCTGCCATTGAAGTGAGATGACTATGGACTCTTGCAATATCTGCCATTGAAGTGAGATGACTATGGACTCTTGCAATATCTGCCATTGAAGTGAGATGACTATGGACTCTTGCAATATCTGCCATTGAAGTGAGATGACTATGGACTCTTCCAATATCTGCCATTGAAGTGAGATGACTATGGACTCTTCCAATATCTGCCATTTTAGTGAGATGGCTATGGACTCTTCCAATATCTGCCATTGAAGTGAGATGACTATGGACTCTTGCAATATCTGCCATTGAAGTGAGATGACTATGGACTCTTCCAATATCTGCCATTGAAGTGAGATGACTATGGACTCTTCCAATATCTGCCATTGAAGTGAGATGACTATGGACTCTTGCAATATCTGCCATTGAAGTGAGATGACTATGGACTCTTGCAATATCTGCCATTGAAGTGAGATGACTATGGACTCTTGCAATATCTGCCATTGAAGTGAGATGACTATGGACTCTTGCAATATCTGCCATTGAAGTGAGATGACTATGGACTCTTGCAATATCTGCCATTGAAGTGAGATGACTATGGACTCTTGCAATATCTGCCATTGAAGTGAGATGACTATGGACTCTTGCAATATCTGCCATTGAAGTGAGATGACTATGGACTCTTCCAATATCTGCCATTGAAGTGAAGTTGAAGATACCACCAGGGTTCAAAGCCTTAACAAAAAAGGTTGACCAAAAGAAAGGTCCAACCAGCCTCTCATTTCCTTTTGGCTAACCATTTAACAAAAAAGATTGAACAAGCATTGGGGAACCATTTATCAATGAAAGGTCAAACAAAACAGTGGGAACCATTTATCAAAGAAAGGTCGAACGAGCAGTGGGGAACCATTCATCAAAGAAAGGTCGAACAAGCATTGGAGACCCATTTAACAAAGTATGGTTGAAAATGCTTTGGAATCCATTTAACAAAGAAAGCTCGAATGAGCATTGGCGAACGATTTACCAAAGAAAGGTTGAGCCTGTTTAGGAGTGCAGTTGCACCTGAAATTTTCAATGCAAAAACTTGTATGTTATTTTGGTTATATTCACTTCAAGGTATTAATACTGTGCCTGAAAAATTGTACTACATTCAGCTTCATAGTGGAAAAATTGGCACACACATATTCTCATTATTCAAAATGTTGCATTCAATTCTTATGTGACTGTCTTCTGCACTCAAAATGTATCAGAATGCGACACAGAATGGGTTATGAATTAATGCAAATCAATGCAACATTGGCAAATGGTCCCCTGAGTTCCAGTGTGTTCTCTGTGCCAGTAGGCACAGAGAACACATTGGAACTCAGGGGACGAAATGATAATAGATTCTAAAGGCAGTCCCAAACAGGTCCAGAAAATCAAGGGGTGCAAAAAAGTGCTCTCCTTGATTTTTTCTGGGTGTGCAGCACTCCTACATTCCTGAAGAATGCCAGGCCTGGGGACCCATTCAGCAAAGAAAGGTCCAATCAGCTGTTCCTGTTAGGGAAGAACTTACATATATCTACTTTCCTGCAATCATTGTCACAAACACTTTGTTGAAGAATGCAAAAAAAAATTCTATCCATGTTAATCTGAACATAAGGTTAGTGTTTGACACAGCAGAGACAAAAACATGGCATTGATTTTCACAGAACCAAACAGAGACTGAAGAACTTCATACATTCTAATCCTTTCTCCCATTAGAAACCAAACAGAAAGGGGGAATTCATTTTACATTGTGATCCTGGCTTCCCCTCAGCAACGAAACAGAGACAGGAGAAATTTATTCAACATCATGATCTTTGCTCCCCCTTCTCAACAAACAGAGACAGAAGAAATTTATTCCACATTCTGATCTGGTTCGCTCTTGGGCGCCAAACAGACAGGAGAAACAAGACATCAGTCTAGTCACTTACACACCAATTAAAATAAAAACACATATATTTATTTCTTCACAGCAGGCAAATGAAACAACATGATCACATTATTTTATATTGAGTATTGTTCTGTTACTGGAAACATCGTACAAAAGCAGCGGTTTTCTAAAAAAATCCCCTGATTATTATTTACACCTGGAACTCAATAAAGCACCCTGTTTTTTGTTGGAGTGGTGTGAATACAAACTGTCATTACTTTAATGCTATCTTTCAGATGGCCAAAAGTGATTGCAGAATGAATTGTCTATTGACAAATGAAAGACAACACGATGAAAATATGCAGTATTTTAACAGCACTAATTACACATATCTGTCACTAATGCAGGGACCGACCTGGGCATGCGCCAGTGCGTATTTGGTTCTGAAACATCAGGACCTGGCTCTTAAATCTCAGAAATAGGCTTCTCAGTTGGCGCGTAACTTCTCAGATCATATTTTGATATTCTTTCGATGGATAATCGAGAGAGACACTCTTACATGTATTGTATATATGATTATCATTTATCACTGTTGTAGAGTGCTTAAGTTAATACTTCAAGTCTTAATTACCAAGCATTAATCTTCACTGTGGTTTCTGATCAAGTCTTGGCTGCCTAAATAGGCAGCCAAGACTTGATCAGAAACCACAGTGAAGATTAATGTTTGCTATAGTGTACTAAATGAAAATGATGAGAGCTATTACATACTTGCAGTGTGTGTTACAAAAAGCAGTGTGACTCCGTAAATTGAAATCTGGCGCATGAATTGAAAAAATAGGCTCCGAGGCTAGAGCGTATTTTAAATAGTCCTGATTGGTCCCTGCTAATGTTTTTGATGGAAAATGTTTTCTCGACAAGTATGGGGCTGGAATGGTCCATGATGAAACAATGTGAGTAATTACTGACAAAAAATGTAATTTGTCACCTGAAGACAGTAGCAGTGTCTGAGGGCAGTAGTGCGTGTATCCACCACAAGCCCGGATGACAGTCTGAACCCTCAACCTTATACAACCAGTGAGCCTTCTGATACGGTCCAGAGGCAACTGCTGTCACTTCTCATGCAATGCAGCTTCCAAATCAGCCAAGTACTGTACAGGCAGATCCCTTGCTTGCACATGACATCTAAGAAAGTCACAGATGTGTTCTAAGGGATTTAAATTAGGGCTCATTGCAGGCCAAGGTAGTGTTGTAATAGCGTTGTTCTGAAGGAATTCTCTCACAGCATGGGAGCGATGTGGCCTTGCATTGTCGTCCATGAATACAGGGCAAGTAGTCAACGGGTGGTTGTCAAAATGAGGCACGGCAACTGGATTGAGAATGTCCTGGATGTACTGATGACCATTGAGATTCCCACGTACAGTCACCATATCAAGTTTACAATCATGAGAGAGGCATCCCCAGATCATTACTGATCCTCCACCATAAGAAACAGTAGGTCTGATTTTCCTGGGTACATAAGGAGTATTTCTGTGCCTCAGCACTCGCATCCGACCATCTGTGATGTGAAGCAGGAACCTACTCTGATCTGACAATGGACTCTCCTCCACGTCTTGAGATTCCAATGTTGTTATGCGATAAACCACTCCAAACATCGTATTTGATGCTGATCAGACCGAGCTGAATGCTTGATGACCTGTCCGGATGTCATACCCAGTGCTTTGAAACAGTTTCAGACAGTTCTGTTGCACAAACGTCTGTTGGGGAGCCAAAGGCATTTCAAAACCCAATTAAAGCAAAGGAAGGGTTCTAACGAGGCATGCCAGACTCCGATCTTCTTGAGGAAATGTCTTTTTGGGTTGTCCAGGCCTTGATCGATCCTTAACATCGTTGGGTTGTTGATGTTTTCAGACAAGTTTGCTGATGACAAAATGACTATAGCCAAGTTGCCTTCCAATAGCTTTGAAAGACATACCTGTTGCATGCATGTCAACAATTTGCCATCATAGTGCCTCTGACAGTTTCCTCCTTGCTATGTGAACATTTATTGATAAAAGTGACAAATTTTCTTGTTTTATACCCAGATATTGCATGTGGATGATAATGTTTTTTGTGACATCCGTGGGAAGCATGCTTCACATGGACGAGGGGTTGTGTTTGGGATACGCTATCAACCAGAAAGATCATGTTTCACTAGATGAAATGTACTGCAAGACATAGCAATCATTAAAACATAATAAGGCCACACAAAGTAGACCTTCTGTTTCTCAGGCCATTATTTGTAAAATTACATGCGGGCGAGCGTTTTTTTATATTATTTTTTATTTCAGTAATTACTTCTTTGCCATCAAAAGTTCATGTTCTTGGTTGAAGTTTTAGGTCTCATAATCTACAGAATAGCTTGGGTGATGGTGTATTTCATCCCTTGAGTGCAAGAAGGCTTTGCAATGCTAAAGCATTGCAAAGCCTTCTTGAACTCCAGGGACAAATTCATCAATTTTTTTAACTTGGGTAAAATATCAGACAAAAACCATTTAATTTTTATTTTGTTTAAGTTTAAATTGGTTATAAAAAGAGAGCATGCAGCAGCCAAAAGGACCATGCGGGAGGGCCTGAGAAACAGATTTTTTTATTTTTTTAGGCCTAATTAGTAACAGCAACTTCACTCTCATGAAACATTTCAGGGGGTGCTTAATTAAGTTCCAGGTGTATATACACAAGTAGAGCAGGCTTTAATTTACAAGCGGATCAACTCCATTCGGCGTTGAATTATTATTTCATTTTAGTCATTCTGCATTTTAAAACAAATGACTTCACGATTGAATGGAGTTGATCCGATTTGAAACAACTTTTTTTTCACGAAAACGTGATAAAAGCGAGGTATCAGCTAGGTTCATTTAAAAATGTTTATTGCTGAAGTTTTGAAGCTACAAAGTCAACAATTCGAATAGTTTCAATCAATAGCTAGTATATTGGTTTATATCTTAATTTATAGTGTGGAAAGTGGTGAGGAGAGAAATGCTCTCTCCATTACTCTGTTTTTTAATAATCGGGGTTATTATTTTAGAAAAAAAACTTTTCTTTTGATGACGCATCCATCAATTGTGATTCAATTCAAAGATCGATTTGAAATTTGATTCGTTTTTACCAATTCAATTCATTATTCGATTTGATTAAAATCATTGATTTGCAGGTCCCTATATTTTAAAGAACTTGATCGGAATATCTGTATAATTTTACTTTACATGTTGTGTAATAATGAAGTTAATTAGTTTTTTGCTGTATTTTCAGATCTGCTTCACTTGTAAACTAACAAGATTTTCCTTATTTGGTCAGTGGGGAACAAAATGTAAGCTGTGTAAGAAGAATGTGTGTAATAAATGTTTACGTAAGGTAAGTAATTAATTAGTAATTAATAAGTAATTAATAACTCTTTTTATTTCACAAGCTGTTCTTAATTGGTAGAGCACTAAATTATTGTTGACCATCAAAATTTGTTCACATGTCTTTGCCTTGTTACAATTTACAATTCCTATAAACTGTAACAATGCAAATCCTTACAGACTAAATAATATCACTTCAAATATAATCTGAAACACATCCACAAAATATGAAGCATTTAAGTTGGAATACCTGCTCTTCAGAATAAAGCCCAAATATGGGCTCCCAGTGCTTTACCAGTTTATGAATTGTAAGGAACAATAAGCAGGTAACCTGAAAAAATATCGGCTATTGGACTTTAACCCTTTACCCAACGAATCGGCTACATCCGCCTGCGTAATATGCTAATTCAGCAGTTGAAAAAATATTATTTTTCAAAAAATTTTAACAAACCATATCATGTGACCCCCTCGTTGGAATGAGCTTGTTGAGCTCGTTCCAACGAGGTGTCACATGATATGGTTTTGTTGAAATTTTTTTTAAAATTTGAAAAAAATATGTAAAATCAGAAATTTTGATATCGTCTGCATTGGGTAAAGGGTTAAACCGAAAGGTCCATAGTTCGATCCCCGCCGGGGGAACTGCATTGTGTCCTTGGGAAAGGCACTTAATCCAGATTGCCCAAGGGGGAGCATGGTGGCTCTGTGTACTAAGGGATACTTCACGCTGATGGTGCACTTGTCTTCAACCAATGCTGACCCTGCTTGTGTGGAATTAGTTTGTTGGGTAGTCCCACAGTTGCTTGCCACTGCTCGATGGTTCATGAAGTAAACATCAAAACTATATTTTGGAAAAATGGATTCAACTTTTAACTCTTTACCACGTGTAATGGCCAAAATCGGCCAGTGATATTCACAAAAATCACGATTCAGTTTTTAGTATTTTAATCATTTTTTGTCTCAAAAACATGGCTTATGACTACTCATTGGAACGACTCAATGAGCTCCATCCAATGACGTGTCATAGGCTGTGTTTGCTGTAAAAAAAATACAAAATTTAGTTCAAGAATTTGTTCACAAGTCTCGTCTTCCTTTCACATTAGGTAAAGGAGTAAGACATTGAAATAATGAGATTAACTATGCCGGTGTTTATATTATTGATTTCCACATTACCGAGAATTAACATGACAGTGTTTATGCCATTGATTTTCACATGACATTGTATTTCAGATCCATTTGTCCAACCTGAATATCTCATTTGGCACATATGTGTCTCAGAACGTAGTAGCTAGAAGAAAAAAGGACCCCCATTATGTCAGGATCCTGATGAAAATGCTGTTTCTCATTCCCTGAATTTGAGCCTTGGAAATTCACATTGAATCATGTTTAGTTAACTTTAGGCCTAAAAAAAATAAATCTGTTTCTCAGGCCCTCCCACATGGTCCTTTTGGCTGCCGCATGCTCTCTTTTTATAACCAATGTAAAATTTAAAAAAATAAAAATTAAATGGTTTATGTCTGATATTTTACCCAAGTTTAAAGAAAATTGCTAAATTTGTCCCTTGAGTGCAAGAAGGCTTTGCAATGCTTTAGCATTGCAAAGCCTTCTTGCTGTCAAGGGATGAACTACACCATCACCCATGCTATTCAGTAGATTATGAGGCTTAACACATAAACCAATACCATGAACTTTTGAAGGCAAAGAAATAATTACAGAAATATAAAATAAAATAAAAAACTGCTCGCCCGCATGCAATTTTACAAATAATGGCCTGAGAAACAGAAGATCTACTTTGTGTGGCCTTATAAATGTTGTTTACCTTCACCACTTCTATATGTCTTCTACTAAATTATTTATTACAGATGAATGTACCCACGGAACATTTCCAGAATATTCCTGTGTATACCCTCAGTCCATCGCCTATAGCTACTGAAATTACAGAGGCAGTCGAATTAATTGTTGGGTAAGAATCTAACATGTTTTTTATCACAAGCAGGTTTCAAGAAAAAAATTTTCTTCCACCACTAAGGTACTGAGATATAAAGTCATGTGGGACAGCTGGGAGAGATATGCCTGTCTCACCCCACCCAATTGATAGTTATCTCACCAACCATGTGACCAAATGATTTGCATATTTAATTGTCACCCAACCGATTTGCATATTTAATGGACACCGCAACTTTTCAATCATCGCAAATCACATCTGCACATGTTTTAACAGAGAAAATGGAAGACCGTTTTGCCTCCGTGAACAAGATTTTATAAACGAAAATTGAAACCAGAACATTGAAAAGAAAAACTTCAGCACACCTCAAATTGCTCTATCAGTTTATCGAAGAGAAATATACATCTGATATCATTGCGCCCTGTTATACGGAAGTACAAGTCTGGAAATGATGTATGCAGGCATGTCGATTTCATTTGAGGTCGCTTCAGTGCATTAACGCTCAACATGTGGTGCTAGTCTGCATATTATGAAGTACGGTAGAATCCTCTTAATTGAATATCCATTTTGCCAGTAAAAATTATTCAATTAACAGGAGTATACAATTAACAGGGATGCAACGCTGGGTAACCCTGCTAGTTTATATTGCTGTAAAAATATCTACATCAACAACATATTCATTTTTCACAGGCATTGAAGTATATTCTTTAATCCTTTACCCAAAGAAGAAAATATCAAAATTTATTATTTTAATTATTATTTTTTTTAAATGTTTCCAAAAATTTCAACAAAACCTCAATGAGATCGTTCCAATGAGGGGTCACATGATATGGTTTTCTTGAAATATTTTGAAAAATTTAATTTTTTCAACTGCTGAGTTTACAAAATTACGTGGCAGATGCGGTTGATTCGTTAGGTAAAGGGTTGAAAAGCGATTGGTGATTATGTGGAAATTGAAAGGAAGTTATTTTTGCACCACTAAGATTGTTGCGGTTTAATCACTTTTCTGTATGTGACTAACGAACGTTCCGGAAATCCATTCGTACAAAGATCAGTGCTATCTTCCCCGATATAAACTCATTTTCTGAAAAATTTATAAGATGCAAGAACAATTTTATGTGAGCTGACATCTGGGGTGAAGTAAGAGGTCCTTTAGCTGAAACTATGTTCAGGCTTTTTAACCCTCACCCAGCCCGCAGGATATCAAAATTTCTTTTTTTTTTTTTTTTTAAACTTTTCAAAACATTTCAACAAAACCTTATCATGTGACCCCTTAGTGGAATGAGGTCATATGATATGGTTTTGTTGAAATTTTTTGAAAAATATGTTTTCAGCTGCTTAACCCTTTACCGAATGCAGACGATATCAAAATTTATTATTTTAAATATCATTTTTTCAAATTTTTAAAAAAATTTCAACAAAACCATATTATGTGACCCCTTGTTGGAACGAGCTCGTTCCAACGAGGGGTCACATGATATGGTTTTGTTGAAATTTTTTGAAAAATAATATTTTTTCAACTGCTGAATTTTGCATATTACGCGGGCGGATGCGGCCAATTCGTTGGGTAAAGGCTTAATTTGTAAATCATGTGGATTGATGTGGCTGATTCGTTATGTAAATGGTTAACAAGATTTTATAGTTATTACTTGTGTAAACATTCCACTCTGTAGATGGCAGACTGTGTTTATCATTCTGTATCCAACCAGTTTTCTTTCCTTCTTGTACATCTCATTAAGTGTAAATACTCCACTCTATAGATGTCCGTCTATGTTTATCTTTCTGTATCCAACCAGTTTTCTTTCCTTCTCGTACATCTGATTAATTTTTTTTTTTCTGTTTTGCAGAACGGGATCAAAACCTACATCTCCAGGAATTGAAAGAAGGCAAGATCAAAATATTGACTCAAAAGGACGAAAGAAAATTCTTGTCAGATCCAAATCTGTCAGCGACAAAAAGTCTCAGTCATTGAAAGGACCATTAATGAACATTTGTTATGACTGTAAAATGATGATTACAGAGATAATTCGAGCTAGTCGAACATCCATCGCATTAATAAAACATGATGGCGATGTACCCCATAAAGTTACATCAGTACGAACTGAACCATTGGAATCATTAATAGAACACTCATAACTAAACCCCACAAAGTTACGTCAGTTCAATCTGAACTATTGGAATCATTAATAAAACACTCATAACTAAACCCCACAAAGTTACGTCAGTATGAACTGAACCATTGAAATCATTAATAGAACACTCATAACTAAACCCCACAAAGTTACGTCAGTATGAACTGAACCATTGGAATCATTAATAGAACACTCATAACTAAACCCCACAAAGTTACGTCAGTATGAACTGAACCATTGGAATCATTAATAGAACACTCATAACTAAACCCCACAAAGTTACGTCAGTACGAACTGAACCATTGGAATCATTAATAGAACACTCATAACTAAACCCCACAAAGTTACGTCAGTTCGATCTGAACCATTGGAATCATTAATAGAACACTCATAACTAAACCCCACAAAGTTACGTCAGTACGAACTGAACCATTGGAATCATTAATAGAACACTCATAACTAAACCCCACAAAGTTACGTCAGTACGAACTGAACCATTGGAATCATTAATAGAACACTCATAACTAAACCCCACAAAGTTACGTCAGTACGAACTGAACCATTGGAATCATTAATAGAACACTCATAACTAAACCCCACAAAGTTACGTCAGTACGAACTGAACCATTGGAATCATTAATAGAACACTCATAACTAAACCCCACAAAGTTACGTCAGTACGAACTGAACCATTGGAATCATTAATAGAACACTCATAACTAAACCCCACAAAGTTACGTCAGTACGAACTGAACCATTGGAATCATTAATAGAACACTCATAACTAAACCCTACAAAGTTACGTCAGTACGAACTGAACCATTGGAATCATTAATAGAACACTCATAACTAGACCCCACAAAGTTACGTCAGTACGAACTGAACCATTGGAATCATTAATAGAACACTCATAACTAAACCCCACAAAGTTACGTCAGTACGAACTGAACCATTGGAATCATTAATAGAACACTCATAACTAAACCCCACAAAGTTACGTCAGTACGAACTGAACCATTGGAATCATTAATAGAACACTCATAACTAAACCCTACAAAGTTACGTCAGTTCGATCTGAACCATTGGAATCATTAATAGAACACTCATAACTAAACCCCACAAAGTTACGTCAGTTCGATCTGAACCATTGGAATCATTAATAGAACACTCCTACAGTTAAAACAAAAAGTCCTGTCATGAAATGCGCACAAATAGCACGTCGATGTGCGCGTTAATCTACGTGATATGAGCATAGTAAGGCTATCAAATTCTGAAAATATGGCCTGTGCACAAGCAGTGTTTCAGCCAATGGACCTCCGGGTAACCCGGAGGTCCATTGGCAGAAACATTGCCTGTGTTTGCCATGAGTAACCAGGAGAACCTGCCATGCTTTGGATGCCATTCGATATGGCAATTGCGCGCAATTCATACATGCAATTAAGCCTAGATAAGCGCACAGTTCGTGACAGGACTTCTAGTTTTAACTATAACTAAACCTTACATCATCATATCAAAATGTTTATTTTATTTGAAATTATTTTTGGGTGGTTTAATTTCAAATTCAAGAGTTGTTTAATATTTTATTGTGGAGGATATCATTTCTGTCTCTTGTGCCAAAGTTCATTTTTTTTAACACTTAACCCTTCGAGACTTTAATTATCCTGACGTTCAAACGTCACTGGGAATTCAGTTTCTTTAATTTTTTTCAAAATGCGATGTCAATCATCGGAAAGTACAAATAACAAGATATTTTTCACATTAGTGATTATCTGGTTGAGGGCTAGATTATTTTTGGTGGTCTGAATTTGTTATTCAGAATTTGATTTATTAAAAATTATTGGAGAGTGCCCACAGGCACCACACCCACAGGCACCACGCCCACAGGCACTCTCCAATAATTTGTAATAAAACAAATTTATATTAACAAAATATGATTTGTGTTTAACTGAATATGAAATATAAGCAAGGAAAGTATTGTCTTTTGCTCTGGTATCCTCATTTTTTGAAAGCCCTGATAGTGGCTTCTGGCACTCAACCAGTTAAGAAGTCTTGACAGCAGGATTATTTTAGTATTTTAAGCTGCATTAACATTTGGCTCAATGGTTGTCACTGAGCACTATTCAGGAGAAAATAGGAATTGAGGTTAAAACTTTAAAAAATCGAAAAATAATAAAACAAATGACCACAAAGTGTCAACACGCTGTTTGATTTCGTACGTCATAAGACGTACAAAGGTATCAAGGGGTTAACCTAATGAATTGCTGCATCTCTCTGCTCATTTTAACTGGTTGAGTGCTAACAAAATTTCAAAGGTGATTTGAAAGATGGGTATTTTTTTTATCCAATATATCCTGCTACCAATACAAGTCACCTTACAGTACGTGGAGAGTGTATTATCACTAAATCACCTGCAGAGTGGAGATTCCACCCAAGCAATAATTGAAAATCTGTTGCAAAGCACAACAAGCACATGCAAAGTTTCCGGGTTAAACCCGGAGGTCCATTGGCTGAAACATTGCTTGTGTTTTTTGTTGATATGTACAAAATTTGAAAGTTATAGTTTGGGTGATAACTCCACTCTGCGGGTGATTTAGTTAAAATCCACTCGCCATGTACTGTAGTTTGGAAGATTTTGTTTTTGTTACGATTTATTCGAGAGTGCCTAGTGCCAATAAATTGCAACCAAACAATTTTATGAAAAAAATTTCTCATGCTGATCAAACCTCTAGCTAATGCAAACAGTGTAAAGCCTCTAAATTAAAGTGGCTTCCATCGCTTTTCAATAACGCCATGATCGTGACTTCTTGCACTCAACCAGTTAATAACAGAGCAGTTGAAACAAACATTGTTCAAAAATTTAAGAAAACTGTATTGTGTGACCCCTCATCGAAATGAGCTCCTCAAGCTCATTTCATAGAAGTGTAAGATTGAAGTGTAACATTATATAGTTTTTTGGAAAAATTTGAGAAAATAATAATTAAAATGGTAAATTTTGATATCATTTGCATTGGCTAACGGTCTAATTTTTTACCTCAGGTGACACTAACAAAAAGTATTCTAAATATTTTCAATTTTTATGCCTCACAAACAAAGCTTTTGGCCTTTTATTGGAACAGCCTGCAGACCTTTAATTTCATTTATTTTGGGCACACCGTTTTGCCCTAATTTGGGCACATTAAAACCTGAAATAACAGTCTTATCCTGTTATGTTTTATTGCAATGCCTTTCTTTGTGTCTCTATGATCATATTATGATGGAAGCTATTCTCAAATGTAGAAGAGGCAGAGAGAACTTATATATTTTTCTTGATGTCTTCACTCCTTCTCTAAGTTGGGCACACCTGTAAAGCGTGTGAAATACGTGGGGTAATATGAAGGTTTGAACAACCTTCCCAGGCTTGTTCCTTTGTCAGAAACCAATGGTATTTAAATTTTACTACAAAGTTTATGACCTCTCAATCATAAACTTTGTAGCAGAATTTAAATACTGCTGGTTTTTGTGAATAGGACTGGCTGGATGGGGGCACAGTGGTGTCACGGTAACCAGTTCTTGTCAGATCACCGAAGTTAAGCAATGTCGAGTGGTGTGGTTAGTATTTCAGCAACTGATTCGTGCTTCCGCATTGTGTCCTTGGGCAAGGCACTTAACCCCGATTCCCCGTGGGAACCCGGGAAGTAAGCAGCACTTGTTTACTGTGGTAAACCAGTTCCGCTTTACTAGTAAAATAGGACCCAGTCACCAATGCTTGGGGTGAAAGTCCTCTAAAATGGGCAACATGTAGATCAACGATTGACTAAACTTGACTTCATCTCCATGTTGTGTCACGATTAGCCATGGTGCATAAATATGTGACGTTAACCACCAACAAACAAACAAACAAACTTAACCCCGATTGCCTACATGGAGCCACATTGATGCTGTGTACTAAGGCGTACTGCACATCGATGGTGTGCATGTCTTCAACCAATCTAACCCTGCTTGTGCCGTGGTGCAGAGTTCAGTGTTACGATGTTGGAGAGCTGACAGCTGCTTGTCGTTTCTTCGTGGTTCTTTCCGGGTCCTCCAGCTTCCTCCGCTGTAAAACTGTCACCGACATGATATGACCCTGGCTGTTAAAGTGTCGTTAACCCATAAATAAATACTGGCTAGATATGTTGAATATGATAGGTAGTGGGTTAACCTCTGTGGTATAGAAATACCAAATTTCTTATCTACTTAAGGTTTTTTTTTTATTAATTTTATGACCCTTCATTAACCCTTAAGGGTCTAGAGATTTTTACCTGCGTCGCCAGCGGCAGAGCAGGTCTAGTAACCGCTCGACTCTGTCCATCAGTCCGTCATTCCGTCCCTCCGTCAGTCCGTCCGAAATACTTTTTCCGTCAAGGTTTTCTCGACTTCTCTGCAAGGGATTGATTTTATATTTGGTCTGCTGCTTCATAATGATGAGTTGTATCGTGTAAGCTATTTTCAGATCTGCCGTGCAGCCACTTCCTGTTTGCCGATACTTTGAAATTTTACTGTACCCACTGAACATTGAAATTTTTCGTCAAACTTTTCTCGGCTTCTATGCAAGGGATTGATTTTATATTTCATCTGGAGCCTGATAATGATCAGTTGTATCGTGTATGCAATTTTCAGATCTGCCGTGCAGCCACTTCCTGTTTGCCGATTCAATTGCATGCAGCGACGCAGGTCCAGACCCGGTATTGGTCTTGGCTTGTTACATATGTTTGCTACATTTTGACAGTCTACATCCTGTGACTTTGCTGCTGTTTTTGGCACATCTTGGCTGCTTATGTAGGCAGCCAAGACTTGCCTAAAAACAACTACCAAGGTGCTTAGAATGTAACTTGTGAGTTGCCCCAAAGGCTGCATGTGGGGGGTACCTGTTCTATTTCCAAAAATGTGATCAATGTCAGAATTAGGCACTTGAGGGTTAAAATAATGTTATTCGGATCATTTCAGTCAAGAGATTCTCAGCTATGTTTTTGAACTAAGAACAATATTATATATAGTCTGATAGAACATCACAAGGTGAATCTCATTTCGATGAGCCAGCTGAGCCTTGATATTTCATTCAATTACAGTACGTGGAGGGTGTATTGTCACTGAATCACCCACAGAGTGGATATTCCACCCAAGCAATAATTGCAAATTTGTTTCAAAGCCTACCAAGCACAAGCAAAGTTCCAGCCAATGGACCTCCGGGTTATACCCGGAGGTCCATTGGCTGAAACATTGCTTATGTTTTTTGGCCATATACACAGAAATTTAAAGTGATATGTTGGGTGGTAACTCCACTCCCCGGGTGATTTAGTTACAGTCCACTCTCCACGTACTGTAAGTATGATTGTGACAATTTGATTTCATTCTACTGGATTCTGGTGGATTGAGCTTATCAATTTCAGCATTGGGAGTTACCCCTGTTATTCCTGAATCCATCCATGACCATCTGTTTTAGAATTGACAGAGAAAGTATCCTCTATGAAAATAAGCTATATATATATACACTCATTGCTCTGTTCACTGGCAGTATTCTCTATGGAAATTAGTTATATATGTCTACTGATCTGTTCGTGACAGTATTCTACATGGAAACAAGTTAGATGTGGCCATCGGTTTGTTCATCAGAGTATTCTCTATGGAAACAAGTTATATATGTGTACTGATCTGTTCGTGACAGTATTCTCCATGGAAACAAGTTAGATATGGCCATTGTCTGTTCATCACTCTATTCTCCATGGAAACATGTTATATTTGTCCACTGATCTGTTCATGACAGGATTCTCCATGGAAACAAGTTATATTTGTCCACTGATCTGTTCATGACAGTATTCTCCATGGAAACAGGTTATATATATCTACTGATCTGTTCATGACAGTATTCTCCATGGAAACAAGTTAGTATTGGTCATCGGTTTGTTCATTAGAGTATCTATGGAAACAAGTTATATTTGTCCATTGCCTATTCATCACAATATTCTCCATGGAAACAAGTTATATTTATTCATTGATCTGTTCACTGGCAGTATTCTCTGTGGAAACAAGTTATATATGTCTATTGATCTGTTTGTGACAGTATTCTCTATGGAAAAAAGTTAGATATGGCCATCAGTTTGTTCATCAGAGTATTCTCCATGGAAACAAGTTATATATGTCTACTGATCTGTTTGTGACCGTATTCTCCATGGAAACAAGTTAGATATGGCCATCGGTTTGTTCATCAGAGTATTCTCCATGGAAACAAGTTATATTTGTCCATTGTCTATTCATCAGAGTATTCTCCATGGAAATAAGTTATATTTGTCCATTGTCTGTTCATCAGAGTATTCTCCATGGAAATAAGTTATATTTGTCCATTGTCTGTTCATCAGAGTATTCTCCGTGAAAATAAGTTATATTTGTCCATTGTCTGTTCTTCACAGTATTCTCCATGGAAACAAGTTATATTTATTCATTGATCTGTTCACTGGCAGTATTCTCCATGGAAACTAGTTATAAATGTTCATTGGTCTGTTCACTGATAGTTTCCTCCATGAAAAAAGTTATATATGCTCATTGGTCCATTATTGATTTATTGACAATATTCTCCATGGAAACAAGCCATATATGTGCATTAGTCTGTTCACTGCCAAGATTCTCCACAGATACATAGCTAATTAAATTTCCAGCAGAAATGTCCTCCCATACAACATTTAGGAATTAACCAATTCATTCTTGTCTGACAGAGTTAATTGAATTTCTAGAAGCAATTTCAAACCATACAACATCTAGCAGTTAACCAATTCAACCTTGTCTGACAGTTAATTAAATTCCCATACAATACCTAGCAATTAACCAATTCAGCCTTGTCTGACAGAGTAAATTAAATTTGTAGAAGCAATTTCAAAACATACAACATCTAGCAATTAACCAATTCAACCTTGTCTGACAGAGTTAATTAAATTTCTAGAAGCAATTTCAAACCATTCTACATCTAGCAGTTAACCAATTCAACCTTGTCTGACAGAGTTAATTAAATTTGTAGATGCAATTTCAAACCATACAACATCTAGCAGTTAACCAATTCAACCTTGTCTGACAGAGTTAATTAAATTTGTAGATGCAATTTCAAACCATACAACATCTAGCAATTAACCGATTCAACCTTGTCTGACAGTAAATTAAATTCCCATACAATATCCAGCAATTAATCAATTCAACCTTGTCTGAGTTAATTACTTCCCATGCAACATCTAGCTATTAACCAATTCAACCTTGTCATACTGAGTTAACCCATTGAACACTTGTGGTATCTTCCATGCCAGTTAAATGGCAGAAATTGGAAGAGTCCATATCCGTTATTTGGGGGTAGAGCAATTAATATTTTCAACGTGCAGCCTTCAGACTGCACATTGAAAATATTAATTGTTCTACCACACACGTTCACTTAGTAGCCATCCTACTTAATGAAATTATGACGTATCGTGTTCCTGTACCGGAAAAGCGGCCTCTCATGTTGAAAGAGTTAATTAAATTTCCAGCCACAGTTTTGTCCCATACAACATCTAGCAATTACACAATTCAGCCTTGTCTGACTGAGTTAATTATTACTTAGTATTGTTGGAAATTTTGATAATTCAACATCAATGTGCTGAATGGTTAAATTTTCATTCAAATTGACCTTAAAAGTTCATTAATTTACCCTTTTGAAGAGTGCGTGTACTGTCCCAATACTGTGGGTATAGATATTAGGAATGTTAACTTTTAATTATGTTTGGTATAGGGTTCCTGTAGGAACCCCTGGAAGTGAAGCAGTGCTTGTTTACCGTAGTACTAGTAAAATACAACCAAGAACCAATGCCTTAACCCTTAAAGGACTGGACAGTTGTCCTGAAACCACACCTGACCACATCCTTAAAACGTCAAGTGGCTTAACAGTGATTTCTATTCAAGTCTTGGCTGCCTTAATAGGCAGCCAAGACTTGACTAGAAACCACTGCTTATAGTAATTTGTTTAATGACAGCAGGACCTACTCATGATGCATGTTAAGGGCACCTGTTTTGAGGTCATAAAAGTCAGAAATAGGCCTTTAAGGGTTAAGTGCAAGTCCTCTAAAGTGTGCAGCATTTGTATCAATGATTGGCTAAACTTGATTTCAAACGTAATTTACTGTCAAGATGCAATCTAAACTGCTGAAAATACAGTTAAAACTAAAAGTCCTGTCCTGAAATGCGCACAAATAGCACGTTGATATGTGCGTTGATGTAAGCGATATGACCATAGTACGTCTATCAAATTCTGTAAATATGGCCTGTGTACAAGCGATGTTTCAGCCAATAGACCTCTGGGTTACCCGGAAATCCATTGGCAGAAACATTGCCCGTGTTTGCTATGAGTAACCAGGAGAACCTGCCGTGCTTTGGATGCCATTCGATATGGCAATTGCGCGCAATTCCAACGTGCAATTAAGCCTAGATAAGTGCACAGTTCGTGACAGGACTTCTAGTTTTAACTGTAACCTCAAATACAAGTATATAAATAAATAATTTGTTATGGGGTTAAAGTTTTGGTATGGTTGGCCCATTTTCTACATGTGTTACTATTTGTGTTGGTTGATATTCTCGTGAAATTCTGAGATGCATTATGGGAAAAATGTGCTGTTTGAAATATTGATATTAATGTTTAGAGTGTTAAGGTCAGATTTTCTCAAAACACTGATTTCCTTAAAACACTGATTTCCTCAAAAAACAGGATTCCCAAAGACACAGGTTTCCTTAAAACATAGGCATCCCCTTAAAACTCAAGATTTCATCTAAACACTGATTTCCTCAAAAACCCAAATTTCCTTAAAACACAGGATTCTTTAAGAAACAGGTTTCCTTAAGACACAGGTTTCCCTAAAACACATATTCTTAAAACACCGATTTCCTTAAAACACAGATATCTGTAATTCACAGCTTTCCTTGAAACACAGGATTTCCTTAAAACACAGATTTCCTTAAAATACAGATATCCTTAAAACACAGATATCCTTAAAACACAGGATTCCTTAAAACACAGAATTCCTTAAAACACAAATATCCTTAAAACACAGATTTCCTTAAACAGATTTCCTTAAAACAGAGGATTTCTTAACACAGGTTTCCTTGAAACACAGAATTCCTTAAGACACAGGATTCCTTAAAACACAGGATTCCTTAAAACACAAATATCCTTAAAACGCAGATTTCTTTAAAACAGATTTCCTTAAAACGCAGGATTTCTTAACACAGGCTTCCTCGAGACACAGGATTCCTTAAGACACAGGATTCTTTCAACCACAGGTTTCCTTAGAACACAGGATTCCTTAAAACACGGGATCCCTTAAATCACGGGATTCCTTGAAACACAGATATCCTTAAAACACAGATTTCCTTAAAACACATATTTCCTTAGAGCACAGGATTCCTTAAGACACAGGATTCCTTCAAACACAGGTTTCCTTAGAACACGGGATTCCCTGAAACACGGGATTCCTTAAAACACAGGATTCCTTAAAACACGGGATCCCTTAAAACACGGGATCCCTTAAAACACGGGATTCCTTGAAACACAGATATCCTTAAAACACAGATTTCCTTAGAACACAGGATTCCTTAAGAAACAGGTTTCCTAAAACCACGGTTTCCTTAAGACAGAGGTTAACTAAAAGCATAGGTTCCCGTGAAACACAGGTTTCCGAAAAACAGGTTTCCCCAAAAATGCAGGTTTCTTTAAAACACAGGTTTTCTTAAAACACAAGTTTAAAAAAAAACATTGCTTTGCTAAAATCATCATCATTATAGAATTTCATTTATAATTTCATTCAAGCTTCAGATTGAAGATATTACATTCAACAGTTTCATTGTGTGAACCTTGGGAAGTGGAACGTTAAAGGTTTAGTACAGGAATTGGAACCTTGCAAGTTTATTACAGTTATTGAACAGGTTTCATTTTATTGATAAAGTACAGTACACGGAGAGTGTATTATCACTAACTCAATTGCAGAGTGGAGATTCCAGCCAAGCAATAATTTGCATATTTGTAGCAAAGCATAACCAGTACAAGCAAAGTTTCAGCCAATGGACCTCCGGGTTAAACCCGGAGGTCCATTGGCTGAAACACTGCTTGTGTTTTTTGTCGATATGCACAAAATTTGAAGGTTATAGTTTGGGTGATAACTCCACTCTGCAGGTGATTTAGTTATAATCCACTCCATGTACTGGAGGTTTTGGTAATAAATGCCGGGGTGGAAGACCCCTTAAGTGGTTCTTCAGGTATAATAGTTGGCGAAACTTGACAAAGTATTTTGTATCTCTACTTGTGCTGCAGTCATGTCATGATACAGTAGAATCCTCTTAATTGAATATCCATTTTGCCAGTGAAAATTATTCAATTAACACGAGTATGCAATTGACAGGGATTTGGTTAGTTTCCTGTGTTCTGGAGGTAAACTGAGCATTCTATTATATCTTGTTTGACAGAGCTCATAGAGCTCTGTTAAACAAGATGTAATAGAATAAATGTCTGTATTGGATGTATGAGGCCAAAAAGGTTGATAAATAAGGGGAATTTGGTCTGTATCACAGTAATTTTTTCGACATATTACAAAAATTTATATACAAATAACAGGAGTTTACTCTACAACCCATATGCAATTAACAGATCAAATTTGTACGGAAGGTATGGTAAATGGTTTTGTGTTTGAAAATTATATTCAGTTAACAGGGATATACAATTAAGAGATATCCAATTAAGTGGGCTCCACTGTATAGCCATAGATGCTGAAAGTGACCTTAAACATCAATAAATAGTAATAATTATAATAGTAATAATAGTCAACAGTTCATTTTTGTTCGTTATGGTTTGGCATCTGTATAGAATAACACGTGTTCATGACAGATAGATATATTCAGGAGAATGTGTGATATTTCTCATATGAAATGATTAAACTCTATGATGTAGCTTGATTGTATTTATTTGTTGCTCTGCCATCAGTATTGTTACAGAATGACGGGGATGGTATATATAGAATTTTATGACGAGGATGGTATATATAGAATTTTGTACAAATCCATTATATGTATATATGATCACAAAAATTTATTATTGTATTATATTGTACAATAAAACATAGATCATCACTAAATTTGGTTTTCTTTACTTCTTAGCTCAGCTGTTTATTTATTTATTTATTTGTGTTTAAGGTCACATATTTCTGCACAATGGCTAATCATGACCACGACAGTTTTACGGAGGAGGAAGCCGGAGTACCCGGAGAGAACCACCGAGCAACTGTCAGCTCCCCAACATACCAACTCCACACAAGCAGGGTTAACATTGGTTGAAGACAGGTGCATCATCGACGTGCAGTATGCCTTAGTACACAACGTCACTGTGCCCCCATGTGGGCAATGGGGGTGAAGTGTCTTGCCCAAGGACACAACACGGTTGCCGCAGGTGGGATTCGAACCGAGGACCTCTCGGCTTGCAGCCTGCACCTCTACCTACTGAGCCCCCCCCCCCCCCTTAGCTCACCTAACGAACAGTGTATGCTTTTGTTATCATTTGGCATCTGTCAGCTTGTCCATACAAGACTTCTTGAGAATCACTGCCCAAAATACAGTCAGTCTTGGCACAAATTATCTTTGGATGATACCCTTCAAACTTTGACAGTTAGATATTGCTAATCCCCCCCCCCCTCCACCCTCTCTCTCCCCATGGAAACCCCAGCAAATGAAGCAGTGGTAAACAAGCTGTTTTACTGGTAAAATAGGATCCAATCACCAATGCTTGGGGTCGAAATCCTATAAAATGGGCAAATTAAGTATAAACAGCTGGCTGAATTTGACCTCACATCCATGCTGTTGCGGTCATGATTAGCCATTGTGCAGAAATATGTGATCGGTTGACAGACAGAACTCTTTGAGGTATTACTTCAGTGTGGGTGGATAAGAAGACCCCAGGCGTAAGTTTTCTCGGTTTTTAACAAGATAGGAAAAAGGCAATTTCTGTTAATTATATTCTCGCATTCATTGAATATAGATCTCTGGCAATGTTGCCATTCAAACAGGATTCTGTTGTACTTATTTAGTGCATTACTTAACTGGTAGAGTGCTGGAAGCCCATATTTGGGCTTTATTCTGAGGTGCAAGTTCCACAATTTAAAGGCTTCATATTCTGTGGATGTGCTTCATATTATCTTTAAAATGATATTATTTTATCTGTTAGGATATGCCTTGTTACAGTTTATGGGAAAGTGCCTTCTGGCACTCTCCCATAAATTGTAACAAGGCAAAGATGCAGAAGGAAATTTTAAGAACCAAAAATAATTTAGCACTCTAACAGTTAATTATTTGTAGATGAATTAAGTGACCAAGAAAAACTCTCATCGGGTACAATTTGAGGTTTTTATTGTACTTATTTGGTATGATACTTCCTTATCTGTGGTAGAATGAGGAAGAAATACTCTCATCGGGCATGATACAAGGTTTGTATTGGGCACTATATGAGGTTTCTGTTACACTTATTTGGTGTGATACTTCATTATTTGTAGTAAAATCAGGTGACCAGGCAATACTCTGTTGGGGAATGATAAGTGGTTTCTATTGTACTTATTTGGTGTGACACTGACTTATCTGGAGTACAATCAGGTGACCAAGAAATTCCCTCATAGTGCATGATATGAGCTTTTTGTTGTCCTCATTTGGTACGATATTTCCTTATCTGTAGTTGAATCACGTTACCAAGAAATACTCTGTTGGGGCACATTACGTGGTTTCTATTGTACTTGTTGCGATACTTCCTTATCTGTAGTCGAATCACGTGACCAAGAAATACTCCATTGGGGCACGATACGTGGTTTCTATTGTACTTGTTACGATACTTCCTGATCTGTAGTAGAATCATGTGACCAAGAAATACTCTGTTGGGGCACGATACGTGGTTTCTATTGTACTTATTTGTTACGATACTTCCTTATGTGTAGTAGAATCACATGACCAAGAAATACTCCATTGGGGCAGGATACGTGGTTTCTATTGTACTTGTTACGATACTTCCTGATCTGTAGTAGGATCACGTGACCAAGAAATACCCTGTTGGGGCACGATACATGGTTTCTATTGTACTTATTTGTTATGATACTTCCTCATCTGTAGTAGAATCACGTGAGCAAGAAATACTCTGTCGGGGCACGATACATGGTTTCTATTGTACTTATTTGGTGTGATACTGACTTATCTGGAGTAGAATCAGGTGACCAAGAAATTCCCCCATAGTGCATGATATGAGCTTTTTGTTGTCCCTATTTGGTACGATATTTCCTAATGTGTAGTAGAATCACGTGACCAAGAAATACTCTGTTGGGGCACGATACGTGGTTTCTATTGTACATATTTGTTACGATACTTCCTTATCTGTAGTAGAATCAAGTGACCAAGAAATACTCCATTGGGGCACGATACGAGGTTTGTATTCCCATCTAGAGGTCACCATGAACAAGCATACCGAGTTTCAAAGCAATCAGATCATAATTGTGCCATGCAGGGTGTGCCAAAGTGAAATATTGATGCATAAGTGCACTAAGTTCATTGCAGGTCATTGCCAGCAGCAACATTTTTCCATGGAAAGGGAAGATAATTGATAGCCCCATCTAGAGGTAATCCCAAATAGGCTTACCAAATTTCAAACCGATCTGATTATAAATGTGCCATGTAGGGTGTGTCAAAGAAATATAATTGATGCCTGACTAAACTAAGACCAAGGCCGTTGCCAGCAGCAATATTTTTTGATGTATTGGAAGAAAATGGATAGCTCCCATCTGGAGGTCACCCCCGAACAAGCATACAAGTTTCAAATTAATCCGATTATAAATGTGCCCTGTAGGGTGTGTCAAAGTGAAATATTGATGCATATGTGTACTAAGTTCATTGCAGGTCATTGCCAGTGGCAACAATTTTTGATGGAAATGGAAGATAATTGACAGCTCCCATCCAGAGGTAATCCCAAATAGGCTTATTTCAAACCGATCTGATCATAAATGTGCCCTGTATGGTGTGTCAAAGGAATATACTGATGCCTGACTAAACTAAGTTCAAAGGTTGTTGCCAGCGGCAACATTTTTAGCCAGAAATGGAAGAAAATCAATAGTTTCCATCTAGAGGTCACCCCAAACAAGCATACCAAGTTTCAAATTGATCTGATTATAAATGTGCCCTGCTGGGTGTGCCAAAGTGAAATATTGATGCTTGAGTGCACTAAGTTCATTGAAGGTCATTGCTAGCGGTAACATTTTTTGACGGGAATGGAAGATAATCGATAGCTACCATCTAGAGGTAACCCCAAACAAGAATACCAAGTTTCAAACCGATCTGATCATAAATGTGCCCTGTAGGGTGGACCAAATGGAAATATTGAGGTCTGACTAAACTAAGTTCAAAGCTCATTGCCAGCTGCAACATTTTTTGCAGGAAATGGAAGAAAATCAATAGCTCCCATCTAGAGGTCACCCCAAATAAGCATACTAGGTTTCAAAGAAATCGGATTATAAATGTGCCCTGTAGGGTGTGCCAAAGGGAAATATTGAGGTCTGACTAAACTAAGTTTAAAGGCCATTGCCAGCGGTTACTGTTTTTTACAGAAATGAAAGAAAATTGATAGCTCCCATCTAGAGGTCACCCCAAACAGGCATACGCTGAATCTCGTGTCAGCTGTGGACGTTGGGAATGATCAAGAGTACTACGCAATCCTCACCATAACTTGGTGTAAAATAGGGACCCGTTGAGGCGCTTGCCGTGTGTGCCCATCTGTGGAGCACCGGCAGTAGGCTCTGTTGAATTGAGCTGAGAATGTCATGGAATGATCAAAGGATGTGTACGCCTATACTACAGTCGGCTCTGTTGAATTGAGCTGAGAATGTCATGGAATGATCAAAGGATGTGTACGCCTATACTACAGTAGGCTCTGTTGAATTGAGCTGAGAGTGTCATGGAATGATCAAAGGATGTGTACGCCTTTACTACAGTAGGCTCTGTTGAATTGAGCTAAGAATGTCATGGAATGATCAAAGGATGTGTACGCCTATACTACAGTAGGCTCTGTTGAATTGAGCTGCGAATGTCATGGAATGATCAAAGGATGTGTATGCCTATACTACAGTCGGCTCTGTTGAATTGAGCTGAGAGTGTCATGGAATAATCAAAGGATGTGTACGCCTATACTACAGTAGGCTCTGTTGAATTGAGCTGCGAATGCCATGGAATGATCAAAGGATGTGTACGCCTATACTACAGTAGGCTCTGTTGAATTGAGCTGAGAGTGTCATGGAATGATCAAAGGATGTGTACGCCTATACTACAGTAGGCTCTGTTGAATTGAGCTGCAAATGTCATGGAATGATCAAAGGATGTGTACGCCTATACTACAGTAGGCTCTGTTGAATTGAGCTGAGAGTGTCATGGAATGATCAAAGGATGTGTACGCCTATACTATAGTAGGCTCTGTTGAATTGAGCCGAGAGTGTCATGGAATGATCAAAGGATGTGTACGCCTATACTACAGGGTAATAATAGAAGTCAGAGAGTACTGTGATGGATTCTGGACGTTAACATTGCATTATTATTATTGCATTAAAAAATGACAACCCTTTACCCAACGCAGACGATTTCAAAATTTATTATTTTAAATATCATTTTTAAAATTTTTTCAAAAAATTTCAACAAAACCATATCATGTGACCCCTCTTTGGAACGAGCTCAATCAGCTCGTTCCAAAGAGGGGTCACATATGGTTTTGTTGAAATTTTTCGAAAAATAATATTTTTTCCGCTGCTGAATTTGCATATTACGCAGGCGGATGCGGGCGATTGGGTAAAGGGTTAAAACTTAAGGGCCTGGAGATTTTCATACATTTTTGCTAATTTTTTTTTTTTTTAATTGGGGTTTAACGACACATTAACAGCCAGGGTCATATCATGTCGGTGACAGTTTTACGTGTGGAGGAAACCGTAGTACCCAGAGAGAACCACCGAGCAATGACGAGCAACATTTTTCCTAAACTTTAGCAGTTTACAAAAATCCTATAGCTTAACCCTTTACCTTCACCTAACGCAGATGATATCAAAATTTATGATTTTAAATATCATTTTTTCAAACTTTTCAAAATATTTCAATAAAACCATATCATGTGACCCCTCATTGGAACGAGCTCGACGAGCTCGTTCCAGTTAGGGGTCACATGATATAGTCTTGTATTTTTTGAAAATTAATATTTTATCAACTTCTGAATTTGCATATAATGCGGGCAGATGCGGATGATTCATTAGGTAAAGGGTTAACAGTTGTTTATAGGTGAGTATTGGCTGCTTATATAGGCAGCCAAAAGTTGTCTAAAAACAACTACCAAAGTAAATATAATGTAACTTTTCCCTAGAGACTGTATGTTGGGACACCTGTTCTAGTGCAGTATAAAATAATCAAAGTCATCATTTGTCTTTTAAGGGTTAACTCTTTACCTGACACAACTGTTTATAGAACATTTGCAAAACCATTTCTTGAACAACAAAATATTTTCTTTTTTTGTCTCAAAAATATTGATGTTGCTAATGTATGCTTTTTAGGCAAAACTGAAAAAATAGAATTCACGATTATTTGATTCAATTCAATTCGAGTCGTTCCATTTTGAAAATCTTTGAATCCTCGAGATGTTCTCAAAATCATACCAAATATTTTCGCTTGAACTTTTCTTCTATCATCAGGTCTCCTGTACAGGACAACCCCACTCCCCCTCCCTCCTGTACAGGACAACCCCACTCCCCATCCCTCCTGCCCTGGACAACCCCACCCCATCCCTCCTGTACAGGACAACCCCACTCCCCCTCCCTCCTGTACAGGACAACCCCGCTCCCCCTCCCTCCTGTACAGGACAACCCTGCTCCCCATCCCTCCTGTACACGTCAACCCTCCTGTACAGGACGACCCCCACTCCCCTCCCTCCTGTACAGAACAACCCCACTCCCCCTCCCTCCTGTACAGGACAACCCCGCTCCCCATCCCTCTTGTACAGGACAACCCCACTCCCCCTCCCTCCTGTACAGGACAACCCCACTCCCCCTCCCTCCTATATAAGACAACCCCGCTCCCCATCCCTCCTGTACAGGACAACCCCGCTCCCCATCCCTCCTGTACTGGACAACCCCGCTCCCCCTCCCTCCTGTACAGGACAACCCACTCCCCCTCCCTCCTGTACAGGACAACCCCGCTCCCCATCCCTCCTGTAAAGGACAGCCCCCGCTCCCCATCCCTCCTGTACAGGACAACCCCACTCCTCCTCTCCCCGTACAGGACAACCCCGCTCCCCCTCCCTCCTGCACAGGACAACCCCGCCCCCTCCCTCCTATACAGGACAACCCCACTCCCCCTCCCCCTGTGCAGAACAACCCCACTCCCCATCCCTCCTGTACAGGACAACCCTGCTCTCCCTCCCTCCTGTACAGGGCAACCCTGCTCCCCCTCCCTCCTGTACAGGGCAACCCTGCTCCCCCTCCCTCCTGTACAGGACAACCCTGCTCCCCCTCCCTCCTGTACAGGACAACCCCACTCCCCATCCCTCCTGTACAGGACAACCCCACTCCCCCTCCCTCCTGTACAGGACAACCCCGCTCCCCCTCCCTCCTGTACAGGACAACCCTGTTCCCCATCCCTCCTGTACAGGACAACCCTGTTCCCCATCTCTCCTGTACAGGACACCTGGTGATTGAAGAGTTCAATGAGATTCTACAGGAGCACAGTGGACCAGTAGGTAGAGGTGCAGGCTACATGCCGTGAGGTCCTGGGTTTGAATCCCACCTGAGGCAACTGTGTTGTGTCTTTAGGCAAGACACTACACCCCCATTGCCCACATGGGGCACGGTGGCATTGTGTACTAAGGCGTAATGCACATTGTTGGTGCACTCCCTTTCAACCAATGCTAACCCTGCTTGTGTGGAGTTAGTATGTTGGGGAGCCGATAGTTGCTCGCCATTGCTCGGTGGTTCTCTCTGGGTACTCCAGCTTCCTCCACCCATAAAACTGTCATGGTCATGATTAGCCATTGTGCAGAATTATGTGACTTTAAACACCAATAAATAAATATACATTTTGGCAAAACTGAAAAAATAGAATTTGAATGGGAATTTTATGAATAGCCCATGCTGAATTGGACATATGTATTAGATAGAGGATCAAAAAAGCCACAATCTGGTTCTGCCTCATACAATAAAACCATCATTTAAGTTGTGAAAAATGGAACAGAAAAGGGTTCATGCAGATGATGTTTAATTGGTTGAGGGCTAGATTTTTATGGTGGTCTGAATTTGTTATTCAATATGTTTTATTAAAAATTATTGGAGAGTGCCCACAGGCACTCTCCAATAATTTTGAATAAGACAAATTTATATTATAATTTTTTTTATTTGCATTTGACTGAACATGAGTAAGGAAAATGTTGACCTGCTCTGACACCCTCATTTTTTTAAGACCTTGATAATGGCCTCTAGCATTCAACCAATTAAGGGGGGGGGGGGGGGGGGGGGGAGGGGGGGATTCCTCATGCATTCTTCACAAGATATCAATAATTAATGAACTCTTGACATAAATTGTTAGAAACTTTATTTAAACCTGCCTTTGGTCAACTATTATATTATTAGTAAACAAGAGAAAATAAAACGGATTAACAAAGTTGTAAATAAATATTTGTAAAACAAATACCACCAAAAATCAAATACAGTTTGCACCTAATCAAATATACATTATGGAACATCCAATCATTCACCACACAGCATCATTTCTAAAAACACAAATAAACCTCAAACAATTATTCTCACTCATAACATGTGCGTTTTAACCCTCTGTACAGTGATGTCAATAATATATAATTTCAAGCAGCATTTTTTTCCCCCCACAACTCATCAAGGAATTTAACCAATACTCTGTCCAACAAGATTGAGCTGGTTAAATACCGACTTGCTTTAGGAGAAAAATTTGTGATTCTCTAATTTTCTATTTTGACGTCAGTGTGCAGATTCATTAATTTATTTAATGGTGTTTAACCATTTACCCAATGCAGATGATATAAAAATTTATTATTTTAAATATCATTTTTTCATATTTTTCAAAAAATTTGAATAAATCCACATCATGTGACCAGTCATTGGAATGAGCTCCATGAGTTTATTCCAATGAGTAGTCACATCTTATGGTTTTATTGAATCTTTTGAAATTTCTTTTTCCCAACTGATCAATTGTACCAAGTTACAGCCGATTCGTTAATTAATGGGTTAAGGTCACTTTGAGCATCTTTGGTAACTCATGATTGCAAGATGGGTGTGAAGGGGAATTTAGCCAGTTGTTTATACCTGACCACTTCAAAGGACATTGGATTCAGGTCCTATTTTACCAGTCAAGCAGAACTTGTTTACCATAGTAAACAAGCACTGCTCCACTTCTTAGGGTTCCTGGGGGAGTCATTGTACAGATGGTTATACCTGACTGTCATTAGAAAAGCATGTATAAAATTTTGGTCAAAATCCTCAACTCTTTTCTGTGAGCAGCACAGTGGGATAAAAATGAAATGCAAAATATTGCATCTCGGATGCTCTTTTGATTTTTTCTCTTAGTTTTACAGTATTTTATATACTAAATCTTAATCCCAATGTTTTAACTTCTGAGAGCAATTGATCTGAGAATCAATCGATAGAGAGACTGCTTGTGACTGCATGTGTTTTATAAATTAACTTATTGAATTAGGTATTCATTCTGAGTGGAAACTACATTCAGTTACCTTCACTGTTCACATACTGTAACCAGAATTTATTCTTACACTTGAATGTGACAGTTATAATACATTTCATATCTTGCTCCACTCAATTCATTGTGGACTGTGTGCACACATTCCACAATGAATTGAGTGGAGCAAGATATGAAATGTATTATAACTGTCACATTCAAGTGTAAGAATAAATTCTGGTTACAGTATGTGAACAGTGAAGGTAACTGAATGTAGTTTCCACTCAGAATGAATACCTAATTCAATAAGTTAGTTTATAAAACACATGCAAACTTTCTGTTAACCCTTTACCCAACGAATCGCCCACATCCGCCCACGTAATATGCAAATTCAGCAGTTGAAAAATTTAAAAAAATGGTATTTAAAATAATAAATTTTGATATCGTCTGTGCTGGGTAAAGGATTAATGTAGGTACCTCTTAGTGAAAGCAGGGGCTCAGACTTAGCTGTTGCTTTCATTAGTTTATTAAACAATATTTTTACCTAAGTGGAAACTCCACTAGAGAGGTGTTTTAGTCATAATCCACTCTCCATGTATTGCATTGTTTTATAAATTTTACCAAGTTGTAAAAGACAGTTGCCATATTGCACATTAATCTTACTAAGACATTGAGACACTGGTTGTACAGTTGGAAGTTCCTGAGAAACTGCTTATCCTGCCATAACTACCTGAGTTTGCTTTCAAACACCGAGAAACGGGTTGCCTTACTTCCAAGCACTGAGAAACAGGTCGCCCTGTCATAAGAACCTAGGTTTGCTTTCAAACACTGAGAAACGGGTTGCCCTACTTCCAGGCACTGATAAACAGGTTGCCCTGTCCTAAGAACTTAGGTTTGTTTCCAGACACTGTAAAACAGGTTACCCTGCCATTAGAGCCTAGGTTTGTTTCCAGACACAGAGAAACAGGTTGCCCTGTCATATGAGCCTAGGTTTGTTTCCTAACACTGAGAAACAGGTTGCCCTTCCATAAGAGACTACGTTTGTTTCCAGAAACTGAGAAACAGGTTGCTCTGCCATAAGAGCCTTGGTTTGTTACCAGACACGGAAAAATGAGTTGCCCTGTCATATGAGCCTTGGTTTGTTTCCAGACACTGAGAAAAATGTTGCACTTTCATAAGAGACTAATTCTGCTTCTAAGATACTGAGAAACAAATTGCCTTGTTAGAAGGGACCCAATATCAAAAAACCTTGGTAAAAAGACATCCCAAAACCAGTTTCCTACTTCGTCAAATTGGCAGCCGCCATGCTAAATATATAATCGAAGAAACCACCTCATTATATTTCTTCATTTAATAACCCCAATAAATTACATATAACTTTTAAAACACCAAACCATTTACCTTAAGTTTAATTTTAACCAGTTACTTACATATAGTTTAATGTATTAAAATTTTTAATAAAATAAAACTAAAAATATTGTGAGCTGTGGAAGAAGTGCTCTTCTTGCCTCTAAAAAACATGGCTCATACTGCTCATTGCAATGAAGGGACAAAAGAAGTTTTGAAGACAGACTGAAGAAAATAATGAAATAGGAATTGTGGTTATTGTGAACTGCACTGAGCTAATTAGACTGTTACATAGAGGGATATAGGAAATCTAGAGATAAAGTATTGTTATATAGAGGGATATAGGAAATCTAGGGATAAAGCATTGTCACATAGAGGGATATAGGAAATCTAGGGATAAAGCATTGTCACACAGAGGGATATAGGAAATCTAGAGATAAAGCATTGTTACATAGAGGGATATAGGAAATCTAGGGATAAAGCATTGTTATGTAGAGGGATATAGGAAATCTAGGGATAAAGCATTGTCACATAGAGGGATATAGGAAATCTAGGGATAAAGCATTGTTACATAGAGGGATATAGGAAATCTAGAGATAAAGCATTGTTACATAGAGGGATATAGGAAATCTAGAGATAAAGCATTGTTACATAGAGGGATATAGGAAATCTAGAGATAAAGCATTGTTACATAGAGGGATATAGGAAATCTAGAGATAAAGCATTGTTACATAGAGGGATATAGGAAATCTAGAGATAAAGCATTGTTACATAGAGGGATGTAGGAAATCTAGAGATAAAGCATTGTTACATAGAGGGATGTAGGAAATCTAGAGATAAAGCATTGTTACATAGAGGGATATAGGAAATCTAGAGATAAAGCATTGTTACATAGAGGGATATAGGAAATCTAGAGATAAAGCATTGTTACATAGAGGGATATAGGAAATCTAGAGATAAAGCATTGTTACATAGAGGGATATAGGAAATCTAGAGATAAAGCATTGTTACATAGAGGGATGTAGGAAATCTAGAGATAAAGCATTGTTACATAGAGGGATATAGGAAATCTAGGGATAAAGCATTGTTACATAGAGGGATATAGGAAATCTAGAGATAAAGCATTGTTACATAGAGGGATATAGGAAATCTAGGGATAAAGCATTGTTACATAGAGGGATATAGGGAATCTAGGGATAAAGCATTGTTACATAGAGGGATGTAGGAAATCTAGAGATAAAGCATTGTTACATAGAGGGATATAGGAAATCTAGAGATAAAGCATTGTCACATAGAGGGATATAGGAAATCTAGGGATAAAGCATTGTTACATAGAGGGATATAGGAAATCTAGGGATAAAGTATTGTTACACAGAGGGATATAGGAAATCTAGGGATAAAGCATTGTTACATAGAGGGATATAGGAAATCTAGAGATAAAGCATTGTTACATAGAGGGATGTAGGAAATCTAGAGATAAAGCATTGTTACATAGAGGGATATAGGAAATCTAGGGATAAAGCATTGTTACATAGAGGGATATAGGAAATCTAGGGATAAAGTATTGTTACACAGAGGGATATAGGAAATCTAGAGATAAAGCATTGTTACATAGAGGGATATAGGAAATCTAGAGATAAAGCATTGTTACATAGAGAGATATAGGAAATCTAGGGATAAAGCATTGTTACATAGAGGGATATAGGAAATCTAGAGATAAAGCATTGTTACATAGAGGGATATAGGAAATCTAGGGATAAAGCATTGTTACATAGAGGGATATAGGAAATCTAGGGATAAAGCATTGTTACATAGAGGGATATAGGAAATCTAGGGATAAAGCATTGTTACATAGAGGGATATAGGGAATCTAGGGATAAAGCATTGTTACATAGAGGGATGCAGGAAATCTAGAGATAAAGCATTGTTACATAGAGGGATATAGGAAATCTAGGGATAAAGCATTGTCACATAGAGGGATATAGGAAATCTAGGGATAAAGCATTGTCACATAGAGGTATATAGGAAATCTAGGGATAAAGCATTGTCACACAGAGGGATATAGGAAATCTAGAGATAAAGCATTGTTACATAGAGGGATATAGGAAATCTAGGGATAAAGCATTGTTATGTAGAGGGATATAGGAAATCTAGGGATAAAGCATTGTCACATAGAGGGATATAGGAAATCTAGGGATAAAGCATTGTTACATAGAGGGATATAGGAAATCTAGATATAAAGCATTGTTACATAGAGGGATATAGGAAATCTAGAGATAAAGCATTGTTACATAGAGGGATATAGGAAATCTAGAGATAAAGCATTGTTACATAGAGGGATATAGGAAATCTAGGGATAAAGCATTGTTACATAGAGGGATATAGGAAATCTAGAGATAAAGCATTGTTACATAGAGGGATATAGGAAATCTAGAGATAAAGCATTGTTACATAGAGGGATATAGGAAATCTAGAGATAAAGCATTGTTACATATAGGGATATAGGAAATCTAGGGATAAAGCATTGTTATGTAGAGGGATATAGGAAATCTAGAGATAAAGCATTGTTACATAGAGGGATATAGGAAATCTAGAGATAAAGCATTGTTACATAGAGGGATATAGGAAATCTAGAGATAAAGCATTGTTACATAGAGGGATATAGGAAATCTAGGGATAAAGCATCATGATGTAGAGGGATATAGGAAGTCTAGGGATAAAGTATTGTTACATAGAGGGATATAGGAAAAGCATCTTTAGAAATCAAGGACTTTCAAGGCTAATGTACAAATTTCAACTTAACTGAATAACCCTGTTAACTGAATATAATTTCCCAACACAAAACCATTTACTATACCTCCAGTACAAATTTGACCTGTTAATTGAACAAAGGCTGTAGAGTAAACTCCTGTAAATTGAATAAAAACTCTTGTAACCTGTCGAGAAATTATCCCAACTCTCCCCAGTTTTGCATTATTTATAGACAGACGTATTTGGCCTCAGCACTTCCAAACAGGCATTTTATCTATTATATCTTGTTTGACAGAGCTCATGGAGCTCTGTCAAACAAGATAAAATAGAATAAATGCCAAGTTTATGTCCAGAATACAGGAAAGTAACACAAACCCTGTTAATTGAATCCTCCTGTTAATTGAATAATATTCTTTGGCAAAGTGGCTATTCAATTAACAGGGTTCCACTGTACTTCCGACACCTTTAAATCAATTTTTAAATTCAAGGACTTTTAAGTTTTCAAGGCTGGATAAAGAGAGATATTTTTACTCCTCTGGAATGCCTGTAAAAATCACAGAAATTTAGTGCTGTTCTTGGCCTTCTGAAAGGGATACAATTTAGATGAATAAATCCCAGTAAATACACAATCGAATATTCTCCTATTTTGAAACATTCAGCATCAGATCACAGGCCTCTGAAGCTCTGATTATATTGAATAAAACAATAAAATTGGATATAAATGAAATATATTGGCACACGGTTAACACCACTTCACCATGAGTGGTAAACATTTGGTACACAAAGCTTCTGTGGGTATATTTTATTTATACCATGATCGACAAGTTTAATAAAAGTTTAAATGTTAATAAATCGATATTCACACATGCACATCTCTTTTTTGTTTACATGAGCACCAGTGGACGGTACTTCTGCTCCGCTTCAATTTTATCACAGAAGCGAAATGGAAAAACAAAGAAACAAATCACAGGGCCTTTTTCATTTTAATAACATACTATTTCGAGTTATGGGTGCTTTATTAACTGGTAGAGTGCTAAATTATTTTTGGTCCATAAAATTTGTTTCTGCATCTTTGCCTTATAACAATTTATGGGAGAGTGCCAGTGGGCACTCTCCCATAAATTGTAACAAGGCAAATCCCAACAGATAAAAACATTTCAAAGACAATAGGAAGCACATCCACAGAATATGAAGCCTTTAGATTGCAGTACCGGCACTTCAGAATAAAGCCCAAATATGGGCTTCCAGCACTCTACCAGTTAACATGAGAAAACATATGTTTGTTAATTTTTGGCATCTTAAGAGGTAAACTTATTTAAAAACATAATAAATAATTGCCGGTTTCATTTCATGTATGTGGCCCTCACAGTTAATATATGTCAACCAAAGTTACCAAGTTACAGTGAAATTATTCCAAAACGAGTCATCTTATCAAGTTACAATGAACTCCCTTCATAAATACTGCCTGTAGACTGTGCTAAAGATTTTCGGGTTTTGGGCTCGGACAGCCATCATGGTTGACAGATCGCGACCAAATGGAGAAGTTCTCATCTAGACATCATACAGAGTCATCCTACTAGTTACAATGAAATCACTCCATATTAAATATGACCTGTAGATTGTGCTAGAGGTTTTTGGGTTTTGGGCTTGGGCAGTCGTCATGGTGGATAGATCATGACCGAAAGGGGACGTTCTCATCTAGATATTATACAGAGGCATCCTACCAAGTTACAATGAAATCCCTTCATGAATACGATCTGTAGACTGTGCTAAAGGTTTTGGGGTTTTGGGCTCGGGCATCCATCACGGTTGACCAATCATGACCAAAAAGGGACGTTCTCATCTAGACAGGATCTCAACCCTGCATATGAAATTTTGTGACTATCATACAAGAACTATGGGGTGTAGCCTGTGCTAAAGGAAAATGTGAACAGGTGAAGAGACTTCTGCATGGATTGAGGGCAATAGCTTATCTTGACTTTGTCAAGTTAAGCTGAAAAATAGACCCCAATATTAAGGAAAAAAGACCATAATTTTTCAGTTTGAAGTACAACACATGTAGATGTCAAACTTCAAAAAAAAAAAAAAAAGAAAAGAAAAAATTCTCTTTCACTCCTGCAATCACTTCATGACTGTAGCAGAAATCTGAAGACAAATAATTTCTAAAAAAATTATGAGGCATAATTAACTCCTGCAAATGTTCAGAAATTTCTAATTGTTCAACTTCCAAAAATTTCTTGCAGCTCTCCTACAATCACTTCATGGCTGCTGAACTGCAGACATGAGCTGAAAGAAAAAAAAGTTAAAGAAAATTCAGGAGTATAAAAAAGATTAAAACGTAGAAGGAACCGAACACAAAATTAATTTCTTTAACCCTTTACCCAACGCAGACGATATCAAAATTTATTATTTTAAATATCATTTTTTCAAATTTTTCAAAACATTTCAGCAAAACCATATCATGTGACCCCTCGTTGGAACGAGCTCGACGAGCTCGTTCCAACGAGGGGTCACATGATATGGTTTTGTTGAAAGTTTTTGAAAAATAATATTTTTTCAACTGCTGAATTTGCACATTACGCGGGTGGATGTGGGCGATTTGTTGGGTAAAGGGTTAAATCCTATCCATTTTAATATCATTTGGCAAGAAATAATAATAAAGAAAATAATAAAATAAAAACACTTCCAAAAGAGGACTTTAACTTAGAATTAAACCAGAGATGTCATCAGTTCAACTTCCCAAATCACTGGCTCATTTGATTCAAAGATTTGCATGAAGGAAACAGGTGATTCCCAGGAAACTAGGAATTTAACCGATTTAGTCATGTTTGACAGAACTCATTGAGCTCTGTCAAACATGACTGCGTTCATTAGTTCCCTGGTTGCATTATGGGAAAAATTTGCAAAATAAAATTTTGGTAGTTTGACATCAATGTGCCGAGGATTAACTTTTTACCCAACAGATATCCTTAATATCAAAATTTGGTATCCTAATTATTTTTTTAACCCTTTACCCAACGAATTGCCTACATCCGCCCGCGTAATATGCAAATTCAGCAGTTGAAAAAATATTATTTTTCAAAAAATTTCAACAAAACCATATCATGTGACACCTCGTTGGAATGAGCTTGACAAGCTCGTTCCAACGAGGGGTCACATGATATGGTTTTGTTGAAATTTTTTGAAAATTAAAAAAAAATGTTATTTAAAATAATAAATTTTGATATCGTCTGCATTGGGTAAAGGGTTAACAAATTCAAGACAAAATTTCAATAAAATCTCGATGAGCTCCAATGAAGAATCACATGACAGATCTTTTTTGAAACTTTTTGAAAAATAACTGCATATTTTTAAATTACATTGACATAATCACTAGGACATGAATGAGACAGATAGCAGTTTTTTAATCCTTTGAACTGTAGTGGTATCTTCCATGCCAGTTCAATAGCAGCAATTAGGAGAGTCCATATTCATTATTTGGGGTAGACCAATCAATATTTTCACTGTGCAGCCTTGGGGCTGCACGTTGAAAATACCGATCGGTCTACCCCACACATTTACTGAACAGCCATCCTATTTAATGATGTATAATGTCAGTCTTTCGATTTTGTAAAATGCACGTGCACCAAGTGTGGCGCGGTCATTTTCCCAACTTACGAAACTCTCAGCTATTGTGAAAAAGTTATGGAAACGATGATTTTTTAATAGAATACAGCATATATGATGTTGACACAGACTGTCTATCATACACATGCTGTATTCTATTAAAAAGCATCCCTGTTTTCATAGTGATGTTAAGTCATGTTTATTGGGTCATAACAATAAAATAAAGATCACATACTCACAATACATGTTCATTATTTCAAGAAATAAATCCGTAAACTAAACTGAAATGCACGCAAAGAATCGAAAGTAGAATTCACAGTTTGAATAAGCCAAGACCAATACCGGGTCTGGACCTGCGTCGCTGCAAGCAATTGAATCGGCAAACAGGAAGTGGCTGCACGGCAGATCTGAAAATTGCATACTCGATACAACTGATCATTATCAGGCTCCAGATGAAATATAAAATCAATCCTTTGAATAGAAGCCGAGAAAAGTTTGATGAAAAATTTCAATGTTCAGTGGGTACAGTAAAATTTCAAACTATCGGCAAACAGGAAGTGGCTGCATGGCAGATTTGAAAATTGCTTACACGATACAACTCATCATTATGAAGCAGCAGACCAAATATAAAATCATTCCCTTTCATAGAAGCCAAGAAAACCTTGATGGAAAAAGTGTTTCAGACGGACTGACGGACTGACAGACTGACAGACGGATGGGGTTGAGCGGTTACTAGACCTGCTCTGCCGCTGGCGATGCAGGTAATACGGAAAAAACGGGAACAGGGAACAGTAACTGCAATAATATGGAATGAACTAATTTCATCGTGTTTAAATTGGGGTGCACTGTGGATTCGAATGTTGATGTGTCGACTTGTTTGAAGTTGCGACATAGTTTCCGGACTTATTTTGAAAGTGACACCTACACCGCGACTGTACCATGTAGTTGTATATTACTGCATAAGGCCATGCCCATATGCTATCAATGCTTGATGAGCATTAACCCTACTTGTGTTAAGGTAATTTGAACATTCAAACAGGCAATCATATAGCGCGCTGCTTTTTGCCAAGGTGCAGCAGTAGTGGCGCAGAGCTTTTCAAAATTGCATGCACGATGCTGCGCAAGCATGCCTGAATATAATTTTCATTGTGCTTCCAGACAAAATGTCAGACACCAAATGAATGATGCCTGTCATTTAAGAACGATATCTGACATATTTCAAAATGGAGTTTGAGTATTCGAAATAATGTGTTTTGGGTGTACATGTTCCTTCATCTCAAAACTGCTCAGAATTCATCCAACCATACCTTGTTTGGCAGGGCTCAATGTGCCCTGCCAAACAAGGTATAATTGATTTCATTCTGAATTGGAACTGAATTACCCTTCAGACATAATTTAGATACATGTATGGCTATATCAAATCATATTCCTTCACATGCTGTTAATACTGATGAGCTGTACAGTCACTTTCTTCTCACCTCCCAACTTGTCAGGACCAGAAATCACAATAATCATTAATGATTTCCAGCATGCATGATGTTCTGATCACTGAACTTCAATGATAATTTTGGCATCAGACATTTTGACTGATGATTTTAAACCCCTGTCAGACATTGGCCTTTTCGTACCTGACATTGTCCTTGTCTGACCACTTATTTTCTGGTATGTGCGCAAGTGCGATGACGCACCTCAAAATCGAAAGACTGATAATCGGCCGCTAGTGTCCAAAGGGTTAATCCTAAATTTATCAGTGAGTAAAAAACCAATTCTGACAAACCCTAAATTTTTGCTCCAATAATCGATGAAGAAATGATTCTCTTCATTCTCTTTTATATATGTTACTGGTGGTTTTCATCTTATCTTTACAATTCTTTGCATGCTGCTGGCAGATATTCCTGCTCAGCACAGGGTTTATTTATTATTTATTTATTTATTGGTGGTTAAGGTCACATATTTCCACACAATGGCTAAACATGACCGTGACAGTTTTACGGGTGGAGGAAGCCGGAGTACCCGGAGAGAACCACCGAGCAACGGCGAGCAACTGTCAGCTCCCCAACATACCAACTCCACACAAGCAGGGTTAGCATTGGTTGAAGACAGGTGTACCATCGATGTGCAGTACGCCTTAGTACACAACGTCACCATGCCCCCACGTGGACAATGGGGGTGAAGTGTCTTGCCCAAGGACACAACGCGGTTGCCGCAGGTGGGATTCGAACCGAGGACCTCTTGGCTTGCAGCCTGCACCTCCACCAACTGAGCCACTGTGCCCACTCAGCACAGGGTTTCTCTTGTCTCTGAAATAAGTATAATTTGTGCATATTTAATCATATTCCCTCCTGTAAATGGAATGGACATTTTTCACCAATGATTTCTTGTGTTACATTTAGATTAATTTTTCATCAAATCTAGTCATGGCTGCTTTATAGCAGCCATGACTAGATTTGATGAAAAATATTTGGAAAGTTAAAAAATTTATAGTAATTTATATATTTTTTATACTTACCAATGACCCAGACTTAGCTGGTGCTAACTCCACAAAAACCAGGGCCAAACACAAATTTTGCCCCCCAATCCCCAAAATTTGCATCCAAAACAAAAAGAAATCATGTCCTAAAGGACCTCCATAGTACGACTCTACTGCGCATGCGCAGTGACGCAGTCGTCCCGAAATTGGCGCCAAATATCATTCTTACTGGCAGTGCTTGGTCAGCGCTATGTACTCAGCGGGGAGGCAAGAGTTCCCAACTCAGGGAGGGCCATCCCCGTCTGGGTCATTGGTAAGTATAAAAAATATATAAATTACTATAAATTTTTTAACATTTTTATACTGTACCAATGACCCAGACTTAGCTGAATAGTAAACAGGCTGGAGGGCCTAGGACATAGAGGAAAATCCAATAAGCTCAATTATAAAATAAAGAGGTAACCCCTTAAGGAGAAAAGGAGTATTAGGCTTTACATGTATCTTTCTTATTTAATATTTAAATTAGAAAGATACACTACCCTTAATAATTGAGCACAATAACATTCATGTTCTCTATTAACATCCAGTATAACCTTTATACTAATTATTTTTAAAGCAAGCCAATAAATAAAGTAGTCCAGAGAATTGAGACTCTTTATAATCATTTAAAAGTGTCCGAGTATTGTATATTAAAGCCCGTTTGACACTTGACATATACAAATGCTTCACACCGAGCTACACTTTAAAAATAAGACATGAATGAAATTAAACATTAATATTACACTTTAAAACCATCCCGGAAGCGACTCAGAAATACTGTCTTGGAGGAGGCATTCCCTTGCTTTTCACTATAAAGCAGGTGACCTAAGGGAACACCCCCCCCCCCCCTTCCCCTTGCCCTGGGTCAAATAGCCCAGAGCGAAGAGGGCAGCCGGACGGAGTCACTGCCGGAACAGAAAGCCTGCATAACTATAGTTGCAACTGTTTAGTGGACGACATTCTGAGCAACAGATAACGGACCTAAACAATGCAGGTTTCCAGAAATGGACTCAATATTTCTGAGATAAAAATTAGTAAATGTGGATGGCTGAGACCAATAAGCAGCCTTCATTAAATCTGTAATAGCAACACTATTAGCATAAGACCAGGAAGTAGAAAGAGCTCTTACTTCATGAGCAGAAATCTTAAGCACAGACTGCTGAGAAGAAGATAAATCTTCATACGCAGTACGGATAGTTAACTGAATCCATCTAGCAATAGAATGGACTGAAATGTCCTTTCTATTAGGCATCAAAGACAGAAAGAAACGTTTCCGTCCCTTTCTGATGAACTGAGATCTCTGTTTATAGATACGTAGTGCTCTAACAGGACAGAGTAAAGGCCTACGCCCGTCTGAAGACGGAAGAGCCTTAATAACAATAGGTTCCGGATATTTATTAGGAGCCTGATTCTTAGCTAAAAAACCGACATTAGTAGTGAAGGTGATAGTGTTCCCAACACTACGATAATGAGAATCATCCACCGATAGTGCATGAAGCTCACTGACTCTTCTGGCAGAAGAGAAAGCTAAGAGAAAAGCTGTCTTATAAGATAAGAATTTGAAATCTACTGTCCCAAGAGGTTCAAATGGCTTTTCCTTCAATTTAAGGAGAACCCAAGCTAAATTCCACTTAGGAATTAATCTAAGAGTTCTGGGTCTATTTATCGAAAAGTTTCTAACCAATTTCGATAAAGAGACATTAGATCCAATTTGTAAACTATCATGATGTGCATAGGTATCAGATAACATAGATCTATAACCCTTTATAGTAACAGGTTGCAGTTTGATTTCGTCAAACAAGTATACTAGAAAGTTAGCAATGTCTGGTATAGAGGGATCAAATATATCAACAGAATGATCCCTACACCAACGACGGAAAACCTTCCACTTAGCCGCATAGTTTAGCGAAGAGGAGGTCCTCCTACAGTTAGAAATCGCGTCCACTGCTCGTCCTGTAAAGTGCTTGCCATGCAAGAAGGACCGCACAACGGAAAAACGTGAAGGTTGAGACCTTGCGGGTTGTGATGTAGTTGGCGCGATTTCCCCTGCCAAAGAAGATCCTCTCGTGGAGGGAGCTTCCGCGGTAGGTCCCACAACAGACACCTGAGTAGATTTATCCACGGTCTCTGTGGCGACAGAGATGCTACCAACAGAATCTTGCATTGAGATTGTTTTATCTTTAGCAATACTTGTTGAATTAACGGCGCTGGAGGATACGTATATCCTATCATTCCGTCCCAAGGGATCGATAGAGCGTCTACTGCAAATGCTCTTGGATCCGGACACGGGGACACATACGTCTGCAACTGATTGTTGAGATGTGTCGCAAATAAGTCTATCATTGGCCGTTCCCATTGGTAGCAAATCTGATTGAATACTTGTTTGTTGAGAGTCCACTCCGACGGCAACAAGCGACCCTTTCGTGAAAGGGAGTCTGCTAGCACATTCAGACGACCCGGTATGTGACGGACCGAAAGAAGAACGTGATGTTCCAACGCAAACAGAAGGATTCTTTCCGTTAGATTGAACAACGGAACTGAATGAGTGCCTCCCTGATTCCGTATATACGCCACTACTGTCGTATTGTCGGATAGGATTTGGACATGAGCATCGTGAATAATGTCCATCCAGTGACGTAACGCAAGCCAAATTGACATCATTTCCTTGATGTTTATGTGCTTGCACAGGAATTGCGGATCCCAAAGACCCTGGCATCTCGAATCCGTTGGGATTAATGATGCACCCCAACCTGTTTGACTGGCATCCGTCATAATGGTAAAACTCGGATCCGGCAACTGCAGCGGAACTCCTTGAGTTAACCACTGAATGTTTGCCCAAGTCTGAATCTCTTGTTTCACTTGATCTGACAAGAGAACGTCTACATCGAGCGAATGAATTTTCACACTCCAATTCTGAGTCAGGAAAATTTGAAGAGGCCGTGTGCGTAGCCGTCCCATCGGAATGAGATCCGCGGCGGCTCCGCACAGACCTATCAGTCTCATAAATTCTCTCGCCGTGACTTTGTCTGTATTCAGACAATAGCGAGCGTAACAACTGACTAATTTCGCTCTGGTTAACGGCAGACGAACGAGATTGTTGTGCGTCTCGAAGCTCATTCCCAGATGAGTGAATGATTTGGACGGCACCAGATCCGACTTCTCCTCGTTTACTATGAAACCGAGACGTCGGAGCAATAGAAGAAGATTCTGAACATCGTTCTGAAGCGTTAACTCGTTGCCGTACCTCTGAAGAATGTCGTCCAGGTAGGCCGACGTTACCGCAGACGAATGAGCTCGGAAGTAGATCATTACCGAGTTCATTACCCGAGTGAAAGCCCAGGGTGCTAGATTCAATCCGAAGCACATGGCCCGGAACTGATACACCACTCCTAGGACTGCGAAGCGTAGATACTTTCGGAATGTCGGATGTACCATGACGTGAAAGTACGCATCTTTGAGATCTATGCTCGTTGCATAATCGTTCACCCGAATACTCGCTCTGACCGATCGAATCGTCTCCATATAAAACTTCGGAGCGACGATCAGCTTGTTTATCCAGCTCAAATCTATGACTGGACGGAACGAGCCGTCTGGTTTCGGAACCAGAAACAGATGGCTGTAGAATCCCAGCGATTCCTGGTTTTCTACGACCTCTACCGCGTTCTTCATTAAAAGAGACTGCACCTCTGATAGCAGAGCGTCTCTTTTCTGAGGGTTTGACGGAAGATGAGTCCACTTTGGACTTCGAGTTAATGGAGGCTTTCGTTTGAAGGATATCTTTAGACCTTCCGAAGTCACTCCTCTCGCCCACGGGTCGTCCGTAATCGACACCCACTCTTGAGAAAAACTCGACAACCTTCCGCCAACCGGAACGCGATAGAGGTTTGAGCCATCACCTCCTGGATCTGCGAGGCCTGCGGTAGGAGAAACCACGTCTTCCACGACCCGCACCTCGCCTCGTCGACCTCGGGGCGTCCGACCGATTGTCCCGGCCTGAAGGACGTCCCGAACGAGAGTCGCTATCCTGACGGTCTCTCGAATAAGAGCTAGAGGACGCACCGGAACCTCTATAGGAACCTCTCTTGGGCGGATAAGACCCAGAAGTGCCCGCCTTATTCGTGTCTGCTGTATCCGACCTTTTAGGAGCGGATCTAAACAACAGAGAATCACTAGCTTTCTTTTTAATATTATCATAAATAGCGGAAAGCTTGCCGTCAAAGAGAAGATCTCCTGAGACCGAAGCGACTCTAAGAGAGTTCTTCACCTTAGAATCCACTAGTGTGGATGTAGACAGGGCTGCGTCACGTCTAACCAACTCCAGATTTGCCACTGAAAGGGCGGAGTTACACGTGGAATAAGCTACTGCCCTTGAAAGAAGTCTTAAGGAGGATTGTATATCCTGAAACTCTTCCCCTTGAAGACGCAGTGATAATGCCTTCGTAAGGTGATCTGCGTAAGATAAGGCATCTAAATTGGCTCTGTTAGACGCAATAGCTGTTTCCAACACTGCGGTTGGAATAGAAGCTGACGACGGTAATGATAGCTCTAAGTCTTCCGCCTCGTCGTCCATACGCAGAGGAACTCTCGGTATACCCTGACCTGCCGTGTCGAATTTATTCCTTGCATTAATGAAAGGCAGGTTGAGAGTATTTGCGGACAAGAAGCCTGCTTTCCCCGTCCTGGAAGCAAGTTTAAAAATAGCGTCGTTCAATAATTCAAATGTTCTTGCAACATTATTGGACTGTGACGGAAACTCGGGAGCGATGTCCCTGAACCGCTCGAAAAAATCAGAGTCCAATGACGCTATAATTCTCCTGTCCGGAAGCGCAGCAGTCTGGCCCGACGGAACAACTTGAGGAAGAAAGTGCCGGATGAAGTCCACGGCAGCTTTGTGTTGTTCCGAAAGAGATAGCTCCAATTCATCCGTATCCCTTTCACCATCCGGTCGGACCTCCCGATGTTCCCGGTCGTCCGCCCCCGATGCTTCGGCGGAGCGTACCGACCCAGCGCCGTCGGATAATTCTCGATCCGACACCGTCTCTGTCGGCTGCTGGGATGCTGCGATAAGCTGTGCTATCTGCACTAGAATGTCCGACGTCGAGACCTGCGGAGGAGCGGTCTTTCGCTGCTTTGCCGAGGGCAGCTCCGCATCAGATGGCTCCCGCATACTTTTCCTATGCGAACGTCCGGAGTCCATCGGTCTCGAATCCCTGGCTGCCGGATGGTGTGACCTGGTCGCCGAAGAATCCTTCATCGGCGAAGCTGGCAAAATATCAGAGGTCACGCAGCCAAGGTGCGGTCGTGTGCGCCGGCGAGAAGAGGAAGCCTTAACAGTCTCTGCGGACTGCTTATACAACGGAGCGTCCCGAGCGACGGACGTATGCTCCGCTAAAGACACATTTTGTACCACAACATCTGGTCCCAGATGTTGTTGTACGAGAGAGGGGCCTCTCTCGCTCGCGGCCCGGCTGGACCTGGACGAGCTAGGAACCGGACTAAAAGGCTTCCTCCGTTCTCGTTCACTATCCGCCGTCACTGGGTGTGCATCTATTATTTTTATAGTGCTCGCATCACCCAAAATTTCCTCTTGGACCGCATCGGACGAACCCGGCTGCCGAACCATTCGGTGAATGGACGCTACACCGGGCGAGCTAGCGGACGACATTTGTCTAATCTCCATGAGCACTTTTGCCGCTAGCTCTGTATTTATTTGTGACGACGGACGCACACTTGAAGAAGATAACATGGAAACATCACCCTGTTCTGGTTCCTCTGAAATAGAAACTGAGAGAGTAGAGTGACCTTGTGGAGAAAGAGCCGGCATCGCTCTTTCTCCAGAAACAACATATCGTGACACACGTTTCCAATGTTTCTCATCCCAATGTTCACATACAGGACAGGGATTAATGCGAGAACACTGACTACAATTAATGCAATAATCATGAAAGTCAGAGGAAGAATTCTTCCTATTACAATTTGAACAAGTTCCCTTCATTGTGAAAGAACAACAATAAGTCCTAGTTACTCGCAAAAACCCCTGACACAAAGATACATAATAACATGATCCATTAATAAATGAAAAAACAATTGCAAAACAAAATAATTTTGAAAAAATATTTTTTCAGAGAAGCCCAAGTTGCTGAAAAGTAACGTTGAGCCCCGATGGATCCGATGGCAAAGTGTGGTCAAAAATTTTAAAATTATATAAAATAATTAATGAGACACTTTCGGATAATATAAATGTATCTTATAATGAGATAAACTACCTCAAAGGCAAACAGCCCCCCTCAAAAAAGGCTGTTGCCAATGAAAACAAACAGTGTAAACACAGAAGAAAACATGACTCCAGGCACTGAAAAAACTGGCCCGGAATCAGTCATCAATTACACTCTATCTGATGCAAAACAGAGACTCCCAGGGGAGAATCTGCAGAACATCAGATGGAAGATGCAGAACACAAACGTTATACACCCATGGGTGAAAACGTAACTATGGGGAAAATAACAGAAAACATTCTGTAACCAAGCAACTCTCCCAGGGAATTTTTAGAAATGAAACTTCTCAAAAATATGCCAAAAGCATGGGAGAATTGCAAGGGGGGACTTTAGAAGGTTAGGGGAGAGGAAACACTGAATAAGCAGTGCAACAATTAGCAAGAATGACAACAAGAGGCGTTTGCCTCGAAAGTTAAAAAATTTATAGTAATTTATATATTTTTTATACTTACCAATGACCCAGACTTAGCTGGTGCTAACTCCACAAAAACCAGGGCCAAACACAAATTTTGCCCCCCAATCCCCAAAATTTGCATCCAAAACAAAAAGAAATCATGTCCTAAAGGACCTCCATAGTACGACTCTACTGCGCATGCGCAGTGACGCAGTCGTCCCGAAATTGGCGCCAAATATCATTCTTACTGGCAGTGCCTGGTCAGCGCTATGTACTCAGCGGGGAGGCAAGAGTTCCCAACTCAGGGAGGGCCATCCCCGTCTGGGTCATTGGTAAGTATAAAAAATATATAAATTACTATAAATTTTTTAACATTTTTATACTGTACCAATGACCCAGACTTAGCTGAATAGTAAACAGGCTGGAGGGCCTAGGACATAGAGGAAAATCCAATAAGCTCAATTATAAAATAAAGAGGTAACCCCTTAAGGAGAAAAGGAGTATTAGGCTTTACATGTATCTTTCTTATTTAATATTTAAATTAGAAAGATACACTACCCTTAATAATTGAGCACAATAACATTCATGTTCTCTATTAACATCCAGTATAACCTTTATACTAATTATTTTTAAAACAAGCCAATAAATAAAGTAGTCCAGAGAATTGAGACTCTTTATAATCATTTAAAAGTGTCCGAGTATTGTATATTAAAGCCCGTTTGACACTTGACATATACAAATGCTTCACACCGAGCTACACTTTAAAAATAAGACATGAATGAAATTAAACATTAATATTACACTTTAAAACCATCCCGGAAGCGACTCAGAAATACTGTCTTGGAGGAGGCATTCCCTTGCTTTTCACTATAAAGCAGGTGACCTAAGGGAACACCCGCCCCCCCCCTTCCCCTTGCCCTGGGTCAAATAGCCCAGAGCGAAGAGGGCAGCCGGACGGAGTCACTGCCGGAACAGAAAGCCTGCATAACTATAGTTGCAACTGTTTAGTGGACGACATTCTGAGCAACAGATAACGGACCTAAACAATGCAGGTCTCCAGAAATGGACTCAATATTTCAGAGATAAAAATTAGTAAATGTGGATGGCTGAGACCAATAAGCAGCCTTCATTAAATCTGTAATAGCAACACTATTAGCATAAGCCCAGGAAGTAGAAAGAGCTCTTACTTCATGAGCAGAAATCTTAAGCACAGACTGCTGAGAAGAAGATAAATCTTCATACGCAGTACGGATAGTTAACTGAATCCATCTAGCAATAGAATGGACTGAAATGTCTTTTCTATTAGGCATCAAAGACAGAAAGAAACGTTTCCGTCCCTTTCTGATGAACTGAGATCTCTGTTTATAGATACGTAGTGCTCTAACAGGACAGAGTAAAGGCCTACGCCCGTCTGAAGACGGAAGAGCCTTAATAACAATAGGTTCCGGATATTTATTAGGAGCCTGATTCTTAGCTAAAAAACCGACGTTAGTAGTGAAGGTGATAGTGTTCCCAACACTACGATAATGAGAATCATCCACCGATAGTGCATGAAGCTCACTGACTCTTCTGGCAGAAGAGAAAGCTAAGAGAAAAGCTGTCTTATAAGATAAGAATTTGAAATCTACTGTCCCAAGAGGTTCAAATGGCTTTTCCTTCAATTTAAGGAGAACCCAAGCTAAATTCCACTTAGGAATTAATCTAAGAGTTCTGGGTCTATTTATCGAAAAGTTTCTAACCAATTTCGATAAAGAGACATTAGATCCAATTTGTAAACTATCATGATGTGCATAGGTATCAGATAACATAGATCTATAACCCTTTATAGTAACCGGTTGCAGTTTGATTTCGTCAAACAAGTATACTAGAAAGTTAGCAATGTCTGGTATAGAGGGATCAAATATATCAACAGAATGATCCCTACACCAACGACGGAAAACCTTCCACTTAGCCGCATAGTTTAGCGAAGAGGAGGTCCTCCTACAGTTAGAAATCGCGTCCACTGCTCGTCCTGTAAAGTGCTTGCCATGCAAGAAGGACCGCACAACGGAAAAACGTGAAGGTTGAGACCTTGCGGGTTGTGATGCAGTTGGCGCGATTTCCCCTGCCAAAGAAGATCCTCTCGTGGAGGGAGCTTCCGCGGTAGGTCCCACAACAGACACCTGAGTAGATTTATCCACGGTCTCTGTGGCGACAGAGATGCTACCAACAGAATCTTGCATTGAGATTGTTTTATCTTTAGCAATACTTGTTGAATTAACGGCGCTGGAGGATACGCATATCCTATCATTCCGTCCCAAGGGATCGATAGAGCGTCTACAGCAAATGCTCTTGGATCCGGACACGGGGACACATACGTCTGCAACTGATTGTTGAGATGTGTCGCAAATAAGTCTATCATTGGCCGTTCCCATTGGTAGCAAATCTGATTGAATACTTGTTTGTTGAGAGTCCACTCCGACGGCAACAAGCGACCCTTTCGAGAAAGGGAGTCTGCTAGCACATTCAGACGACCCGGTATGTGACGGACCGAAAGAAGAACGTGATGTTCCAACGCAAACAGAAGGATTCTTTCCGTTAGATTGAACAACGGAACTGAATGAGTGCCTCCCTGATTCCGTATATACGCCACTACTGTCGTATTGTCGGATAGGATTTGGACATGAGCATCGTGAATAATGTCCATCCAGTGACGTAACGCAAGCCAAATTGACATCATTTCCTTGATGTTTATGTGCTTGCACAGGAATTGCGGATCCCAAAGACCCTGGCATCTCGAATCCGTTGGGATTAATGATGCACCCCAACCTGTTTGACTGGCATCCGTCATAATGGTAAAACTCGGATCCGGCAACTGCAGCGGAACTCCTTGAGTTAACCACTGAATGTTTGCCCAAGTCTGAATCTCTTGTTTCACTTGATCTGACAAGAGAACGTCTACATCGAGCGAATGAATTTTCACACTCCAATTCTGAGTCAAGAAAATTTGAAGAGGCCGTGTGCGTAGCCGTCCCATCGGAATGAGATCCGCAGCGGCTCCGCACAGACCTATCAGTCTCATAAATTCTCTCGCTGTGACTTTGTCTGTATTTAGACAATAGCGAGCGTAACAACTGACTAATTTCGCTCTGGTTAACGGCAGACGAACGAGATTGTTGTGCGTCTCGAAGCTCATTCCCAGATGAGTGAATGACTTGGACGGCACCAGATCCGACTTCTCCTCGTTTACTATGAAACCGAGACGTCGGAGCAATAGAAGAAGATTCTGAACATCGTTCTGAAGCGTTAACTCGTTGCCGTACCTCTGAAGAATGTCGTCCAGGTAGGCCGACGTTACCGCAGACGAATGAGCTCGGAAGTAAATCATTACCGAGTTCATTACCCGAGTGAAAGCCCAGGGTGCTAGATTCAATCCGAAGCACATGGCCCGGAACTGATACACCACTCCTAGGACTGCGAAGCGTAGATACTTTCGGAATGTCGGATGTACCATGACGTGAAAGTACGCATCTTTGAGATCTATGCTCGTTGCATAATCGTTCACCCGAATACTCGCTCTGACCGATCGAATCGTCTCCATATAAAACTTCGGAGCGATGATCAGCTTGTTTATCCAGCTCAAATCTATGACTGGACGGAACGAGCCGTCTGGTTTCGGAACCAGAAACAGATGGCTGTAGAATCCCAGCGATTCCTGGTTTTCTACGACCTCTACCGCGTTCTTCATTAAAAGAGACTGCACCTCTGATAGCAGAGCGTCTCTTTTCTGAGGGTTTGACGGAAGATGAGTCCACTTTGGACTTCGAGTTAATGGAGGCTTTCGTTTGAAGGATATCTTTAGACCTTCCGAAGTCACTCCTCTCACCCACGGATCGTCCGTAATCGACGCCCACTCTTGAGAAAAACTCGACAACCTTCCGCCAACCGGAACGCGATAGAGGTTTGAGCCATCACCTCCTGGATCTGCGAGGCCTGCGGTAGGAGAAACCACGTCTTCCACGACCCGCACCTCGCCTCGTCGACCTCGGGGCGTCCGACCGATTGTCCCGGCCTGAAGGACGTCCCGAACGAGAGTCGCTATCCTGACGGTCTCTCGAATAAGAGCTAGAGGACGCACCGGAACCTCTATAGGAACCTCTCTTGGGCGGATAAGACCCAGAAGTGCCCGCCTTATTCGTGTCTGCTGAATCCGACCTTTTAGGAGCGGATCTAAACAACAGAGAATCACTAGCTTTCTTTTTAATATTATCATAAATAGCGGAAAGCTTGCCGTCAAAGAGAAGATCTCCTGAGACCGAAGCGACTCTAAGAGAGTTCTTCACCTTAGAATCCACTAGTGTGGATGTAGACAGGGCTGCGTCACGTCTAACCAACTCCAGATTCGCCACTGAAAGGGCGGAGTTACACGTGGAATAAGCTACTGCCCTTGAAAGAAGTCTTAAGGAGGATTGTATATCCTGAAACTCTTCCCCTTGAAGACGCAGTGATAACGCCTTCGTAAGGTGATCTGCGTAAGATAAGGCATCTAAATTGGCTCTGTTAGACGCAATAGCTGTTTCCAACACTGCGGTTGGAATAGAAGCTGACGACGGTAATGATAGCTCTAAGTCTTCCGCCTCGTCGTCCATACGCAGAGGAACTCTCGGTATACCCTGACCTGCCGTGTCGAATTTATTCCTTGCATTAATGAAAGGCAGGTTGAGAGTATTTGAGGACAAGAAGCCTGCTTTCCCTGTCCTGGAAGCAAGTTTAAAAATAGCGTCGTTCAATAATTCAAATGTTCTTGCAACATTATTGGACTGCGACGGAAACTCGGGAGCGATGTCCCTGAACCGCTCGAAAAAATCAGAGTCCAATGACGCTATAATTCTCCTGTCCGGAAGCGCAGCAGTCTGGCCCGACGGAACAACTTGAGGAAGAAAGTGCCGGATGAAGTCTACGGCAGCTTTGTGTTGTTCCGAAAGGGATAGCTCCAATTCATCCGTATCCCTTTCACCATCCGGTCGGACCTCCCGATGTTCCCGGTCGTCCGCCCCCGATGCTTCGGCGGAGCGTACCGACCCAGCGCCGTCGGATAATTCTCGATCCGACACCGTCTCTGTCGGCTGCTGGGATGCTGCGATAAGCTGTGCTATCTGCACTAGAATGTCCGACGTCGAGACCTGCGGAGGAGCGGTCTTTCGCTGCTTTGCCGAGGGCAGCTCCGCATCAGATGGCTCCCGCATACTTTTCCTATGCGAACGTCCGGAGTCCATCGGTCTCGAGTCCCTGGCTGCCGGATGGTGTGACCTGGTCGCCGAATAATCCTTCATCGGCGAAGCTGGCAAGATATCGGAGGTCACGCAGCCAAGGTGCGGTCGTGTGCGCCGGCGAGAAGAGGAAGCCTTAACAGTCTCTGCGGACTGCTTATACAACGGAGCGTCCCGAGCGACGGACGTATGCTCCGCTAAAGACACATTTTGTACCACAACATCTGGTCCCAGATGTTGTTGTACGAGAGAGGGGCCTCTCTCGCTCGCGGCCCGGCTGGACCTGGACGAGCTAGGAACCGGACTAAAAGGCTTCCTCCGTTCTCGTTCACTATCCGCCGTCACTGGGTGTGCATCTATTATTTTTATAGTGCTCGCATCACCCAAAATTTCCTCTTGGACCGCATCGGACGAACCCGGCTGCCGAACCATTCGGTGAATGGACGCTACACCGGGCGAGCTAGCGGACGACATTTGTCTAATCTCCATGAGCACTTTTGCCGCTAGCTCTGTATTTAATTGTGACGACGGACGCACACTTGAAGAAGATAACATGGAAACATCACCCTGTTCTGGTTCCTCTGAAATAGAAACTGAGAGAGTAGAGTGACCTTGTGGAGAAAGAGCCGGCATCGCTCTTTCTCCAGAAACAACATATCGTGACACACGTTTCCAATGTTTCTCATCCCAATGTTCACATACAGGACAGGGATTAATGCGAGAACACTGACTACAATTTATGCAATAATCATGAAAGTCAGAGGAAGATTTCTTCCTATTACAATTTGAACAAGTTCCTTTCATTGTGAAGGAACAACAATAAGTCCTAGTTACTCGCAAAAACCCCTGACACAAAGATACATAATAACATGATCCATTAATAAATGAAAAAACAATTGCAAAACAAAATAATTTTGAAAAAATATTTTTTCAGAGAAGCCCAAGTTGCTGAAAAGTAACGTTGAGCCCCGATGGATCCGATGGCAAAGTGTGGTCAAAAATTTTAAAATTATATAAAATAATTAATGAGACACTTTCGGATAATATAAATGTATCTTATAATGAGATAAACTACCTCAAAGGCAAACAGCCCCCCTCAAAAAAGGCTGTTGCCAATGAAAACAAACAGTGTAAACACAGAAGAAAACATGACTCCAGGCACTGAAAAAACTGGCCCGGAATCAGTCCTCAATTACACTCTATCTGATGCAAAACAGAGACTCCCAGGGGAGAATCTGCAGAACATCAGATGGAAGATGCAGAACACAAACGTTATACACCCATGGGTGAAAACGTAACTATGGGGAAAATAACAGAAAACATTCTGTAACCAAGCAACTCTCCCAGGGAAATTTTAGAAATGAAACTTCTCAAAAATATGCCAAAAGCATGGGAGAATTGCAAGGGGGGACTTTAGAAGGTTAGGGGAGAGGAAACACTGAATAAGCAGTGCAACAATTAGCAAGAATGACAACAAGAGGCGTTTGCCTCGAAAATAGGCAACTTAACATAATTTTAACAAAAAATTTTAAGTACAGCCCTGATTATTTTTTGCCACTTCTTTTTTCCTCTCCTCCTTCTATCCTCCTTAGAATCACATTTTCTCCAAGAATTACGTGTCTGGCATCCTTTAAACTGAGATTTACAAGCACAAAGATCAGTGAGATGTTGACTGATGAAGGGCCAAACAGAGAATGATATTTGGCGCCAATTTCGGGACGACTGCGTCACTGCGCATGCGCAGTAGAGTCGTACTATGGAGGTCCTTTAGGACATGATTTCTTTTTGTTTTGGATGCAAATTTTGGGGATTGGGGGGCAAAATTTGTGTTTGGCCCTGGTTTTTGTGGAGTTAGCACCAGCTAAGTCTGGGTCATTGGTACAGTATAAAAATATAGGCAACTTAACATAATTTCAACAAAAAATTTTAAGTACAGCCCTGATTATTTTTTGCCACTTCTTTTTTCCTCTCCTCCTTCTATCCTCCTTAGAATCACATTTTCTCCAAGAATTACGTGTCTGGCATCCTTTAAACTGAGATTTACAAGCACAAAGATCAGTGAGATGTTGACTGATGAAGGGCCAAACAGAGAATGATATTTGGCGCCAATTTCGGGACGACTGCGTCACTGCGCATGCGCAGTAGAGTCGTACTATGGAGGTCCTTTAGGACATGATTTCTTTTTGTTTTGGATGCAAATTTTGGGGTTGGGGGGCAAAATTTGTGTTTGGCCCTGGTTTTTGTGGAGTTAGCACCAGCTAAGTCTGGGTCATTGGTACAGTATAAAAATATACTCAGCAGGTTAAGATGTGGCAGATGTGATTTTACATATTTTAACTTAAATATTAATGTATTGAACTTTTTAAATTACCAGGTCCGGTCTGATTGTAAGTGGAGAGATGTTCATTAGGCTTAATAAAATTAAAGATCTGTTTCTCAGGCCCTCCCACGTGGTCCTTTGGGCTGCTGCATGCTCTCTTTTTATGACCAATGCAAACTTGAAAAAATAAAAATTAAATGGTTTATGTCTGATATTTTACACAAGTTAATAAAATTGATAAATTTGTCCCTTGAGTGCAACAAAGCATTGCAAAGCCTTGTTGCACCCAAGGGACGAAATACACCACCACCCTTGCTATTATGTAGATTATGAGGCCTAAAACATAAAATAAACCAAGAATATGAACTTCTGATGGCAAAGAAAAAATTACAAAAATAAAATATAAAATGAAAAACCACCCGCATGCAATTTTATAAAATGTGGCCTGAGAAACAGAACATATACTTTGTGTGGCCTTAAGAATTCAATTTATTAGTTGCATATTCACGCAGCCATACTTTTGTTTACACGCAATTTGAAAAGGTATTCGATTTGGCGGGTTTCAGGTCACATGACATAAACAATCGTTCCCGAATTTGTTGGCTGACAAACTTAATCTTTAATATTTACAATTGTTTGATGGTGATTAAAATATATGTGTTTTCTTGGGTTTTGGTTAGTATTTATCAGATCAGTGTACTTATTACGAATCACTTACATCGGTTTGTTGTTTTTACTCGTTTGTTAGTTTACTTTGATCTCCAGTTGTCATGAATTCGTGTCGCATAGTTTCGCGTGTTTCCCGGTGGTTGCTATCGATTTATTTAATCATGATATTTATCAAATGCACTATTTGACAATTGCATGTATGGTTATGGGTTTTTATTACAGCTAACCTGCACTGCACAGTATAGGATGATGGTACGGTAATGGATGTTGTGATCTGTGGAATGAATGAATGAGGGAATTTGATCCACAATCGGATAAGAATTGAATTTGTTAAGTAAGTATGTGAGGGACTATGGTAATATGTATATATCAGTGTTTTATTCTACTGCTGTGTGCAGTTCTAGTAAACTTCAAGACCATGCAATATTTATTATGGGAACTTAAGTATATGAAATCTTTGTACTGCTACAAACCGGACTCAAGACTAGCATGTATTTGGCCTTGTGACAAGTTCAGGCTATGCTTGATCCTGATTAGTAGGACGTTTGGCTGTTATGTATCCGCCATTAGTGGGTTGTACAGTACGTGGAGAGTGGATTGTAACTAAATCACCCGTGGAGTGGAGTTACCACCCAAGCTATAACTTTCAAATTTTGTACACATCGACAAAAAACACAAGCAATGTTTCAGCCAATGGACCTCCGGGTTTAACCCGGAGGTCCATTGGCTGAAACTTTGCTGGTGCTGGTTATGCTTTGCAACAAATTTGCAATGATTGCTCAGGTGGAATCTCCACTCTGTGTGTGATTTAGTGATAATACACTCTCCACGTACTGTAGGCTGTATGTGTTGTCTGCTGTCTATCAGCTCCTATCAGATGGAAGAGGCTAAGTGCATTGTTTATAGGACTGGAGTATTGAAGTGTATTATTATTATTATTGTTGCTATTATTATTATTATAATGAGTATTATTTATAATTACTGCAATATTATTAAATCTATTTATGTTACAGCATACAGAGGGATAAATTATAAACAAGTAGTACAATGTATTATTTTATGTATTTTCAGACTCCCGTCTTCTCTGTTCATTTACATGTAACAATGGTTTGATGTAATAAATAGAGGATATGGAATGAGCATTTTTCTCATATAATATTTATGAAATAAGTCTAAGAATTTTCCGTTTTGGCGTGCCTCTGGCGAGCCCACACGGAAAATTCGGACGAGTTTCATAAATATTATATGAGAAAAACACTCATTTCATATTCTATTTATCATATGACACACACACGCACAAATTAGCCACTTAGTATGACTTTTTAACCCATCACCTAACTTGAGTTGCAGACGACACTTGGAAAAAACATTCTTGTATAACTAAAAATTTTCATTTTTTGCTTCCAAAACATAGGTTATGACCCCTCATTGGAACGAGCTCATCGAGCTCGTTCCAATGAGGGGTCATAACATATGTTTTGGAAGCAAAAAGTGAAAATATAAAAAAAATGAATGGCGTTTTTCTTGTAGGTACAAGAGTAATACAATATAACCCACCCTAAATAGAACAGATAATGTAAATTCTCCCTACTGAAATTATGCAAATGTCACCCAGTTGTATTTTGTTTAGCGAATCAAATTGTCCAGTTTTGAAATTGACCAATGAAAGCTCCCAACTCTAATTACGCAAATTATGAAAATGTGGCCCAGTTGTATTTTGTTCAGCCAATCAAATTGTCTAGTTTTGAAATTAACCAATGAAATTGATGGAAGGCTTTATTTATCACTGATTAATATGAAAACAAAATATCAAATGTTTTAAAGTGAACAAAACGGATGATAAATATGGATATTTGCTGCTAGACTGTGTTAGTTGTGACACAGTCCAGGTGGACATTATACTTATCATCTGAAGCCCAAATTATGGCCCGTGACAAAGAGTTAATACTGATAATAAAAAGAGAAGAAAATATAGAACCTTAGTGAGCACGCTCACATACCCCATGCACTACAATATATCAAGATCGGAAAAGTGTAATTTTTAGGAGAATGACCCGGAAATCTGTTACTTGTATTTTTCAGAGTCCAGGGCCCGTAATTTCTGCAAAAATCAGCCAAGCAAGAACAAAATGCAAACTTGATCTGTAAGTCATTGTGGTAGACTCACATTCTAAAATGGCCGTAATTTCGATAATATCTGAAAGCGTGCAGAAAAAAAGTCCGGAAAACTGTAATTTTGATGAACTTTTCAAAGTCGAAGGGCCGTAATTTTGGTAAAAATCAGTGGAGCGGAACAAAACCCAAACTTGTTCTGTAGGCCACCATGTTAGACTAACATACCAAAAATCAGCTCAATATCTGGGAGCGTGTAGGAAAAAAGTCCACAAAACTGTAATTTTGATGAACATTTCAAAGTTCAAGGGCCGTAATTTCGGTAAAAATCAGTGGAGCGGAACAAAATGCAAACTTGATCTGTAGGCCACCATGTCAGACTAACATACCAAAAATCAGCTCAATATCTGGAAGCGTGTAGAAAAAAAGTCCAGAAAACTGTAATTTTGATGAATTTTTCAGAGTCCAAGGGCCGTAATTTTGGTAAAAATCAGTGGAGTGGAACAAAATGCAAACTTGATCTGTAGGCCACCATGTTAGACTCACATACCAAAAATCAGCTCAATATCTGAAAGTGTGTAGAAAAAAAGTTCGGAAAACAAGTAGGACTGACTGACTGACTGACAGACTGACGGACTGATGGACTGACGGACGGACCAGTCAAAAACATTATACCCCCGCAACTTTGTTGCGTGAGGTATAAAAATCAGTAATTGTGTAAACTACAGTTTTCATTAAATTTTGGTTACAACCACAAATGTTACAACATCTGGTACGGCTATTATTTCAGTAAGTTCAGCAAACCCTTCCAGTGATACCATGGAATTTATATAACTTCTAGAATTGCTTTTGTTGTCAACCAGGATCTTTATTAAACAAGTTGAAAAGTGTGTCACTTGATTCATCTAACATTTGTTTTGAGTCTCTGGTTAACACCCTTATCACTGTTTCTTTCTCTTCTATTGTTTTATCTTTTTCTTTTATAGTTCTGTCTCTGTCTTTAATTAGAGATTTTAGGCGTTCTATTTCAGACACGTGATCGTCACATTTCTTCTTTAATTCTAAAATTATCTGAAAATACAAAATTATGGAAGTCAACTATATTACAGTAAAACCTGTCTTGAGAGACCACTGTCTTGAGAGACCACCTGTCTTGAGAGACCACATCTGCCAGGCACCGATTGGTTTTACTCTATAATGAACCTGCTATGGGAGACCACCTGTCTTGAGAGACCACCTGTCTTGAGAGACCACTGAAACCTGGTACCAACTTGTATTTTGATGCCATAATTGACCTGTCTTGAGAGACTGCCCCTTTGAAGACTGAAACCATGACAAAAACTTCTTACCTTTTCTGGAATTGGAAAATCTAACTCATTAACGATTGAGATGTTTTTATAAGACCCCTGTGAAAAGATTAGGATTATTGCTGAATAAACAATTTCATACATACCTGAAATGTGACAGATAGGAATAAAAATAAATTTGTGTTGAAAATATTTTTGTAACAAATTGAAATGGACTGTCATAAAAATTATAAAAATAAATTAGTGTTGAAAATCTTCAATGAAGATTTTCAACACTAATTTATTTTTATAATTTTTATAACAGTCCATTTCAATTTGTTACAAAAACTTCATAAAAAAGAATAACTACAAAGTAATTGCAAAAATCCATTCTTCTCTATTTCTGAATTTTGTGGTTGGTTATTCACTGACTTGAGAAAACCTGAAACCTGTTATGAGAGACCACCTGTCTTGAGAGACCACTTTTGTGTGGCCCAAAGGGCAGTCTCTCAAGACAGGTTCTTCTGTATGTAAATTTAAAAATTATTTCTAACATAGAATTACTGGAAAAGATGTTAATTAAACTACATCACCTTCATACTTATTTATAACATAGAATTATCGACCTAAATTAAACTATGTAACTTCCAAAATTATCTGTAACCTAGAATTAAACCCCCAATAAACTATATCAATCATAACACTATCTAAAACATAGCATTATAGACACCCAACTAAACTATATCAATTACAAGATTATCCACAACATAGAATTACAGACGACTAACTTATTTCAGTTTCAAAATGATCTACAACACAGAACTACAGACCACGACTAACTTAATTCAGTTTCAAAATGATCTACAACACAGAACTACAGACCACGACTAACCTATTTCAGTTTCAAAATGATCTACAACACAGAACTACAGACGACTAACTTATTTCAGTTTCAAAATGATCTACAACACAGAACTACAGACCACGACTAACTTATTTCAGTTTCAAAATGATCTACAACACAGAATTACAGACCACAACTAAACTTGATCAATTTCATAATTATCTGTAACATAGAATTATACTTTGAATTCATATAAATATTTAACTTGAAGTAAAAAGTCAGAAAACAAGACGAAATGTACCTTATATACAAATGTGATTCAACCTCTCACTCTCCCCTAAACATCTCTCTACCCCAGGGACCAGCCTAGGGGGGAATTTTAGGGAGACTTCAAGTCTCCCTCCAGAAAAAATAGGGAGACTGCAGAGTCATGTAGGGAGACTTCAAAGGCAAGTGGGGAAAATTAAGAATATTCATGTACCACCCCCGCCGCCCCTTCATATTTTCAATTTATGGTCCTCCATTAACGTACAAATAACCCAGGTCCAGTTGTCTATGATGCATCTGTGCCAGGTTAAAAAATCACAATGTAATTATTGACTGAAAATCCCCCACTGCTACCTTCTCCTTCATGACCCCTCACCTCTTCTTCGTGCCAATCCCCCATCACCCTCCTGTGGTTGCCTTTCAACAAAGTCTACTAAGCTAATAATTTTCTAAGTCTGAAAGTGTGAACAGGACCAGATGTAAGAAGGTTGCTTGGGAGGTACTTTGTTGGTTAATAAACAAAATAAATTCTGGGGTTGAGTATTTTGTAAAAGAAATGTCATTCCGCATCATTTTTATGGCATTCCAGTGTCATTCCGCATCATTTCATGTCATTCCGATGTTTAGGAGGACCCTTTTTCAAGATCGTCCACATGCACACTTGTATCCTGTACAAAGCTTTTCTTGACATCACTAAAGCTTTTTTTCATGTGTTTCAATTCCATTCGTGTTTTTCTGGGAATAGACAGCCCAACAGTTAACAGTCGTCAGCAGATCGAAATGAAAATAATGTGTTATAAAATACGTCCGTTGTGTATACATTTTCGGCATCCTAAGCGACGTAACCTACTTTCAAACTGGGTTGTTTTGTTGAGTCGCGTAAGTCACCTATTTTCGTTTCGACACTTGAAGCTCCGACTGGAACGCAAGAAAATAGAAATAAAAAAATCCGCCAAAAGCGACAATGGACAATTGCTTGTCGATTGATTTCAAATAAATGGACGTTTATTTGACGAATTAAAATGCCCATTTATCACACTCGAGCACATTCAATTTTTGAAAATACTCGTTTTCATGTAAACCTCGCATCACTCAGTTCAGCCTTTTCTCATTTTGGCCAATTTTTAGAGGGCGACTTGTAATCGCCCCAACTATTTTTCTAGGCGACTTTGGGCTTAGAAGGGCGACTTAATCGCCCTAGTCGCCCTCACGGCTGGTCCCTGCTCTACTCCCTCTCTCCTCCAAACCTCCTGCTTTCCCCTTAATGTGATTCAACCTCTCACTCTCCCCTGGACATCTCTCAACCCCCTCTCTCCTCCAAACCTCCTGCTTTCCCCTTAATGTAATTCAACCTCTTTCTCTCTCGCTTTAATGTGATTCAACCTCTCACTCTCCCCTGAACATCTCTCTACCCCCTCGTTCCTCTCTCTCCTCCAAACCACCTGCTTTCCCCTTAATGTGATTCAACCTCTCACTCTCCCCTGAACATCTCTCTACCCCCTTGTTCCTCTCTCCTCCAAACCTCCTGTTTTCCCCTTAATGTGATTCAACCTCTTTCTCTCTCCCTTTAATGTGATTCAACCTCTCACTCTCCCCTGAATATCTCTCTACCCCTTCGTTGCTCTCTCTCTCCTCCAAACCACCTGCTTTCCCCTTAATGTGATTCAACCTCTCACTCTCCCCTGAACATCTCTCTACCCCCTTGTTCCCCTCTCTCTCTCCTCCAAACCAACTGCTTTCCCCTCAATGTGATTCAACCTCTCACTCTCCCCTGAACATCTCTCTACCCCCTCTCTCCCCAAAACCTCCTGCTTTCCCCTTAATGTGATTCAACCTCTCACTCTCACCTGAACATCTCTCTACCCCCTTGTTCCTCTCCCCTCCAAACCTCCTGCCTTCCCCTTAATGTGATTCAACCTCTTTCTCTCTCCTTTTAATGTGATTCAACCTCTCACTCTTCCCTGAACATCTCTCTACCCCCTCGTTCCTCTCTCTCTCTCTCTCTCCTCCAAACCACCTGCTTTCCCCTTTATGTGATTCAACCTCTCACTCTCACCTGAACATCTCTCTACCCCCTTGTTCCTCTCTCCTCCAAACCTCCTGATTTCCCCTTAATGTGATTCAAACCTCTTTCTCTCTCCCTTTAATGTGATTGAACCTTTCTCCCTCCCCTTAATATGATTGAATGCCCCTCCCCCCCTCCCCATCTCTCTCCTCATTGTGACTGAACCTCTCTCACTCCCCCTAAAGTGACTGAACATCTCTCTCTCCCCTTAATGTGATTGTACCCCCACCATCTCTTTCTACCTCTTTAACTGGTAAATTGCTGGAAGCCCATATTTGGGCTTTATTCTAATGTGAAGGTACTACAACTTGAAGGCTTCATACTCAGAGGATGTGCTCCGTATTATCTTTGAAGTGATATTATTTTGTCTGTAAGGACATGTCTTGTTACAATTTATGCCGTGATATGTCAAAAAATTTTGAAGGCCAAAAATAATTTAGCACTCTACCAGTTAATGTGACTGAACCTCTCTCTCTCCCCTTAATGTGATTGAACCCCTCTCTCTACCATTAATGTAAATGGACCCCCCTCCCTTAAAGTGATTGAGCCTCTCTCTCTCTTAAGGTGACAGAACCTCTCTCACTCCCCTTAATTTGATTGAACCTCTCTCTCCTTAATGTGACCGAACCTCTCTCTCCCCTTAAAGTAACTGAACCTCTCTGTTTCCCCTTAATGTGACTGAACCCACCCTTATCTCTCCCCTCAGTGATTGCCCATCTCTCTACCCCCTTAATGTGATTGAACCTCTCACTCTCCCTTTTATGTGATAGAACCTCTCTCTCACACACATTAATGTGATTGAACCTCCCCTTAAAGTGATTGAACCTATCTCTCTCTTAATGTGATTGAATCCCTCTCACTCCCTTTAATTTGACTGAACCTCTCTCTCCCCTTAAAGCGATTGCCCATCTCTCTCTCCCCCCTTTATGTGATTGAACCTCTCACTCCCCTTAATGTGACTGAACCTCTCTCACTCCCATTAAGGTGATTGAATCCCTCTCTCCACTTGTTGTTAATTATCTCTTGTCCTGCTAGTTATATTCCAGAATTTTTCATAAAATCAAATCACGACTATTAGTTGTTGCTATTTATTTTAGTGGAAATTCTATTAAGATATAAACAGCATCACGGATAACACAGTAAAACACTTGGAACTGATCATACCGAACCCCAACAGCCTAACTCTCTAACTACAGACCTCCATTTATATGACAGATTGTGAGAGATGATACTGAACCCCCAACATCCTGAATCTCTAACTACAGACCTCCATTTATATGACAAATGGTGAGAGATGATACTGAACCCCCAACAGCCTGAATCTCTTATTGCAGACCTCCATGTATATGACAGATTGTGAGAGATGATACTGAACCCCCAACAGCCTGAATCTCTTAGCGCAGACCTCCATTTATATGACAGATTGTGAGAGATGATACTGAACCCCCAACAGCCTGAATCTCTTAGCGCAGACCTCCATTTATATGACAGATTGTGAGAGATGATACCGAACCCCATCAGCCTGACTCTCCTACTACAAACCTTCATTTATATGACAGATTGTGAGAGATGATACTGAACCCCCAACATCCTGAATCTCTAACTACATACCTCCATTTATATGACAGATGGTGAGAGATGATACTGAACCCCTAACAGTCTGAATCTCTTACTGCAGACCTCCATTTATTTTACAGATTGTGCGAGATGATACTGGACCCCCAACAGCCTGAATCTCTTACTGCAGACCTCCATTTATATGACAGATTGTGAAAGATGATACTGAACCCCCAACAGCCTGACTCTCTTACTACAGACCTCCATTTATATGACAGATGGTGAGAGATGATACTGAACCCCTAACAGTCTGAATCTCTTACTACAGACCTCCATTTATATGACAGATTGTGAGAGATGATACTGAACCCCTAACAGTCTGAATCTCTTACAACAGACCTCCATTTATTTTACAGATTGTGCGAGATGATACTGGACCCCCAACAGTCTGAATCTCTTACTGCAGACCTCCATTTATATGACAGATTGTGAAAGATGATACTGAACCCCCAACAGCCTGACTCTCTTACTACAGACCTCCATTTATATGACAGATGGTGAGAGATGATACTGAACCCCTAACAGTCTGAATCTCTTACTACAGACCTCCATTTATATGACAGATTGTGAGAGATGATACTGAACCCCTAACAGTCTGAATCTCTTACAACAGACCTCCATTTATTTTACAGATTGTGCGAGATGATACTGGACCCCCAACAGCCTGAATCTCTAACTACAGACCTCCATTTATATGACAGTTTGTGAGAGATGAATCTCTTACTGCAGACCTCCATTTATATGACAGGTTGTGAGAGATGATACTGAACCCCTAACAGCCTGAATCTCTTACTGCAGACCTCCATTTATATGACAGATTGTGAGAGATGATACTGGACCCCCAACAGCCTGACTCTCCTACTACAAACCTTCATTTATATGACAGATTGTGAAAGATGATACTGAACCCCCAACAGCCTGACTCTCTTACTACAGACCTCCATTTATATGACAGATTGTGAGAGATGATACTGAACCCCCAACAGCCTGAATCTCTTACTGCAGACCTCCATTTATATGACAGATTGTGAAAGATGATACTGAACCCCCAACAGTCTGAATCTCTAACTACAGACCTCCATTTATATGACAGATTGTGAGAGATGATACTGAACCCCAACAGCCTGACTCTCTTACTACAGACCTCCATTTATATGACAGATTGTGAGAGATGATACTGAACCCCTAACAGCCTGAATCCCTTACTGCAGACCTCCATTTATATGACAGATTGTGAGAGATGATACTGAACCCCTAACAGTCTGAATCTCTTACTACAGACCTCCATTTATATGACAGATTGTGAGAGATGATACTGAACCCCTAACAGTCTGAATCTCTTACAACAGACCTCCATTTATTTTACAGATTGTGCGAGATGATACTGGACCCCCAACAGCCTGAATCTCTAACTACAGACCTCCATTTATATGACAGTTTGTGAGAGATGAATCTCTTACTGCAGACCTCCATTTATATGACAGGTTGTGAGAGATGATACTGAACCCCTAACAGCCTGAATCTCTTACTGCAGACCTCCATTTATATGACAGATTGTGAGAGATGATACTGGACCCCCAACAGCCTGACTCTCCTACTACAAACCTTCATTTATATGACAGATTGTGAAAGATGATACTGAACCCCCAACAGCCTGACTCTCTTACTACAGACCTCCATTTATATGACAGATTGTGAGAGATGATACTGAACCCCCAACAGCCTGAATCTCTTACTGCAGACCTCCATTTATATGACAGATTGTGAAAGATGATACTGAACCCCCAACAGTCTGAATCTCTAACTACAGACCTCCATTTATATGACAGATTGTGAGAGATGATACTGAACCCCAACAGCCTGACTCTCTTACTACAGACCTCCATTTATATGACAGATTGTGAGAGATGATACTGAACCCCTAACAGCCTGAATCCCTTACTGCAGACCTCCATTTATATGACAGATTGTGAGAGATGATACTGAACCCCCAACAGCCTGAATCTCTAACTACATACCTCCATTTATATGACAGATTGTGAGAGATGATACTGAACCCCAACAGCCTGAATCTCTTACTGCAGACCTCCATGTATATGAAGATTGTGAGAGATGATACTGAACCCCTAACAGTCTGAATCTCTTACTGCTGACCTCCATGTATATGACAGATTATGAGAGATGATACTGAACCCCCAACAGCCTGACTCGCTTACTACAGACCTCCATTTATATTACAGATTGTGAGAGATCATATTCCACATTTATGTCATTGACTGCACAAACACTTGTTATTTAGTGGTTTCTACATGGCACTGAATACAGTGGCTATAGAATTCTTAATGTTAAGATAAACTCCCCATAACTTTATCAAACTTGTCCCATGGAAAGGCCTCTTTGTTGTGGGGGGGGGGGGGGGGGGGACAAGGGTGGGGGATAGACATGCTCATTCCAGTTTTCAACAGGATGAAGTACTCAAATGTAGCACTTTTAATAACAAATTTTGATGTAGTGTATGCTGGGTGTAGGGTTCAAGTATAAAAGGCTGGCCAGCCACATGTCCCCCTAAAAAATGTGAGCAATCAGAGGCATTTGAAAAAAATTGTATTTTCTGAAGTCGAAAAAGGGACATAATTCTGGCAAAAAATTGATCTGTATTTTATGTTGGAACACCTACATGCCAAATTGTATTTGATATGAGCCACAACAACTAAACTTATAATTGGGAAATCCCCCAAAAATGAATTTCTCAAGTCAAAAAAGGGGTATAACTCTGTCAAAAAATTGTCGGATCTTACCCTAATTCGAACTGACCTGTATTTTATGTTGAGACACCTACATACAAAATTTCATTTGATTTAGCGAACTAAAGTTATCGAGAAATCAAAGTGGGACGGATACACAGATGGATGGACAGACACCGGCCATTTTAATAGTCCCCTGAACATTTTTTTCGGGGCACAATGAGGAGGGTGTGTAAGGATGTGGGGTACATTTTGTCTATATTGGTGGGGGCAGGGATGTATTTTGTGTTGGTGCATGGTATTTTCAGATGCTTTATATTTAGCTCCCACTTTGGAGAAAGCAGATGGTGGGAGGTGGATAGGAGGATGCTTGTGTCTTATCAACATAATCACAAGCAGCAGTCCTTTCAGGTGAATCTTATTTAGCTCTCACTTTCAAGAAAGCATGTGAGGGGGAATGTGACCAGTGGTATCGAGGGGGTATATATGTGCACACGCAGAGAGAGCATTCAGTTGATTTCTATATAGCTCCCACTGTAGAGAAATCAGGTGGTGGGAATATGAGTATCTAGATAGCATAACATTAAATGGAGAGTAATCACTTGACTGGACTGGTTACGTGAAATAATTCATGAGAGGTGAGGGACGTTGTGCAAACATGAGTGCACGAATGCACACATGTGTTTTACAATATAGTCCCTCTCCTCAAATGAATGATTTCACGTAACCAGTCCAGTCAAGCGATTACTCTGTTTATTACTTTTCATTATTAACGATAATTATATTATTTAACCCTTTACCTATCATAACAGCCGAAAAGCGGCCAGCGCTATTCTAATAAATCGCCAATTAATTTTCATTATTTTTTCATTTTATGTCTCTAAAACATAGGTTATGACCCCTCATTGGAACGAGCTCGTGAGGGGTCATAACCTATGTTTTTGAGTCGAAAAAATGAAAATATTAGATTCCAGAATTGTTTTTTGCAAGTTTCGTCTGCTTTTCATATTAGGTAAAGGGTTAAAAAAACAGTGAAGTCCCCATTACACCCATGACCAAGCGTCTTCGTTTGCGCGCACAGATACATGACACAATTGTTGAATGCATAATTCACTTGTGAAGTTATCGTTTATAATCAAACCCGAAAATCTCAGTAAATCACACTTTGGAAAGTAACAAATGGGTGTTTTGTTTTAACACTTATTAGTTATATGAGTGTTTTGTTATAACATTACCTACCTATCAATAAGAAACTTGCAACATGCTTTGTTTGCAGTTTACTTAATCCTTTACCCAATGTAATGGCCAAAACCGGCCAGTGCTATTCACAAAAATCGCCAGATAATGTTCATTATTTTTTTTCATTTTTTGTCTCAAAAACATAGGTTATGACCCCTCTTTGGAACAAGCTCATTGAGCTCGTTCCAATGAGGGATCATAACCTATGTTTTTGAGACAAAAAATGAAAAAAATTAGTTATTCAAGAATTTTGTTTGCAAGTGTCATCTGCTCTTCATTGACTGCCTCTTTCATATTTATATTTTTATGGTCTTTGCTCCATTCATAACTTACCTGTCATTCAAAATACTTACAAGTAACCTTGTTTTTAATTTTATCATACAAGTAATCTTCATTTTTGGTTTTTAGTCTATATAATCTTTGGTACAATTACTTAATTATTTCAAATTCATTGTTTCGTTATTTCAATTCATCAAGTGGTAGTTATAAGTTATCTAGTATAGTTATAACTTACTTGGTCTTTTGAGAGAAATAATTCACTTTGTAACACCACTTTAGCAGATGGTCGCAATTTTCTGTCAGATGATGTCATTGTCAGTATGGCTTTTGCCTACAAATTAACCAAAAAATCCAAATATTTGATAACAAAAATACAAGTTACAGACAATCTTTCAAGTAATTGTTTTAGAGTCTCTGTTTACCCAAGTACCTCTGACAGCTTACACAAGCAGACAGCTATATTAGCAATCATGCTTGCTGCTGAATCTATCAATTATATTGTTATTCGTGTTAATTAATACGATTTTACACTATGATGTATCAGTTTAACTTTGAAATAAAATATTTAAATGAAGTATCTCTTTATCAGTGAAGAGTTCATACAAACTTTTATGAGTGAAATCTCAGTGTTTTTCTGGCACCAGATGAAGTAAATTTCTGTACATTTCAGTTGCATGTACAATACACTGAGAGTGAATTACCACTGAAACACTTGTGGAGTGAAGTCTCCACCCAGACAATAACAGTTGATTCCACTGGCAATGTAGGAAAAGGACAAGCACAGTTTTAGCCCGGAGGTCCCTTGGCTGATACTTTGCTCGTCATTCTAATACTTTTTCCAAGACAAGGAATTTTTGTCTAAGTGGAGTAACCACCCCACAGGGGATTTTGTAACCAGATTAAGTTGAAATCGCAAGGTAATTCATTCAATGAAGCATGACCAAAGACAAAATTCACAAGAGGAAGGGACTTGTTGACTTTTATTGTACTAAATCTTTTGATAAAGCATACAGTTAAAACTAGAAGTCCTGTCATGAAATGCGCACAAATAGCACATTGATCTGCGCGTTATGACCATGGTAAGGCTATCAAATTCTGTACATAAGGCCTGTGCACAAGCAATGTTTCAGCCAATGGACCTCCGGGTAACCCGGAGGTCCATTGGCAGAAACATTGCTGGTGTTTGCTATGAGTAACCAGGAGAACCTGCCGTGCTTTGGATGCCAATCGATATGGCAGTTGCGCGCAATTCCTATGCGCAATTAAGTCTAGATAAGCACACAGTTCGTGAGAGGACTTCTAGTTTTAACTGTACAGCATCACTCGATTTTAATTTAATGTGACAAAACAACTTAAACTTTCAATAACATCAATAATGGTGATCAATTGAAAAACTAAAAACAGATATCTCCTTTATTTTTTAGCACCACAACATAATAAAATTTAAAAAAAAATGCATTTTAATTTTTGACCCTGTGACCTCCATGACACCAACTCAGAGTGCAACCACAAGGGTTAGGAATTTCCTAGGATGGCACACACATTTTCAGATATGTTTTTTTTATGTGGAGATTATATTCCCCAAATTTGGAAAGGTTGAGGTTCAAAATAAACGGTAGAGAAAAAAATGTAAAATTGGCACTGCTGTTACAGTTGAGACCACTTAATTGGATATCTCTTAACTGAATAATGCTGTTAACTGAATATAATTTCCCAACACAAAACCATTTACTATACCTCCAGTACAAATTTTACCCATTAATTGAATTTTGGTTAAAGAGTAAACTCCTGTTAATTGAAAAAAATTATTTTAACTTTATCGAGAAATTACCCTAACTTGCCCCAGTTTTCCTTTGTTTATAGACCTATTTGCCCTCAGTACATCTAATACAGTCAATTATTCATGGAGCTCTGCCAAACAAGATATAATAGAATAAATGCTTAGTTTATCTTCAGAATACAGGAAAGTGACATAATCCCTGTTAACTGGTAGAGTGCTAAATTTTATTTGGCCACCAAAATTTTGTTCACATGTCTTTGCCTTTTTACAATTTATAGGAGAGTGCCCACAGGCACTCTCCTATAAATTGTAACAAGGCAAATCTTAACAGACTAAATAATATCACTTCAAAGATAACATGATGCACAGCCACTGAATTTGAAGCCTTTAAATTGCAGTACCTGCACTTCGGAATAAAGCCCAAATATGGGCTTCTAGCACTCTACCAGGTAATCAAATACTCCTGTCAACTGAACAATTTTCAATGGCAAAGTGGCTATTCAATTAACAGGGTTCCACTGTATCGGGTGTCTCAAATAGAAATGAAACAAGACAAATGGTGACTGACTGCACAGCCATGGATGCCTCCAAACTATGGCCAAGTGGCCTATATAATACAGAAATGAAAAGTTTTGTGTTGAATTTGGGAATGACTATAGTTCATAGGTTTCAAATTTAATAAAATACATCTAAACATAGCAGTCAAAATCTCTACTGACATTATTTCCATAAGGTCAGTACAACCATTAATATGTTGTAACTTTCTCAACAGAACCATTACACATATGGATGTCACTGGATTGGTATACAGTACAAGTCAAAATTAAGTTTGTAGGATAATCACTACACACAAATAGTCTGTGAGAGAATTACGTTTTCACATTTATGTGACCTTGACCTTTGTCACTCGAGCATGGTGTTGCTGTGCAACACTTCCATTGGTCTTAATCCTAGTGTGAAGTTTGATGGAAATTCATCCAAGCATTATAGAATTATAGCTTCGGATGGACAAATACAGTCTGTGAGAGAAACCATTTCAGGTAATGGACTTTCATCCAGGGACTACCCTAGGAGGGAATTTAAGGAATAAGTGACTTCTCCCTCTCAGATAAATAGGGAAATGTGAGAACTCTTCAGGATAAGCATATAAAATTTCTAAAGAAAAAATTGCTCAGACGAGAATTTAATTTTATGTTTCAAAATTTGTAAATAGACCTATTAAACACTGAAAGTCAAGTTAGTGGAATCCAGTGGAAAAGCCAAGTGGTTTCTACAAAGTCCGGCCCCTTACCACAGAACCCCGCCCCCTCCCCCCTCCCCCCACAATCCCACTAGCTCCTCCCACACTCAAATTTGAAAAGAAATTTTATGATTCCCTGCCCTCAGCACAGCACCCTTAGTTTCATGATTCCCCTCCTCTCCAACTTTTCACTAGCATGCTCCCCCCCTCAAATCCCAGTCTGAATCTCTTGCTACACTTGATAGACAAGAGAACGTGTATATCGAGCAATTCATAGATTGCTGAAATGTTGCCGTCAAAGAGAAGCTGCTCCGAGACCGAAGCAACTCTGAGAGAGTTCTTCACCTTACTATCCACGAACGTGGATGTAGCTAGGGTTGCGTCACGTCTAACCAACTCCAGGTTGCCACTGAAGGGCGGAGTTATACGTGGAAAAACTTTCTCTTGAAGACGTAATGATAACGCCTCAGTAAGGTGGACTACGTATGATAAAGCGTCTAAGTTAAGTCTATTAGACATCATTGTCGTTTCCAACATTATGGTTGGAAAAGACATAGACGGCGAAAAAGATAATTCGCAGTCCTTAACCCCGCCGTCTAGACGCATATGAACTCTCGGTATGCCCTGTTCTGCCAAAATAAATTATTCCTATAAATGATAAAAGGCAGAATAGAGCATTGCGGACAAGAAACTAAACTATCATGCTTGGTAGCAAGCTTATATATATAGCGTCGATAAATAATTCAAATGTTCTAATGACATTATTGGACTGTGTCGGTAAGTCAGGGACAATGTCCCTGAACCGATCCAAAATTCCGTGTCCAATGACGCTATTAGTCTCTTATCCAACATCGCAGCAATGTAGTCTGACGGAACAACCTCTGGAAGATAATGCCGGAAAAATGTATGGCAGCTTCCGTTGTTCCGAAAGGGAAAGCTCGAAATCGTCCGAATCCCTTTCGCCATCCTGTCGGACCCTATAAAGCGTTCGGTCGTCCGAACCTGATGCAACAGCGGAGCGCACCGACCCAGCGCCGTCGGATAATTCCTGATCCGACCGAAAATCTGTCGATTGCTGGGATGCTGCGATAAACTGTGCTAACTTGGATAGCACGTCCGTCACTGAGGCCTGTGGAGAAGCGGTCTTACGATGCATTGCCGCTGGAAGCTCCGTGATCGTTACCCCGTGCATACTTCTATTATGTGAGCGAACGGAGTGTATAGGCCTCGTGTCCCTTGGCTACCGGATGGCGTGACCTGTTCGCCGTGGAATCACTGAATGACGAAACCGGCCGGATACTCGAGCTCACGTAGCCAATGTGCGGTCGTGTGCGCTGCTGTGAGGATGAGGAAGCATTATCGACAGTCTCTCAGACTGTCAATATAACGGAGCGTCCCGAGCGGCGGACATATGCTCCGAATGCAAAATATCTGAACCACAACATGCGGTCCCCTATGTTGTTGTACAAGAGAGGGACCTCTCTCGCTCGCAGCCCGGACGGACTTGGACGAGCCAGGAACCAGATTAACAGGCTTCCTCCGATCTGTCCTCAATCCGTCGTCACTGGGTGTGTACTAAAGTTATTATTATAGTGCTCGCATCACCCAAATCTCCTTCCTAGACCACAACGGACAAACCCGGCTGCCGAACCATTCGATGAATGGATGCTACACTGGGTGAGCTAGCGAATGTCACTCCGTCGATCCTACTAGGGACCTCTTAGGCGATAGACATATTCCATGAGCACTTATTGCCGCTAGCTCTTTATTAACTATGACGACAGAGGCACACTTTTGAAAGACATCTCCGTAACTTTGCGAACAAGAAACCAGACATGCTTGGTAATAGAAAGCATATAATAATATATATAGCGTCGTTCAATAATTCGAAAGTTGTGTGACATTATTGGACTATGTTGGAACTGAGGGACGATGTCCCTGAACCGAACCAAAAATTTCTGTGTCCACCGACGCTATCAGTTTCTTATCCGGCATCGCAGCATTCTGGTCCGACGAAAGAACATCTAGAAGATAAAGTCAGATGACATACACAACAGCTTATGTTGTTCCGAAAGGGAAAGCTCGAAATCCTCCGAATCCCTTTCGGCATCCCGTCGGACCGGATGAAATTTTCGGACGTCTGTACCTGCTTCCGCGGAGCGTCCCGACCCAGCGTCATCGGATAATACATGATGCGACAGATTCTGTCGTTGCTGGGATGCTGCGATAAGCTGTGCTATTTGGGATAGCACGTCCGTCCCCGAGGCCTGTGCAGTAGCGGTCTTACGATGCATTGCCGCCGGAAGCTCCATGTACGTTGACTCCCGCACACTTTCTTATGCGAACGTCCGGAGTCTGCAGGCCTCGTGTCCCTGGCTACCGGATGGTGTGACCTGGTCGCCGATGATTCTCTGATTGGCGAAGCTGACTGGATATCCGAGGTCACGTAGCCAAGAGCGGTCGTGTGCGCTACCATGAGAATGAGGAAGCCTTATTGACAGTCTCTCCGGACTGACTATATATCGGAGCGTCCCGAGCGGCGGACGTATGCTCCGAATGCGAACCATTTTGTACCACAACATCTGGGGCCAGATGTTGTTGTACGAGAGAGGGGCCTCTCTCGCTCGCAGTCCGGATGGACCTGGACGAGCTAGGAACCGGACTAAAAGGCTTCCTCCATTCTCTTCTCTAATCCGCCGTCACTGGGTGTGCATTTGGTTGATTTATAGTGCTCGCATCACCCCAAAACTCCTTCTAGACCGCAATGGACGAACCCGGCTGCCAAACCATTTGATGAATGGACGCTACACCGGGCGAGCTAGCGGACGTAAGGCCGTCGAACCTACTAGGGTCCTCTTAGGCAATTGACGTATTTACATGAGCACTTTTCCGCTAGCTCTTCATTAATTGTGACGACGGAGGCACACTTTTGGAGGACATCACGGATACATCACCCTATTCTTGATCGTCTGAAATAGAGATTGATAAAGTAGAGTGACCCTGAGGGGAAAGGACCGGAATGGCCAATTCCCCACTAACATACCGTGACACATGCTTCCCATGTTGTCATCGAAATTAACACATACAGAACAGGAGTTAGTGCGAGTACACTGACTACATATACAATGATTATGAAAGTCAGAGGAAGATTTCCTCTTATTACAATTGAACAATATCCTTTCAATGTGAAAAGAAAACAAAGTCCTAGTACTCGCACCAACCCCTGACAATCAAAATACATAATAATATGATCCATTAACATAGAAAAAATAATTGAAATCAAAAAAGTTTGAAAAAATATTTTTTCAGAACAGCCCAAGTTTCTGAAAAGTAACGTTGAGCCCCAATGGATCCCAAGCCTAAGTGTGGACAAAAATTCTAAAAATATTTTAAACAATTTATGCAACACTTACGAACAATAATAATGTATCTAGTTATGATAAAATTAACATCAAGATATTATTTTCAAGAAATCCCCCCTCACACAGAGGGCTGTTGTAAATGTAAACAATAAGTGTAAAAACACTAGAACAAGACTCCAGGCACCCTGGCCCGAAATCAGTTATCAATAATACACTATCTGATGCAAAACAGAGACTTCCAGGGAAGAAACTGCAGAACATCAGATGGTAGATGCAGAACACTACGCCTAACCACCCATAGGTGAAGACGTAAACATGGGGAAAAGAACAGAATTCATTCTGTTATCCAGCTAAAACTCCCAAGAAATTTTAGTAATAAAATTACAGAAAATATGCCAAAAGCATGGGAGAATAGCAAGAGGGGACTTAAAGGAAAGGGAGAAAGGAAAACACTGAACAAGCAGTGTAACTTGATAACAAGAATGACCACAACAGGCTGTTGCCTCGAAAATAGGTAACTTAACATAATTTCATTAAAAAATTTTAAGTTACAGCCCTGATAATTTTCTGTCACTCATTTTTCCTCTCCTCCTTCTATATCCTCCGTAGAATCACCATTTCTCTAATATTTATGTGTCTGGCATCATTTAAACTGAGATTTACAAGCACAAAGATCAGTCAGATGTTAACTGATGAAGGGCCAAACTAAGAATGATTAATGGCGCCAATTTCGGAACGTCCTTGACACTGCGCATGCGCAGTAGAGGTGAAGTGTGGAGGGCCATTCAGGACATGTTTTCTTTGGTTTTAGATGCAAAAGTTTGGGGATTGGGGGGAAAATTTGTGTTTGGCCCTATATTTTAAGAGTTAGCACTAGCTATGTCTGGGTCATTGGTACAGTATAAAAATTTAGAAAACTGTAAACTTTTAGATGTTAAGCTGATCGCAAATTATTCTCCGATAATATCCAGCATAAGCATGCATCATCGAAAGCCGATGTAGAAAACAAGGTGGCCACCAGTGCAACCACCCGATTTCAATTATCCCACCTTTGTGATGGACAAGGTTACACTATCTCAAGTTGTACGATGGTTGCGGAAAAAATGTTAGATACAGAGCACAGGAATCAAATGTATAGTATTTTGGACACTTTGTTTTGCATTTGATAAAAGCAATTTAGTCAGTGAATATCCAAGATGGCCGACAGAAAAATACCTCGAAATAGAAGAAAATTGAGTTAGAAATTCACACCAGCATTAGTGCAGCACCAATCCGTGGTGCTCTATTGCAGCTCCAGACTAATGCATGAAAATCTGATATTGCATGCGTTGAGTTCAAGTATCTATTTTGAAACCACAAATTTTGTGAAAGGCAGGTAATGGCCTTAACTCTTTGCATGCTGCTGGTAGATATTCCTGCCCAGCACACGATTTCTCGTCATTGAAAAAAGTATAAACTGGGCACATTTAATCATATTTTTCCCTGTAAATTAAACAGATTTTTTCACCAATGATTTCTTGTGTTATATTTAAATTAATTTTCCATCAAATCTAGTCATGGCTGCTTCATAGCAGCCATGAATAGATTTGATGAAAAGTACCTTGAAAATACTCAGAAGGTTAAGAATTAAGATAACTAGAAGGGGTATCAGTACCCCGTGGCTTACCAACATGTGGCCAATGAAAAGGGGTGGCTGGAGTAAAAAAAAAATTCGAAACCTGCACACAAAAGTAAAAAATTAAAGTAAATAAGCAGCTAAAGGGTTAAATAATATAATACTAGCCCCAAGAAGCATGCTAACATAAAATAGGAACCATGGCTATATGCTACAAGGTAAGTCTCCACTTGAAAGAAAAGAAAGACAAACCTCAAAACCTGCACATAAAAGTAAAAAAAAGTATCACATTTGTTTCAAGGGGTTAAAATTGACAAAAATACCATACAAATGTCACAGTAACCACTATGGCAATATGCCAGTAAGGTGAAACTCTACTTGAAAAATATTCACTTGGAAGAAAAGAAAGACAAACCTCAAAACCTGCACATAAAAGTCAAAAAAGTATCACATTTGTTTCAAAGGGTTAAAATTGAGAAAAACACCCTGAAATGTTAAGGTAAACACCATGGCAATATGCCAGTAGGGTAAAACTCCACTTGTAGACAAATTTTCAAAACCTGTATACAAAAGTCAAAAACCTGCACAGAAAAGTCCCAAATTAAAGTAAATAAGTAGGGAAAGGGTTAAATAATATAATACGGGCCCTAAGAAGCATTCTAACATAAAACTGGAACCATGGCAATATACTGTAAAGTAAATTACTCCTTGGAAGAAAAGAAAGACAAATATCAAAACCAGCACACAAAAGTCAAAAACCTGTACACAAAAGTCCAAAATTCAAGTAACTCAGCATGGAAAGGGTTGAATAAAATATTACTATCCCTGAAAAGCATGCTGACATAAAAAAAAAAGCAAAATAAAAAAAAATATATCAAAACCTGCACACAAAAGTTCAAAATGTATGAGTCAAGATGCCGCCGCCGGCGACATGAGGGCTATGCCATAGGCTCACACAACTATCATTGGTGAGCCAATAAAAACCAACCTGGAAGTCGATTTGGAAATTGGAACGTTTTTGTTGTTGCACATTCATGAACATACCAGGATTCCCAGTGAAACCTTGAATTTTTTTAATCAACCTTGTCTGGGTTTGGGATGAATTGTTCAAAAGTTATATAATATTAATAATAATATAATATTTATCACTGCAGTGAAGTGACCTTTTATGTAATAATATTTCTCAAATAGCACGGCAAATAAGAGGAAACCTTTCCTCTGTTTTCATGGTTGTTGTCTTGCTTGTAGTCGATGTACTACCACTGATTTTTGCACAACATGTGTCAGATTTAGTCAACATTGGAGACGGGTGTCATGGTTTGTTGTTTGAGGTGCCGGTCCTTTCGCTGCGAGGGGACACTGCTGGTCCTCTCGCCAAAAAGTCACTCCTCTCAACTTACAGCCTGCATCTCTGTCTACTGAGCCACCACACTCCCCAGGGAGAATATGAAAAAATTTAAAGTAATTTATATATTTTTTATACTTACCAATGGCCCAGACTTAGCTGGTGCTAACTCAAAATTATCTAGGGGCAAACACAAATTTTCCCCCCCAATCCCCAAAATTTGCATACAAAACCGAAAATTAGATGTCCTATCTGACCCTCCATACATTTACTCTCTGTGCATGCGCAGACGCCAGGAAATCACCAAAACTGGCGCAAACATCATTCTTTGTTTGGCCCTTCAGTCAGATAACATCAAACTGACTTCTGTGCTTTTAAATCTCAGTTTTAATGATGTCAGACACAAATCAATGGTTAATTTGGTGGATCCAAGGACACAACTGGATGAAGGAAGGAAGAAACGGTGGTTTGAAATGTTCAGGGCATTAATTTTATAATATTTATAAAAAAATTAGTTCATGTTCCCCAATTTTGGGACATGGGCCTGACGTCATCATTGTTGGTGATTTTACCACTGTTTGTTAAGTATTCCTTCCCTACCCTCCCTTGATTCCCCCAGTTAAACTCCCAAGCTTTTTGGCTCATTTTATTAAATTTTTTTTTATAAAATTTCTTGGGAGTTTAACGTTTTATACAGAAGATTATTCTGTACATCCCAGGGTTACATCCTCACCCTTGGGGTGTTTAGGCGTTTTGGTCATGCATCGTACATCCGATGTATCGTTTTTTCTTCTGTTGAAGATCTTGCTTTACATTGGATAGTTTTATTTCTGTTACTGACTTCGGGCCGTGTTGCTTGATGTCTTGTGTCCAGTTTTTATTCTGAAGTTGTTTACATTGACAATGCTTTGTTTGTATACATGTAGGTAGTTTCCTATTATTTTTAGGGAAACGACGGTTGTAAGTAACATAAAATATTCCGGTAGTGTGGCAATTATTATTATAATTTTGTCCACACTTAGGCTCTTTTAGGCTCATCGTTCCCTTTGGGAACTTGGGCTCTTATACAAGAAAAAAAATTTCAAAAAATGTTTTTTTTGAAATGTTTTTTCTTTTGGGTGTAATTATTTCATCGATTATATATTTTAATGTTACCTTATATTTATGTAGATTTGGTGGTAGTACAATTGATCTATTTTAGCTTTTATGTAATGATATTTCTCAAATAGCAGGGCAAATAAGAGAAAACCTTTCCTCTGTTTTCATGGTCGTTGTCTTGCTTGTAGTTGATGTACTACCACTAATTTTTGCACAACATGTGTCAGATTTAGTCAACATTGGAGACGGGTGTCATGGTTTGTTGTTTGAGGTACCAGTCCATTCGCTGCGAGGGGACACTGTTGGTCCTCTCGCCAAAAAGTCACTCTAGTTTTTTAGTTTCTATTTACAGAGGAACAAGAACATGGTGAGGTTATGTGACGCCGTCAGAGAGTGTGCTTCCGTCTTCCTAGATAGTTTTGAGTTAGCACCAGCTAAGTCTGGGCCATTGGTTTTAGTATCAACTAAAACTAGGAATTATTTTAAATGAATGGCAAGTATCACAAACAGTAGTACAAGTAAGACACAAAGTTTTACAGTAAAACCTGTCTTGAGAGACCACTGTCTTGAGAGACCACCTGTCTTGAGAGACCACTTCTACCAGGCACCGATTGGTTTTACTCTATAATGGACCTGCTATGGGAGACCACCTGTCTTGAGAGACCACCTGTCTTGAGAGACCACCTGTCTTGAGAGACCACCTGTCTTGAGAGACCACCTGTGACCTGGTACCAACTTGTATTTTTATGCCATAATGGACCTGTCTAGAGAGACAACCCCTTTGAAGACTGAAACCATGACAAAAACTTTTTACCTGTTCTGGAATTGGAAAATCCATTGTGATTATACTAACATAATTAAAAGCTCTTAATTGGGGTTTCCATTGCTAACTCAATACATATTGAGATGTTTTTATAAGACCCCTGTGAAAAGATTAGGATTATTGCTGAATAAACAATTTTTACATACCTGAAATGTGACAGATAGGAATAAAAATAAATTTGTGTTGAAAGTTAAAAAATTTATAGTAATTTATATATTTTTTATACTTACCAATGACCCAGACATAGCTGGTGCTAACTCTTAAAATATAGGGCCAAACACAAATTTTGCCCCCCAATCCCCAAAATTTGCATCTAAAACTAAAGAAAACATGTCCTGAGAGGCCCTCCACACTTCGCCCCTACTGCGCATGCGCAGTGTCAAGGACGTTCCGAAATTGGCGCCATTTATCATTCTAATAACCAGTGCCTGGTAAGCGCTATGTACTCAGCGGGGAGGCAAGAGTTCCCAACTCCTGGGAGGGCCATCCCCGTCTGGGTCATTGGTAAGTATAAAAAATATATAAATTACTATAAATTTTTTAACATTTTTATACTGTACCAATGACCCAGACATAGCTGAATAGTAAAAAGGCTGGAGGGCCAAGGACATAGAGCAAAATGGAATACGCTCAATAAAATAAAATAGAGTCATCCCCTGTAGGGAAAAGAAGTAATAGGCCTTACATGTATCTTTCTTATTTATGATAAATTAGAAAGATACAACACCTTCCAAAAATTGAGCTTCATACATCCATGTACTCTATTAATATCCAATAATCCTTATACTAATAATTTTTAAAGTAAGCCAATAATAAAGTAAGTCTAGAGAATAGAGACTCTTATACTCCTAAAAGTGTGTGAGAATTGCATAATCATGTCCGTTGACATATGCAATATTCAAAAGCTATACTTTAAAAACTAAGACTTGAATGAATTTTATAAACTTAAACTTCTCACTAAACAACCATCCCAATAACAGCTCAGAATTACTAACTCCGGAGGAGGTATCCCCTTGTTTTCATAGTAAAAACAGGTGACCCAAGGGAACACCCTCCCCCCCCCCCCCCCCTTTTTCTTGCCCTGGGTCAAATAGCCCAGAGCGAAGAGGGCAGCCGAACGGAGACACTGCCGAAACAGACAGCCTACCTAGCTATAGTAGCAACTGTTAAGTGAATGACATTCTGAGCAGTAGATAATAGACCTAACAATAGAGGCCTCCAGAAATGGACTCGATATTTCTGAGATAAAATTCATGAATGGATGGCTGAGCGCAATGAGCAGCCTTCAAAAATCTATAATAGAACACTATTAATGTAAGCCCAAGAAGTAGAAGAACTCTTACTTCATGAGCCGAAATCTTAAGCACAACTGCTAAGCCAATGATATACCATAAGCAGTACGCTAGTTAATAGAATCCATTAACAATAAAATGGAGCGTAACGTCCTTCTACTAGACATCAAAGACAGAAGAAGCTTACGCCCTTGTAATAAACAGATATCTGTTTATAAATACATAAACTGTACCCGGAAAGAGTAAAGGCCTATGCCCATACGAAGACGGAAGGACCTTAAAATAATAGGTTCCGGATAATAGGAGCCTAACTCTTATGCAACAATCCAACCTAAATAGTAACGGAAGTATTGATTCCGAAACTATGAAAGTGAAAATCATCCATCGATAGTGCATGAAACTCACTGACTCTACAGTAAAAGAGAAACCAACAGAATTACTGTCTAAAAGGTCAGAATTTGAAAACTACTGTTTCCAGAGGCTCAAATGATTACTTAGCTAAATAAGAACCTGAAGTTAAAATCCGTATAGGAATTTAATCTAAAGATTCTAAGTCTATTTATCAAAAAGTTACTAACTGACTTAGATAAAGAGACAAAAGACTCAATTGTAAACTATCGTAGAGTGCATAGGTATGAGGTAACATAAACCTATAACCTAAATAACAACAGGCTGCAGTAGATCTTGTGAAACAAGTATACTAAAAAATAGCAATGAGTAGTATGGAGGGATCAACCATATGAACATAATGATCCCTACACCACGACGGAAGAGCCTCCACTTTAGTCGCATAGAATAGCGAAGAAGAGGATCTCCTATAGTAAGAAATCGCGTCCAAAGCTCGTCCAGTATAGTGCTTACAATGCAATACGGACCACACAACGGAATACATGAAGGTTGCGACCTTGCTGGTTGTGATAAAGATGACACGATTTACCAGTGAAAAAAGATCCTCACATAGAGGAAGATTTCACGTTAAGATCCACAGTAGACAAGAGAGTAAATTACTCATGATCTCTGTGAAGATAGAGATGCTATCAACAGAAATGTATTGTGGTTGTTTATCTTAGCAATACCTGCTAAAAACAACAGCGCCGGAGGATACACGTATCCTATCATTCTGTCCTATAGATCAATAGAGCGTTAACAGTATTAGCTCAGAGATCTGGACAAGCCAACACATACGTCTGCAATTGCAGTGACCATTGGGAACGGCGAGCGATCGCGCCAGCGCACCATCGCGCACCACTTTTTCGTTTTCCGCGAGTAATTAGTCGCGCACGTTTATCTTCCGGTCGTGTTCAAAGCCTTCGTCGGAGAAGTGCAAAGTACAGAAGAACCTGTCATGAGCAGGGGTCAGCCGAGTGGACGACTTGGGCGAAGAAGTCGCCTTGGCTTACATTGGGGGCGAAATTCAAGTCGCCCTCCCAAACTTCCTAGGGAGACATGGCAGTTTACTGTATTTTCTTATGTTTTATTTTTTAAAAACACACGCTTCCTCAAAAAACAGTAAACACGGTTGCTGTTAAAGTCCGTCACACGGCTATGAAAATAGCCTAAACTAGCCCAATTTTATATTTCTGAAAAGAATTGCAATGGCGAAGTCTTTCGAACAATTCGCCCCAACTGATAGCAACCAGCACAAAATGGCTATTTAAAAACAAAGTACCAGACAACAACGAATCACACAAGACACGCATCGAGTTAATTAGAATTTATTAAAGTTAACCATCGTTTCAAAACAAAAAAAAATGTATTGGAGACAGTTCGTCCATATCGAAATTGCTTGCGGTTACGCTCTGTTCCACTGAAAAATTGGCTGCATTGAAATTCGCCCCGCAATTTGCATTGAATGTTTTTCTTTGAAAACTTGTGAAGTTTGTTGGAAGGGGTTAAATGTAATAAGGCTACAATAGAAATCACAGGTATTTGGATGGATAAGAATGGCAGACCTTCAAAGCACCAATCGCACGTGTCAGTGAAAGATGGTTGGCAGAAATTGTCAGTTTTCTGAACAGTGTATTATTAGTTTACCCAGCGCAGCCGGGAAGGGAGACAACTGAAATGTTTTGTCATTTACCAAAGAAATTAATTAACTCAAATTGTTAATAACGCTTAATTTACGAAGGATATCGAAAACTTTTTTAACTACGCTTTTCAACTCAGTTAGGGTATTCAGAAACCATGAATGACCCAGCTTCTTATATGAACTTGAAATTTATTTTAAACACTTTAAATATTTTTTTAAAAAGAATATACCTTCTGTTACAGAGAAGAACACTCTCACCATGGGTCATACTAAATTTCAAATCCACATCGTTGAGGCAAATACAAAATCAACTGCACGGTAACCTTAGTCATCACTGTTAGGCAAAGAGTTAGGGGGTATTCAGAAACCATGAACGACACAGTTTTTTGTAGGGTGGGGTGGGGGATTTTAACCTACATTCTGTTATGTAACCATCTGACTTAGTTTTGTGTGTGTTTGTATAAACTTTTATTTATTTTTTTCTCCACAATTGTGTCCTCTATGTTCATTTATTTTGTCACGATGTCATATACGTTTTATGTTTTTTTTTTTCTGATTTCTCCTTCATGTCCACTGACTTCTCCCTCCTGGGTCCTGACTTCTCCCTAAAGTCTCTGAAGGGAGACGTCACTTCTCCCTAAAATCAGCTGCCAGGCTGACCCCTGGTCATGAGCGACCACCCTTGGGACTTGCCAAAAATGGTCGTGATTTCTAAGACGTTTTGGCCTCTTAGGGCCGAAACGTCTCAAGGCCGAAACGTCATAAAACCAATTATTTTGGAAATCGCGCGTTATTAGGCCTACTGATTTCTCAACAGCAATCACCACCAATCCTCGTTATTCCACCTGGGGGCGAATTGGCCCGAGGCATTATTTTAAAAATCACTCTCCTAAAATTTTTCACTCTCGTAAAATCTAAAAGTGGAGAGTGAATTTCCACTCTCCTGCTCTCCCGCTCCCAACGGTCACTGCAATTGATTAGCCAGCTGTGTCATAAATAAAACATCATTGGGCGCTCCCATAGATAGCAAATCTGATTGAATACTTGTTTGTTGAGAGTCCATTCTGACAGCAACAAGCGACCCGTAAGAGAACGGGAGTGCGATAAAACAATCAGACGACCCAGAATATGACGGACCAAAACTGAACTTGGTGTACTATAACCAACAGACGGATTCTTTCTATTAAATTGAATAACGGAAACGAAAGAGTGCCTCCCTGGTTCTGGAGATACGCCACTACTGTCGAATTAAAGGACAGGAATTTGGGCATGCGTTTCTGAATAATGTTCATGCAATGACATAAAGCAAGCCTAAAAAACATTATTCCGCGGAAGTTAACTGATAGCTAAAAGACTGCGGAACCCAAAGACCCTGGCACTTCGAATCCGTAGGGATCAGTATATATCCCAATCTGTTTGACTGGCAACCGTCATAACAGCCACACTCGGGTCCGGCAACTGCGGCGGCACTCTCTGAGTCAACCACCGAATGTTTGCCCCAGTCTGAATCTCTTGTAACACTAGATAGACAAGAGAATGTAAAAATCAAGCAATTCATGGATTGCCGGAAAGTTGCCGTCGAAGAGAAGCTCCTCCGAGAACGAAGCGACTCTGAGAGAGTTCTTAACCTACTATCCACGCGTGGATGTAGCTAGGGCTGCATCACGTCTAACCAACTCCAATCAGCCACTGAAGGGCGGAGTTATACGTGAACAAACTACTGCCCTCAAAAGAAATTACATTGAGAATAATATCCCGTAAATCTTTTCTTGAAGACGTAATGATAACGCCTCAGTAAGGCGGATTACGTATAATAAAGCGTCTAAGTTAAGTCTAATATACATAATGTCGTTCCCAAGATTGAGATTGGAAAAGACATAAACGGTGAAAAAGAATATATGCAGTCTTTAATCACACCGTCTAGACGCATATGAACTCTCGGTATGCCCTGCTCTGCCAAAATAAACTATATGTAAAAAAAGATAAAATGGCAGAAATGAGCCACGCGGACAAGAAACTAAACTATCATGCTTAGTAGCCGTCTTGTATATATATATAAATATATAGCGTCGAAAAATAAAACACATGTTGTAATGACAATATTGGACTGCGTCGGTAAGTCAGGGACAAAGTCCCTGTACCGATCGAAAAATCCGAGTCCAATGACGCTATAAGTCTCTTATCCAAGATCGCAGCAATGAAGTCCGAAAAATAATCACTGGAAGAAATGCCAGAAGATATGAAAGGCATCTTCCGATACTACTAAAGGGAAAACTCGAAATCTTTCGAATCCCTTTCGCCATCCTGTCGGACCCTATAAAGCGTTCGGTCGTCCGTAGCTTGATGCAACCGCGGACCGCACCGACCCAGCGCCGTCGGATAATTCCTGATTCGACCGAGAAACCGTCAATTGCTGGGATGCTGCGAAACAACTGTGCTAACTCGGATAGCACGTCCGTCACTGAGGCCTGAGGAGCAGCGGTCTTACGATGCATTGCCGCAGGAAGCTCCGAGATCGTTACCCCCGTGCATACTTCCAATATGCGAGCGAACGGAGTGTATAGGCCTCGTGTCCTTTGGCTCCCGGATGGGGCGACCTATTCGCTGTGGAATCACTGAATGCCGAAACTGATCGGATACTCGAGGTCACGTAGCCAATGTGCGGTCGTGTGCCCTGCTGTGAGGATGAGGAAGCATTAAAGACAGTCTCTCGGACTGTCAATATAACGGAGCGTCCCGAGCAACGGACATATGCTCCGAATGTAAAATATCTGAACCACAACATGCGGTCCCCTATGTTGTTGGCTTCCTCCGATCTGTCCTCAATCTGCCGTCACTGGGTGAGTACTAAAGTAATTAAAGTGCTCGCATCACCCAAATCTCCTTCCTAGACCGCAACGGACGAACCCGGCAGCCGAACCATTCGATGAATGTACGCTACACCGGGTGAGCTAGCGAATGTCACTCCGTAAGCGATAGACATATTCCATGAGCACTTATTGCCGCTAACTCTTCATTAACTATGACGACAGAGGCACACTTTTGAAAGACATCTCCATAACTCTTCGAACAAGAAACCAGAAATGCTTGGATAGCAAGCATAAAATAATAATATATATAGCGTCGTTCAATAATTCGAAAGTTTGTGTGACATTATTGGACTATGTCGGAACTGAGGGACGATGTCCCTGAACCGAACCAAAAATTTCTAAGTCCACCGACGCTATCAGTTTCTTATCCGGTATCGCAGCATATGTTGTTCCGAAAGGGAAAGCTTGAAATCCACCGAATCCCTTTCGGTATCCCGTCGGACCGGATGAAACTTTCGGACGTCCGTACCCGCTTCCGCGGAGCGTCCCGACCCAGCATCGTCGGATAAAATATATGCGACAGATTCAGTTGATGCTGGGATGCTGCGATAAACTGTGCTATTAAGGAAAGCACGTCCGTTCCCGAGGCCTGTGCAGTAGCGGACTTACGATGCATTGCCGCTGGAAGCTCCGTGTACGTTGACTCCCGCATACTTCCTATGCGAACGTCCGGAGTCTGCAGGCCTCGAGTCCCCGGCTACCGACCCAGCGCTGTCGGATAATTCTCGATCCGACACCGTTTCTGTCGGCTGCTGGGATGCTGTGATACGCTGTGCTATGTGCACAAGAATGTCCGGCGTCGAGACCTGCGGAGGCGCAGTCTATCGCTGCTTCGCCGAGGGCAGCTCCGCATCAGATGGCTCCCGCATACTTTTCCTATGCGAACGTCCGGAGTCCATCGGTCTCGAATCCCTGGCTGCCGGATGGTGTGACCTGGTCGCCGAAGAATCCTGAAGCTGGTAATATATCGGCGGTCACGCAGCCAAGGTGCGGTCGTGTGCGCTGACGAGAAGAGGAAGCCTTAGCAGTCTCAGCGGACTGCCTATACAACGGAGCGTCCCGAGCGACGGACGTATGCTCCGCTAACGACACATTTGTACCACAACATCTGGGGCCAGATGTTGTTGAACGAGAGAGGGGCCTCTCTCGCTTGCCGTCCGGATGGACCGGAACGAGCTATGAACCGGACTAAAAGGCTTCCTCCGTTCTCCCTCCGATCCGCCGTCACTGGGTGTGCATTAAGTTAATTTTATAGTGCTCGCATCACCCCAAAATTCCTTCTAGACCGCAACGGACGAACCCGGCTGCCGAACCATTCGGTGAATGGACGCTACACCGGGCGAGCTAGCGGACGTCAAAGGCCGTCGAACCTACTAGGGTCCTCTTAGGCAATTGGCGTATTACATGAGCACTTTTCCGCTAGCCCTTCATTAATTGTGACGACGGAGGCACACTGTTGGAAGACATCACAGATACATCACCCTAATCTTGATCGTCTGAAATAGAAATTGATAAAGTAGAGTGACCCTGCGGGGAAAGGACCGGAGTGTCCAAATCCCCAACAACATACCGTGACATACGCTTCCCATATTGTCATCGAAATCATACGATACAGAACCGGAGTTAATGCGAGTACACTGACCACATATAGAATGATAATAAGGTCAGAGGAAGACTTCCTCTTAAAACAATTGATCAATATCCTTTCAATGTGAAAAGAAAACAAGTCCTGGTACTCGCACTAACCCCTGGCAATCAAAATACATAATAATAATATGATCCATTAATATAGAAAAAATAATTGAAATCAAAATATTTTGAAAAAATATTTTTTCAGAACAGCCCAAGTTTCTGAAAAGTAACGTTGAGCCCCAATGGATCCCAAGCCTAAGTGTGGACAAAAATTTTAAAAATATTTTAAACAATTTATTCAACACTTACGAACAATAATAATGTATCTAGTTATGATTGAAATAACATAAAGATATTATTATTTAGAAATCCCCCCCCTCACACAGAGGGCTGTTGTAAATGTAAACAATGAGTGTAAAGACACTAAAATAAGACTCCAGGCACCCAGGCCCGAAATCAGTTACCAAAAATACACCATCTGATGCAAAACAGAGACTTCCAGGGAAGAAACTGCAGAACATCAGATGGTAGATGCAGAACACAACGCCTAACCACCCGTAGGTGAAGACGTAAACATGGGGAAAGAACAGAATTCATTCTGTTATTCAGCTAAACTCCCAAGAAATTTTAGTAATAATAATTACAGAAATTATGCCAAAAGCATGGGAGAATAGCAAGGGGGAACTTAAAGGACAGGGAGAGAGGAAAAACACTTGTAAAAACAGTGTAACTAAATAATCAGAATGACAACAAAATGGCTGCTGCCTTGAAAATAGGTAACTTAACATAATTTCATTAAAAAATTTTAAGTTACAGCCCTGATAATATTCTGTCACACATTCTTTTCCTCTCCTCCTTTTCTATCCTCCTTAGAATCACCATTTCACTAATATTTATGTGTCTGGCATCATTTAAACTGAGATTTAAAAGCACAAAGATCAGTCAGATGTTAACTGATGAAGGGCCAAACTTAGAAAATGATAAATGGCGCCAATTTCGGAACGTCCTTGACACTGCGCATGCGCAGTAGGGGCGAAGTGTGGAGGGCCTCTCAGGACATGTTTTCTTTAGTTTTAGATGCAAATTTTGGGGATTGGGGGGCAAAATTTGTGTTTGGCCCTATATTTTAAGAGTTAGCACCAGCTATGTCTGGGTCATTGGTACAGTATAAAAATATTTTAAGTTACAGCCCTGATAATATTCTGTCACACATTCTTTTCCTCTCCTCCTTTTCTATCCTCCTTAGAATCACCATTTCACTAATATTTATGTGTCTGGCATCATTTAAACTGAGATTTAAAAGCACAAAGATCAGTCAGATGTTAACTGATGAAGGGCCAAACTTAGAATGATAAATGGCGCCAATTTCGGAACGTCCTTGACACTGCGCATGCGCAGTGGGGGCGAGGTGTGGAGGGCCTTTCAGGACATGTTTTCTTTAGTTTTAGATGCAAATTTTGGGGATTGGGGGGCAAAATTTGTGTTTGGCCCTATATTTTAAGAGTTAGCACCAGCTATGTCTGGGTCATTGGTACAGTATAAAAATATCTTTTTGTAACAAATTGAAATGGACTGTTATAAAAATTATAAAAATAAATTAGTGTTGAAAATCTTCAATGAAGATTTTCAACACTAATTTATTTTTATAATTTTTATAACAGTCCATTTCAATTTGTTACAAAAACTTCATAAAAAAGAACAACTACAAAGTAATTACAAAAATCCATTCTTCTCCATTTCTGAATTTTGTAGTTGGTTATGCACTGACTTGAGAAAACCTGAAACCTGTTATGAGAGACCACCTGTCTTGAGAGACCACTTTTGTGTGACCCAAAGGGCGGTCTCTCAAGACAGGTTCTACTGCACCCTATCACGAACAACTCAAAATAACAATTTCAAGATTTTTCAAGACTCCTTCAGTAAATCTAAGAGTAGCTCAATGGTTGGACTTCAACCCGAAAGATCCAGGTGTGACCGCATTGTGTCCTTGGGCAAGGCACTTAATCTTGATTACCCATTTGGGTGCACGGTGGCACTGTGTACTAAGGCACACTGCATGTCAACCAATGCTAACCCTGCCTGTACGTACTTGGAACGTTGGGGAGTCTGGTAGTGTCTCGCCATTCCTCGGTAGGTTCTCCTTGGGTAGTCTGGCTTTCTCCACCCATTAACTGTCTGACACAAGGTGACCCTGTCTGGCAAAAGTCTTGTTAAAACCCAATAAATAAATAAATAAATAAATAAATAAATCTAAGAACTTTTAGGGGTTGAATATGTACACATCCCCAACGTGAAATGGACATTAAAATTCCTCACGGAGATTATCATGTTTTCTGTGACTCATTGTCTACTCAAAATTCGACTTTCTATCTTCTGATAATTCATTCTCATCAACACTGAGTTGAAGTTCTCAATATACTATAGGCAGTAAACAGTGAGCAAGCAGGCCTGCCATTCTTAATAATACAGGAGCGCTAAAAATCGCTCCCCTCGTATTGCCAAGTGGAGCAATTAGCTCTCCTCCCGCTTACAAAGGGTATAAGTGGCAAAATGAAGATTTACTATTAATGAATTCCGCTTAGTGGACTTTGTACATTTTATTCGGCACGGCTAACAAGGTAGTCCCTGTGAGATGGCTACACTGTCCATCCCACACCTCCGGGCCTCGGCAAGGCCCAGAGGTGTGGGAGGGACAGTGTGGCCGTCTTACAGAGACCAGTAACATAGCACAGAGATCTGAAAAGATGTGGGTTTTAGGAATAGGCTGTTATGGTAATCATTATTTTCTAAGGCCAGGAGGGCTAGTTTTCGCCGTCCTTAATTTTTTTAAGGTGAGCAGTAGGTAAGTGAATAAATCGCTTTCCTGAAAATGCAAGGCCTGAACAAGAGGACAGAAAATGTTGACAGGATTGCAACTGAGCTAAGATTCGGACAAAATTTCCTGTCTACTTACCTGCCTCCAACACTAAAGAATTTATGATAAAGAAGTAGGAAAACATTGAATACAAAATGGTATTTCCATTTAATTTTGTTGGATGAAGGCTTGATATTGCAGTATTTTAATTATGAAATTGCAACCCACTGGTATAAGACTGTCTTGATTAGATCGGGATCTATTTAGTTACAAACTTGCAACCCACTGGTATAAGACTGCCTTGACTGGAGCAGGATCTATTTAGTTACAAAATCGTAACCCACTGGTATAAGACTGCCTTGAATGGATCAAGATCTATTTTGTTACAAAATCACAACCCACTGGTATAAGACTGCCTTGACTGGATCGGGATCTATTTAGTTACAAAATCGCAACCCACTGGTATAAGACTGCCTTGATTGGATCGGGATCTATTTAGTTACAAAATCGCAACCCACTGGTATAAGTCTGTCTTGACTGGATCGGGATCTATTTAGTTACAAACTCGCAACCCACTGGTATAAGACTGCCTTGACTGGATCAGGATCCATTTAGTTACAAAATCGCAACCCACTGGTATAAGACTGTCTTGACTGGATCAAGATCTATTTAGTTACAAACTCGCAACCCACTGGTATAAGACTGCCTTGACTGGATCAGGATCTATTTAGTTACAAAATCGCAACCCACTGGTATAAGACTGCCTTGACTGGATCGGGATCTATTTAGTTACAAACTCGCAACCCACTGGTATAAGACTGCCTTGACTGGATCAGGATCTATTTAGTTACAAACTCGCAACCCACTGGTATAAGTCTGTCTTGATTGGATCGGGATCTATTTAGTTACAAAATCACAACCCACTGGTATAAGACTGCCTTGCAACCCACTGGTATTAGACTCTATTTAGTTACAAAATCGCAACCCACTGGTATTAGTCTGTCTTGATTGGATCGGATCTATCTAGTTACAAAATCGCAACCCACTGGTATAAGTCTGTCTTGATTGGATCGGGATCTATTTAGTTACAAAAATGCAACCCACTGGTATAAGTCAGTCTTGATTGGATTGGGATCTATTTAGTTACAAAATCGCAACCCACTGGTATAAGACTGCCTTGACTGGATCATTATCTATTTAGTTACAAAATCGCAACCCACTGGTATAAGAATGCCTTGACTGGATCATTATCTATTTAGTTACAAAATCGCAACCCACTGGTATAAGACTGCCTTGACTGGATCGTTATCTATTTAGTTACAAAATCGCAACCCACTGGTATAAGACTGCCTTGACTGCATCGTTATCTATTTAGTTACAAAATCGCAACCCACTGGTATAAGATTGCCTTGACTGGATCGTTATCTATTTAGTTACAAAATCACAATCCACTGGTATAAGACTGCCTTGACTGAATCGGGATCTATTTAGTTACAAAATCGAACCCACTGGTATAAGACTGCCTTGATTGGATCGGGATCTATTTAGTTAAAAAGTTAAAAAATTTATAGTAATTTATATATTTTTTATACTTACCAATGACCCAGACTTAGCTGGTGCTAACTCTAACAAAACCAGGGCCAAACACAAATTTTGCCCCCCAATCCCCAAAATTTGCATCCAAAACAAAAAGAAATCATGTCCTAAAGGACCTCCATACTACGCCCCCACTGCGCATGCGCAGTGACACGGACGTCCCGAAATTGGCGCCAATTATCATTCTTACTGGCAGTGCCTGGTCAGCGCTATGTACTCAGCGGGGAGGCAAGAGTTCCCAACTCCAGGGAGGGCCATCCCCGTCTGGGTCATTGGTAAGTATAAAAAATATATAAATTACTATAAATTTTTTAACATTTTTATACTGTACCAATAACCCAGACTTAGCTGAATAGTAAACAGGCTGGAGGGCCTAGGACATAGAGGAAAATCCAATAAGCTCAACTATATAGTAAAGAGGCAACCCCTTAAGGAGAAAAGGAGTATTAGGCTTTACATGTATCTTTCTTATTTAATATTAAATTAGAAAGATACACTACCCTTAATAATTGAGCACAATAACATTCATGTTCTCTATTAACATCCAGTATATCCCTTATACTAATTATTTTTAAAGTAAGCCAATAAATAAAGTAGTCCAGAGAATTGAGACTCTTTATAGTCATTTAAAAGTGTCCGAGTATTGTATATTAAAGCCCGTTTGACACTTGACATATACAAATGCTTCACACCGAGCTACACTTTAAAAATAAGACATGAATGAATTTTAACATTAATATTACACTTTAAAACCATCCCGGAAGCGACTCAGAAATACTGACTTGGAGGAGGCATTCCCTTGCTTTTCACTATAAAGCAGGTGACCTAAGGGAACACCCCCCCCCCCCCCCTTCCCTTCCCCTTGCCCTGGGTCAAATAGCCCAGAGCGAAGAGGGCAGCAGGACGGAGTCACTGCCGGAACAGAAAGCCTGCATAACTATAGTTGCAACTGTTTCGTGGACGACATTCTGAGCAACAGATAACGGACCTAAACAATGCAGGTCTCCAGAAATGGACTCAATATTTCTGAGATAAAAATTCGTGAATGTGGATGGCTGAGACCAATAAGCAGCCTTCATTAAATCTGTAATAGCAACACTATTAGCATAAGCCCAAGAAGTAGCAAGAGCTCTTACTTCATGAGCGGAAATCTTAAGCACAGACTGCTGAGAAGAAGATAAACTCTCATAAGCAGTACGGATAGTTAATTGAATCCATCTAGCAATAGAATGGACCGAAATGTCCTTTCTATTAGGCATCAAAGACAGAAAGAAACGTTTCCGTCCCTTTCTGATAAACTGAGATCTCTGTTTATAGATACGTAACGCTCTAACAGGACAGAGTAAAGGCCTACGCCCGTCTGAAGACGGAAGAGCCTTAATAACAATAGGTTCCGGATATTTATTAGGAGCCTGATTCTTAGCTAAAAAACCCACATTAGTAGTGAAGGTGATAGTGTTCCCAACACTACGATAGTGAGAATCATCCACCGACAGTGCATGAAGCTCACTGACTCTTCTAGCAGAAGAGAAAGCTAAGAGAAAAGCTGTCTTATAAGATAAGAATTTGAAATCTACTGTCCCAAGAGGTTCAAATGGCTTTTCCTTCAATTTAAGAAGAACCCAAGCTAAATTCCATTTAGGAATTAATCTAAGAGTTCTGGGTCTATTTATCGAAAAGTTTCTAACCAACTTAGATAAAGAGACATTAGATCCAATTTGTAAACTATCATGATGTGTATAGGTATCAGATAACATAGACCTATAACCCTTAATAGTAACAGGCTGCAGTTTGATTTCGTCAAACAAGTATACTAGAAAGTTTGCAATGTCTGGTATAGAGGGATCGAATATATCTACAGAATGATCCCTACACCAACGATGAAAAACCTTCCACTTAGCCGCATAGTTTAGCGAAGAGGAGGTCCTCCTACAGTTAGAAATCGCGTCCACTGCTCGTCCTGTAAAGTGCTTGCCATGCAAGAAGGACCGCACAATGGAAAAACGTGAAGGTTGAGACCTTGCGGGTTGTGATGGAGTTGGCGCGATTTCCCCTGCGAAAGAAGATCCTCCCGTGGAGGAAGCTTTCGCAGTAGGTCCCACAACAGACACCTGAGTAGATTTATCCACGGTCTCTGTGGTGACAGAGATGCTACCAACAGAATCTTGCATTGAGATTGTTTTATCTTTAGCAATACTTGTTGAATTAACGGCGCTGGAGGATACACATATCCTATCATTCCGTCCCAAGGGATCGACAGAGCGTCTACTGCAAATGCTCTTGGATCCGGACACGGAGACACATACGTCTGCAACTGATTGTTGAGATGCGTCGCAAATAAGTCTATCATTGGCCGTTCCCATTGGTAGCAAATCTGATTGAATACTTGTTTGTTGAGAGTCCATTCCGACGGCAACAAGTGACCCTTTCGTGAAAGGGAGTCTGCTAGCACATTCAGACGACCCGGTATGTTATGGACCGAAAGAAGAACGTGATGTTCTAGCGCAAACAGAAGGATTCTTTCTGTTAGATTGAACAACGGAACTGAATGAGTGCCTCCCTGATTCCGTATATACGCCACTACTGTCGTATTGTCGGATAAGATTTGGACATGAGCATTGTGAATAATGTCCATCCAGTGACGTAACGCAAGCCAAATTGACATCATTTCCTTGATGTTTATGTGCTTGCACAGGAATTGCGGATCCCAAAGACCCTGGCATCTCGAATCCGTTGGGATTAATGATGCAGCCCAACCTGTTTGACTGGCATCTGTCATAATGGTAAAACTCGGATCCGGCAACTGCAGCGGAACTCCCTGAGTTAACCACTGAATGTTTACCCAAGTCTGAATCTCTTGTTTCACTTGATCTGACAAGAGAATGTCTACGCCGAGCGAATGAATTTTCACACTCCAATTCTGAGTCAAGAAAATTTGGAGAGGACGTGTGCGTAACCGCCCCATCGGAATGAGATCCGCAGCGGCTCCGCACAGACCTATCAGTCTCATAAATTCTCTCGCTGTGACTTTGTCTGCGTGCAGACAATAGCGAGCGTAACAACTGACTAATTTCGCTCTGGTTAACGGCAGACGAACGAGATTGTTGTGTGTCTCGAAGCTCATTCCCAGATGAGTGAATGACTTGGACGGCACGAGATCTGACTTCTCCTCGTTTACTATAAAACCGAGACGTCGGAGCAATGGAAGCAGATTCTGAACATCGTTCTGAAGCGTTAACTCGTTGCCGTACCTCTGAAGAATTCGTCCAGGTAGGCCGACGTTACCGCAGATGAATGAGCTCGGAAATAGATAATTACCGAGTTCATTACCCAAGTGAAAGCCCAGGGTGCTAGATTCAATCCGAAGCACATTGCCCGGAATTGATACACCACTCCTAGGACTGCGAAGCGTAGATACTTTCGGAATGTCGGATGTACCATGACGTGAAAGTACGCATCTTTGAGATCTATGCTTGTTGCATAATCGTTCACCCGAATACTCGCTCTGACCGACCGAATCGTCTCCATATAAAATTTCGGAGCGACGATCAGCTTGTTTATGCAGCTCAAATCTATGACTGGACGGAACGAGCCATCTGGTTTCGGAACCAGAAACAGATGGCTGTAGAATCCCGGAGTTTCCTGGTTTTCTACAACCTCTACCGCGTTCTTCATTAAAAGAGACTGCACCTCTGATAACAGAGAGTCTCTTTTCTGCAGATTTGACGGAAGTTGAGTCCACTTTGGACTTCGAGTCAATGGAGGCTTTTGTTTGAAGGATATCTTTAGACCTTCCGAAGTCACTCCTCTCACCCAAGGGTCGTCCGTAATCGACGCCCATTCTTGTGAAAAGCTTGACAACCTTCCGCCAACCGGTACGCGATAGAGGTTTAAGCCATCACCTCCTGGACCTGCGGGGCCTGCGGTAGGAGAAACCACGTCCTCCATGACCCGCACCTCACCCCGTCGACCTCGGGGCGTCCGACCGATTGTCCCGGCCCGAAGTACGTCCCGAACGAGAGTCGCTACCCTGACGGTCTCTCGAATAAGACCAAGAGGACGCACCGGAACCTCTATAGGAACCTCTCTTGGGCGCATTAGACCCAGAAGTGCCTGTCTTATTCTTGTCTGCTGTATCCGGCTTCTTAGAAGCAGATTTGAACAACAGAGAATCCGAAGCTTTCTTTGTAATTTTATCATAAATAGCAGAAAGCTTGCCGTCAAAGAGAAGTTCTCCGGAGACCGAAGTGACTCTAAGAGAGTTCTTCACCTTAGAATCCACAAGTGTGGATGTAGCTAGGGCTGCGTCACGTCTAACCAACTCCAGATTTGCCACTGAAAGGGCGGAGTTACACGTGGAATAAGCTACTGCCCTTGAAAGAAGTCTTAAAGAGGATTGAATATCCTGAAACTCTTTCCCTTGAAGGCGCAGTGATAACGCCTTAGTAAGGTGATCTGCGTAAGATAAGGCATCTAAATTAGCTCTGTTAGACGCAAAAGCTGTTTCCAACACCGTGGTTAGAATAGAAGCCGACGACGGTAATGATAGCTCTAAGTCTTCTGCCTCGTCGTCCATACGCAGAGGAACTCTCGGGATACCCTGTCCTGCCATATCGAATTTATTCCTTGCATTAATGAAAGGCAGGTTGAGAGTATTAGCGGACAAGAAACCTGCTTTCCCCGTCTTAGAAGCAAGTTTAAATATAGCGTTGTTCAATAATTCAAATGTTCTTGCAACATTATTGGACTGCGACGGAAACTCGGGAGCGATGTCCCTGAACCGCTCAAAAAATTCAGAGTCCAATGACGCTATAATCCTCTTGTCCGGAATCGCAGCAGTCTGGCCCGACGGAACAACTTGAGGGAGAAAGTGCCGGATGAAGTTCACGGCAGCTTTATGTTGTTCCGAAAGGGATAGCTCCAAATCATCCGTATCCCTTTCACCATCCGGTCGGACCTCATGATGTTCCCGGTCGTCCGCCCCCGATGCTTCGGCGGAGCGTACCGACCCAGCGCCGTCGGATAATTCTCGATCCGACACCGTTTCTGTCGGCTGCTGGGATGCTGCGATAAGCTGTGCTATCTGCACAAGAATGTCCGGCGTCGAGACCTGCGGAGGCGCAGTCTTTCGCTGCTTTGCCGAGGGCAGCTCCGCATCAGATGGCTCCTGCATACTTTTTCTATGCGAACGTCCGGAGTCCATCGGTCTCGAATCCCTGGCTGCCGGATGGTGTGACCTGGTCGCCGAAGAATCCTTGATCGGCGAAGCTGGCAAAATATCGGCGGTCACGCAGCCAAGGTGCGGTCGTGTGCGCTGACGAGAAGAAGAAGCCTTAGCAGTCTCCGCGGACTGCCTATACAACGGAGTATCCCGAGCGACGGACGTATGCTCCGCTTGCGACACATTTTGTACCACAACATCTGGTCCCAGATGTTGTTGTACGAGAGAGGGGCCTCTCTCGTTCGCGGCCCGGCTGGACCTGGACGAGCTAGGAACCGGACTCAAAGGCTTCCTCCGTTCTCGCTTACTATCCGCCGTCACTGGGTGTGCACCTTGTATGTTTATAGTGCTCGCATCACCCAAAATTTCCTCCTGGACCGCATCGGACGAACCCGGCTGCCGAACCATTCGGTGAATGGACGCTACACCGGGCGAGCTAGCGGACGACATTTGTCTAATCTCCATGAGCACTTTTGCCGCTAGCTCTGAATTCATTTGTGACGACGGACGCACACTTGTAGAAGATAACATGGAAACATCACCCTGTTCTTGTTCTCTGAAATAGAAACTGAGAGAGTAGAGTGACCTTGTGGAGAAAGAGCCGGCATAGCCCTTTCTCCAGAAACAACATACCGTGACACACGTTTCCAATGTTTATCATCCCAATATTAACATACAGGACAGGGATTAGTGCGAGAACACTGACTACAATTAATACAATGATCATGAAAGTCAGAGGAAGATTTCTTCCCATTACAATTTGAACAATATCCTTTCATTGTGAAAAGTCAACAACAAGTCCTAGTTACTCGCACAAACCCCTGACACAAAGATACATAATAACATGATCCATTAATAAATGAAAAAACAATTGCAAATCAAAATAATTTTGAAAAAATATTTTTTCAGCGAAGCCCAAGTTGCTGAAAAGTAACGTTGAGCCCCGATGGATCCGATGGCAAAGTGTGGTCAAAAATTTTAAATTTATATTAAATAATTAATGAGACACTTACGGATAATATAAATGTATCTTATAGTGAGATAAACTACACCAAAGGCAAACAGCCCCCCTCAAAAAAGGCTGTTGCCAATGTAAACAAACAGCGTAAAACACCAGAAAACATGACTCCAGGCACTGAAAAAAACTGGCCCGGAATCAGTCATCAAACTTACTCTCTATCTGATGCAAAACAGAGACTCCCAGGGAAGAATCTGCAGAACATCAGATGGAAGATGCAGAACACAACGTTTATACACCCATGGGTGAAAACGTAACTATGGGGAAAATAACAGAAAACATTCTGTATCCAAGCAACTCTCCCAGGGAAATTTTAGAAATGAACTTTCTCAAAAATATGCCAAAAGCATGGGAGAATTGCAAGGGGGGACTTTAGAAGGCTAGGGGAGAGGAAACACTGAATAAGCAGTGCAACATTTAGCAAGAATGACAACAAGAGGCCCATGCCTCGAAAATAGGCAACTTAACATAATTTCATCAAAAAATTTTAAGTACAGCCCTGATTATTTTTTTTGTCACTTCTTTTTCCTCTCCTCCTTCTATCCTCCTTAGAATCACCATTTCTCCAAAAATTACGTGTCTGGCATCCTTTAAACTGAGATTTACAAGCACAAAGATCAGTGAGATGTTGACTGATGAAGGGCCAAACAGAGAATGATAATTGGCGCCAATTTCGGGACGTCCGTGTCACTGCGCATGCGCAGTGGGGGCGTAGTATGGAGGTCCTTTAGGACATGATTTCTTTTTGTTTTGGATGCAAATTTTGGGGATTGGGGGGCAAAATTTGTGTTTGGCCCTGGTTTTGTTAGAGTTAGCACCAGCTAAGTCTGGGTCATTGGTACAGTATAAAAATATCGCAACCCACTGGTATAAGACTGCCTTGATTGGATCGGGATCTATTTAGTTACAAAAACGCAACCCACTGGTATAAGACTGCCTTGACTGGATCGTTATCTATTTAGTTACACAATCACAACCCACTGGTATAAGAATGCCTTGACTGGATCAGGATCTTTTTAGTTACAAAATCGCAACTCACTGGCATAAGACTGCCTTGACTGGATCGGGATCTATTTAGTTACAAAATCGCAACCCACTGGTATAAGACTGCCTTAACTGGACTGGGATCTATTTAGTTACAAAATCGCAACCCACTGGTATAAGACTGCCTTGATTGGATCGGGATCTATTTAGTTACAAAATCGCAACCCACTGGTATAAGTCTGTCTTGATTGGATCGGGATCTATTTAGTTACAAAATTGCAACCCACTGGTATAAGACTGCCTTGACTGGATCGGGATCTATTTAGTTACAAAATCGCAACCCACTGGTATAAGACTGCCTTGATTAGATCGGGATCTATTTAGTTACAAAATTGCAACCCACTGGTAAAAGCCTACCTTGATTGGATAAGGATTGAAAAGATAGCTTTTGTAATCAAAGGACTGAGGCACTAAACAGCTCTAAATTATATTTTCATTGGGTTGTATATTGGGAAAGGTTGTCATCACAAACATTTTAATTCACACGGTCAGGCAGCACTGATCCTTTGGGGTCTCAAAATTATGATCTAGTTTACTGTGGCTTGAAAGGGTTCAATGACCCAAGAAAATCATCACTCCTGAAAATGGCTCTTCCCAATTTTCATGGATTGAAGGCCTTGTTGGTTGTATTTTTCCATGTAAGGATAGCATTCAGGATTTCCAAGGCCCTAAGAAATAAAACATTCTGCTAATCTGACCTGTGTAGGCCATAAACGTTGTATATTCTGTGATAAAATGGCTTTGTCTCTCAGCTTTTTTATTTCTTCATATCGTTCCATCTCAGTTGTAAAACAATGAAACAATTCAAATAGAATGATTCCAAGGCTGTATATATCACTCTGAAATGAGAAAAGAAATACACTCTGTCATCTCTCAGTAAGGTTATAAAACAATAGAACAATCCAATTACCGGTAGCTCAGAATGCTCATCTGCATCGAATTGTCTACACTCTGTCATCTCTCAGTAAGGTTATAAAACAGTAGAACAATCCAATTACCAGTAGCTCAGAATGCTCATCTGCATCGAATTGTGTACAGGGAGTGGACGGAGAATAAGTGTAGGTAGTGTAGTGGAACTTTTTATTATGTTTAGCACGAGAAAGAATCTTGACAGAATTTTCCCAATCTGTTTCAATCTCCCTCTCATAAAGATACGCTATAGCAAATTGTACTATAATTTTAAGTAATCTGTTAGTCGTGATGTACCCTATCTCCTAAGCCTTTATGAGATATGAATGTATCATTATTATTATTAACTGCACGCAACTGCCATATCGAATGGCATCTAAAGCACGGCAGGTTCTCCTGGTTACCCATAGCAAACACAGGCAATGTTTCTGCCAATGGACCTCAGGGTTATCCGGAGGTCCATTGGCTGAAACATTGCTTGTGTACAGGCCATATATACAGAATTTGATTGCCTTGCTATGGTCATAACGCGTAGATTAATGCGCAGATGGATGTGCTATTTGTGCACATGACAGGTTTTAACTGTATGTACAGTACGGTCGCTATGGACTGGTCTCTTTCCACAGACGGGCAATATTTCTGTGGACGACAAATTAAATGAAACATATCGTATTTTATCATATCACTGCATTTCTGATCCTTCCGTATTTGTCAGCTTTATATATATTACTAATTCATATAACCTCTTGTTAATTTCATTGGCTATCAGAGAGTCATGCAACCTGTTTCGCTCACTTACATATTATGCTCTAAAACATGAAGCGATCTCATTGGTGTATCTACTTGCTACTGAGCCGAATTAATGCACATGTAAATAAAACTATTTTAAAAGCAAGCTACAATGTTTAGTTTTTCATTGAGTTCCAAAGTAAAAAAAAAACGATGTAGGTAGTGCGACAGTAAAAAGATTTCAGCGACAGCTGGCTCTGTTTATGAAGAGAATATTAATGAGATTGAGTTTACTCCAGTTTTTCGGTCCGATCAACTGATTCTGCGATACGCCTTAGTGGTATTGTTCTTTGATGTTGAAATACCTTTCTTCAAGGTTTGTTTCAGTGCCCTCACCCCCACTTGATCAATTGTAAGTTATATAATAGAATACGATATATAGAGATTATTACCATTATGTGGATGTACAACATATGTATACGAGTCGAGCTCCGGGTTCTAAGGGCAGATCACAACGAGTGGAAGACGAGTCTTGATCTACCCTTAGAACTCGGAGCGAGACTTCGATACATATTTTGCACATCCACATAATGGTAATAATCATTTTATTTTACAATATATTGGGGATAAGTCAAGAATGTAGACGACTATATAACGAACTATTTATTGGTATGGATGAACAAAAAGAAAAAAAAATGGAACTCACACGAAAGGAACGTGCCTGTATCTGACCCCCTGATACAAACATCTGTATCAGGGGGTTGGATACACGACAGTTGCGGAGTTAATACAGACAAAATACATGTTGATTGTAAGATAAATATGTTTCATCAATATGATATATACGAAACTCCTCCAAATTTTGTGTTTTGCTGAGCCAAAGGCTTGGTAAAATGGAAAATTATATACTTGTTTCATAAACATCATATTGAAGAAGAAACACTCATTACATTTACCCTAATTTATTGATTGTCTTTGTTTAATACCTAAGGGGTAAATTTTCAATCATATAGCATCAAATGAAAGATATATCATTTTATTGAGGTTTCCTATATATTTTGACGGGGGATGAGGGAAGATATACTGACATGGTTAGCTTCACCTCACCAGGTCAATGTTATAAAATTTACTTCAAAGGTTTTTAACCCTTTACCCAATGCAGATGATTTCAAAATTTATTATTTTAAATATCATTTTTTAATTTTTTTCAAAAAATTTCAACAAAACCATATCATGAGACCCCTCTTTGGAACGAGCTCGATGAGCTCGTTCCAAAGAGGGGTCACATGATATGGTTTTGTTGAAATTTTTCAAAAAATAGTAAAAAATTTATAGTAATTTATATATTTTTTATACTTACCAATGACCCAGACATAGCTGGTGCTAACTCTTAAAAATCTAGGGCCAAACACAAATTTTGCCCCCCAATCCCCAAAATTTGCATCAAAAACCAAAAGAAATCATGTCCTGAAGGACCTCCATACTTTGCCCTTACTGTGCATGCGCAGTGTCAAGGACGTTCCGAAATTGGCGCCAATTATCATTCTTACAAGCAGTGCCTGGTCAGCGCTATGTACTCAGCGGGGAGGTACGAGTTCCCAACTCCTGGGAGGGCCATCCCCGTCTGGGTCATTGGTAAGTATAAAAACTATATAAATTACTATAAATTTTTTAACATTTTTATACTGTACCAATGACCCAGACATAGCTGAATAGTAAAAAGGCTGGAGGGCCTAGGACATAGAGGAAAATCCAATAAGCTCAACTATATAACATAGAGTCAACCCCTCAAGGAGAAAAGGAGTATTAGGCTTTACATGTATCTTTCTTATTTTATGTTAAATTAGAAAGATACAATACCCTTCTTAATTGAGCATAATAACATTCATGTTCTATATTAATATCCAGTATAACCCTTTATACTAATTATTTTTAAAGTAAGCCAATAAATAAAGTTAGTCCAGAGAATTGAGACTCTTTATAGTCATTTAAAAGTGTCCGAGGATTGTATATTAACGCCCGTTTGACACTTGACATATACAAATGCTTCACACCGAGCTACACTTTAAAAATATGACATGAATGAATTTTTAACATTAATATTACACTTTAAAACCATCCCGGAAACGACTCAGAATTACTGACTCCGGAGGAGGAATTCCCTTGATTTTCACTATAAAGCAGGTGACCTAAGGGAACACCCTCCCCCCCCCCCCCCTTCCCCTTGCCCTGGGTCAAATAGCCCAGAGCGAAGATGGCAGCAGGACGGAGTCACTGCCGGAACAGAAAGCCTGCATAACTATAGTTGAACTGTTTAGTGGACGACATTCTGAGCAACAGATAACGGACCTAAACAATGCAGGTCTCCGGAAATGGACTCAATATTTCTGAGATAAAAATTCGTGAATGTGGATGGCTGAGACCAATAAGCAGCCTTCATTAAATCTGTAATAGCAACACTATTTGCGTAAGCCCAAGATGTAGAAAGAGCTCTTACTTCATGAGCCGAAATCTTAAGCACAGACTGCTGAGAAGAAGATAAATTTTCATAAGCAGTACGGATAGTTAATTGAATCCATCTAGCAATAGAATGGACCGAAATGTCCTTTTTATTAGGCATCAGAGACAGAAAGAAATGTTTTCGTCCCTTTCTGATAAACTGAGATCTCTGTTTATAAATACATAAAGCTCTAACAGGACAGAGTAAAGGCCTACGCCCGCCTGAAGACGGCAGCGTCTTAATAACAATAGGTTCCGGATATTTATTAGGAGCCTGATTCTTAGCTAAAAATCCAACATTAGTAGTGAAGGTGATAGTGTTCCCGACACTACGATAGTGAGAATCGTCCACCTATAGTGCATGAAGCTCACTGACTCTTCTAGCAGAAGAGAAAGCTAAGAGAAAAGCTGTCTTATAAGACAAGAATTTGAAATCTACTGTCCCAAGAGGCTCAAATGGCTTTTCCTTCAATTTAAGAAGAACCCAAGCTAAATTCCACTTAGGAATTAATCTAAGAGTTCTGGGTCTATTTATCGAGAAGTTTCTAACTAACTTAGATAAAGAGACATTAGCTCCAATTTGTAAACTATCGTGGTGTGCATAGGTATCAGATAACATAGACCTATAACCCTTAATAGTAACAGGCTGCAGTTCGATCTCGTCAAACAAGTATACTAGAAAGTTTCAATGTCTGGTATGGAGGGATCAAAAATATCAACAGAATGATCCCTACACCAACGACGAAAAACCTTCCACTTAGCCGCTTAGTTTAGCGAAGAGGAGGTCCTCCTACAGTTAGAAATCGCGTCCACTGCTCGTCCTGTAAAGTGCTTGCCATGCAAGAAGGACCGCACAACGGAAAAACGTGAAGGTTGAGACCTTGCAGGTTGTGATGAAGTTGACGCGGTTTCCCCTGCGAAAGAAGATCCTCCCGTGGAGGAAGCTTTCGCGGTAGGTCCCACAACAGACACCTGAGTAGATTTATCCACGGTCTCTGTGGAGACAGAGATGCTACCAACAGAATCTTGCATTGAGATTGTTTTATTTTTAGCAATACTTGCTGAATCAACGGCGCTGGAGGATACGCATATCCTATCATTCCGTCCCATGAGATCGATAGAGCGTCTACTGCAAATGCTCTTGGATCCGGACACAGTGACACATACGTCTGCAACTGATTGTTGAGATGTGTCGCAAATAAGTCTATCATTGGCCATTCCCATTGGTAGCAAATCTGATTGAATACTTATTTGTTGAGAGTCCACTCCGACGGCAACAAGCGACCCTTCCGTGAAAGGGAGTCTGCTAGTACATTCAGACGACCCGGTATATGACGGACCGAAAGTAGAACCTGATGTTCTAGAGCAAACAGAAGGATTGTTTCCGTTAAATTGAATAACGGAACGGAATGAGTGCCTCCCTGGTTCCGTATATAAGCCACTACTGTCGTATTGTCAGACAGGATTTGGACATGAGCTTTGTGAATAATGTCCATCCAATGATGTAACGCAAGCCAAATTGACATCATTTCCTTGATGTTTATGTGCTTGCTTAGGAAATGTGGATCCCAAAGACCCTGGCATCTCGAATCCGTTGGGATCAATGATGCACCCCAACCTGTTTGACTGGCATCCGTCATAATCGTAAAACTCGGATCCGGCAACTGCAGCGGAACTCCCTGAGTTAACCACTGAATGTTTGCCCAAGTCAGAATCTCTTGTTTCACTTGATCTGACAAGAGAACGTCTATGTCGAGCGAATGAATCTTCACACTCAAATTCTGAGTCAAGAAAATTTGGAGAGGACGAGTGCGTAACCGCCCCATCGGAATGAGATCCGCAGCGGCTCCGCACAGACCTATCAGTCTCATGAACTCCCTCGCTGCGACTTTGTCTGCATGAAGACAATAGCGAGCGTAACAACTGACTAATTTCGCTCTGGTTAACGGCAGACGAACGAGATTGTTGTGCGTCTCGAAGCTCATTCCCAGATGAGTGAATGACTTGGACGGCACCAGATCCGACTTCTCCTCGTTTATAACAAAACCGAGACGTCGGAGCAATAGAAGCAGATTCTGCACATCGTTCTGAAGCGTTAACTCGTTGCCATACCTCTGAAGAATGTCGTCCAGGTAGGCTGACGTTACTGCAGACGAATGAGCTCGGAAATACATCATTACCGAGTTCATTACCCGAGTGAAAGCCCAGGGTGCTAGGTTCAATCCGAAGCACATCGCCCGGAATTGATACACCACTCCTAGGACTGCGAAGCGTAGATACTTTCTGAATGTCATGACATGAAAGTATGCATCTTTGAGATCTATGCTTGTAGCATAATCGTTCACCTGAATACTCGCTCTGACCGATCGAATCGTCTCCATATAGAACTTCGGAGCGACGATCAGCTTGTTTATCCAGCTCAAATCTATGACTGGACGGAACAAGCCATCTGGTTTCAGAACCAGAAACAGATGGCTGTAGAATCCCGGTGTTTCCTGGTCTTCTACGACCTCTACTGCGTTCTTCATTAAAAGAGACTGCACCTCCGATAACAGAGCGTCTCTTTTCTGTGGATTTGACGGAAGATGAGTCCATTTTGGACTTCGAGTTAATGGAGGCTTTCGTTTGAAGGATATTCTTAGACCTTCCGAAATCACCCCACCTCGGGGCGTCCGACCGGTTGTCCCAGCCCGAAGGTCGTCCCGCACGTGAGTCGCTGCCTTGACGGTCTCTTGAATAAGACCAAGAGGACGCACCGGAACCTCTATAGGAACCTCTCTTGGGCGCATTAGTCCCAGAAGTGCCTGTCTTACTCTTATCTGCTGTATCCGACTTTTTGGAAGCGGATTTAAACAGCAGAGAATCCGAAGATTTCTTAGTAATTTTATCGTAGATTGCAGAAAGCTTGCCGTCGAAGAGAAGTTCTCCGGAGACCGAAGCGACTCTGAGAGAGGTCTTCACCTTACTATCCATGCGTGTGGATGTAGCTAGTGCTGCGTCACGTCTAACCAACTCCAGGTTTGCCACTGAAAGGGTGGAGTTATACGTGGAATAAGCTACTGCCCTTGAAAGAAGTCTTAAAGAGGATTGTATATCCTGGAATTCTTTCCCTTGAAGACGCAGTGATAACGCCTTTGTAAGGTGGTCTGCGTAAGATAAAGCGTCTAAACTGATAGAATATCCGCGGTCACGTAGCCAAGGTGCGGTCGTGTGCGCTGGTGAGAGGATGAGGAAGCCTGAGCAGTCTCAGCGGACTGCCTATACAACGGAGCGTACTGAGCGACGGATGTGTGCTCCGCTTGCGACACATTTTGTACCACAACATCTGGTCCCAGATGTTGTTGTATGAGAGAGAGGCCTCTCTCGCTCGCGGCCCGGCTGGACCTGGACGAGCTAGGAACCGGACTAGAAGGCTTCCTCCGATCTCTCCTATTATCCGCCGTCACTGGCTGTGCACCTTGTATGTTTATAGTGCTCGCATCACCCAACATTTCCTCCTGGACCGCAACGGACGAACCCGGCTGCCGAACCATTCGGTGAATGGACGCTACACCGGGCGAGCTAGCGGACGACAGCGCCGTCGATCCTACTCGGGACCTCTTAGGCAACTGTCGTATCTCCATGAGCACTTTTGCCACTAGCTCTGCATTCAATTGTGACGACAGAAGCGCACTTTTGGAAGATAACATGGAAACATCACCCTGTTCTTGTTCCTCTGAAATAGAAACTGATAGATTAGAGTGACCCTGCGGAGAAAGGACCGGTATAGCCCTTTCTCCACTAACAACATACCGTGACACACGTTTCCAATGTTTGTCATCCCAATATTGACATATTGAACAGGAGTTAGTGCGAGTACACTGACTACAATTAATACAATGATCATGAAAGTCAGAGGAAGATTTCTTCCTATTACAATTTGAACACTATCTTTTCATTGTGAAAAGACAACAACAAGTCCTAGTACTCGCACAAACCCCTAAAAACAAAGATACATAATAACATGATCCATTAACATTGAAAAAACAATTGAAATCCAAAATAATTTTTGAAAAATATTTTTTCAGCGAAGCCCAAGATTCTGAAAAGTAACGTTGAGCCCCAATGGATCCCAAGGCTAAGTGTGGTCAAAAATTTTAAAATTATTTTAAATAATTAATGCAACACTTACGGATAATAATAAAGTATCTTGTCATGAGAAAAACTACTCCAAAGGCAAAAAGCTCCCCTCAAAAGAGACTGTTGCCAATGTGAACAAGAAGTGTATAAACACCAGAAAACATGACTCCAGGCACTGACAATACTGGCCCGAAATCAGTTATCAACAATACACACTATCTGATGCAAAACAGTACACACTATCTGATGCAAAACAGAGACTTCCAGGGAAGAATCTGCAGAACATCAGATGGTAGATGCAGAACACAACGTCTAAACACCCATGGGTGAGAACGTAAACATGGGGAAAATAACAGAATTCATTCTGTAACCAAGCTAATTCTCCCAAGAAATTTTAGTAGTAATCTTACTCAAAAATATGCCAAAAGCATGGGAGAATAGCAAGGGGGGACTTACAGGATAAGGAGAGAGGAAACACTGAATAAGCAGTGCAACTTCATAGCAAGAATGACAACAACAGGCCCATGCCTCGAAAATAGGCAACTTAACATAATTTCATTACAAAATTTTAAGTTACAGCCCTGAATATTTTCTGTCACTCCTTTTCCCTCTCCTCCTTCTATATCCTCCTTAGAATCACCATTTCTCCAATATTTATTTGTCTGGCATCATTTAAACTGAGATTTACAAGCACAAAGATCAGTGAGATGTTAACTGATGAAGGGCCAAACAGAGAATGATAATTGGCGCCAATTTCAGAACGTCCTTGACACTGCGCACGCGCAGTAAGGGCAAAGTATGGAGGTCCTTCATGACATGATTTCTTTTGGTTTTTGATGCAAATTTTGGGGATTGGGGGGCAAAATTTGTGTTTGGCCCTAGATTTTTAAGAGTTAGCACCAGCTATGTCTGGGTCATTGGTACAGTATAAAAATATTATTTTTTCAGCTGCTGAATTTGCATATTACGTGGGCGGATGCGGCCGATTCGTTGGGTAAAGGGTTAACTGGTAGAGTACTAAAGTATTTTTCGAAGGTGATTTGTAATATAAGTATTATTTCTTCAAAGATACAATGCTATCATAAAGGAGAGCCTTAATTTAGGAAAGATTTTATTAAAAAATTACTTTGTTAATTAGAGCGTGTCTTGTGGCACTCTCCAATAAATGGTAACAAAACAATGAAGATCTTGTTTCTCAGGCCATTTTTTGTAAAATTGCATGTGGGTAGCCATTTTTTTTTATTTCAACTTTTTATTTCTGTAATTATTTCTTTGCGATCAAAAGTTCTTGATCTTGGTTTGTTTTATGTTTTAGGCCTCATAATCCATAGAATAGCATGGGTGGTTGTGTACTTCATCCCTAAAGCATTGCAAAGACTTGTTGCTCCCAAAGGACAAATTTAATCAATTTTATTAACTTGGGTAAAATATCAGACATAAACATTTAATTTATTTTTTTAAATTTGTGTTGGTTATAAAAAGAGAGATGCGGCAGCCAAAAGGACCACAGGGGAGGGCTTGAGAAACAGATTTTGTAACTTCTTTGGGCCTTACATGAGCCTTTTTTTCAACTACTGCACAAATAACAAAGTTTTATAAACAGTTTAAAGCAACTAAAGTTTCAATAGAGCCCTGATAGTTGCTTCGATCATTCTACCAGTTAACCCTTTACCCAACAAATCGGCCACATCCGCCGCGTAATATGCAAATTCAGCAGCTGAAAAAATACTATTTTTCAAAAAATTTCAACAAAACCATATCACGTGACCCCTCTTTGGAACGAGCTCATCGAGCTCGTTCCAACGAGGGGTCACATGATATGGTTTTGTTGAAATTTTTTGAAAAAGTTTAAAAAATTATATTTAAAATAATAAATTCTGATATCGTCTGCATTGGGTAAAGGGTTAAGATGGTCTGTTTTCAACTCAAAGGTCTTTATTTGGCCCTTTGGACCTGAGAGACCACTTTCTGGCTCCAGGATTGCTATACAACCTAACTACATAAAATAGATGGTTGTGCCATGAAAGTGTTCGACAGACTAATCAATATTTTCAACATGCATGCTTAAAGCATTAATTGAACTACTCCCATATAACAAATATCAACCCTTCCAGAGGAACTGGGATTTTGGCGCGAACAAGATGAAGTCATAAAATTTTTGCAGCTCTCGTTTTGAAGTCGGTTTTGTTTGTTTTTTGGTCGTCTACTGTTTAAAAATGTGTTTCCATCGATAGTTAAAAATACGGGACTATTTGTTTTCTGATTTCTATGGAGTAAATTTGGAATTTCGATGATTTCAAGTGGACTTTTCAAAAATGTGGATTGATGTCACCTCTTTTCGCAGTAATCACCGTTGACTTCAGTTTGTAAGTCCAGTTCAGAAACTTTTTCTAATTCAATTTTATCGAGCTTTATTGTCGTTGTGGACACTAAAGTTTATGCATAGATTGGATTAAAACATTGAGTCATGCCACAAGCCAGTCAGTCAAAAAAATCAACAAATGTTGATGAAGATAAAGATGTGAGACCAAAACAACCGAAACGGAAAAAGGGTGATTCGAAACTTGATGAGTCAATAAACTGTTTAAATTCCTCTATTGGTGAAATGGAAACGAAACTGTCACAAATTAACAAAACTTTGAAAAAAATTCCTGACGAGAACATGATTCGAAATATCGTGAATGAAGCAGTTGATGCAAAATTTGCACTCCTACAAAACGATATTCAAAAAATGATTTCATCAAAATTTTCGAAAGTGGAAGACAAAATGAGGGGATTACAAATCGAAAGTTAAAAAATTTATAGTAATTTATATATTTTTTATACTTACCAATGACCCAGACTTAGCTGGTGCTAACTCCACAAAAACCAGGGCCAAACACAAATTTTGCCCCCCAATCCCCAAAATTTGCATCCAAAACAAAAAGAAATCATGTCCTAAAGGACCTCCATAGTACGACTCTACTGCGCATGCGCAGTGACGCAGTCGTCCCGAAATTGGCGCCAAATATCATTCTTACTGGCAGTGCCTGGTCAGCGCTATGTACTCAGCGGGGAGGCAAGAGTTCCCAACTCAGGGAGGGCCATCCCCGTCTGGGTCATTGGTAAGTATAAAAAATATATAAATTACTATAAATTTTTTAACATTTTTATACTGTACCAATGACCCAGACTTAGCTGAATAGTAAACAGGCTGGAGGGCCTAGGACATAGAGGAAAATCCAATAAGCTCAATTATAAAATAAAGAGATAACCCCTTAAGGAGAAAAGGAGTATTAGGCTTTACATGTATCTTTCTTATTTAATATTTAAATTAGAAAGATACACTACCCTTAATAATTGAGCACAATAACATTCATGTTCTCTATTAATATCCAGTATAACCTTTATACTAATTATTATTAAAACAAGCCAATAAATAAAGTAGTCCAGAGAATTGAGACTCTTTATAATCATTTAAAAGTGTCCGAGTATTGTATATTAAAGCCCGTTTGACACTTGACATATACAAATGCTTCACACCGAGCTACACTTTAAAAATAAGACATGAATGAAATTAAACATTAATATTACACTTTAAAACCATCCCGGAAGCGACTCAGAAATACTGTCTTGGAGGAGGCATTCCCTTGCTTTTCACTATAAAGCAGGTGACCTAAGGGAACACCCGCCCCCCCCCTTCCCCTTGCCCTGGGTCAAATAGCCCAGAGCGAAGAGGGCAGCCGGACGGAGTCACTGCCGGAACAGAAAGCCTGCATAACTATAGTTGCAACTGTTTAGTGGACGACATTCTGAGCAACAGATAACGGACCTAAACAATGCAGGTCTCCAGAAATGGACTCAATATTTCTGAGATAAAAATTAGTAAATGTGGATGGCTGAGACCAATAAGCAGCCTTCATTAAATCTGTAATAGCAACACTATTAGCATAAGCCCAGGAAGTAGAAAGAGCTCTTACTTCATGAGCAGAAATCTTAAGCACAGACTGCTGAGAAGAAGATAAATCTTCATACGCAGTACGGATAGTTAACTGAATCCATCTAGCAATAGAATGGACTGAAATGTCCTTTCTATTAGGCATCAAAGACAGAAAGAAACGTTTCCGTCCCTTTCTGATGAACTGAGATCTCTGTTTATAGATACGTAGTGCTCTAACAGGACAGAGTAAAGGCCTACGCCCGTCTGAAGACGGAAGAGCCTTAATAACAATAGGTTCCGGATATTTATTAGGAGCCTGATTCTTAGCTAAAAAACCGACATTAGTAGTGAAGGTGATAGTGTTCCCAACACTACGATAATGAGAATCATCCACCGATAGTGCATGAAGCTCACTGACTCTTCTGGCAGAAGAGAAAGCTAAGAGAAAAGCTGTCTTATAAGATAAGAATTTGAAATCTACTGTCCCAAGAGGTTCAAATGGCTTTTCCTTCAATTTAAGGAGAACCCAAGCTAAATTCCACTTAGGAATTAATCTAAGAGTTCTAGGTCTATTTATCGAAAAGTTTCTAACCAATTTCGATAAAGAGACATTAGATCCAATTTGTAAACTATCATGATGTGCATAGGTATCAGATAACATAGATCTATAACCCTTTATAGTAACCGGTTGCAGTTTGATTTCGTCAAACAAGTATACTAGAAAGTTAGCAATGTCTGGTATAGAGGGATCAAATATATCAACAGAATGATCCCTACACCAACGACGGAAAACCTTCCACTTAGCCGCATAGTTTAGCGAAGAGGAGGTCCTCCTACAGTTAGAAATCGCGTCCACTGCTCGTCCTGTAAAGTGCTTGCCATGCAAGAAGGACCGCACAACGGAAAAACGTGAAGGTTGAGACCTTGCGGGTTGTGATGCAGTTGGCGCGATTTCCCCTGCCAAAGAAGATCCTCTCGTGGAGGGAGCTTCCGCGGTAGGTCCCACAACAGACACCTGAGTAGATTTATCCACGGTCTCTGTGGCGACAGAGATGCTACCAACAGAATCTTGCATTGAGATTGTTTTATCTTTAGCAATACTTGTTGAATTAACGGCGCTGGAGGATACGCATATCCTATCATTCCGTCCCAAGGGATCGATAGAGCGTCTACAGCAAATGCTCTTGGATCCGGACACGGGGACACATACGTCTGCAACTGATTGTTGAGATGTGTCGCAAATAAGTCTATCATTGGCCGTTCCCATTGGTAGCAAATCTGATTGAATACTTGTTTGTTGAGAGTCCACTCCGACGGCAACAAGCGACCCTTTCGAGAAAGGGAGTCTGCTAGCACATTCAGACGACCCGGTATGTGACGGACCGAAAGAAGAACGTGATGTTCCAACGCAAACAGAAGGATTCTTTCCGTTAGATTGAACAACGGAACTGAATGAGTGCCTCCCTGATTCCGTATATACGCCACTACTGTCGTATTGTCGGATAGGATTTGGACATGAGCATCGTGAATAATGTCCATCCAGTGACGTAACGCAAGCCAAATTGACATCATTTCCTTGATGTTTATGTGCTTGCACAGGAATTGCGGATCCCAAAGACCCTGGCATCTCGAATCCGTTGGGATTAATGATGCACCCCAACCTGTTTGACTGGCATCCGTCATAATGGTAAAACTCGGATCCGGCAACTGCAGCGGAACTCCTTGAGTTAACCACTGAATGTTTGCCCAAGTCTGAATCTCTTGTTTCACTTGATCTGACAAGAGAACGTCTACATCGAGCGAATGAATTTTCACACTCCAATTCTGAGTCAAGAAAATTTGAAGAGGCCGTGTGCGTAGCCGTCCCATCGGAATGAGATCCGCAGCGGCTCCGCACAGACCTATCAGTCTCATAAATTCTCTCGCTGTGACTTTGTCTGTATTTAGACAATAGCGAGCGTAACAACTGACTAATTTCGCTCTGGTTAACGGCAGACGAACGAGATTGTTGTGCGTCTCGAAGCTCATTCCCAGATGAGTGAATGACTTGGACGGCACCAGATCCGACTTCTCCTCGTTTACTATGAAACCGAGACGTCGGAGCAATAGAAGAAGATTCTGAACATCGTTCTGAAGCGTTAACTCGTTGCCGTACCTCTGAAGAATGTCGTCCAGGTAGGCCGACGTTACCGCAGACGAATGAGCTCGGAAGTAAATCATTACCGAGTTCATTACTCGAGTGAAAGCCCAGGGTGCTAGATTCAATCCGAAGCACATGGCCCGGAACTGATACACCACTCCTAGGACTGCGAAGCGTAGATACTTTCGGAATGTCGGATGTACCATGACGTGAAAGTACGCATCTTTGAGATCTATGCTCGTTGCATAATCGTTCACCCGAATACTCGCTCTGACCGATCGAATCGTCTCCATATAAAACTTCGGAGCGATGATCAGCTTGTTTATCCAGCTCAAATCTATGACTGGACGGAACGAGCCGTCTGGTTTCGGAACCAGAAACAGATGGCTGTAGAATCCCAGCGATTCCTGGTTTTCTACGACCTCTACCGCGTTCTTCATTAAAAGAGACTGCACCTCTGATAGCAGAGCGTCTCTTTTCTGAGGGTTTGACGGAAGATGAGTCCACTTTGGACTTCGAGTTAATGGAGGCTTTCGTTTGAAGGATATCTTTAGACCTTCCGAAGTCACTCCTCTCACCCAAGGGTCGTCCGTAATCGACGCCCACTCTTGAGAAAAACTCGACAACCTTCCGCCAACCGGAACGCGATAGAGGTTTGAGCCATCACCTCCTGGATCTGCGAGGCCTGCGGTAGGAGAAACCACGTCTTCCACGACCCGCACCTCGCCTCGTCGACCTCGGGGCGTCCGACCGATTGTCCCGGCCTGAAGGACGTCCCGAACGAGAGTCGCTATCCTGACGGTCTCTCGAATAAGAGCTAGAGGACGCACCGGAACCTCTATAGGAACCTCTCTTGGGCGGATAAGACCCAGAAGTGCCCGCCTTATTCGTGTCTGCTGAATCCGACCTTTTAGGAGCGGATCTAAACAACAGAGAATCACTAGCTTTCTTTTTAATATTATCATAAATAGCGGAAAGCTTGCCGTCAAAGAGAAGATCTCCTGAGACCGAAGCGACTCTAAGAGAGTTCTTCACCTTAGAATCCACTAGTGTGGATGTAGACAGGGCTGCGTCACGTCTAACCAACTCCAGATTAGCCACTGAAAGGGCGGAGTTACACGTGGAATAAGCTACTGCCCTTGAAAGAAGTCTTAAGGAGGATTGTATATCCTGAAACTCTTCCCCTTGAAGACGCAGTGATAACGCCTTCGTAAGGTGATCTGCGTAAGATAAGGCATCTAAATTGGCTCTGTTAGACGCAATAGCTGTTTCCAACACTGCGGTTGGAATAGAAGCTGACGACGGTAATGATAGCTCTAAGTCTTCCGCCTCGTCGTCCATACGCAGAGGAACTCTCGGTATACCCTGACCTGCCGTGTCGAATTTATTCCTTGCATTAATGAAAGGCAGGTTGAGAGTATTTGCGGACAAGAAGCCTGCTTTCCCTGTCCTGGAAGCAAGTTTAAAAATAGCGTCGTTCAATAATTCAAATGTTCTTGCAACATTATTGGACTGCGACGGAAACTCGGGAGCGATGTCCCTGAACCGCTCGAAAAAATCAGAGTCCAATGACGCTATAATTCTCCTGTCCGGAAGCGCAGCAGTCTGGCCCGACGGAACAACTTGAGGAAGAAAGTGCCGGATGAAGTCTACGGCAGCTTTGTGTTGTTCCGAAAGGGATAGCTCCAATTCATCCGTATCCCTTTCACCATCCGGTCGGACCTCCCGATGTTCCCGGTCGTCCGCCCCCGATGCTTCGGCGGAGCGTACCGACCCAGCGCCGTCGGATAATTCTCGATCCGACACCGTCTCTGTCGGCTGCTGGGATGCTGCGATAAGCTGTGCTATCTGCACTAGAATGTCCGACGTCGAGACCTGCGGAGGAGCGGTCTTTCGCTGCTTTGCCGAGGGCAGCTCCGCATCAGATGGCTCCCGCATACTTTTCCTATGCGAACGTCCGGAGTCCATCGGTCTCGAGTCCCTGGCTGCCGGATGGTGTGACCTGGTCGCCGAATAATCCTTCCTCGGCGAAGCTGGCAAGATATCGGAGGTCACGCAGCCAAGGTGCGGTCGTGTGCGCCGGCGAGAAGAAGAAGCCTTAACAGTCTCTGCGGACTGCTTATACAACGGAGCGTCCCGAGCGACGGACGTATGCTCCGCTAAAGACACATTTTGTACCACAACATCTGGTCCCAGATGTTGTTGTACGAGAGAGGGGCCTCTCTCGCTCGCGGCCCGGCTGGACCTGGACGAGCTAGGAACCGGACTAAAAGGCTTCCTCCGTTCTCGTTCACTATCCGCCGTCACTGGGTGTGCATCTATTATTTTTATAGTGCTCGCATCACCCAAAATTTCCTCTTGGACCGCCTCGGACGAACCCGGCTGCCGAACCATTCGGTGAATGGACGCTACACCGGGCGAGCTAGCGGACGACATTTGTCTAATCTCCATGAGCACTTTTGCCGCTAGCTCTGTATTTAATTGTGACGACGGACGCGCACTTGAAGAAGATAACATGGAAACATCACCCTGTTCTGGTTCCTCTGAAATAGAAACTGAGAGAGTAGAGTGACCTTGTGGAGAAAGAGCCGGCATCGCTCTTTCTCCAGAAACAACATATCGTGACACACGTTTCCAATGTTTCTCATCCCAATGTTCACATACAGGACAGGGATTAATGCGAGAACACTGACTACAATTTATGCAATAATCATGAAAGTCAGAGGAAGATTTCTTCCTATTACAATTTGAACAAGTTCCTTTCATTGTGAAGGAACAACAATAAGTCCTAGTTACTCGCAAAAACCCCTGACACAAAGATACATAATAACATGATCCATTAATAAATGAAAAAACAATTGCAAAACAAAATAATTTTGAAAAAATATTTTTTCAGAGAAGCCCAAGTTGCTGAAAAGTAACGTTGAGCCCCGATGGATCCGATGGCAAAGTGTGGTCAAAAATTTTAAAATTATATAAAATAATTAATGAGACACTTTCGGATAATATAAATGTATCTTATAATGAGATAAACTACCTCAAAGGCAAACAGCCCCCCTCAAAAAAGGCTGTTGCCAATGAAAACAAACAGTGTAAACACAGAAGAAAACATGACTCCAGGCACTGAAAAAACTGGCCCGGAATCAGTCCTCAATTACACTCTATCTGATGCAAAACAGAGACTCCCAGGGGAGAATCTGCAGAACATCAGATGGAAGATGCAGAACACAAACGTTATACACCCATGGGTGAAAACGTAACTATGGGGAAAATAACAGAAAACATTCTGTAACCAAGCAACTCTCCCAGGGAAATTTTAGAAATGAAACTTCTCAAAAATATGCCAAAAGCATGGGAGAATTGCAAGGGGGGACTTTAGAAGGTTAGGGGAGAGGAAACACTGAATAAGCAGTGCAACAATTAGCAAGAATGACAACAAGAGGCGTTTGCCTCGAAAATAGGCAACTTAACATAATTTTAACAAAAAATTTTAAGTATAGCCCTGATTATTTTTTGCCACTTCTTTTTTCCTCTCCTCCTTCTATCCTCCTTAGAATCACATTTTCTCCAAGAATTACGTGTCTGGCATCCTTTAAACTGAGATTTACAAGCACAAAGATCAGTGAGATGTTGACTGATGAAGGGCCAAACAGAGAATGATATTTGGCGCCAATTTCGGGACGACTGCGTCACTGCGCATGCGCAGTAGAGTCGTACTATGGAGGTCCTTTAGGACATGATTTCTTTTTGTTTTGGATGCAAATTTTGGGGATTGGGGGGCAAAATTTGTGTTTGGCCCTGGTTTTTGTGGAGTTAGCACCAGCTAAGTCTGGGTCATTGGTACAGTATAAAAATATGAGACTTTAAAGGACGATCTAAAAAATGTTGTAAAACAGAACGAAATTTTGATGGAGAAATTAACCGAAACGGAAAATACAGCAAGACATTCGCTCACACTTGCAAACCACTCAGAGCAGTACTCACGTAAAAACAATTTGAGAATATATGGGGTAAAAGAAGGAGCCGAAGCAGCAGACGAGAACCTTGATTCAATGCTATGTGAAATCATCAACACACGCAATGTTGCTATTAAGTTGACAAAACAAGATATTTTGGCTATTCATAGATTACCTTCAATCAAAAAAGATGTCCCAATTCCATTAATTGTTAAATTTCAACGAAGTGAAGTTCGAAACAGAATATTTTTCAACAGAAAAACTATCTCAAATGCAACAGTTTCACAAGGGGATAAAATAAAAATTTCGGATGATGTGACTTCTTTAAACCAAAGCCTCATGAATAAACTGTATCGACACGATCTTGTGGAGTTTGCGTACCACCGGAACGGTTATATTTGGGCCAAACTAAAAAATGGTAGAAGAAAAAAAATCAGTCTGTTTGACAAACTGGATGATGTTCTTTCGGAGAATTAATTAACAATCGCCAACTTTCGAAGCGTTTCTTTTGTGTATAACGTAGACGGTGAGGTGTGAAATATCTCTTGCTTTGAACACTTCTCACAGCATAGTTTGATACGACGACAAAACTTTTGACACACAGGACACCAGTGACAATAATCAGGTCAACTTCAAATCATCTGGTAACAAACCGTATCCCTACATCAAATGACACCTACAAATCAAATAACACCCACAATATACAGCTGTACGAGTATAATATGCGATTGCTATTTGGTCCCTTCCTTTTTCAACATTGGCCTGATTTTCCCCTCTGACCTACGATGAGATTGGGGGTAGAGATGGGGGGGGGGGGGGGGGGGGGGGGGTTCATGGCACAAGTGGTAAAGGGGCTACCCTCAAACACCTACAGATCGGTTAAAAATAGTACCTACTATTGTCTATTTTGTGTGTCACTGAATCAATGATTTCTCTGCTAACCTATCAGGGGTAATAAGCCTTTTTTCCAAGCGTTGAATTATGGCTGAAAAGATATGAACTCTTTGGAGATCAAATAACATTCGCAATATACAGCTATATGCTGTAGATTGCGACTGTTATTTGGTCCCTTCTTTTTAACATTGAACTGATTTTCCCCTCTGATCTATGGTGAGATTGGGGTAGAGGGGGTACCCAGGCACTCGGTGATAAACAGCTTCCCCCAAACACCTTCAGATCGGTTGAAAAAATAAAACCTATTATTTTCTATTTTATGTCATTGAATCAATGGCGTATCTGCTGACCTATCAGAAGTTACAAGCCTTTTTTTCCAAGCGTTGAACTATCACTGACAGGACATGAACTTTTCGGAGATCATATAACACTCGCAATAAACAGTTATATGCTGTAGACTGCGATTATTGTTTGTCCCTTCCTTTTTCAATATTGGACTGATTTTCACTTCTGTTCAACGATGAGATTGGGGTGGGAAGGGGGCACTCAGGGCGCTTTCTGATGAGGGCTATCCTCAAACATCTGTTGATCGGTTGAAAAAATAGAACCTATTATTTCCTTATTTTCTATTTGGTGTGCCATCGAATGAATGGCCCCTCTGCTGACCTATGAGAGGTTACAAGCCTCTTTTTGCAAGCTTTGAACTATCACTGACAAAATATGAACTTTTTGAAGATCCAGTAACACTCGCAATATGCAACTATATGCTGCATATTGTGACTGTTATTTGGTCCCTCCTTTTTAATATTGGGCTGATTTACCCCTCTGATCCATTATGAGATTGGGGGGGGGGGGGGGGGGGGCACTCAAGACACTTGGTGGTAAAAGGGCTACCCTCAAACACCTACAGATCGGTTACAAGATAATACCTATTATTTTATATTTTGTGTGTCATTGAGCCAATGGTTTTTCTGCTGACCTATCAGAGGTTACAAGCCTCTTTTTGCAACGTTGAACTATCACTGACAGAATATGAACTTTTCGGAGACCAAATAAAAATCGTAATATGCAGCTATATGCTGTATATTGCGATTGTTATTTGGTCCCTCCTTTTAAATATTGGACTGATTTCCCCCTCTGATCTACGACGAGACTGGGGTGGGAGGGGGCACTCAAGGCACATGGTGGTAAAAGGGATCCTCTCAAAAACCTAGAGATTGGTTAAAAAATGGTACCTATTATTTTCTATTTTGTGTGTCACTGAATCAATGGTGTCTCTGATGACCTATCAGAGTTAATAGGCCTTTTTATCTAAGCGTTGAACTATCATCGACAAGATATGAACTTTTCGGAGATCAAATAACACTCGCAATTTGCAGCTATGTTGTAGATTGCAATTGTTATTTGGTCCCTTCTTTTTTTAATATTGGTCTAGTTTTCCCGTCAGATCTACGATGAGATTGGGGGGGGGGGGGGGGGGCACTCAAGGTACTTGATGGTAAAAGGGCTACCCCCAAACACTTTCAGATCGGTTGAAAAAATAGAACCTATTATTTTCTATTTCGTGTGTCACTGAATCAATGGTGTATCTGCTGACCTATCAGAGGTTACAAGACTTTTTTCCAAGCGTTGAACTATCACTGACAGGACATGAGGTTTTCGGAGATCAAATAACACTCGCTGTACGCAGCTTTCTGCTGTCAACTGCGATTGTTATTTGGTCCCTTCGTTTTTCAATATTGGATTGATTTTCCCCTCTCATCAACGATGAGATTGGGGGGCGGGGGGCATTCAAAGCACAGCTATATGCTGTACATTGCGATTGCTATTTGATCCCTCCTTTTAAATACTGGACAGATTTCCCCCTCTGAGCCAAGATGAGATTGGGGGTGAGGGTGTGGGGGTGGGCACTTAAGGCACTTGGTGGTAAAAGATCTCCTCTCAAACACATACAGATCGGTTCAAAAAAATAGTACCTATTATTTTCTATTTTGGGTGTCAATGAATCAGTGGTTTCTCTGCTGACCTATCAGAGGTTATAAGCTTTTTTTCCAAACATTGAACTATCACTGACAGGACATGAAGTTTTCGGAGATCAAATGACACTTGCAGTACGCAGCTATATGCTGTGACTGTTATCTGGTCCCTTCCTTTTTCAATATTGGATTGATTTTTCCCTCTGACCAACGATGAGATTAGGGGGGGGGGGGGGCACCCAAAGCACAGCTATATGCTGTACATTGCGATTGTTATTTGGTCCCTCCTTTTAAATACTGGACTGATTTCCCCCTCTGATCCACAATGAGATTGGGGGTGGGAAGGAGCACTCAAGGCACTTGGTGGTGACAGGGCTCTGCTCAAACACTTACAATCGGTTAAAAAAAAAAAAATAAAAAAATAGTACCTATTATTTTCTATTTTGTGTGTCAGTGAATAAATGGTTTCTCTGCTGACCTATCAGAGGTTACAAGCCTTTAATCGAAGCGTTGAATTACCACTGACAGGACATGAACTTTTTTGAAATCCAATAACACTCGTAATATGCAGCTATATGCTGTATGTTGCGATCGCTATTTGGGCCCTTCTTTTTAATATTGGACCGATTTCCCCCTCAGATCTACGATGAGATTGGGGGGGGGGGGGGGGGGGGGGGGGGACTCAAGGCACTTGGTGGTAAAAGGGTTACCTTCAACACCAACAGATCGGTTGAAAAAATAGAACTTATTATTTACTATTTTGTGTGTCATTGAATCAACGGTTTTTCTGCTGACCTATCAGAGGTTACAAGCCTTTTTTCCGCACATTGAACTATCACTGAAAGATATGAAGAAGATTCTTAGAATCTTATTGTTGAAATTCCATAACCTTGAAGGCTAATTTTGCGTTCACTAACGAGGAGAAATATGTCAATGGAACTTTTCGTAGATCAAATAACACTCGCAATATACAGCTATATGCTGTATTTTGCGAATGTTACTTGGTTCTCTCCTTTTTAATATTGGACTGATTTTCCCCTCTGATTTACGATGGGACTGGGGGGGGGGGGAGCACTCAAGGCACTTGGTGGTCATAGGGCTACCCTCAGACACCTACAGATCGGTTGAAAAAATAGAACCTACCATTTTCTAGTTTGTGGGTCATTGAATCAACGGTTTCTCTGTTGACTTATCAGAGGTTACAAGCCCTTTTTCCAAGTGTTGTAGTATCACGGACAGGATAATGAACTTTTCAGAGATCCAATAACACTCGCAATATACAGCTATATGTTGTAGATTGCGATTGTTATTTGATCCCTTCCTTTTTAATATTGGGCTGACCTGTTTCGTCCGTTCTCCACTACGAATACAATTTTAGCGGATTCAACCTCACCACAAAGTAAAGCGGCCATAGAAACTTAAAACGGATTACATGATACCGCCTTCAAAAAAAAAAACGCCATCTTAACCGCACCATGAAATGTATTGTTTTTTCTTGTATAATTCTATTGTTAATATTGTTTGTTTTCCCAAAATTGAAATCTCAGATAAGAATTGTTGTGTATTACCGGGTGTTCTATAAGGTACCGTGCAGATATTTTCTAATAGTTGTGATGTTTTTTTCAAGCGAAATATTACTCCATGATCTCGTTACAAACGAGGATGACTCATCAGAAATTTGTCCTTCAGGGTGTTCGTCGATCAATAAACAAAACAATCAATATGGCGAGCATCACATTTGGTAGTTTGAACTGTCGAGGTCTGTCTTCCGATACTGTAAAACGCAGGGATGTCTTCTCACGGTGTAGGAAGGCATTTGATATCACTCTCTTGGTAGACACTCATTCCTGTAGTGATGTGGAACATTTATGGAGAAACGAGTGGGGTTACGAGGCAATTTTCAACTCTTACACTAGCTCCAGTAGAGGGACTGCGATTCTATTTCAAAACACTTTAAGCTACAAAATACACGATAGTAGGAAAGACCCTGGTGGTAATTTCATTGTACTGGACATAACTATATATGACCAAAGGCTCACGTTAGTGGCTGTGTATGGTCCCAATGACGATAAACCTTGTTACTTTACAAATCTGTTTGATATAATTGAAGACATGGGTAATGACGCAATACTAGTTGGAGGCGACTGGAATGTCCCGATTTCTTATGAGGCGGACACAATAAATTACAGACATAAAAATAATAAAAAATCAAATGAAACAATTAAAACCTTAATTGAAAAATTTGATTTATATGATGTTTGGAGGGAGGAAAATCCGAGTACGAAAAGATATACATGGAGGGGCCCAGATAATAAAATGGCCAGATTAGATTACTTTTTGATGACCTCAATTTGCAATTGTTTTTAAAAAGTTCAGACATAGAATTTAGATATAGGTCAGATCATAACCCAATAACTCTAAAACTATCTTTCGTAAATCAATCGAAAGGGAAAGGAATATGGAAATTTAATAACAGCCTTCTAAATGATGCAGAATATGTGTGTATAGTCAAGAAGGTAATAGCAGAAACTGTTCTACAATACAGTAATAATAATAATAATAATAATAATAATAATAATAATAATAATGGATTCTCCATTAGCGACCAATTATTTTGGGAAACACTTAAACTCATGATAAGGGGTAAAACAATTCCTTATTGTGCATCTCTTAAACGGAAGTCCGAACAAGAACAATCAGAAAAAGAAATAAAAATAAAAACTTTGCAACGAAGTTTAGATGAGGGTGATTTAAATGTCAGGGAAGAAATGGAAACTTTACAATCAGATTTAAAAATAATTACGGAGAAAAAAATCAAAGGCGCTATTTTGCGATCGAAGGCCAAATGGAAAGTTGAAGGGGAAAGAGCTACAAAATATTTCTGTAACCTTGAAAAACGACACTACACTGAAAAAATAATCAGCAAATTAATTAGGGATGATGGTTCTGAAACACAAAACTTAACTGAAATTCTTTCTGAACAGAAACAGTTTTATGAAAAACTATATACATCTAGCAATCCAGGGGCAGATAAGACGAATAACGAGAATAATTTTTTTGACAGTAAGAACCCTTTCCTGAATTTTTTAAATGATGATGAAAAAATTTCTCTAGAGGGCGATTTACTTGAGTCGGAATGCCTCCACACATTGAAAAAAAATGACAAATAATAAAACACCTGGTTCTGATGGCTTCACTGCCGAGTTTTACCAATTTTTCTGGAAGGACATTGGTAGCTTTCTAGTTAAATCCCTAAACTATGGTTATCAATCAGGAGAGCTCTCAATTGTCCAAAAAGGAAGCATTATAACGTGTATCCCAAAACAAAACAAATCAAAACTGTACATGAAAAATTGGAGGCCAATATCGCTAATAAATGTCGATGTAAAAATTGGATCAAGTGTAATAGCGAACCGCATAAAAACAGTTCTGCCCAAAATCATTTCAGAAACCCAATTGGGTTTCATGAAAGGTAGATATATTGGTGAATCTACTAGGTTATGCTTCGATGTAATTAAGAAGTGTGAGCAGAAAAACATACCCGCGATCTTAGTTATGATAGATTTCGAGAAAGCTTTTGACTCATTAGAATGGAGTTTCATTGAACGCTCACTGAATTTTTTCAACTTTGGGCCATCTATCATAAAATGGTTCAGAACGTATTACAACGGAATCTATAGTTGTGTTTTGAACAATGGCCATTGCTCAGATCGATTTGCACTAGGCAGGGGTGTGAGGCAAGGTGACCCTTTATCACCCTATCTGTTTATTTTGTACGCTGAGATTCTCAGTGCCTCGTTAAAATTCAACCCAGAAATAAATGGAGTTAACATAAATAACTCCAAATATCTAATAACACAATATGCGGACGACACAATGCTGTTCTTAAGCGATGACGGCCATTCATTCAATGCCGTGTTAAGTATCATGGATGAATTTTCCAAACACTCAGGCCTGAAGGTGAATTTCGACAAAACACAAGTGATTTGGATTGGATCAAAGACGGGATGTGGTGAAGTAATTCCAACACGCTACAAAGTATATTGGAATCACCAAAGTTCATTCACAATTTTAGGTATTGAATACGATTTATATAGTGACAGATTTATTGAGAAAAACTATTTGAAAAAAATGGAAAAAATTGAAAAGCTATTCAATGATTGGTCTTTCAGGAAATTAACCATAATAGGTAAAACCTGTGTAGCGAAGACCATGGCCCTTCCAATATTAATACACTGCCTAAGTGTTCTTCCTGACCCGGCAGAAGAAATTCTTTACCGAATGCAAAATATTTTTTTTAAATTCCTGTGGTCTGGAAAACAAGACAAAATAAAACAAAACATCATGATAAATACGTTTGAAAATGGTGGAATTAAATTCCCTCACCTACAAACTTTCAGTCGGTCACTAAAACTAACGTGGATCAAGAAATTATTAGACCCTCAGGTCTTTGCCCCCTGGAAGACACTTCTATTAGATGATCTTGAGAAATATGGCGGATATAAAGTGTGGTACCTTCGTAAAGAAGGATTGGAAAAGATAAGTAAAAATCTTAACCCTTTTTGGAAAAATGTGTTCAGTGGGTGGTCGGCCATGGGCGGCACGGGACCCCCAAATGTTCCAGAGATACTATCGGAACCACTTTTCTTCAACAACAATATTAAGATTGGGGGAAACTATTTTATAATCAACATTGGTGTGACCACGGCGTCTTCTTTCTAAATGACCTCTTAAACAACGAAAATTCTTTCCTGTTATACACCGAGTTTTGCGCAAAATTTGATTTAAAACCACCCTTCACTGTCTACCAGGGAGTGATAAACGCGGTTCCGAAAAGCTGGAAAAGGCTAATTAAATCCCTTCCAAGATATGCTGACATTACAAACAGTCGTGTCGAGAAATTAAATATCACACAAAAAGTAAATCGAACGTTCTACCCACTTTTCCTTGAGCTAGTCAGTGAAAATCCCCAAAAAGCTCAAACTAAATGGAACAGCGTGCTGAACATTTCTCTGCAAACTTCAGGTTGGGAAGCGATCTACAAAACTCCGTTTGTGACCACAGATGATCCAAAGCTGCAAGCCACGGAGTTCAAAATTTTACAAAGAATTATATGTACAAATTCCATGCTTTTTAAAATGAAACTTGTAGAGACAGAACTGTGTACCTTCTGCGGTAACACAAAAGAAACTATAAAACATTTATTTTTGGACTGCCCATTCTCTAAAACAGTTCTACTGAACTGGCTTTCAAAATTAGAGAAATGTTGTAACTTGACTTTTCCCATGTCCCCCGAATATATTATTTTACATTCAAACAATCAAACCATGCCTCCGATCATTGATCTCAGTATTCTTTTATTTAAACAGTTTATTCTCTCATGCAGAACAACGGGGTGTACCCCTAATTACTCAAGTTATATTGAACGGCTGAAATATTATAAACAGATTGGATTAATGTCTTTATATGTATATTCCGCCAAAAAGAAAACTACCATTCAAGAGAGGTGGAACTCACTAGCTACTGTTGTTTGACCTTGCATTAGTTTTTGAGCAATTTTAGCCAAAACGCCTATGTAAAGTTCATTAAAACAGAGTATTTTTCATGTAACTCTCCTTCCAGACTATCGACGAGACAGTTTCAAACCTTACTTCCATGAGATTGAGACAGAAATACCGCCTACGACAAACACTCCTGAACTGACTACTGTTTCATTGAATATGAGTTTTTTTTGTTTTTTTTTTGTTTTTTTTTTTAACCTTTTTTTCATGTGCACAATTGTGCACATTCCTGTTGCTTATTTTTTTTGTAAATCACCTATGTGAATACACAAATGTATCGATTATCACTGTACATTTCTAATGTAATACTATATCTGAATAAAAAATATATAAAAAAAAAAAAAAAAAAATATCAACCCTTCCAACTAATGGCAATGTACTGACATGGAAGATTTAAGTATGTACAAAACTCTTAATTTCTAACCTTACTGTCATAGTCCCTCCCTTGGAGTTGTTCAGGTGCTGCATATGTTGACGTGCCAACACCAGTTGTGTGGTCATCAAATACAAATGAACCTAAAAATAGAAGACATACGCATAGCAAAAATATGTCAATTTGTTTGTCCTGTTTTATTCGGATTTAATGACACTTTCAATGCCCAGGATCACTTCATGTTGGAAAGTTTTATGAGGAGGAGGAAGCTGGAGTGCCTGAGTGAACCACTGACCAGTGACGAGCACTCCCCAACATATTAACTCTACATAAGGAGGGTTAGCAATGACTGTAAAGTTCAACAAGGTGGAGAAAGCCGGAGTGTCCAGAGTGAACCACTGACCAGTGACAAGCACTCCCCAACATATTAACTCTACATAAGGAGGATTAGCAATGACTGGAAAGTTTAACAAGGTGGAGGCAGCTGGAGAAAGCCGGAGTGTCCAGAGTGAACGACTGACCAGTGACGAGCACTCCCCAACATACTAACTCTACATAAGGAGGGTTAGCAATGACTGTAAAGTTTAACAAGGTGGAGAAAGCCGGAGTGTCCAGAGTGAACCACTGACCAGTGACAAGCACTCCCCAACATACTAACTCTACATAAGGAGGGTTAACAATGACTGTAAAGTTTAACAAGGTGGAGGCAGCCGGAGTGTCCAGAGTGAACAACTGACCAGTGACAAGCACTCCCCAACATACTAACTCTACATAAGGAGGGTTAGCAATGACTGTAAAGTTTAACAAGGTGGAGAAAGCCGGAGTGTCCAGAGTGAACCACTGACCAGTGACGAGCACTCCCCAATATACTAACTCTACATAAGGAGGGTTAGCAATGACTGTAAAGTTTAACAAGGTGGAGGCAGTCGGAGTGTCCAGAGTGAACAACTGACCAGTGATGAGCACTCCCCAACATACTAACTCTACATAAGGAGGGTTAGCACTGACTGGAAAGTTTAACAAGATGGAGAAAGCCAGAGTGTCCAGAGTGAACCACTGACCAGTGATGAGCACTCCCCAACATACCAACTCTACATAAGGAGGGTTAGCAATGACTGTAAAGTTTAACAAGGTGGAGAAAGCCGGAGTGTCCAGAGTGAACAACTGACCAGTGATGAGCACTCCCCAATATACTAACTCTACATAAGGAGGGTTAGCAATGACTGTAAAGTTTAATAAGGTGGAGAAAGCCGGAGTGTCCAGAGTGAACCACTGACCAGTGACGAGCACTCCCCAATATACTAACTCTACATAAGGAGGGTTAGCAATGACTGTAAAGTTTAATAAGGTGGAGAAAGCCAGAGTGTCCAGAGTGAACTACTGACCAGTGACGAGCACTCCCCAACATACTAACTCTACATAAGGAGGGTTAGCAATGACTGGAAAGTTTAATAAGGTGGAGAAAGCCAGAGTGTCCAGAGTGAACAACTGACCAGTGACAAGCACTCCCCAACATACTAACTCTACATAAGGAGGGTTAGCAATGACTGTAAAGTTTAACAAGGTGGAGAAAGCCGGAGTGTCCAGAGTGAACGACTGACCAGTGACGAGCACTCCCCAACATACTAACTCTACATAAGGAGGGTTAGCAATGACTGTAAAGTTTAACAAGGTGGAGGCAGCCGGAGTGTCCAGAGTGAACAACTGACCAGTGATGAGCACTCCCCAACATACTAACTCTACATAAGGAGGGTTAGCACTGACTGGAAAGTTTAACAAGATGGAGAAAGCCGGCGTGTCCAGAGTGAACCACTGACCAGTGACAAGCACTCCCCAACATACTAACTCTACATAAGGAGGGTTAACAACGACTGTAAAGTTTAACAAGGTGGAGAAAGCCGGAGTGTCCAGAGTGAACTACTGACCAGTGACAAGCACTCCCCAACATACTAACTCTACATAAGGAGGGTTAACAACGACTGTAAAGTTTACCAAGGTGGAGGCAGCCGGAGTGTCCAGAGTGAACAACTGACCAGTGACGAGCACTCCCCAACATACTAACTCTACATAAGGAGGGTTAACAACGACTGTAAAGTTTAACAAGGTGGAGAAAGCCGGAGTGTCCAGAGTGAACAACTGACCAGTGATGAGCACTCCTCAACATACTAACTCTACATAAGGAGGGTTAACAACGACTGTAAAGTTTAACAAGATGGAGAAAGCCGGAGTGTCCAGAGTGAACTACTGACCAGTGACGAGCACTCCCCAACATACTAACTCTACATAAGGAGGGTTAACAACGACTGTAAAGTTTAACAAGGTGGAGAAAGCCGGAGTGTCCAGAGTGAACTACTGACCAGTGACGAGCACTCCCCAACATACTAACTCTACATAAGGAGGGTTAACAACGACTGTAAAGTTTACCAAGGTGGAGGCAGCCGGAGTGTCCAGAGTGAACAACTGACCAGTGATGAGCACTCCCCAACATACTAACTCTACATAAGGAGGGTTAGCACTGACTGGAAAGTTTAACAAGGTGGAGAAAGCCGGCGTGTCCAGAGTGAACGACTGACCAGTGACAAGCACTCCCCAACATACTAACTCTACATAAGGAGGGTTAGCACTGACTGGAAAGTTTAACAAGGTGGAGGCAGCCGGAGTGTCCAGAGTGAACCACTGACCAGTGACGAGCACTCCCCAACATACTAACTCTACATAAGGAGGGTTAGCAATGACTGTAAAGTTTAACTAGAACTATCACTGAAGGTGATTAATACCCCCGCTTTGGGTTTTTAGAGGAATGCACTTCTGATCATGTAGGCGAAGGCCATAAGGAAATGTATACATAAAGATCATTTTTTGTTGGAATATGCGCATGTTCACTTAGTAGCGATGATGTCTGTAAACTTTCGTCCAAATTGATTGATAAATGTAGGAGGAGTTGCGCACACAAGAATTTCATGCAGAAACCCATATTAAATCAAAGTTCAAGAGAGATAACCTGGTTAAAATTGTCGCAGATCAAAAAGTTTGGAATATGCACATGTTCACTTAGTAGAGATGATGTTTGAAAGGTTTCATCAAAATCGGTTCATTAATGTAGGAGGAGTTGCGCACACAAGAATTTGTTCGAACGGAAAGACATAATAAATCTAAGTCAAAGGGAGATAACCTGGTTAAAATTGTCGCAGATCAAAAATCTTGGAATATGCGCATGTTCACTTAGTAGTGATGATGTCTGAAAAGTTTTGTCCAAATTGATTGATAAATGTAGGAGGAGTTGCACGCACAAGAATTTCATGTAGAAACCCATAATAAATCTAAGTTAAAGGGAGATAACCTAGTTAAAATTGCCACAGCTCAAAAATTTTGGAATATGCGCATGTTCACTTAGTAGTGATGATGTCTGTAAACTTTCGTCCAAATTGATTGATAAGTGTAGGAGGAGTTGCGCACACAAGAATTTCATGCAGAAACCCATATTAAATCAAAGTTCAAGAGAGATAACCTGGTTAAAATTGTCGCAGATCAAAAAGTTTGGAATATGCACATGTTCACTTAGTAGAGATGATGTTTGAAAGGTTTCATCAAAATTGGTTCATTAATGTAGGAGGAGTTGCGCACACAAGAATTTGTTCAAACGGAAAGACATAATAAATCTAAGTCAAAGGGAGATAACCTGGTTAAAATTGTCGCAGATCAAAAATCTTGGAATATGCGCATGTTCACTTAGTAGTGATGATGTCTGAAAAGTTTTGTCCAAATTGATTGATAAATGTAGGAGGAGTTGCGCACACAAGAATTTCATGTAGAAACCCATATTAAATCAAAGTTCAAGAGAGATAACCTGGTTAAAATTGTCGCAGATTAAAAAGTTTGGAATATGCACATGTTCACTTAGTAGAGATGATGTTTGAAAGGTTTCATCAAAATCGGTTCATTAATGTAGGAGGAGTTGCGCACACAAGAATTTGTTTGGATGGAAAGACACAATAAATCTAAGTCAAAGGGAGATAACCTGGTTAAAATTGTCGCAGATCAAAAATCTTGGAATATGCGCATGTTCACTTAGTAGTGATGATGTCTGAAAAGTTTTGTCCAAATTGATTGATAAATGTAGGAGGAGTTGCGCACACAAGAATTTCATGTCCGGAAAGACGTACGGACGGACGGACGGACGGACGTACGTACGGACGTACAGGGCAATTCCTATATAGCCCCCACTTCTTCGAAGCGGGGGTATAACAAGATGGGGGCAGCCGGAGTGTCCAGAGTGAACCACTGACCAGTGACAAGCACTCCCCAACATACTAACTCTACATAAGGAGGATTAGCACTGACTGGAAAGTTTAACAAGGTGGAGAAAGCCAGAGTGTCCAGAGTGAACCACTGACCAGTGATGAGCACTCCCCAACATACTAACTCTTCATAAGGAGGGTTAGCACTGACTGTAAAGTTTAACAAGGTGGAGAAAGCCGGAGTGTCCAGAGTGAACGACTGACCAGTGATGAGCACTCCCCAATATACTAACTCTACATAAGGAGGGTTAGCAATGACTGTAAAGTTTAACAAGATGGAGAAAGCCGGAGTGTCCAGAGTGAACTACTGACCAGTGACAAGCACTCCCCAACATACTAACTCTACATAAGGAGGATTAGCAATGACTGTAAAGTTTAACAAGGTGGAGGCAGCTGGAGAAAGCCGGAGTGTCCAGAGTGAACGACTGACCAGTGATGAGCACTCCCCAATATACTAACTCTACATAAGGAGGGTTAGCAATGACTGTAAAGTTTAACAAGGTGGAGAAAGCCGGAGTGTCCAGAGTGAACCACTGACCATTGACGAGCACTAGCACTCCCCAACATACTAACTCTACATAAGGAGGGTTAGCAATGACTGGAAAGTTTAACAAGGTGGAGGCAGCCGGAGTGTCCAGAGTGAACCACTGACCAGTGACAAGCACTCCCCAACATACTAACTCTACATAAAGAGGGTTAGCAATGACTGTAAAGTTTAACAAGGTGGAGGCAGCCGGAGTGTCCAGAGTGAACAACTGACCAGTGATGAGCACTCCCCAACATACTAACTCTACATAAGGAGGGTTAGCAATGACTGGAAAGTTTAACAAGATGGAGAAAGCCGGAGTGTCCAGAGTGAACTACTGACCAGTGATGAGCACTCCCCAACATACTAACTCTACATAAGGAGGGTTAGCAATGACTGGAAAGTTTAACAAGGTGGAGAAAGCCGGAGTGTCCAGAGTGAACTACTGACCAGTGACGAGCACTCCCCAACATACTAACTCTACATAAGGAGGATTAGCAATGACTGTAAAGTTTAACAAGGTGGAGGCAGCCGGAGTGTCCAGAGTGAACCACTGACCAGTGATGAGCACTCCCCAACATACTAACTCTACATAAGGAGGGTTAACAACGACTGTAAAGCTTAACAAGGTGGAGAAAGCCGGAGTGTCCAGAGTGAACCACTGACCAGTGACGAGCACTCCCCAACATACTAACTCTACATAAGGAGGGTTAGCAATGACTGTAAAGTTTAACAAGGTGGAGGCAGCCGGAGTGTCCAGAGTGAACTACTGACCAGTGATGAGCACTCCCCAACATACTAACTCTACATAAGGAGGGTTAGCAATGACTGGAAAGTTTAACAAGGTGGAGGCAGCCGGAGTGTCCAGAGTGAACAACTGACCAGTGATGAGCACTCCCCAACATACTAACTCTACATAAGGAGGGTTAGCAATGACTGGAAAGTTTAACAAGATGGAGAAAGCCGGAGTGTCCAGAGTGAACTACTGACCAGTGATGAGCACTCCCCAACATACTAACTCTACATAAGGAGGGTTAGCAATGACTGGAAAGTTTAACAAGGTGGAGAAAGCCGGAGTGTCCAGAGTGAACTACTGACCAGTGACGAGCACTCCCCAACATACTAACTCTACATAAGGAGGATTAGCAATGACTGTAAAGTTTAACAAGGTGGAGGCAGCCGGAGTGTCCAGAGTGAACCACTGACCAGTGATCAGCACTCCCCAACATACTAACTCTACATAAGGAGGGTTAACAACGACTGTAAAGCTTAACAAGGTGGAGAAAGCCGGAGTGTCCAGAGTGAACCACTGACCAGTGACGAGCACTCCCCAACATACTAACTCTACATAAGGAGGGTTAGCAATGACTGTAAAGTTTAACAAGGTGGAGGCAGCCGGAGTGTCCAGAGTGAACTACTGACCAGTGATGAGCACTCCCCAACATACTAACTCTACATAAGGAGGGTTAGCAATGACTGTAAAGTTTAACAAGGTGGAGGCAGCCGGAGTGTCCAGAGTGAACAACTGACCAGTGATGAGCACTCCCCAACATACTAACTCTACATAAGGAGGATTAGCAATGACTGTAAAGTTTAACAAGGTGGAGGCAGCTGGAGAAAGCCGGAGTGTCCAGAGTGAACGACTGACCATTGACGAGCACTAGCACTCCCCAACATACTAACTCTACATAAGGAGGGTTAGCACTGACTGTAAAGTTCAACAAGGTGGAGAAAGCCGGAGTGTCCAGAGTGAACTACTGACCAGTGACAAGCACTCCCCAACATACTAACTCTACATAAGGAGGGTTAACAATGACTGTAAAGTTTAACAAGGTGGAGAAAGCCGGAGTGTCCAGAGTGAACGACTGACCAGTGACGAGCACTCCCCAACATACTAACTCTACATAAGGAGGGTTAACAACGACTGTAAAGTTTAACAAGGTGGAGAAAGCCAGAGTGTCCAGAGTGAACCACTGACCAGTGACGAGCACTCCCCAACATACTAACTCTACATAAGGAGGGTTAACAACGACTGTAAAGTTTAACAAGGTGGAGAAAGCCAGAGTGTCCAGAGTGAACAACTGACCAGTGACGAGCACTCCCCAACATACCAACTCTACATAAGGAGGGTTAACAACAACTGTAAAGTTTAACAAGGTGGAGAAAGCCGGAGTGTCCAGAGTGAACCATTGAGCAGTGGCGAGCACTCCCCAACATACTAACTCTAAGCAAGTAGGGTTAGCAGAGATCGAAGGCAAGAGCATCATTGATGTGCAGTTATTTTTTAATTTATTTATTTCTTAAGGTTTAATGACACCAAGCAGCTGCCAGCACCCCAACATCATAACTCTGCTCTGCAGCACAGGCAGGGTTCGATTGGTTGAAGGCATGCACGCCATCGACATGCATCATGCTTACAAAGTGTTGTGTTTCAAACATGAAAGTATTTGGAGCAGAGCATTGGGAGAAGGGATTTTTGATTGTTTTTTCCTGATGCCAACAATGTTAAAATCTGTGAGGTGAGGGAGGAGGTGTAGAGGGCTTATTATCCGAAAATAAGGATCCAGGAATTGACACCTGCTAATCATTCTTTCAAAGATGGTACATATCAGATTTGAAAGATTTTGGAGTAACGGTTTAGAAGATTTTCTATTATTTTTCACATTAACCAAGTGTTGAATTCAGGGTACCTGCAGGCAAGGACTGATAAATTTCCTGGCTATTCAAGGCCGTTTTTCGATATATTTCAGAATTTTTTCAGACCTCAAAAGGATTTTCAAAGCCTCATCTTCAATATTCCTAACTACAGTACATGGAGAGTGGATTGTAACTAAATCACCCACGGAGTGGAGTTATCAACCAAGCTATAACTTTCAAATTTTGTACATATTGACAAAAAACACAAGCAATGTTTCAGCCAATGGACCTCCGGGTTTAACCCGGAGGTCCATTGGCTGAAACCTTGCTTGTGCATGTTAGGCTTTGCAACAAATTTGCAATTATTGTTTGGGATGAATCTCCACTCTGCGGGTGATTTAGTGATGATACACTCTCCATGTACTGTAGTATCCTCCTGTTATTACCAGAAAGTAGGAAGATAGAGTAATGACCGACGTGTCCTAGTTTGGAATATGCCTTCAAGATGTGGCATATGAAACTATATAGTTACGAATATGTGTTTTGTCAGTTTATTTATTTCAGAAATATTCAAAGCATTTCAAAGCCTCCTGACACATTTTCCTAAGTCAAATTCAAAGCCATTCCTTGAATCCAAGGCTTCACAAGAGCCTTGGAATGTTTTTGTTCCCACTCCCCCATGACACGATTATTGCCCCAGTGACTTGATTTGAACAAAAGTATTACTCATCCTTACCAGGATCTTATATCAAATAGTGATACTTCTCCAGAAGTAGTTTGGACAAATGAAAGCAGTATTGGCCGTATGAAAAAACGAGGGTGGCAACAAATCGCTTGCATGAAAACCAGTTAGGTGAGCAAACTGCTTGCCTAAAACGTTTTTTCTGTAAAAACATACTGACCCATTAGAGAATTGCCTTATAATAACTACCTACATGTTATACTATCTTATAATGCACAAACTGTCAGCCAGGGTTTTAGCCAGGGATAAACTGGCAGGTCCGGTATGAGGGGAAAACCAGACTGTCGGCGCAACCATGGTTCGCGTCGAACAGAGAAAATGTTTTAAATTACAACTGCAAGAAGGCCATTTTCTTGCATCTGACACTACTCATGGTGTATTTCGTTGGGAGAAAAAATGATCAGTAAATGCCAGGAAATGTCAATGTTTTAAAATTTTAACCTACTCGGCGACAGACCATCTCAAATACTGTTAGTGGGTGGAACCAGAAACGGTGTTGTGAAATATATAATTGGGATTATTTAATGCCCCGTAAGCCTGGTGTTTCATGGATATCATGTAAACAAACTTCACGTTTGTTTATGAAAATTATTTTTCACATACGGAAACAAGTGAAACAAAATTTAACTGTTAATCATGTGACACTACTGCAGTACCAATCCATTAATTTCCCATTAAATTCCATTAAAACCCCATTAAACCATCATTTTCCATTAAAGGTGGCCATTAATTTCTGTTTCTTTTTTTTTTTAATGGAAACTCGTGTAGCCCATTAAAAAGTTTAAATAACTATTTGATGGCCATGAAAAACAAGAAAACCCATTAAAAACTGTTAAAAATTAACAAATATTCTTTGGATAGATTTTAATGAACATAAAAACCCATTACTTTTCGTAATGAAGTGATTAACAGCAATTAAATGACAAAACTCTTCATCTTTTAATAGCTATTAATTGAACTGATAAATAAAACTTGTTTTTAATGGCAATGAAAATGTGAATTATTTTCTTCTCTTTAAGATAAAAAAAATTAATAGCAATTAATTATCAGAATAAATATTTTATGAAATGAAATGACCATTAAAAACGTCTCTGAATGTTTGGATGATTTTAATATGTATATATACATGTATATATATGTATATGTACATGTCTCATACAATTTCTATCACATATCATTATCATTTTTGTGTTTGAGGTCACTTTCAGCATATATGACTATATCATAACCAGAACAAATATGAAGTAACTGTATTAAAGATTAACTAACTGTTTCTACCCATTGTCAACTTGAGAGGACTTCCACGTTCACCTTATAGGCATTGGTTATAACTACTTGACCCTGTTGTATACCAAAATGAAAAAGCACTACATGTGTACTTCAGTTCACTTCGTTCCCACAGAAAGCACACTATCAATTTCCACATGCAAATGTAATCATGTACCGGTAGTCACAATGCATATGTATATATATGCATTAACTTACTAATTTCATTGTCTACTTTCAAAATATAGCAGTTGAAACAATGCATGTGTATACAATGTACTTTGAAAGGATGTGTTGGACATGCTAGTACATATACATGTGTACAACTAATCATGATATGATCAACGTCTGTCTTGAAGCACTGATGCATCAAGGTTTTATGAAGAAAATATTTAACTTAACCCAGCCAACTTGACCCAGGGCGACTTGGCCTAGGGCGAGTTGACCCATTCCCAACAAAGTCGGCCTAGAATAACAACTATCCCCTTACATTATCTGATATTTGGATATACAAACGTCATCAAAAACAATACCGTACTGACTCATGTCGAAGCTCAGGGGGGGGGGGGGGGGGGGGGGGTGCTCTTGCATAAAAATCAAGGTCTTTAATGGCTTTCCCCCGGAGTCCTTCACTGAGACAGTCTGTATGTTTTGAGCAAATTAAGCACCATACTTTGGTGACATACTCGCAACCATCAAAGAGTTCCATTTCACTTCCAATCTGACCCCTCCCCGCTGATCCATTTTCAGAAGGTTGAAGATTTAACTTTATTCCATTTAGCAGGATCTGCCATCACTGCAGTCAAACACAAATTGTCATTTGAATAACTTTTGGAAACACAGCGCATGACACGAATCAGCGATTCACATGCGCATTTGCCTTCAGTTGTACTCAGACGGCCTGCTGATCAACTGGGTTGCATTCCCGATTCACATCAGAAAGATCAAAGGGGCGGCGCCACTTTGTAGTTCTGTGTCTGGGAGCTAAACTCTATATGTACATGTCCTTGCGTGGCAGTCTCAGAATCTGTTGTCACTCAAATCGGGTGCCTGATGTGTCTGTTCTCCACCCTCTAGAATCGCATCATGCCATCCTCACTAAGCTACATAGGGGTATAACTGACTCCCCCACCGCCACCCCCCTTTCTTACAAGAACCCCGGGAAGTGAAGCAGTGCCTGTTCACTATAGTAAACAGGCTCTGTTTTACTGGTAAAATAGGACCCAGTAACCAATGCTTGGGAGGTGCAAATCCCCTCTAAATTGGGCAACATGGATTGATATATTAACACTCACCCCTGGTCTTGTGTTGATATTCATGTTGTGGTCACGATTGGCCACTGTGCAAAAATATGTGACCTTAAGTTATTTATTTATTGATGTTTTAAGGTCACATATTTATGCACAATGGCTAATCATGACCGTGACAGTTTTACGGGTGGAGGAAGCTGGAGTACCCGGAGAGAACCACCGAGCAACGATGAGCAGCTGCCAGCTCCCCAACATCGTAACTCCGCACTGCCGCACAGGCAGGGTTAGATTGGTTGAAGACATGCGTACCATCGACGTGCAGTACGCCTTAGTACACGGCGTCATCGTGCCCCCACGCGGGCAATGGAGATGAAGAGTCTTGCCCAAGGACACAACGCGGTTGCCGCAGGTGGGATTCGAACCGAGGACCTCTCGGCTGTGACCTTAAGTACCAATAAATAATTAAGTTACTGCCCCCTCCCCCACCATCCAGATCCAGCAGGACAAGCAACCCCTAGTCTCAGTAAGACCATGTACAATAATAGCCCTACCTGGGCTAGAGTCCTACTTAGGCTAGGAATCCAGGTAGGCCTAAGATTGTAATTAATCTTACTGAGAAGTGGCTTCATGGCCCTCCCTTAGAAATGTACCGGCATTAACCCTTTACCCAACGTAACGGCCAAAACCGGCCAGCGCTATTCTTAAAAATCGCCAATGAATTTTCATTATTTTTTCATTTTTTGTATCAAAAACATAGGTTATGACCCCTCATCGGAACGAGCTCATCGATCTCGTTCCAATGAGGGGTCATAACCTATGTTTTTGAGACAAAAAATGAAAAAAGTTAAAAAATTTAAAGTAATTTATATATTTTTTATACTTACCAATGACCCAGACTTAGCTGGTGCTAACTCTAACAAAACCAGGGCCAAACACAAATTTTGCCCCCCAATCCCCAAAATTTGCATCCAAAACAAAAAGAAATCATGTCCTAAAGGACCTCCATACTACGACTCTACTGCGCATGCGCAGTGACGCAGTCGTCCCGAAATTGGCGCCAATTATCATTCTTACTGGCAGTGCCTGGTCAGCGCTATGTACTCAGCGGGTAGGCAAGAGTTCCCAACTCCAGGGAGGGCCATCCCCGTCTGGGTCATTGGTAAGTATAAAAAATGTTAAAAAATTTATAGTAATTTATATATTTTTTATACTTACCAATGACCCAGACATAGCTGGTGCTAACTCTTAAAATATAGGGCCAAACACAAATTTTGCCCCCCAATCCCCAAAATTTGCATCTAAAACTAAAGAAAACATGTCCTGAAAGGCCCTCCACACTTCGCCCCTACTGCGCATGCGCAGTGTCAAGGACGTTCCGAAATTGGCGCCATTTATCATTCTAATAACCAGTGCCTGGTAAGCGCTATGTACTCAGCGGGGAGGCAAGAGTTCCCAACTCCTGGGAGGGCCATCCCCGTCTGGGTCATTGGTAAGTATAAAAAATATATAAATTACTATAAATTTTTTAACATTTTTATACTGTACCAATGACCCAGACATAGCTGAATAGTAAAAAGGCTGGAGGGCCAAGGACATAGAGCAAAATGGAATACGCTCAATAAAATAAAATAGAGTCATCCCCTGTAGGGAAAAGAAGAAATAGGCCTTACATGTATCTTTCTTATTTATGATAAATTAGAAAGATACAACACCTTCCAAAAATTGAGCTTCATACATCCATGTACTCTATTAATATCCAATAATCCTTATACTAATAATTTTTAAAGTAAGCCAATAATAAAGTAAGTCTAGAGAATAGAGACTCTTATACTCCTAAAAGTGTGTGAGAATTGCATAATCATGTCCGTTGACATATGCAATATTCAAAAGCTATACTTTAAAAACTAAGACTTGAATGAATTTTATAACTTAAACTTCTCACTAAACAACCATCCCAATAACAGCTCAGAATTACTAACTCCGGAGGAGGTATCCCCTTGTTTTCATAGTAAAAACAGGTGACCCAAGGGAACACCCTCCCCCCCCCCCCCTTTTTCTTGCCCTGGGTCAAATAGCCCAGAGCGAAGAGGGCAGCCGAACGGAGACACTGCCGAAACAGACAGCCTACCTAGCTATAGTAGCAACTGTTAAGTAAATGACATTCTGAGCAGTAGATAATAGACCTAACAATAGAGGCCTCCAGAAATGGACTCGATATTTCTGAGATAAAATTCATGAATGGATGGCTGAGTGCAATGAGCAGCCTTCAAAAATCTATAATAGCAACACTATTAATGTAAGCCCAAGAAGTAGAAGAACTCTTACTTCATGAGCCGAAATCTTAAGCACAACTGCTAAGCCAATGATATACCATAAGCAGTACGCTAGTTAATAGAATCCATTAACAATAAAATGGAGCGTAACGTCCTTCTACTAGACATCAAAGACAGAAGAAGCTTACGCCCTTGTAATAAACAGATATCTGTTTATAAATACATAAACTGTACCCGGAAAGAGTAAAGGCCTATGCCCATACGAAGACGGAAGGGCCTTAAAATAATAGGTTCCGGATAATAGGAGCCTAACTCTTATGCAACAATCCAACCTAAATAGTAACGGAAGTATTGATTCCGAAACTATGAAAGTGAAAATCATCCATCGATAGTGCATGAAACTCACTGACTCTACAGTAAAAGAGAAATCAACAGAATTACTGTCTAAAAGGTCAGAATTTGAAAACTACTGTTTCCAGAGGTTCAAATGATTACTTAGCTAAATAAGAACCTGAAGTTAAAATCCGTATAGGAATTTAATCCAAAGATTCCAAGTCTATTTATCAAAAAGTTACTGACTGACTTAGATAAAGAGACAAAAGACTCAATTGTAAACTATCGTAGAGTGCATAGGTATGAGGTAACATAAACCTATAACCTAAATAACAACAGGCTGCAGTAGATCTTGTGAAACAAGTATACTAAAAAATAGCAATGAGTAGTATGGAGGGATCAACCATATGAACATAATGATCCCTACACCACGACGGAAGAGCCTCCACTTTAGTCGCATAGAATAGCGAAGAAGAGGATCTCCTATAGTAAGAAATCGCGTCCAAAGCTCGTCCAGTACAGTGCTTACAATGCAATACGGACCACACAACGGAATACATGAAGGTTGCGACCTTGCTGGTTGTGATAAAGATGACACGATTTACCCAGTGAAAAAAGATCCTCACATAGAGGAAGATTTCACGTTAAGATCCACAGTAGACAAGAGAGTAAATTACTCATGATCTCTGTGAAGATAGAGATGCTATCAACAGAAATGTATTGTGGTTGTTTATCTTAGCAATACCTGCTAAAACAACAGCGCCGGAGGATACGCGTATCCTATCATTCCGTCCTATAGATCAATAGAGCGTTAACAGTATTAGCTCAGAGATCTGGACAAGCCAACACATACGTCTGCAAAATGATTAGCAAGCTGTGTCATAAATAAAACATCATTGGGCGCTCCCATAGATAGCAAATCTGATTGAATACTTGTTTGTTGAGAGTCCATTCTGACAGCAACAAGCGACCCGTAAGAGAACGGGAGTGCGATAAAACAATCAGACGACCCAGAATATGACGGATCAAAACTGAACTTGGTGTACTATAACCAACAGACGGATTCTTTCCATTAAATTGAATAACGGAAACGAAAGAGTGCCTCCCTGGTTCCGGAGATACGCCACTACTGTCGAATTAAAGGACAGGAATTTGGGCATGCGTTTCTGAATAATGTTCATGCAATGACATAAAGCAAGCCTAAAAAACATTATTCCGCGGAAGTTAAACTGATAGCTAAAAGACTGCGGAACCCAAAGACCCTGGCACTTCGAATCCGTAGGGATCAGTATATATCCCAATCTGTTTGACTGGCAACCGTCATAACAGCCACACTCGGGTCCGGCAACTGCGGCGGCACTCTCTGAGTCAACCACCGAATGTTTGCCCCAGTCTGAATCTCTTGTAACACTAGATAGACAAGAGAATGTATAAATCAAGCAATTCATGGATTGCCGGAAAGTTGCCGTCGAAGAGAAGCTCCTCCGAGAACGAAGCGACTCTGAGAGAGTTCTTAACCTACTATCCACGCGTGGATGTAGCTAGGGCTGCATCACGTCTAACCAACTCCAATCAGCCACTGAAGGGCGGAGTTATACGTGAACAAACTACTGCCCTCAAAAGAAATTACATTGAGAATAATATCCCGTAAATCTTTTCTTGAAGACGTAATGATAACGCCTCAGTAAGGCGGATTACGTATAATAAAGCGTCTAAGTTAAGTCTACTATACATAATGTCGTTCCCAACATTGAAATTGGAAAAGACATAAACGGCGAAAAAGAATATATGCAGTCTTTAATCACACCGTCTAGACGCATATGAACTCTCGGTATGCCCTGCTCTGCCAAAATAAACTATATGTAAAAAAGATAAAATGGCAGAAATGAGCCACGCAGACAAGAAACTAAACTATCATGCTTAGTAGCAGGCTTGTATATATATATAAATATATAGCGTCGAAAAATAAAACACATGTTGTAATGACAATATTGGACTGCGTCGGTAAGTCAGGGACAAAGTCCCTGTACCGATCGAAAAATCCGAGTCCAATGACGCTATAAGTCTCTTATCCAAGATCGCAGCAATGAAGTCCGAAAAATAATCACTGGAAGAAATGCCAGAAGATATGAAAGGCATCTTCCGATACTACTAAAGGGAAAACTCGAAATCTTTCGAATCCCTTTCGCCATCCTGTCGGACCCTATAAAGCGTTCGGTCGTCCGTAGCTTGATGCAACCGCGGACCGCACCGACCCAGCGCCGTCGGATAATTCCTGATTCGACCGAGAAACCGTCAATTGCTGGGATGCTGCGAAACAACTGTGCTAACTCGGATAGCACGTCCGTCACTGAGGCCTGAGGAGCAGCGGACTTACGATGCATTGCCGCAGGAAGCTCCGAGATCGTTACCCCGTGCATACTTCCAATATGCGAGCGAACGGAGTTTATAGGCCTCGTGTCCCTTGGCTACCGGATGGCGCGACCTATTCGCTGTGGAATCACTAAATGCCGAAACTGATCGGATACTCGAGGTCACGTAGCCAATGTGCGGTCGTGTGCCCTGCTGTGAGGATGAGGAAGCATTAAAGACAGTCTCTCGGACTGTCAATATAACGGAGCGTCCCGAGCAACGGACATATGCTCCGAATGTAAAATATCTGAACCACAACATGCGGTCCCCTATGTTGTTGGCTTCCTCCGATCTGTCCTCAATCTGCCGTCACTGGGTGAGTACTAAAGTAATTAAAGTGCTCGCATCACCCAAATCTCCTTCCTAGACCGCAACGGACGAACCCGGCAGCCGAACCATTCGATGAATGTACGCTACACCGGGTGAGCTAGCGAATGTCGCTCCGTAAGCGATAGACATATTCCATGAGCACTTATTGCCGCTAACTCCTCATTAACTATGACGACAGAGGCACACTTTTGAAAGACATCTCCATAACTCTTCGAACAAGAAACCAGAAATGCTTGGATAGCAAGCATAAAATAATAATATATATAGCGTCGTTCAATAATTCGAAAGTTTGTGTGACATTATTGGACTATGTCGGAACTGAGGGACGATGTCCCTGAACCGAACCAAAAAATTACTAAGTCCACCGACGCTATCAGTTTCTTATCCGGCATCGCAGCATATGTTGATCCGAAAGGGAAAGCTTGAAATCCACCGAATCCCTTTCAGTATCCCGTCGGACCGGATGAAACTTTCGGACGTCCGTACCCGCTTCCGCGGAGCGTCCCGACCCAGCATCGTCGGATAAAATATATGCGACAGATTCAGTTGATGCTGGGATGCTGCGATAAACTGTGCTATTAAGGAAAGCACGTCCGTTCCCGAGGCCTGTGCAGTAGCGGACTTACGATGCATTGCCGCTGGAAGCTCCGTGTACGTTGACTCCCGCACACTTCCTATGCGAACGTCCGGAGTCTGCAGGCCTCGAGTCCCCGGCTACCGACCCAGCGCTGTCGGATAATTCTCGATCCGACACCGTTTCTGTCGGCTGCTGGGATGCTGCGATAAGCTGTGCTATGTGCACAAGAATGTCCGGCGTCGAGACCTGCGGAGGCGCAGTCTATCGCTGCTTCGCCGAGGGCAGCTCCGCATCAGATGGCTCCCGCATACTTTTCCTATGCGAACGTCCGGAGTCCATCGGTCTCGAATCCCTGGCTGCCGGATGGTGTGACCTGGTCGCCGAAGAATCCTTGATCGGCGAAGCTGGTAATATATCGGCGGTCACGCAGCCAAGGTGCGGTCGTGTGCGCTGACGAGAAGAGGAAGCCTTAGCAGTCTCAGCGGACTGCCTATACAACGGAGCGTCCCGAGCGACGGACGTATGCTCCGCTAACGACACATTGTACCACAACATCTGGGGCCAGATGTTGTTGAACGAGAGAGGGGCCTCTCTCGCTTGCCGTCCGGATGGACCGGAACGAGCTATGAACCGGACTAAAAGGCTTCCTCCGTTCTCCCTCCGATCCGCCGTCACTGGGTGTGCATTAAGTTAATTTTATAGTGCTCGCATCACCCCAAAATTCCTTCTAGACCGCAACGGACGAACCCGGCTGCCGAACCATTCGGTGAATGGACGCTACACCGGGCGAGCTAGCGGACGTCAAAGGCCGTCGAACCTACTAGGGTCCTCTTAGGCAATTGGCGTATTACATGAGCACTTTTCCGCTAGCCCTTCATTAATTGTGACGACGGAGGCACACTGTTGGAAGACATCACAGATACATCACCCTAATCTTGATCGTCTGAAAATAGAAATTGATAAAGTAGAGTGACCCTGCGGGGAAAGGACCGGAGTGCCCAAATCCCCAACAACATACCGTGACATACGCTTCCCATATTGTCATCGAAATCATACGAAACAGAACAGGAGTTAATGCGAGTACACTGACCACATATAGAATGATAATAAGGTCAGAGGAAGACTTCCTCTTAAAACAATTGATCAATATCCTTTCAATGTGAAAAGAAAACAAGTCCTGGTACTCGCACTAACCCCTGGCAATCAAAATACATAATAATAATATGATCCATTAATATAGAAAAAATAATTGAAATCAAAATATTTTGAAAAAAATATTTTTTCAGAACAGCCCAAGTTTCTGAAAAGTAACGTTGAGCCCCAATGGATCCCAAGCCTAAGTGTGGACAAAAATTTTAAAAATATTTTAAACAATTTATTCAACACTTACGAACAATAATAATGTATCTAGTTATGATTAAAATAACATAAAGATATTATTATTTAGAAATCCCCCCCTCACACAGAGGGCTGTTGTAAATGTAAACAATGAGTGTAAAAACACTAAAATAAGACTCCAGGCACCCAGGCCCGAAATCAGTTACCAAAAATACACCATCTGATGCAAAACAGAGGCTTCCAGGGAAGAAACTGCAGAACATCAGATGGTAGATGCAGAACACAACGCCTAACCACCCGTAGGTGAAGACGTAAACATGGGGAAAGAACCGAATTCATTCTGTTATTCAGCTAAAACTCCCAAGAAATTTTAGTAATAATAATTACAGAAACTATGCCAAAGCATGGGAGAATAGCAAGGGGGAACTTAAAGGACAGGGAGAGAGGAAAAACACTTGAAAAAACAGTGTAACTAAATAATCAGAATGACAACAAAATGGCTGCTGCCTTGAAAATAGGTAACTTAACATAATTTCATTAAAAAATTTTAAGTTACAGCCCTGATAATATTCTGTCACACATTCTTTTCCTCTCCTCCTTTTCTATCCTCCTTAGAATCACCATTTCACTAATATGTATGTGTCTGGCATCATTTAAACTGAGATTTAAAAGCACAAAGATCAGTCAGATGTTAACTGATGAAGGGCCAAACTTAGAATGATAAATGGCGCCAATTTCGGAACGTCCTTGACACTGCGCATGCGCAGTAGGGGCGAAGTGTGGAGGGCCTTTCAGGACATGTTTTCTTTAGTTTTAGATGCAAATTTTGGGGATTGGGGGGCAAAATTTGTGTTTGGCCCTATATTTTAAGAGTTAGCACCAGCTATGTCTGGGTCATTGGTACAGTATAAAAATATATAAATTACTATAAATTTTTTAACATTTTTATACTGTACCAATGACCCAGACTTAGCTGAATAGTAAACAGGCTGGAGGGCCTAGGACATAGAGGAAAATCCAGTAAGCTCAACTATATAGTAAAGAGGTAACCCCTTAAGGAGAAAAGGAGTATTAGGCTTTACATGTATCTTTCTTATTTAATATTAAATTAGAAAGATACACTACCCTTAATAATTGAGCACAATAACATTCATGTTCTCTATTAACATTCAGTATAACCCTTATACTAATTATTTTTAAAGCAAGCCAATAAATAAAGTAGTCCAGAGAATTGAGACTCTTTATAGTCATTTAAAAGTGTCCGAGTATTGTATATTAAAGCCCGTTTGACACTTGACATATACAAATGCTTCACACCGAGCTACACTTTAAAAATAAGACATGAATGAATTTAAACATTAATATTACACTTTAAAACCATCCCGGAAGCGACTCAGAAATACTGACTTGGAGGAGGCATTCCCTTGCTTTTCACTATAAAGCAGGTGACCAAAGGGAACACCCGCCCCCCCCCCCCCCTTCCCCTTGCCCTGGGTCAAATAGCCCAGAGCGAAGAGGGCAGCCGGACGGAGTCACTGCCGGAACAGAAAGCCTGCATAACTATAGTTGCAACTGTTTAGTGGACGACATTCTGAGCAACAGATAACGGACCTAAACAATGCAGGTCTCCAGAAATGGACTCAATATTTCTGAGATAAAAATTCGTAAATGTGGATGGCTGAGACCAATAAGCAGCCTTCATTAAATCTGTAATAGCAACACTATTAGCATAAGCCCAGGAAGTAGAAAGAGCTCTTACTTCATGAGCAGAAATCTTAAGCACAGACTGCTGAGAAGAAGATAAATCTTCATAAGCAGTACGGATAGTTAACTGAATCCATCTAGCAATAGAATGGACTGAAATGTCCTTTCTATTAGGCATCAAAGACAGAAAGAAACGTTTCCGTCCCTTTCTGATCAACTGAGATCTCTGTTTATAGATACGTAGTGCTCTAACAGGACAGAGTAAAGGCCTACGCCCGTCTGAAGACGGAAGAGCCTTAATAACAATAGGTTCCGGATATTTATTAGGAGCCTGATTCTTAGCTAAAAAACCCACATTAGTAGTGAAGGTGATAGTGTTCCCAACACTACGATAATGAGAATCATCCACCGATAGTGCATGAAGCTCACTGACTCTTCTGGCAGAAGAGAAAGCTAAGAGAAAAGCTGTCTTATAAGATAAGAATTTGAAATCTACTGTCCCAAGAGGTTCAAATGGCTTTTCCTTCAATTTAAGGAGAACCCAAGCTAAATTCCACTTAGGAATTAATCTAAGAGTTCTGGGTCTATTTATCGAAAAGTTTCTAACCAACTTCGATAAAGAGACATTAGATCCAATTTGTAAACTATCATGATGTGCATAGGTATCAGATAACATAGATCTATAACCCTTTATAGTAACAGGCTGCAGTTTGATTACGTCAAACAAGTATACTAGAAAGTTTGCAATGTCTGGTATAGAGGGATCAAATATATCTACAGAATGATCCCTACACCAACGACGAAAAACCTTCCACTTAGCCGCATAGTTTAGCGAAGAGGAGGTCCTCCTACAGTTAGAAATCGCGTCCACTGCTCGTCCTGTAAAGTGCTTGCCATGCAAGAAGGACCGCACAACGGAAAAACGTGAAGGTTGAGACCTTGCGGGTTGTGATGGAGTTGGCGCGATTTCCCCTGCGAAAGAAGATCCTCTTGTGGAGAAAGCTTCCGCGGTAGGTCCCACAACAGACACCTGAGTAGATTTATCCACGGTCTCTGTGGCGACAGAGATGCTACCAACAGAATCTTGCATTGAGATTGTTTTATCTTTAGCAATACTTGTTGAATTAACGGCGCTGGAGGATACGCATATCCTATCATTCCGTCCCAAGGAATCGACAGAGCATCTACTGCAAATGCTCTTGGATCCGGACACGGAGACACATACGTCTGCAACTGATTGTTGAGATGTGTCGCAAATAAGTCTATCATTGGCCGTTCCCATTGGTAGCAAATCTGATTGAATACTTGTTTGTTGAGAGTCCACTCCGACGGCAACAAACAACCCTTTCGTGAAAGGGAGTCTGCTAGCACATTCAGACGACCCGGTATGTGACGGACCGAAAGAAGAACGTGATGTTCTAACGCAAACAGAAGGATTCTTTCCGTTAGATTGAACAACGGAACTGAATGAGTGCCTCCCTGATTCCGTATATACGCCACTACTGTCATATTGTCGGATAGGATTTGGACATGAGCATTGTGAATAATGTCCATCCAGTGACGTAACGCAAGCCAAATTGACATCAATTCCTTGATGTTTATGTGCTTGCACAGGAATTGCAGATCCCAAAGACCCTGGCATCTCGAATCCGTTGGGATTAATGATGCACCCCAACCTGTTTGACTGGCATCCGTCATAACGGTAAAACTCGGATCCGGCAACTGCAGCGGAACTCCTTGAGTTAACCACTGAATGTTTGCCCAAGTCTGAATCTCTTGTTTCACTTGATCTGACAAGAGAACGTCTACATCGAGCGAATGAATTTTCACACTCCAATTCTGAGTCAGGAAAATTTGAAGAGGACGTGTGCGTAACCGCCCCATCGGAATGAGATCCGCGGCGGCTCCGCACAGACCTATCAGTCTCATAAATTCTCTCGCCGTGACTTTGTCTGCGTGCAGACAATAGCGAGCGTAACAACTGACTAATTTCGCTCTGGTTAACGGCAGACGAACGAGATTGTTGTGCGTCTCGAAGCTCATTCCCAGATGAGTGAATGACTTGGACGGCACCAGATCCGACTTCTCCTCGTTTACTATGAAACCGAGACGTCGGAGCAATAGAAGAAGATTCTGAACATCGTTCTGAAGCGTTAACTCGTTGCCGTACCTCTGAAGAATGTCGTCCAGGTAGGCCGACGTTACCGCAGACGAATGAGCTCGGAAGTAGATCATTACCGAGTTCATTACCCGAGTGAAAGCCCAGGGTGCTAGATTCAATCCGAAGCACATCGCCCGGAATTGATACACCACTCCAAGGACTGCGAAGCGTAGATACTTTCGGAATGTCGGATGTACCATGACGTGAAAGTACGCATCTTTGAGATCTATGCTCGTTGCATAATCGTTCACCCGAATACTCGCTCTGACCGATCGAATCGTCTCCATATAAAACTTCGGAGCGACGATCAGCTTGTTTATCCAGCTCAAATCTATGACTGGACGGAACGACCTGTCTGGTTTCGGAACCAGAAACAGTTGGCTGTAGAATCCCAGAGATTCCTGGTTTTCTACGACCTCTACCGCGTTATTCATTAAAAGAGACTGCACCTCTGATAACAGAGCGTCTCTTTTCTGTGGATTTGACGGAAGATGAGTCCACTTTGGACTTCGAGTTAATGGAGGCTTTCGTTTGAAGGATATCTTCAGACCTTCCGAAGTCACTCCTCTCACCCAAGGGTCGTCCATAATCGACGCCCACTCTTGTGAAAAACTCGACAACCTTCCGCCAACCGGAACGCGATAGAGGTTTAAGCCATCACCTCCTGGACCTGCGAGGCCTGCGGTAGGAGAAACGTCTTCCACGACCCGCACCTCGCCTCGTCGACCTCGGGGCGTCCGACCGATTGTCCCGGCCTGAAGGACGTCCCGAACGAGAGTCGCTATCCTGACGGTCTTTCGAATAAGACCAAGAGGACGCACCGGAACCTCTATAGGAACCTCTCTTGGGCGCATTAGACCCAGAAGTGCCTGTCTTATTCGTGTCTGCTGTATCCGACTTCTTAGGAGCCGATCTGAACAACAGAGAATCATTAGCTTTCTTTTTAATTTTATCATAAATAGCGGAAAGCTTGCCGTCAAAGAAAAGTTCTCCTGAGACCGAAGCGACTCTAAGAGAGTTCTTCACCTTAGAATCCACTAGTGTGGATGTAGCTAGGGCTGCGTCACGTCTAACCAACTCCAGATTTGCCACTGAAAGGGCGGAGTTACACGTGGAATAAGCTACTGCCCTTGAAAGAAGTCTTAAAGAGGATTGTATATCCTGAAACTCTTCCCCTTGAAGGCGCAGTGATAACGCCTTAGTAAGGTGATCTGCGTAAGATAAGGCATCTAAATTGGCTCTGTTAGACGCAATAGCTGTTTCCAACACCGCAGTTGGAATAGAAGCTGACGACGGTAATGATAGCTCTAAGTCTTCCGCCTCGTCGTCCATACGCAGAGGAACTCTCGGTATACCCTGTCCTGCCGTATCGAATTTATTCCTTGCATTAATGAAAGGCAGGTTGAGAGTATTAGCGGACAAGAAACCTGCTTTCCCCGTCCTGGAAGCAAGTTTAAATATAGCGTCGTTCAATAATTCAAATGTTCTAGCAACATTATTGGACTGCGACGGAAACTCGGGAGCGATGTCCCTGAACCGCTCAAAAAATTCAGAGTCCAATGACGCTATAATTCTTTTGTCCGGAAGCGCAGCAGTCTGGCCCGACGGAACAACTTGAGGGAGAAAGTGCCGGATGAAGTCCACGGCAGCTTTATGTTGTTCCGAAAGGGATAACTCCAAGTCATCCGTATCCCTTTCACCATCCGGTCGGACCTCATGATGTTCCCGGTCGTCCGCCCCCGATGCTTCGGCGGAGCGTACCGACCCAGCGCCGTCGGATAATTCTCGATCCGACACTGTTTCTGTCGGCTGCTGGGATGCTGCGATAAGCTGTGCTATCTGCACAAGAATGTCCGGTGTCGAGACCTGCGGAGGCGCAGTCTTTCGCTGCTTCGCAGAGGACAGCTCCGCATCAGATGGCTCCCGCATACTTTTCCTATGCGAACGTCCGGAGTCCATCGGTCTCGAATCCCTGGCTGCCGGATGGTGTGACCTGGTCGCCGAAGAATCCTTCATCGGCGAAGCTGGTAATATATCGGCGGTCACGCAGCCAAGGTGCGGTCGTGTGCGCTGACGAGAAGAGGAAGCCTCAACAGTCTCTGCGGACTGCTTATACAACGGAGCGTCCTGAGCGACGGACGTATGCTCCGCTAAAGACACATTTTGTACCACAACATCTGGTCCCAGATGTTGTTGTACGAGAGAGGGACCTCTCTCGCTCGCGGCCCGGCTGGACCTGGACGAGCTAGGAACCGGACTAAAAGGCTTCCTCCGTTCTCGCTTACTATCCGCCGTCACTGGGTGTGCATCTATTATGTTTATAGTGCTCGCATCACCCAAAATTTCCTCTTGGACCGCATCGGACGAACCCGGCTGCCGAACCATTCGGTGAATGGACGCTACACCGGGCGAGCTAGCGGACGACATTTGTCTAATCTCCATGAGCACTTTTGCCGCTAGCTCTGAATTCATTTGTGACGACGGACGCACACTTGAAGAAGATAACATGGAAACATCACCCTGTTCTGGTTCCTCTGAAATAGAAACTGAGAGAGTAGAGTGACCTTGCGGAGAAAGAGCCGGCATTGCTCTTTCTCCAGAAACAACATATCGTGACACACGTTTCCAATGTTTCTCATCCCAATGTTCACATATAGGACAGGGATTAATGCGAGAACACTGACTACAATTAATACAATGATCATGAAAGTCAGAGGAAGATTTCTTCCTATTACAATTTGAACAACGTCCCTTCATTGTGAAAGAACAACAATAAGTCCTAGTTACTCGCAAAAACCCCTGACACAAAGATACATAATAACATGATCCATTAATAAATGAAAAAACAATTGCAAAACAAAATAATTTTGAAAAAATATTTTTTCAGCGAAGCCCAAGTTGCTGAAAAGTAACGTTGAGCCCCGATGGATCCGATGGCAAAGTGTGGTCAAAAATTTTAAATTTATATAAAATAATTAATGAGACACTTTCGGATAATATAAATGTATCTTATAATGAGATAAACTACAGCAAAGGCAAACAGCCCCCCTCAAAAAAGGCTGTTGCCAATGAAAACAAACAGTGTAAAAACACCAGAAAACATGACTCCAGGCACTGAAAAAACTGGCCCGGAATCAGTCATCAATTACACTCTATCTGATACAAAACAGAGACTCCCAGGGGAGAATCTGTAGAACATCAGATGGAAGATGCAGAACACAAACGTTATACACCCATGGGTGAAAACGTAACTATGGGGAAAATAACAGAAAACATTCTGTAACCAAGCAACTCTCCCAGGAAATTTTAGAAATGAAATTTCTCAAAAATATGCCAAAAGCATGGGAGAATTGCAAGGGGGGACTTTAGAAGGCTAGGGGAGAGGAAACACTGAATAAGCAGTGCAACAATTAGCAAGAATGACAACAAGAGGCCCATGCCTCGAAAATAGGCAACTTAACATAATTTCATCAAAAAATTTCAAGTACAGCCCTGATTATTTTTTGTCACTTCTTTTTCCTCTCCTCCTTAGAATCACATTTTCTCCAAAAATTACGTGTCTGGCATCCTTTAAACTGAGATTTACAAGCACAAAGATCAGTGAGATGTTGACTGATGAAGGGCCAAACAGAGAATGAAAATTGGCGCCAATTTCGGGACGACTGCGCATGCGCAGTAGAGGCTTAGTATGGAGGTCCTTTAGGACATGATTTCTTTTTGTTTTGGATGCAAATTTTGGGGATTGGGGGGCAAAATTTGTGTTTGGCCCTGGTTTTGTTAGAGTTAGCACCAGCTAAGTCTGGGTCATTGGTACAGTATAAAAATATTAGTTATTCAAGAATTTTTTTTTGCAAGTGTCGTCTGCTTTTCATGTTAGGTAAAGGGTTAAGAAGTTTCACAAGTGCAATGGATGACAAGGGACTTTGGGTACTTCATTGGCTATCATGCTTCCATTTTGTGCTTCCAGTCATATTCTGGATCCCAAAGCTGCACCTGTGCCCCTTCCTGTGGCTGTCCCAAACTTCATTGTCCAGACTTTATCACCGAACAACAGTTAGAATGAAAGTGTCAATGACACTGTAGTTTAACTTGTCTGTGTGTTATGTTTCATGAAAAGGATAATGTTCAATGTTTATGAAAGGATTATGAAATAAGACAAGAATTGTGATAATTAACAATATGTTAATTTCTGTTCCCTGTATGTTATGTTTTCATAAAAATAATATGAGGTGTAGCCTGTACCAAAGAATTGAGGGGTGGTCTAATGTGGCCCTGACAGTTAATGTATGAGGCCCTCACAGTTAATGTATATCAACGAAAGTTACCAATTTACAGTGAAATTATTCCAAAAGGAGTCATCCTATCAAGTTACAATGAAATCCCTTCATAAATATGGCCTGTAGATTGTGTTAAAGGTTTTTGGGCTTCAGGCTTGTGTAGCCTCACGGTTGACCGATTGCAACCAATAGGGGGCGTCCTCATCTAGACAGTATACTGAGTCATTCTACCAAGTTATAAACAATCCCTTCATCAATATGACCTTTAGGCTGTGCTAGAGGTTTTTGGGTCTTAGGCTCGGGCAGCCATCATGGTTAATGATTGTGACCAAAAGGGTACGTTCTAATCTAGGCATTATTTGGAGTCATCCTACCAAGTTACAATGAAATCCCTTCATAAATATGACTTATAGACTGGGCTAAAGGTTTTCGGGCTTCGGGCCCCTGTAGCTGTCACAGTTGACCAATCACGACCACAAGGGGATATTATCATCTAGACATTATATGGAATCAACGTTAAAAAATTTATAGTAATTTATATATTTTTTATACTTACCAATGACCCAGACTTAGCTGGTGCTAACTCTTAAAATTCTAGAGCCAAACACAAATTTTGCCCCCCCAATTCCCAAAATGTGCATCAAAATCCAAAAATTCAATGTTCTATGTGGTCCTCCATACTTTTATCCACTGCACATGCGCAGTGTCAAGGAAGTACCGAAATTGGCACCAAACCTCATTCTTTCAACCAGTGCCTGGTAAGCGTTAAGTAATCAGCGGGGAGGTATGAGTTCCCAACTCATAGGAGGGCCATCCCCGTCTGGGTCATTGGTAAGTATAAACAAGAGGCCCCACGTGGCCTTAATCGCTCACCTGACAAAGTGACTCTAAGAAGTATTTTAGGTCACCTTCACCATGTCATGCCTCATCAACATTAACTGGTTGAGTGATAGATTTTGTTTGAAGTTCAACATTTGTTACCTAAAATTAGTTTTATTTAAAATCATTGGTGTGTGGCCAATCTCCAATGATTTTTAATAAAGCAAATTTATCTCTGCAGACAAACTGGTTTAGCATGAAGCACAAACAAGGAATGTGAAGAGATAGCCTTGGACATCTCTCCCCAACTGTGGATATCTTCCATGTGCTACATGTATATATTTGCATGCAAGAAAACAAAAATTTTCACAAATTTTATTTTTTTTTATCATCATTGGAACAAGCTCAAACAGCTTATTCCAATAGGGGTATGGGAAGATCAGGTATATTTTTGAGACAGAAATGTGAATATATAAATAATGGTGTTTTTTTGTGAATGATGCTGGAGAATTTTGCGTAAAGATATGGTAAATGGTTTGTTCTAGATACAGAATGATGCAAAAGTATTTAAATTTGATTAGGCAAGTTGTTCCTATAATGCATTTAAAAATTGAAGTAACTGTTTTTTTGCTGACGAACTTTTAGATGTGTGTGTCTGTGTTTGTGTGTGTGTGTGTGTGTGTGTGTGTGTTTGTGTGTGTGTGTGTGGGAGGGGGGGGGGGGGGGGTAAGAGTGTTCTTGCAAACAAAATTCCTGAATAAATGGAAAATTTTATTTTTTGTGTGAAAGACATAGTGCGTGAATGTTGATTGGAACAAGCTTAGAGAGCTCATTTTAATGTGAAGTCATAAAGCTGTGTTTTACGTACGAAATTCTGGAATAACTAAAAAAATTGCTTATTTGACTCAAAAAGCATGGTGTGCGACCTCTCATTGGAATGAGCTCAAAAAGCTCATTCCAATGGGGTATTTACAAGCGATAAGTACATGTATGTTTAAGAGACAAAAATTAAAATTTGAATAGCGATTTTTGCGAAGAATGCTGACAAGTTTTGGCAGTTATGCTGGTAAAAAGGTAAGATATGCAAAGTGGTTGTTTTTTAGAGGCGACATTTAATTAAGGGGAATTAACCCTTGATTACTGAGGTAACTTCTAAAAGTACTGAAATTTCATGAAGCAATGTGAATAACAGACAACAGTTGCCTAAAAATTTCATGAATAAGTAAAATTTTTATTCCTTTGTCTCGAAAACATGGCATATGACCTTTGTTGGAATGAGCTGAATGCGTGTGTTCCAATGAGGGGTCATAAAATTTGAACAAAGATTTGTGTGAATAATGCATTAGTACTGCTAGATTTGGGTAAACGGTTCACCCTGGATACCACCCCTTCTATAGTAGATCTTTTCTGCAAATTTTGTCTAAGATTCTATCAACTTTACAAATAAATATGTTCATGAATCACAATCAGATCCACCCTACAATGTTGCATACCAAATATCAAAAGATTCTGCCTGCTGGATCTGGAGAAGAAGATTTTTTAAGAAATATGCCTGAAATGCACTAAGTTAAAATTTGGGCTCCTATACGGAGCCCAAATATAAACCCAGGGGGCCGATTTGAACAAACTTGAATCAGATCCACCCCACAATGTTGCTTACCAAATATGAAAAGATTCTGAAGCTGGATCTGGAGAAGAAGATTTTTTTAAGAAATTTGCCTGAAATGCACTAAGTTCGAATTCGAGCTTCTATAGTGAGCCCAAATATGAAACTAGGAAGCCGATTTGAACAAACTTGAATCAGATCCACCCCACAATGTTGCATACCAAATATCAAAAGATTCTGCCTGCTGGATCTGGAGAAGAAGATTTTTTAATAAATTTGCCCGAAATGCACTAAGTGCGAATTCGGGCTTCTATATTAAGCCCAAATATGAATCCAGGGGGCCGATTTGAACAAACTTGAATCAGATCCACCCCGCAATGTTGCATACCAAATATGAAAAGATTCTGCCTGCTGGATCAGGAGAAGAAGATTTTTGAAGAAATTTGCCTTAAATGCACTAAGTGCGAATTCGGGCTTCTATATTAAGCCCAAATATGAATCCAGGGGGCCGATTTGAACAAACTTGAATCAGATCCACCCCGCAATGTTGCATACCAAATATCAAAAGATTCTGCCTGCTGGATCTGGAGAAGAAGATTTTTGAAGAAATTTGCCCGAAATGCACTAAGTTTGAATTCGAGCTTCTATAGTGAGCCCAAATATGAATCCAGGGGGCCGATTTGAACAAACTTGAATCAGATCCACCCCGCAATGTTGCATACCAAATATCAAAAGATTCTGCCTGCTGGATCTGGAGAAGATGATTTTTTAAGAAATTTGCCTGAAATGCACTAAGTTCGAATTCGAGCTTCTATAGTGAGCCCAAATATGAATCTAGGAAGCCGATTTCAACAAACTTGAATCAGATCCACCCCACAATGTTGCATACCAAATATCAAAAGATTCTGCCTGCTGGATCTGGAGAAGAAGATTTTTTAATAAATTTGCCCGAAATGCACTAAGTCCGAATTCAGGCTTCTATATTAAGCCCAAATATGAATCCAGGGGGCCGATTTGAACAAACTTGAATCAGATCCACCCCGCAATGTTGCATACCAAATATCAAAAGATTCTGCCTGCTGGATCTGGAGAAGAAGATTTTTGAAGAAATTTGCCCGAAATGCACTAAGTTTGAATTCGAGCTTCTATAGTGAGCCCAAATATGAATCCAGGGGGCCGATTTGAACAAACTTGAATCAGATCCACCCCGCAATGTTGCATACCAAATATCAAAAGATTCTGCCTGCTGGATCTGGAGAAGATGATTTTTTAAGAAATTTGCCTGAAATGCACTAAGTTCGAATTCGAGCTTCTATAGTAAGCTCAAATATGAATCTAGGGAGCCGATTTAAACAAATTTGCATCAGATCCATCCCACAATGTTGCATACCAAATATCAAAAGATTCTGCCTGCTGGATCTGGAGAAGAAAATTTTTTAAGAAATTTGCCTGAAATGCACTAAGTTCGAATTCGAAGCTTCTATAGTGAGCCCAAATATGAATCTAGGAAGCCGATTTGAACAAACTTGAATCAGATCCACCCCACAATGTTGCATACCAAATATCAAAAGATTCTGCCTGCTGGATCTGGAGAAGAAGATTTTTTAATAAATTTGCTTGAAATGCACTAAGTTAAAATTTGGGCTCCTATACTGAGCCCAAATATAAACCCAGGGGGCCGATTTGAACAAACTTGAATCAGATCCACCCCACAATGTTGCTTACCAAATATGAAAAGATTCTGCCTGCTGGATCTGGAGAAGAAGATTTTTTAAGAAATTTGCATGAAATGCACTAAGTTCAAATTCGAGCTTCTATAGTGAGCCCAAATATGAATCTAGGAAGCCGATTTGAACAAACTTGAATCAGATCCACCCCACAATGTTGCATACCAAATATCAAAAGATTCTGCCTGCTGGATCTGGAGAAGAAGATTTTTGAAGAAATTTGCCTGAAATGCACTAAATTCGAATTCGAGCTCCTATAGTGAGCCCAAATATGAATCTAGGGAGCCGATTTGAACAAACTTGAATCAGATCCACCCTACAATGTTGCATACCAAATATCAAAAGATTCTGCCTGCTGGATCAGGAGAAGAAGATTTTCAAAGAAATTTGCCTGAAATGGAGTAAGTTCAAATTTGGGCTCCTATACTGAGCCCAAATATAAACCCAGGGGGCCGATTTGAACAAACTTGAATCAGATCCACCCCACAATGTTGCATACCAAATATCAAAAGATTCTGCCTGCTGGATCTGGAGAAGAAGATTTTTAAGAAATTTGCCTGAAATGCACTAAGTTCGAAATCGGGCTCCTATACTGAGCCCAAATATGAACCCAGGGGGCCGATTTGAACAAACTTGAATCAGATCCACCCTACAATGTTGCATACCAAATATCAAAAGATTCTGCCTGCTGGATCTGGAGAAGAAGATTTTTTAATGTTTTTCCCATTGCCTACAGTGTTAAAAAGTGCTGACTCAGCACTTTTTCAAAGTCCCGAAACTGTACCCTATGATAAAACCGATGGCAATTTTTTTTTACCAATCCTTTCTGTTGGTCCTAAGGAAGCTGCACACCAAATAAAAATTCTCAGTGCCGTGCAGTTTTGGAGATATGGGCGTTTTAAATTTTTTCTATTTTTAGCTCCTGCGGTTCCCACGGGGCTGCGGGAAAATTTTTTTTTGCATAAATCAAGTACTCATGACCCAATAAGCCCTCACATAAAATTTGGTTCAAATCAGCCTCTCGGTTTGGAAAATAGAAATTTTGGGCGGGGCAAAAAATTTTGCCCCTCTCATAACAACGCCAAGTATAGCCCCACAAACTTCTCTTGAACAAATCTGAGTCTACACCTCAAAAGGAAGCTGCACACCAAATATCAAGTCTCTGCTACTGCTGGTTCATGAGAAGAAGATTTACAAAGATTTTGGTGCCCCTTGGGGGCGTGGCACCACCCAGGAGGAGGGGCAACTTCATTTGAACAAATCTGAATTGGCATTAGGTAATAAACATTTAGCCAACATTTGAATAAAATTGGGCTAGTGGTTTAGGAGGAGAAGTCGATAATGTAAAGTTAACGCCGGACGGACGACGACGGACGACGGACGACGGACGCCGGACGACGGACAGAAAGTGATTAGTAAAGCTCCCCTTGAGCTTCGCTCAGGTGAGCTAAAAATATATAAATTACTATAAATTTTTTAACATTTTTATACTGTACCAATGACCCAGACTTAGCTGAATAGAAAAAAGCCTGGAGGGCCTAGGACCTAAAGGAAAAACCAATAGACTCAATTACATGTAAACAGAATTATCCCTTCCAGGAGAAAAGGAGAAACAGGCTTTACATGTATCTTTCTTGTTTATAACAAAGAAGAAAGACACAATACTATTCTGTAATTGAGCACAATAACATCAAAGATCTCAATTAACATCCAGTATAACCCATTATAATAATTTTTAAAGGAAAGCCAATAAATAAAGATAGTCCAGAGAATGAGACTCTTTATACTCATTTAAAAGTGTCCGAGGATTGTATATTAACGCCCGTTTGACACTTGACATATACAAATGCTTCACACCGAGCTACACTTTAAAAATATTACATAAATGAGATAAACATTAGCTTTACACTTTAAAACTATCCCGGCACCGACTCGGAATTACTGACTCCAGAGGAGGTATTCCCTTGCTTTTCACTATAAAGCTGGTGATATAAGGGAACACCATCCCCCCCCCCCTGCCCCTTCCCTGGGTCAAATACCCCAGAGCGAAGAGAGCAGCAGGACAGAGTCACTGCCAGAACAGAAAGCCTGCATAACTTTTGTTGCAACTGTTTAGTGGACTACATTCTGAGCAACAGATAACGGACCTAAACAATGCAGGTCGCCAGAAATGGACTCACCATTTCTAAGATAAAAATTTGTGAATATGGAAGCCTGAGACCAATATGCAGCCTTCATCAAATCGGTAACAGCAACACTATTAGCATAAGCCCAAGACGTAGACGGCGCTCTTACTTCATGCGCCGAAATCATAAGCACAGACTGCTGAGTTGAAGATAATTTTTCATAAGCAGTATCATAATTCATAAATGAATCCACCTTGCAATAGGATGGACCGTAATATCCCTTCTATTAGGCAGCAGTGACAGAAAGAAACGTTTATGTCCCTTTCTGATAAACTCAGATCTACATTTGTAAATACGAATAGCTCTAACTGGACAGAACAAAGGCCTATGACCATCTGAAGATGGAACAGCCTTAATTACAATAGGTTTAGGATACTTATTAGGAGCCTGATTCTTAGCCAGAAATCCAACATTAGTAGTCAAAGTAATAGTATTACCAACACTACGATAGTGAGAATCATCAACAGATAGTGCATGAAGCTCACTAACTCTTCTAGCAGAAGAGAAGGCTAAGAGAAAAGCTGTTTTATAAGATAAGAATTTGAAGTCCACTATACCAAGAGGCCCAAAAGGCGCTTCTTTTAGCTTTAGAAGAATCCAAGGTAAATTCCACTTAGGAATTAATCTAAGGGTTCTAGGTCTATTTATCGAAAAGTTTTTCACTAATTTAGATAAAGAGACATTAGATCCATTTGTAAGCTATCATGATGCATAGGTATCTGATAGCATAGACCTATAACCCTTAATAGTAACTGGCTGCAGTTTGATCTCGTCAAACAAGAAGACCAGAAAGTTAGCAGTGTCTGGAATGTAGGGAACATAAATATCAACAGAATGATCCCTACATCACCATGAGAAAACCTTCCACTTAGCAGCATAATTTAGTGAAGAGGAGGTGCTCCTACAGTTAGAAATTGCGTCCACTGCTCGTCCTGTAAAATGCTTGCCATGCAAGAAGGACCGCACAATGGAAATACGTGAAGGTTGAGACCTTGCAGGTGTGATGCAGTGTGCGCAATTTCCCCTGCAAAATAAGATCCTCATGTGGAGGAAGCTTCCGCGGCATGTCCCACAACAGACACCTGAGTAGATTTATCCATGGTCTCTGGGGTGACAGAGATGCTACCAACAGAATCTTGCAGTGAGACTGCTTTATTTTTAGCAATATCTGCTGACTCAACGGCGCTGATGGATTCGCGTATCCTATCATTCCGTCCCACGAGATCAAGAGGGCGTCTACTTCAAACCCTCGAGGATCTGGGCATGGCGACACATACATCTGCAACTGATTGTTGAGATGTGTCGCAAATAAGTCTATCATAGGACGCTCCCATTGGTAGCAAATCTGATTGAATACACGTTTGTTGAGAGTCTATTCTGATGGCAACATACAACCTTTCCGAGAAACAGAGTCTGCTAGAATGTACAGACAACCCGGAATATGACGGACCGACAGGTGAACTTGATGCTCTAGGACAAACAGAAGGATTCTTTCCGTTAAGTTGAACAACGGAATGGATTGAGCACCTCCTTGGTTCCGAATATACGCTACTACTGTCGAATTGTCGGACAGAATTTGAACATGTGAATTCTGAATAATGTTCATCCAATATCCAATGACGTAGCGCAAGCCAAACTGACATCATCTCTTGATATTTATGTGCTTGTTTAGGAACTGTGGATCTCAAAGACCCTGGCACCTCGAATCTGTTGGACTCAATGTTGCTCCCCAACCTGTTTGACTGGCATCCGTCATAATCGTAAAACTCAGATCCGGCAATTGCAGTGGAACTCCCTGAGTTAACCACTGAATATCTGCCCAAGTCTGAATCTCTTGTTTCACTTGATCCGACAAGACGATGTTCGTTTCGAGCGAATGAATCTTCACACTCCAATTCCGAGTCAAAAATATTTGGAGTGGCCGATTGCGAAGCCGCCCCATCGAAATAAGATCCGTGGCGGCTCCACACAAACCTATCAGTCGCATGAATTCTCTCGCAGTTACTACATCTGAGTGAAGACAAAAGCGAGCGTAACAACTGATTAATTTTGCTCAGGTTAACGGCAGACGAACGAGATTGTTGTGCGTCTCGAAGCTCATTCCCAGGTGGGTGAATGACTTGGACGGCACCCGATCCGACTTCTTTTCGTTTACTATGAAACCAAGACATCGGAGCATCTGAAGCAGATTCTGAACATCGTTCTGAAGCGTTAACTCATTGCCATACCTCTGGACCTGCGAGGCTTGTGAGAGGAGAAACTACGTCCTCCACGACCCACACCTCATCCAGTCGACCTAGGGGCATCTGACCAGTTGTCTCTGCCAGCATACGACCCCTACCTGAGTCGCTACTCTGACGGACTCTGGAGTAAAAAGTAAAGGCTTTCTTAGATCCTCTATAGGAACTTCCCTTGGACGTACTCGCCCCAAAAGTGCCTGCCTTACTCCCCTCTGCTGAGTCCGACTTTCGCGAAGCGGATTTAAAAGGCAGAGAGTCTGAAACTTTCCTAGTAATCTGTTGATAGATTATAGAAAGCTTACCGTCGAAGAGAAGCTCTCCGCAGACCGGAGTGACTCGAAGAGTTTTTCACCTTACTATCCACCCTTGTGGATGCAGCCAGGGCAGCATCACGTCAAAGTAACTCCAGATTGCCACTGAAAGGGCAGAGTTATACATGGAATATGCTATGGCCCTCGAAAGAACTCTCAAGGAAGTTTGAACATCCTGGAATTCCTTTCCTTCGAGACGTAGTGATAATGCTCTGGTAAGGTGATCTGCGTAAGATAATGCGCCTAAACAGATTGTTAGACGAGATTGTCGTCTCCAGCATACTGGAATGAAACGACATAGACGCCGGCAATGACAACTTCAAGTCTTCTGCCTGGTCGTCTACACTCTGAGGAACTCTCGGCATGCCCTGTCCTGCCGTCTCAATTCTATTTCTATAATAGATGAAAGGCAGCTGTAGAGCATGAGATGATAAGAAACCAGATTTGCCAGTCTTAGAGGCTAGCTTGAATATAGCATCAATAAGAAGATCAAACGTCTGCGTGACATTTCTGGACTGGGTCGGAAACTCAGGCGCAATGTCCCTATTCCGGCCGAAAAAATCTGTGTCCAGTGACACTATTGGTCTCTTATCACTTAACGCAGCACTTTGGTCCAGAGGAACAACTTCTGGAAGGTCTTGCTGGATGAAATCTATGGCCACCTTATGTTGTTCAGAAAGGGAAAAATCCAGCTCCGCTGATTCCCTTTCACCATCCGACTGGACCACAAGAATCTCGGTCATCCCTTACTGCTCTGCAGGGGAGCAAACCGGCCCAGCTTCCTCAGACAGTTCCTGTTCTGAAAAGTTTCTGATGGCACTGGGATGAACTGCGCTATCAGTGATAGCAAGTTCATCACAGAGGCCTGTGAAGCCGCGGTCTTACGTAAAAATTAGCCGCTGGAAGCTCCTGGGACGCTAATTCCTGCATACTTCTTATGCGAACGTCCCGACTGGAAAGGCCTCATGTCCGTGGAAATCAGATGGCTTGATCTGGTCGACGAGGTTGGATATCTGCGGTCACGTAACAAAGGTGTGGTCCTGTGTGCTGACGTGTGGAAGAGGAAGCCATTAGACAAGCCGCACCAGACTGTCTATGCGACGGAGCATCTCGAACAGGAGGAGTGGACGTAGGCTCCGACTGACAAACGAATGTACAACAACATCTGGGCCCAGATGTTGTTGTAAGAAAGAGGGGGCCTCTCTCTCGCTCACAGTCCGGGTAGACCTGGACAAGCTAGCTACCGGACTGACTAGCTTCCTCCGTTCCATCCTCTGATCCATCGTTGCCGGGTGTGTGTGATCCGAGATTATAGTGCTCACAACACCCCTTCTCCTCTCCTGGACCGCAACGGACGAACCCGGCGTCACAACCATTTCGTGAATGATTGCTTCACCGGGGGAGCTAGCGCGCGACAAGTGACCGTCGATCCTGCGTGGGACCTCTTAGGCACTTGCCGCATTCCTTGAAAACTTTGCCGCTAGCTCATTATTGCGACGATGGAAGCACACTTTTGAAGACATCACAGAAACATCACCCTGTTCTTGTTCCTCTGAAAAAAGAGACTGAGACAACTAGAGTGACCCTGTGGCGAGAGGACTGGCCTGGACCTCTCACCACTAACAACATACCATGACACATGTCTCAAACGTTTGTCATCCGAATTGGCACACACTGAGCAAGAATTAGTGTGAGTACACTGACTACAGCAAACACAATGAACATGAGAATCAGAGAAAGACTTCCTCGATTACAATCAAAAAATATTCTTTCATTCTGAAAAAATATTAAACAGTCATCGTACTCGCACTAACCCTTGAAAACAAAGATACATAATAATAATATAATCCATTACAAACATTTCGATAAATAATTCAAAAGAAAAATTTTCTCGAAAAAATTTCAAGATGAGCCCAAGTTCCCAATGGGAACGATGAGCCCAAATGGTTCCCAAAAAATCCAAAGTGTGGACAAAATTTTTAAAACGTATCTAAACATTAATGCTACACTTACAGACAATATTAATGTATCTGGCTATGAACAGAACTATATAGAAGACAAGTAATCACTGTTGGAAGTAACCGTTGTCAACATAAACAAAAGTGAATAAAAACCGGAAACAAGACTCCAGGCACTGAAATATGGCCCAAAAACGGTAACCAATTTTAAACACTATCCGATGTAAAACAGAAGCTTCCAGAGAAGAAACTGCAGTACATAGGATGGTAGATACATGACCGAACGCCTAACCAGCCCTAGGGTGAGGACGAAACCATGGGGAAAAATAGAATAAACATTCTGTTACCAAGTTAAAAACTCCCCAATAAATTTCAGTAAAAAAAATTACAAAAATTATGTCAAAAGCATGGGAGAATAGCAAGTGGGGTATAGAGGAAAGGAAGAGAGGAAACACTGAACAAACCGTGGAAATTTCATAACAAGAATGTAAACATCAGGACTATGACCCGAAATTAGGGAACATGAAATAATTTTGCATAAAAGTTAAAAAATTTATAGTAATTTATATATTTTTTATACTTACCAATGACCCAGACATAGCTGGTGCTAACTCTTAAAATATAGGGCCAAACACAAATTTTGCCCCCCAATCCCCAAAATTTGCATCTAAAACCAAAGAAAACATGTCCTGAATGGCCCTCCACACTTCACCTCTACTGCGCATGCGCAGTGTCAAGGACGTTCCGAAATTGGCGCCAATAATCATTCTAATAACCAGTGCCTGGTAAGTGCTATGTACTCAGTGGGGAGGTAAGAGTTCCCAACTCCTGGGAGGGCCATCCCCGTCTGGGTCATTGGTAAGTATAAAAAATATATAAATTACTATAAATTTTTTAACATTTTTATACTGTACCAATGACCCAGACATAGCTGAATAGTAAAAAGGCTGGAGGGCCAAGGACATAGAGCAAGATGGAATACGCTCAATAATATAAAATAGAGTCATCCCCTCTAGGGAAAAAGAAGTAATAGGCCTTACATGTATCTTTCTTATTTATGATAAATTAGAAAGATACAACACCTTCCAAAATTGAGCATCATACATCCATGTACTCTATTAATATCTAGTATAATCCTTATACTAATAATTTTTAAAGTAAGCCAATAAATAAAGTAAGTCTAGAGAATAAAGACTCTTTATACTCCTTAAAAGTGTCTGAGGATTGCATAATCATGTCCGTTGACACGTGCTATATTCAAAAGCTATACTTTAAAAACTAAGACTTGAATGAATTTTTAAAACATAAACTTCTCACTAAACAACCATCCCAATAACAGCTCAGAATTACTAACTCCGGAGGAGGTATCCCCTTGTTTTCATAGTAAAACAGGTGACCCAAGGGAACACCCTCCCCCCCCCCCCCCCTTTTTCTTGCCCTGGGTCAAATAGCCCAGAGCGAAGAGGGCAGCAGAACGGAGTCACTGCCGAAACAGACAGTCTTCCTAGCTATAGTAGCAACTGTTAAGTGAATGACATTCTGAGCAGTAGATAATAGACCTAACAATAGAGGCCTCCAGAAATGGACTCAATATTTCTGAGATAAAAAAATTCATGAATGTGGATGGCTGAGCGCAATGAGCAGCCTTCAAAAATCTATAATAGCGACAATATTAATGTAAGCCCAAGATGTAGAAGAACTCTTACTTCATGAGCCGAAATCTCAAACACAACTGCTGAGTCAATGATATACCATAAGCAGTATCGATAGTTAATTGAATCCATTAGCAATAGAATGGAGCGTAATGTCCTTCTATTAGACATCAAAGACAGAAGAAGCTTATGTCCATACTAATAAACTGATATCTGTTATAAATACATAAACTCTAACCGGACAGAGTAAAGGCCTATGCCCGTACGAAGACGGAAGGACCTTAATAACAATAGGTTCCGGATATTTAATAGGAGCCTGACTCTTATGCAAAAATCTAACCTAAATAGTAAAGGAAGTAGTGATTCCGAAACTACGAAAGTGTAAATCATCCATCGATAGTGCATGAAACTCACTGACTCTTCAGTAAAAGAGAAACCAACAGAATTACTGTCTAAAAGGTCAGAATTTGAAAACTACTGTTTCCAGAGGCTCAAATGATTACTTAGCTAAATAAGAACCGAAGTTAAAATCCATATAGGAATTTAATCTAAAGATTCTAAGTCTATTTATCAAAAAGTTACTAACTGACTTAGATAAAGAGACATAAGACTCAATTGTAAACTATCATAGAGTGCATAGGTATGAGGTAACATAAACCTATAACCTTAATAATAACAGGCTGCAGTAGATCTTGTCAAACAAGTATACTAAAAAGTTGCAATGAGTAGTATGGAGGGATCAACAATATGAACATAGTGATCCCTACACCAACGACGGAAGAGCCTCCACTTTAGCCGCATAGAATAGCGAAGAAGAGGATCTCCTATAGTAAGAAATCGCGTCCAAAGCTCGTCCAGTACCATGCTTACAATGCAATACGGACCACACAACGGAATGCGGGTTGTGATAAAGATGACACGATTTTACCCAGCGAAAAAAGATCCTCTCATTAAGGAAGATTTCGTGTTAAGTCTCACAGTAGACATAAGAGTAAATTTACCCACGGTCTCTGTGAAGACAGAGATGCTATCAACATTATTAAAAGATTATGATATATGACAAGAATTGTGATAATTATGAATATGTTAATTTCTGTTCCCTGTATGTTATGTTTTCAATAGGAATGATTTGAGGTGTAGACTGTACTAAAGAATTAAGACCCGGGTTGATGTGGCCCTAACAGATAACGTATATCAACCAAAGTTATCAAGCAGTAAAATCATTCCAAAAGGAGTTATCCCATAGGCATATGAGCCAGGGGGGGCAGGGGAGAGGGGCAATTGCCCCCCTTGTTTCGGCAAACTAGCTTTAAAAATCCGGGCAAATCAAAAGGTTCCCCCCACACTTATATCACAAAAGCCCTGTATGTCCATGAGAGTGATAATGCATCTGAGGACTATGGACACACGGGTATAACATAATTTCTTTCTGCTGAAACTTTTCGACCAAATTCAACCAGGTACATCTAAAAAAGTGACAGAGTTTTCCTTCAATTACAATGATGGAATGGCTGTTGGGTGCTCTAGAATCAATCTCGGCCATCAGAATTTTCAAAATAATTCCGCCGCCCCCCACCTCTGGGACCTCCTCCATCTCGGCTCCACGTGTCTCGATAATGCCAGCAGCATCACTTTTTGGGCAAAATCTTCCAGCCCCCCTCTGACAAATTTGGCCTAAACACCTATGAGTCATCCTACCAAGTTACAGTGAAATCCCTTAATAAATATAACTTATAGACTTTGCTAAAGGAATCTAGTTCATGGTTTGGTGGTCACAGTTGACTGATCATGACCAAAATAGGAGATTCTCATCTAGATATCATACCATGTTACAATGAAATCCCTTCATAAAAACAACCGATAAGCAGTGCTATTGGAATGTACATCAAGTGAGCTGGCAGTGGTAACAGCTGACTGATCGTGACCAAAATATGATAGTCTCATATAGATATTATACCAAGTTATCCTCCAAGTTTCAATGAAATTGCTTCATAAATATGAACTGTAGACTGTACTAAACAAATCTAGGTCACATGCCTACGCAGCTGTCACAGTAGACCAATCATGGCCAAAATGGGACATTCTCATCTAGATATTATACAGAGTCATCTTACCAAGGTACAATAAAATCCCTTCATAAATACAACATGTAGACTGTGCAAATGGTTTTTGGTGTTCGGGCCCATGTAGCCATCACAGTTGACCAATCGCAACAACCAAGAGGGGACGTTCCAATCTAGACATTATTCGGAATCATCATACCAAGTTATACTGAAATCCCTTTATAAATACAACCTGTAGAATATGCTAAAGGTTTTCGGGCACTCGCACCTATCATGATTAACTGATCATGACCAAAAGGGGACGTTCTCATCTAGACATTATAAAGAATCAACCTACCATGTTACAATGAAATCCCTTCATAAGTAAGACCTGTAGATTGTGTTAAAGGTTTAGGGTTTGGGGCTCTCGCAGCCATCATGGTTGACCAATCGCAACCAAAAGGGGACATTATCATTTGGATCTATTTATCTATTGGTGTTTATGGTCACATACTTCTGCTCAATGGCTAATCATGACCATCACAGTTTTACGGGTGGAGGAAGCCGGAGTACCCAGAGAGAACCACCGAGCAATGGCGAGCAACTGTCAGCTCCCCAACATACTAACTCCACACAGGCAGGGTTGGCATTGGTTGAAGACAAGTGCACCATCAAAATGCAGTATGCCCTCGTACACAATGCCACCGTGCCGTGGGGTGACTTGCCCAGGGACACAATGCAGTTGCCGCAGGTGGGATTCGAACTGAGGACCTCTCGGCTTGCAGCCGTCATCTACCTACTCAGCCACCACTGAGCCTCCATTCTCATCTAGACATTATATGAAGTCATACTACCAAGTTACAATGAAATCCCTTCATAAATATGATGACCTGTAGACTGCGTGAAAGGTTTTTGGGTTTCGGCCTCTCGCAGCCATCACGGTTGACTGATCATGACCAAAAGGGGACGTTCTCATCTAGACATTATACAGAGTCATCCTACCAAGATACAATGGATCCCCTCATAAATATGACCTGTAAACTGTGCTAAAGGTTTTTGGGTTTCGGGCTCTCGCAGCCGTAATAGTTGACTGATCACGACCAAAAGGCAAAAGGGGATGTTCTCATTTAGACATGACACTGAACCTGCATATGAAATTTCATGATGATTGGACAAGAACTACAGGGTGTAGCCTGTGCCAAAGAAAATGTGAAAAGATGTCCAGACTACAGACTTCCGCACACGTGATGGAAATAGCTTATCTTGACTTTGTTAAGACAAGCTGAAAATGATTTTTGAAGGTTTTTCACATTGATTATTTATTGATGTTTAACAACACTTTCAATAAAGTGTCAAGACAGTTTTACGGGTGAATGAATATTGAGTACCTAGAGAGAACTATTGAGCAGTGACAAGTAACTCTCAGACTCTCCAACTTATTAACTCAGCTCAAGCAGGGTTTAAATTGGTTGAAGACAAGTGCCCCATTAACCCTTTACCTAACAAGAAAGGCAGATGACACTTGCTAACAAAATTCTTAAATAACTATTTTTTTTTGGAGTGAAAAACATAGGTTATGCCTCCTCAATGGAATGAGCTTGTTCCAATGAGGGGGTCATAAACAAGGATTTTGAGACAAAAAACGAAAATTGAATTCTGATTTTTGTGAATAGCACTGGAGGGTTTTGGCAGATACGTTGGGTAAAGGGTTAACATGCAGTACTCCTTAATACACAGCATCACAATTAAGTGTATTGCCCTAGGACATCGCAGATGGTGCGAGTCAGAATCAAGCACTCTAAATATGTCCGAGGGGATAGTTTGAGCAACAAGAGGCCCCAGGGGACCTGAGGGTGCTCACCTGACATGGTAGCCTGAATATAAAACCCAGGGAATTGATTTCAACAAGTTCCATCAGCCACTCATTAGAAAAGCTTGTACCAAATATCCAAAGATTCAGATCAGTGGATCTAAAAAAAAATTTTTTAAAGAATATTCCTCATATTGAACTAAGTTATAATTTGGGCTCCCATAGTAAGCCCAAATGTGAACCCAGGGATTTGGCTTGAACAAACTTGAATCTCACTTCCAGTGAGTGATGTGAGATGTGTAGATATTTTCCAAATATCAAAAGATTCTGACTGGTGGATGTGAAGAAGATTTTTGAAGAATATTCCTCATATTGAACTACGTTATAATTCAGGCTCCCACAGGGAGCCCAAACATCAACCCAGGGACTTGGCTTGAACAAACTTGAATCTCACCCCCAAGGATGCTGCATGCCAAATATCAAAACATTCCAACCTCTCAATCTGAATCTGAAGATTTTTAAAGAAAATTCCTCATTTTGAACTAAGTTACAATTCGAGCTCCCACGGTGAGCCCAAATATGAACCTAGGGACATGGCTTGAACAAACTTGAATCTCACCCCACTAAGGATGCTGCATGCCAAATATCAAAACATTCTGACAGCTGGATCTGAAGAAGAAGATTTTTAAAGAAAATTCCTCATTTTGAACTAAGTTATAATTTGGGCTCCCACCGTGAGCCCAAACATCAACCCAGGGACTTGGCTTGAACAAACTTGAATCTCACCCCTAAGGATGCTGCACACCAAATATCAAAACATTCTAACTGCTGGATCTGAAGAAGAAGATTTTTAAAACAAATTCCTCATTTTGAACTAAGTTACAATTCGAGCTCCCACAGTGAGTCCAAATATGGACCTAGGGACATGGCTTGAACAAACTTGAATCTCACCCCCCTGAGGATGCTACATACCAAATATCAAAACATTCTGACAGCTGGATCTGAAGAAGAAGATTTTTAAAGAAAATTCCTCATTTTGAACTAAGTTATAATTCGGGCTCCCACCGTGAGCCCAAATAAGAACCCAGGGACTTGGCTTGAACAAACTTGAATCTCACCCCCTAAGCATGCTGCATACCAAATATCAAAAGATTCTTATTGGTAGATCTGAAGAAGAAGATTTTTAAAGTATATTCCTCGTACTGCTCTAATTTAAACATTTGGACCCCCATAGAGAGCCCAAATATGGACCCAGGGAATTGATCTCAATGAACATGTGAAACAATCTTCCAAAGATGTTACATGTGAAATTTGAAAGCTTTTGGAGCAGGGGTTTGGGAGAAAAGTGGTCTTAAATGTTTTTCCCATTACCCAGATTGTTAAAAAATGTTGACTCAGCACTTTTTCAAAGTTCCCAAAAAGTACCCCATGATAAAACCGATAGCAATTTGTTTTGACCATTCCATTCTGTTAGTCCTAAGGAAGCTTCACACCAAATAAGAATTCTCAATGCTGTGTAGTTTTGGAGATATGGGCGTTTAAATTTTTTTCTATTTTTGGCTCGTGGGGTTCCCACAGGGCAGCTGGAAATTTTTTTTCTTCGCAAGTCAAGTGCTTATGACCAAATAATACCTCACATAAAATTTGGTTCAAATCAGCCCCTCGGCTCGGAAAGTTAAAAAATTTATAGTAATTTATATATTTTTTATACTTACCAATGACCCAGACATAGCTGGTGCTAACTCTTAAAAATATAGGGCCAAACACAAATTTTGCCCCCCAATCCCCAAAATTTGCATCTAAAACCAAAGAAAACATGTCCTGAATGGCCCTCCACACTTCACCTCTACTGCGCATGCGCAGTGTCATGGACGTCCTGAAATTGGCGCCATTAATCATTCTTAAACCAGTGCCTGGTAAGCGCTATGTACTCAGCGGGGAGGTATGAGTTCCCAACTCCCGGGAGGGCCATCCCCGTCTGGGTCATTGGTAAGTATAAAAAATATATAAATTACTATAAATTTTTTAACATTTTTATACTGTACCAATGACCCAGACATAGCTGAATAGTAAAAAGGCTGGAGGGCCTAGGACATAGCAGAAATTCCAATAAGCTCAATTATATAAAATAGAGTCATCCCCTCGAGAGGAAAACGAGCATTAGGCCTTACATGTATCTTTCTTATTTATGATAAATTAGAAAGACACAACACTTTCCATAATTGAGCATCATAACATCCATGTACTCTATTAATATCCAGTATAATCCTTATACTAATAATTTTTAAAGTAAGCCAATAAATAAAGTTAGTCAAGAGAATAGACTCTTTATACTCTTAAAAAGTGTCTGAGGATTGTATAATAACGCCCGTTTGACACGTGATATATTCAAAAGCTATACTTTAAAAACTATGACCTGAATGAATTTTTAAAACATAAACTTATCACTTAAAAACCATCCCAGTAACAGCTCAGAATTACTAACTCCGGAGGAGGTATCCCCTTGTTTTCATAATAAAACAGGTGACCCAAGGGAACACCCTCCCCCCCCCCCCCCTTCTCCTTGCCCTGGGTCAAATAGCCCAGAGCGAAGAGGGCAGCAGGACGGAGTCACTGCCGGAACAGAAAGCCTACCTGGCTATAGTAGCAACTGTTAAGTGAATGACATTCTGAGCAGTAGATAATAGACCTAACAATGGAGGCCTCCAAAAATAGACTCAATATTTCTGAGATAAAAATTCATGAATGTGGATGGCTGAGCCCAATGTGCAGCCTTCATAAAATCTATAAGAGCGACACTATTAATGTAAGCCCAAAAAGTAGAAAGAGCTCTTACTTCATGAGCCGAAATCTCAAGCACAAACTGCTGAATTAATGATATACCATAAGCAGTACCGATAGTTAATTGAATCCATTAGCAATAGAATGGAGCGTAATGTCCTTCTATTAGGCATCAAAGACAGAAGAAGCTTATGTCCATACTAATAAACTGATATCTGTTATATATACGTAAACTCTAACCGGACAGAGTAAAGGCCTATGCCCGTACGAAGACGGAAGGACCTTAATAACAATAAGTTCCGGATATTTATTAGGAGCCTGATTCTTAACCGAAACTCCAACATTAGTAGTAAATGAAATAGTGTTTCCGATACTACGAAAGTGAGAATCGTCCACCGATAGTGCATGAAGTTCACTGACTCTTCAGTAGAAGAGAAGACTAAGAGAATTACTGTCTTAAAAGGTCAGAATTTGAAATTGGAAAACTACTGTTTCCAAAGGCTCAAATGATTACTTAGCTAAAAAAGAACCGAAGCTAAATTCCATATAAGAATTTAATCTAAGGATTCTAGGTCTATTTATCAAAAAGTTTCTAACTGACTTAGATAAAGAGACATAAGACTCAATTGTAAACTATCATAGAGTGCATAGGTATGAGATAACATAGACCTACAACCTTAATAGTAACAGGCTGCAGTTGATCTTGTCAAACAAGTATACTAGAAAGTTGCAATGTCTAGTATGGAGGGATCAAAAATATCAACATAATGATCCCTACACCAACGACGGAAGAGCCTCCACTTTAGCCGCATAGTATAGCGAAGAAGAGGTTCACCTACAGTAAGAAATCGCATCCATAGCTCGTCCTGTACAATGCTTGCCGTGCAAGAAGGACCACACAACGGAATACATGAAGGTTGAGACCTTGCAGGTTGTGATGAAGTTGACACGATTTCCCCAGCGAAAGAAGATCCTCTCATGGAGGAAGTTTTCGCGTTAAGTCCCACAGTAGACATCTGAGTAAATTTACCCACGGTCCCTGTGAAGACAGAGATGCTATCAACAGAATTGTATTGTGGATGTTTATCTTAGCAATACTTGCTGAATCAACAGCGCTGGAGGATACGCGTATCCTATCATTCCGTCCTATTAGATCAATAAAGAGTTAACAACATAAGCTCAGGGATCCAGACATGGAAACACATACGTCTGCAATTGAATAGAGAGTTGTGTCGCAAATAAATTATCATTGGGCGCTCCCATTGATAGCAAATCTGATTGAATACTTGTTTGTTGAGAGTCCATTCTGATGTCAACAAGCGACCCTTACGTGAAAGGGAGTCTGCTAATACAATCAGACGCCCCAGAATATGACGGACCAAAGCAGAACTTGGTGTACTATAACAAACAGAAGGATTCTTTCTGTTAAATTGAATAACGGAATCGAATGAGTGCCTCCCTGGTTCCGAAGATACGCAACTACTGCCGTATTATTGGACAGGATTTGGACATGCGTTTCTGAATAATGTTCATCCAATGACATAATGCAAGCCTAAATAACATCATTTCCTGGAAGTTAAGTGCTTGCCTAGAAACTGCGGAACCCAAAGACCCTGGCACTTCGAATCCGTTGGGATCAATATTGTACCCCAACCTGTTTGACTGGCATCCGTCATAATCATAAAATTCGGATCCGGCAACTGCAGTGGCACTCTCTGAGTCAACCACCGAATGTTTGCCACAGTCTGAATCTCTTGCTACACTTGATAGACAAGAGAACGTGTATATCGAGCAATTCATAGATTGCTGAAAAGTTGCCGTCGAAGAGAAGCTTCTCCGAGACCGAAGCGAGAGTTCTTCACCTTACTATCCACGCACGTGGATGTAGCCAGGACTGCGTCACGTCTAACCAACTCCAGGTTGCCACTGAAGGGCGGAGTTATACGTGGAAAAACTACTGCCCTTGAAAGAAATCACATTGAGGATCATACCCTTGGAATTCTTTCTCTTGAAGACGTAATGATAATGCCTCAGTAAGGTGGTCTACGTATGATAAAGCGTCTAAGTTAAGTCTAATAGACATCATTGTCGTTTCCAACATCGTGGTTGGAATTGACATAGACGGCGAAAAAGATAATTCCCAGTCTTCAGCACCGCCGTCTAGACGCATATGAACTCTCGGTATGCCCTGTTCTGCCAATATAAATTAATTCCTAGAATTGAGAAAAGCCAGAATAGAGCATTGCGGACAAGAAACTAGACTATCATGCTTGGTACAAAGCTTATATATAGCGTCGTTTAATAATTCGAATGTTCTAAAGACATTATTGGACTGTGTCGGTAAGTCAGGAACAATGTCCCTGAACCGATCCAAAACTCCGTGACCAATGACGCTATTAGTCTCTCATCCAGCATCGCAGCAATGTAGTCCGACGGAACAACCTCTGGAAGATAAAGCCGGAAGAAATGTATGGCAGCTTCTGTTGTTCCGAAAGGGAAAGCTCGAAATCGTCCGAATCCCTTTCACCATCCTGTCGGACCCTATAAAGTGTTCGGTCGTCCGAACCTGATGCAACAGCGGAGCGCACCGACCCAGCGCCGTCCGATTATTCTTGATCCGACCGAGAATTTGTCGCTTGCTGGGATGCTGCGATAAACTGTGCTATTTTGGATAGCACGTCGGTCACTGAGGCCTGTGGAGAAGCGGTCTTACGATGCATTGCCGCTGGAAGCTCCGTGTTCATTACCCCTTGCATACTTCTATTATGCGAGCGAACGGAGTGTATAGGCCTCGTGTTCCTTGGCTACCGGATGGCGTGACCTGTTCGCCGTGGAATCACTGAATGGCAAAGCTGGCCGGATACTCAAGGTCACGTAGCCAATGTGCGGTCGTGTGCGCTGCTGTGAGGATGAGGAAGCATTATCGACAGTCTCTCGGACTGTCAATATAACGGAGCGTCCCAAGCGACGGACATATGCTCCGAATGCAAAATATCTGTACCACAACATCCGTTCCCATATGTTGTTGTTCGAGAGAGGGACCTCTCTCGCTCGCAGCCCGGACGGACCTGGACGAGCTAGGAACCGGACTAACAGGCTTCCTCCGATCTGTCCTCTAAACCGTCGTCACTGGGTGTGTACTAAAGTCTATTATAGTGCTCGCATCACCCAAATCTCCTTCCTAGACCGCAACGGACGAACCCGACTGCCGAACCATTCGATGAATGGATGCTACATCGGGTGAGCTAGCGAATGTCAACTCCGTAGATCCTACTAGGGACCTCTTAGGCGATTGACGTATTCCATGAGCACTTATTGCCGCTAGCTCTTCATTAACTATGACGACAGAGGCACACTTTTGAAAGACATCTCAGTAACTTTGCGAACAAGAAACCAGACATGCTTGTTAATAGCAAGCATATAATAATATATATAGCGTCGTTCAATAATTCGAAAGTTTGTGTGACATTATTGGACTGTGTCGGAACTGAAGGATGATGTCCCTGAACCGAACCAAAAATTTCTATGTCCACCGACGCTATCAGATTCTTATCCGGTATCGCAGCATTCTGGTCCGACGAAAGAACCTCTACAAGATAAAGTCATATGACATACACAGCAGCTCATGCTGTTCCGAAAGGGAAAGCTCGAAATCCTCCGAACCCCTTTCAGCATCCCGTCGGACCGAATGAAATTTTCGGACGTCTGTACCTGCTTCCGCGGAGTGTCCCGACCCAGCGTCGTCAGATAACACATAATGCGACAGAGATTCTGTCGTTGCTGGGATGCTGCGATAAGCTGTGCTATTTAGGATAGCACGTCCGTCACCGAGGCCTGTGCAATAGCGGTCTTATGATGCTTTGCCGCTGGAAGCTCTGTGTACATTGACTCCCGCACACTTTCTTATGCGAACGTCCGGAGTCTGCAGGCCTCGTGTCCCTGGCTAACGGATGGTGTGACCTGGTCGCCGATGATTCTCCGATTGGCGAAGCTGACTGGATATCCGAGGTCACGTAGCCAAGAGCGGTCGTGTGCGCTACCATGAGGATGAGGAAGCCTTATTGACAGTCTCTCCGGACTGACTATATATCGGAGTGTCCCGAGCGGCGGACGTATGCTCCGAATGCGAAACATTTTGTACCACAACATCTGGGGCCAGATGTTGTTGTACGAGAGAGGGGCCTCTCTCGCTCGCAGTCCGGATGGACCTGGACGAGCTAGGAACCGGACTAAAAGGCTTCCTCCGTTCCCTCCTCTAATCGGCCGTCACTGGGTGTGCATTGGTTTATTTATAGTGCTCGCATCACCAAAAACTCCTTCTAGACCGTAACGGACGAACCCGGCTGCCGAACCATTCGATGAATGGACGCTACACCGGACGAGCTAGCAGACGTCAAAGGCCGTCGAACCTACTAGGGTCCTCTTAGGCAATTGACGTATTTACATGAGCACTTTTCCGCTAGCTCTTCATTAATTGTGATGACGGAGGCACACTTTGGAAGACATCACGGAAATATCACCCTGTTCTTGATCGTCTGAAATAGAGATTGATAAAGTAGAGTGACCCTGCGGGGAAAGGACCGGAATGGCCAATTCCCACTAACATACCGTGACACACGCTTCCCATGTTGTCATCGAAATTAACACATACAGAACAGGAGTTAGTGCGAGTACACTGACTACATTATACAATGATTATGAAAGTCAGAGGAAGATTTCCTCTTATTACAAATGAACAATATCCTTTCATTGTGAAAAGAAAACAAAGTCCTAGTACTCGCACCAACCCCTGACAATCAAAATACGTAATAACATGATCCATTAACATAGAAAAAATAATTGAAATCAAAAAATTTTGAAAAAATATTTTTTCAGAACAGCCCAAGTTTCTGAAAAGTAATGATGAGCCCCAATGGATCCCAAGCCTAAGTGTGGACAAAAATTCTAAAAATATTTTTAACAATTTATGCAACACTTACGAACAATAATAATGTATCTAGTTATGATTAAATGAACATCAAGATATTATTTTCAAAAAATCCCCCCTCACACAGAGGGCTGTTGTAAATGTAAACAATGAGTGTAAAAACACCAGAAGAAGACTCCAGGCACCCTGGCCTGAAATCAGTTACCAATAATACACTATCTGATGCAAAACAGAGACTTCCAGGGAAGAAACTGCAGAACATCAGATGGAAGATGCAGAACACTACGCCTAACCACCCATAGGTGAAGACGTAAACATGGGGAAAAGAACAGAATTCATTCTGTTATCTTGCTAAAACTCCCAAGAAATTTTAGTAATAATATTACAGAAAATATGCCAAAAGCATGGGAGAATAGCAAGAGGGGACTTAAAGGAAAGGGAGAGAGGAAAACACTGAACAAGCAGTGCAACTTGATAACAAGAATGACCACAACAGGCTGTTGCCTCGAAAATAGGTAACTTAACATAATTTCATTAAAAAATTTTAAGTTACAGCCCTGATAATTTTCTGTCACTCATTTCTCCTCTCCTCCTTCAAAATCCTCCTTAGAATCACCATTTCTCTAATATTTATGTGTCTGGCATCATTTAAACTGAGATTTACAAGCACAAAGATCAGTCAGATGTTAACTGATGAAGGGCCAAACAAAGAATGATTAATGGCGCCAATTTCGGGACGTCCTTGACACTGCGCATGCGCAGTAGAGGTGAAGTGTGGAGGGCCATTCAGGACATGTTTTCTTTGGTTTTAGATGCAAATTTTGGGGATTGGGGGGCAAAATTTGTGTTTGGCCCTATATTTTTAAGAGTTAGCACCAGCTATGTCTGGGTCATTGGTACAGTATAAAAATATAGAAATTTTGGGCGTGGCCAAAATTCCTGCCCCTCCCTTAACGATGGCAAATATTGACCCTTGAACATCCCATCAACATATCTGAGTCTACAACTCAAAAGGAAGCAGCATACCAAATATCAGGTCTATGCTACTTCTGGTTCATGAGAAGAAGATTTTTAAAGATTTTGGTGCCCCTTGGGGGCACAGCACCACCCAGGGAGAGGAGCAACTTCATTTGAACAAATCCGAATTGGCATTCGGTAATAAACATTTACCCAACATTTGAATAAAACTGTGCTAGTGGTTTTGGGGAAGTCGGTTTTGTAAAGTTTATGACGGATGGAAAGTGATCAGTAAAGCTCACCTTGAGCTTCGCTCAGGTGAGCTAAAAATAGGAAAGAGTCCTTATAATTAATGAATGAAATATGAAAGTATTTGGAGTAGTGGTTTGATAGAAGAAAATTTTATAAAGGTGTTCCCATAACCACAGTTTTTACGTTGAGGCCCCATAAGACTCCTAGAAATACCACCAGGGAACTTTCTTCAAAATAATTGAAAAGCAGCATTAAAATGATGTCAAATATTAAATATGAAACCATTTTGGGTAGTGGTTTGGGAGAAGAATTTCTGTTGTCTGACTCTATTATCCTCAGTGTTAAAATCGGGGCCTCACAAAACCCCAAAATATACAGCAGTAAGGGGCGAGATTTGAACAGGCCAGAAAACAAGTGTGATGTGAGATGTGTAGATATGTTTACTTAGCAAAGGGACAGGATGGAGATGTCAACACCATTATATGTCTGACATGACAAGTATGATGTGAGCTGTGCAGACACATTTACTCTATCAGCAGGACAAGACTGCTAACACTGTTGTTAGATGACACAAGCGTGTTTTGAAATGTGTAGATATATTAACCAGCAGGACATGATGGAGGTGTTATAACTGTATTTGTTAGACGTGAGATGTGTAGACATATCTACTTACCAGTAGGATGTGATGGAGGTGTTATCGCTGTACATGTTAGATGTGAGATGTGTAGATATATTAACCAGCAGGGCATGATGGAGGTGTTATCACTGTATGTTTTAGATGTAATATGTGTAGATATATCTACTTAACAGCAGGATGTGATCGAGGTGTTATCACCGTTTTAGATGTGAGGCGTGTAGATATATCAAATTATCACCGGGATGTGTTAACACCGTATGTGTCAGATGCAAGACATGTAGATATATCTACTAACCAAAAGGATGTGATGGAGGTATCATCACTGTGTGTGTTAGATGTGAGACATGTAGATATATCTTCTTACCAGCAGGATGTGATGGAGGTGTTAACACTGTATGTGTTATAAGTGAGACATGTAGATATATCTACTTACCAGCAGTATGTGATGGAGGTGTCATCACAGTATGTGTTCGATGTGAGATGTGTAGATATATCTACTTACCATCACGATGTGATGGAAGTGTTAACACTGTATGTGTTATAAGTGAGACGTGTAGATATATCCACTAACCAGCAGGATGTGATGGAGGTGTCATCACAGTATGTGTTAGATGTGAAATGTGTAGATATATCTACTTACCAGCAGGATGTGTTAACACTGTATGTGTTAGATATGAGACGTGGAGATATATCTACTTACCAGCAGGATGTGATGGAGGTGTTAACACTGTATGTGTTAGATATGAGATGTGTAGATATATCTACTTACCAGCAGGATGTGATGGAGGTGTCATCACCATATGTGTTAGATGTGAGACATGTAGATATATCTACTTACCAGCAGGACGTGATGGAGGTGTTAACACTGTATGTGTTAGATATGAGACGTGGAGATATATCTACTTACCAGCAGGGCGTGATGGAGGTGTTAACACTGTAGGTGTTCTAAGTGATGTAACAAGGTCTTCAGTAGCTAAACCAAAGTCTCCAATCTTAACATGAGGCTGTGATCCTTGTAAGAAAATGTTTCGTGGCTGAAAAATATGACTATATAACAATATAACTGTATAAAACTACAGGTGTGAGTGTCCCGGATGGGCCTGTCAATACCCCCTTCTGCCATGATTATTCTAAGATGAAAAGGGACATAATTCTGGCCAAAAATCTTATCTAAACTGTAATCACAGGCTTGCAGGTTTGCTGGTGCACAGGTTTCCATGGTAGCAAACATGCATACCAAGTTTCAAAGGAATTGACCCTTTTTGAGAAAATCTCTGGCATTCTAAGACAAAAAGGGGCATAACTCTGGCAAAGAAAAAAGACTGATCAAAACTACAATCACAGGTGCACAGGTTCCCATGGTAGTGAACATCCATATCAAGTTTCAAAGGAATCGACCCTTAAACATCTGAGAAAATATCTGGACAACATTCTAAGACGAAAAGAGACATAACTCTGGCAAAAAAAATCTGATCAAATCTATAATCGCAGTTGCACAGGATCTCATTGCAGTGAACATCCATACCAAGTTTCAATGGAATTGTCCGATCAATTTGTGAGAAAATCTCCGGACAAAATTCAGGCATTCCAAGATGAAAAGAGGCATAACTCTGGCAAAAAAGTCTGATCAAAACTATAACCACAATTGCACAGGTTCCCATGGTACTAAATATCCATACCAAGTTTCAAAGGAATCGACCCATAAGCACCAGACAAAATCTCCAGACAAAATTATAAGCCTGCTTTTTTTAAGTGGAAAAGGGGCATAATTCTGGCAAAAATAACCCAAAAGGAAATATAATCGCAGGTGCCTAGGTTCCCATAGTGGTAAACACTCATACCAAGTTTTGAGCAGATTGGCCTGCTGTAAACATCTGAGAATATCTCTGTATCTCTGGACAAAATTATATCTATGGATGGACAGGCAGGCAGATAGACGGACAAGGTGATTCCAGTATACCTCAGCCCCAACACACAACTTGTTGGGGAGGGAGGGGGGGGGGGGGTTAAATAAAGTTATATAAAAATACAACCACCTAAACATATAATTTTATAATACTATAACGAAATATATAGAGAGTAATCATTTGACTGGGCTGGTTATGTAAAATAATTCATGAGAGGTGAGGGATGTTGTACAATATAGTCCCTTGCCTCAAATGAATTATTTCATGTAACCAGTCCAGTCAAGTGATTACTCTGTTTATTACTTTTCATTATTAACAATAATTATATTATTTAACCCTTTACCCTGGGTTTCCGCTAGACCGGCTGCAGGTCCGCAGGCTGGACCGACCCCTTCCCCCTGCCGATCATACTATGATCAGTCAGAAAAGCTGGTGGTTAAAATGTCGAGTACAATGCTGCATCGTAACGACACTCAGGATCCTTTGTTTCCACGTAATATAGGCATAATTATGTTGTATACTATGCCTACTATTACTGGCGACAACCTGATACTTTATAACCCCCAGACGAGAGGGGGAAACAAAGTTCAAATCCTAAACGTCGCCTATAAAATTTCGGACTCAAATTGTCGTGTTTGGTCCGAAATCACTGGCTTTTATTTCGAGCGATAAATGATGTAATTGCACGTGCATGACATCACACATTCGCATCATGGTTCTTTTCGAATATTACCGCGAGCGGTTGTAAACAAAGCTCAAGTACACAAGCAAAGTTTACTAAAAAGTGTCGCAGTCACTGTCAGGAATCGTGGATTTTGTGTTGTTTTGGGTTTGTATTTTTATGAAACCTCCGACCAGATGTAGTATTGTGTGTCCTGTGGGAATTTAGAGAATTGTAGGAAGAAAAAATACATATTTTCCACTTCAAATATTCAGCATTTTAGTGACCAGAATGCCCCCAGAGGCCACCATAGAGCACCTAAAAATCAAAATTTTCCCCACACCTCCCTCTATATGCACATGCCTTTGACATGTGTGGCAGATGCCTTCAGCGTCTGAGTTTCACTTTCTTTAAAATTGATTTTGCAAAGTGTCGTCTGCTTTTCATATCAGGTAAAGGGCTAAAAAAAACTCCAAAAAACAATGAAGTCTCCATTACTTCTACGGCAAAGCGTCTTCATTTGCGCGGACGGATACATGACACAATTGTTGATTGCATAATTCACTTGTGAAGTTATCGTTTATAATCAAACCCGGAAATCCCAGTAAATCACACTTTGGAAAGTGAAAAAATACTATAACTATATATATATAACAATCTAACACATTGGTACGGCACTTAACATAACGGAATAAGAATTAGTCAAAAATGAAAGCGGCTTAGAAGGAAGTAAACTTCCGAGCATGACGGCAAATTGACGAAGTTATATAAAATATTTGATGAAGTGTATAACTATAGATAACAAAAGCACCGCTGGGCATTGCATCATACACCCGTGAACTGTTCAAATTGTACCATTTTAACACATTTGCAATTTTTTTAGAGTGCGAGAAATTTATACTGGCATATATATATATGTTACGGTCAGACTTTGAAATCAGTGATTTTGTGAAATGACTAAATTTTTCAGTCATTTGAGAAAAAGACTAACAAGTTTGAAGCCAATCGAAAAACAAATACTAAAGTTATCATCCGGAAACCAAATATTTGACGAAGAATTCTAAGTCCAACAGGGGCCATAATTCAGTCAAAAATTGTTCAGACCGACCCCATATTCAAACTTGACCTATATTTTGTTGTGATTAAACCACATACCAAGTTTGGACCCGATCGGAAAACAAATACTAAAGTTATCATCCGGAAACCAAATATTTGACGAATTCTAAGTCCAACAGGGGCCATAATTCAGGCAAAAATTGTTCAGACCAACCCCATATTCGAACTTGACCTGTATTTTGTTCTGATTAAACCACATACCAAATTTGGAGCCAATCGGAAAACAAATACTAAAGTTATCATCCGGAAACCAAATATTTGACGAATTCTAAGTCCAACAGGGGCCATAATTCAGGCGAAAAATGTTCGGACCGACCCCATATTCGAACTTGACCTGTATTTTGTTGTGATTAAACCACATACCACATTTGGAGCCGATCGGAAAACAAATACTAAAGTTATTGTTCGGAAACCAAACGGACGGACAAATGGACGGACAGACGGACAGATGGACGGACAACGCCATACTATAATACGTCCCGTTTTTCAAACGGGCGTATAAAAATATAACTATAATATATAGAGTGATTTGAGATTGTATAACAAATCTCCACAAGTCATTAACAAAGTATGGTGAACACGATTTTACACAAAGTTGCAGATATTACTGCCCAGGAGAGGAAATCTCTTGTCACTAAAATCTGAACATATTTAACCAACTTTTCCTCTGCAAATTGTAAACAGTGTACAAATTTGCAAACATTAAAAAATTCCAACAGAAGCTGCCCAAATTCTTACTGGAGCTACAACAGGTGCAAGTAAAAGTTGTCTGTATACTGAAACAGGCTGGGAGTCGCTCACCTCCAGGCGTGACAAACATAAATTGATTCAGTTTTTCAAAATGTATCATAACATGGTATCACCTTATTTTGGAGGTAAAATACCGCCCTTAGTGTCAGCCAATCAGCAATACAACATGCGGACGAGTAACAACCTTCATGTTCCAAGGTGTCACACCCTGAACTACAATCATCATTTATACCATCAACAACAGAAATAAGGAATGACATCCGTTATCATATTATATTGTTAATTCGATAATCTCTACATAAATAGTCCCACTACGGTTAATTTGATAACCTTTATGTAAATAGTCCCACTACTGTTAATTTGATAATCTCTATGTAAATAGTCCCACTACTGTTAATTTGATAATCGCTATGTAAATAGTCCCACTACTGTTAATTTGATAATCTCTACGTGAATAGTCCCACTACTGTTAATTTGATAATCTCTACATAAATAGTCCCACTACTGTTAATTTGATAATCTCTATGTAAATAGTCCCACTACTGTTAATATGATAATCTCTATGTAAATAGTCCCACTACTGTTAATTTGATAATTTTTATGTAAATAGTCCCACTACTGTTAATTTGATAATCTCTATATAGAGAGTCCCACTACTGTTAATTTGATAATCTCTATGTAAATAGTCCCACTACTGTTAATATGATAATCTCTATGTAAATAGTCCCACTACTGTTAATTTGATAATCTCTATGTAAATAGTCCCACTACTGTTAATTTGATAATTTTTATGTAAATAGTCCCACTACTGTTAATTTGATAATCTCTATATAGAGAGTCCCACTACTGTTAATTTGATAATCTCTATGTAAATAGTCCCACTACTGTTAATTTGATAATCTCTATGTAAATAGTCCCACTACTGTTAATTTGAAAATCTATATGTAAATAGTCCCACTACTGTTAATTTGATAATCTCTATGTAAATAGTCCCACTACTGTTAATTTGATAATCTCTGTGTAAATAGTCCCACTACTGTTAATTTGATAATCTCTATGTAAATAGTCCCACCATGGTTAATTTGATAACCTCTATGTAAATAGTCCCACTACTGTTAATTTGATAATCTCTATGTAAATAGTCCCACTACTGTTAATTTGATAATCTATATGTAAATAGTCCCACTACTGTTAATTTGATAATCTATATGTAAATAGTCCCACTACTGTTAATTTGATAATCTCTATGTAAATAGTCCCACTACTGTTAATTTGATAATCTCTATGTAAATAGTCACACTACTGTTAATTTGATAATCTATATGTAAATAGTCCCACTACTGTTAATTTGATAATCTCTATGTAAATAGTCCCACTACTGTTAATTTGATAATCTATATGTAAATAGTCCCACTACTGTTAATTTGATAATCTCTATGTAAATAGTCCCACTACTGTTAATTTGATAATCTCTATGTAAATAGTCCCACTACTGTTAATTTGATAATCTATATGTAAATAGTCCCACTACTGTTAATTTGATAACCTCTATGTAAATAGTCCCATTACTGTTAATTTGATAATCTATATGTAAATAGTCCCACTACTGTTAATTTGATAATCTCTATGTAAATAGTCCCACTACTGTTAATTTGATAATCTCTATGTAAATAGTCCCACTACTGTTAATTTGATAATCTCTATATAGAGAGTCCCACTACTGTTAATTTGATAATCTCTATGTAAATAGTCCCACTACTGTTAATTTGATAATCTCTATGTAAATAGTCCCACTTCTGTTAATTTGATAATCTCTATGTAAATAGTCCCACTACTGTTAATTTGATAATCTCTATGTAAATAGTCCCACTACTGTTAATTTGATAATCTCTATGTAAATAGTCCCACTACTGTTAATTTGATAATCTCTATGTAAATAGTCCCACTACTGTTAATTTGATAATCTCTATGTAAATAGTCCCACTACTGTTAGTACAATATATATAGGCAGTTTAGATTTTTTCTATTTTTTGCTTCTTAGGTCTGCACAAGAATGCTGGGAAAGTTAAAAAAATTTATAGTAGTTTATATATTTTTTATACTTACCAATGACCCAGACATAGCTGGTGCTAACTCTTAAAATATAGGGCCAAACACAAATTTTGCCCCCCAATCCCCAAAATTTGCATCTAAAACTAAAGAAAACATGTCCTGAAAGGCCCTCCACACTTCGCCCCTACTGCGCATGCGCAGTGTCAAGGACGTTCCGAAATTGGCGCCATTTATCATTCTAATAACCAGTGCCTGGTAAGCGCTATGTACTCAGCGGGGAGGCAAGAGTTCCCAACTCCTGGGAGGGCCATCCCCGTCTGGGTCATTGGTAAGTATAAAAAATATATAAATTACTATAAATTTTTTAACATTTTTATACTGTACCAATGACCCAGACATAGCTGAATAGTAAAAAGGCTGGAGGGCCAAGGACATAGAGCAAAATGGAATACGCTCAATAAAATAAAATAGAGTCATCCCCTGTAGGGAAAAGAAGTAATAGGCCTTACATGTATCTTTCTTATTTATGATAAATTAGAAAGATACAACACCTTCCAAAAATTGAGCTTCATACATCCATGTACTCTATAAATATCCAATAATCCTTATACTAATAATTTTTAAAGTAAGCCAATAATAAAGTAAGTCTAGAGAATAGAGACTCTTATACTCCTAAAAGTGTGTGAGAATTGCATAATCATGTCCGTTGACATATGCAATATTCAAAAGCTATACTTTAAAAACTAAGACTTGAATGAATTTTATAAACTTAAACTTCTCACTAAACAACCATCCCAATAACAGCTCAGAATTACTAACTCCGGAGGAGGTATCCCCTTGTTTTCATAGTAAAAACAGGTGACCCAAGGGAACACCCTCCCCCCCCCCCCCTTTTTCTTGCCCTGGGTCAAATAGCCCAGAGCGAAGAGGGCAGCCAAACGGAGACACTGCCGAAACAGACAGCCTACCTAGCTATAGTAGCAACTGTTAAGTGAATGACATTCTGAGCAGTAGATAATAGACCTAACAATAGAGGCCTCCAGAAATGGACTCGATATTTCTGAGATAAAATTCATGAATGGATGGCTGAGCGCAATGAGCAGCCTTCAAAAATCTATAATAGGAACACTATTAATGTAAGCCCAAGAAGTAGAAGAACTCTTACTTCATGAGCCGAAATCTTAAGCACAACTGCTAAGCCAATGATATACCATAAGCAGTACGCTAGTTAATAGAATCCATTAACAATAAAATGGAGCGTAACGTCCTTCTACTAGACATCAAAGACAGAAGAAGCTTACGCCCTTGTAATAAACAGATATCTGTTTATAAATACATAAACTGTACCCGGAAAGAGTAAAGGCCTATGCCCATACGAAGACGGAAGGACCTTAAAATAATAGGTTCCGGATAATAGGAGCCTAACTCTTATGCAACAATCCAACCTAAATAGTAACGGAAGTATTGATTCCGAAACTATGAAAGTGAAAATCATCCATCGATAGTGCATGAAACTCACTGACTCTACAGTAAAAGAGAAACCAACAGAATTACTGTCTAAAAGGTCAGAATTTGAAAACTACTGTTTCCAGAGGCTCAAATGATTACTTAGCTAAATAAGAACCGAAGTTAAAATCCGTATAGGAATTTAATCTAAAGATTCTAAGTCTATTTATCAAAAAGTTACTAACTGACTTAGATAAAGAGACAAAAGACTCAATTGTAAAGAGACAAAAGACTCAATTGTAAACTATCGTAGAGTGCATAGGTATGAGGTAACATAAACCTATAACCTAAATAACAACAGGCTGCAGTAGATCTTGTGAAACAAGTATACTAAAAAATAGCAATGAGTAGTATGGAGGGATCAACATATGAACATAATGATCCCTACACCACGACGGAAGAGCCTCCACTTTAGTCGCATAGAATAGCGAAGAAGAGGATCTCCTATAGTAAGAAATCGCGTCCAAAGCTCGTCCAGTACAGTGCTTACAATGCAATACGGACCACACAACGGAATACATGAAGGTTGCGACCTTGCTGGTTGTGATAAAGATGACACGACTTACCCAGTGAAAAAAGATCCTCACATAGAGGAAGATTTCACGTTAAGATCCACAGTAGACAAGAGAGTAAATTACTCATGATCTCTGTGAAGATAGAGATGCTATCAACAGAAATGTATTGTGGTTGTTTATCTTAGCAATACCTGCTAAAACAACAGCGCCGGAGGATACGCGTATCCTATCATTCCGTCCTATAGATCAATAGAGCGTTAACAGTATTAGCTCAGAGATCTGGACAAGCCAACACATACGTCTGCAATTGATTAGCAAGCTGTGTCATAAATAAAACATCATTGGGCGCTCCCATAGATAGCAAATCCGTTTAAATACTTGTTTGTTGAGAGTCCATTCTGACAGCAACAAGCGACCCGTAAGAGAACGGGAGTGCGATAAAACAATCAGACGACCCAGAATATGACGGACCAAAACTGAACTTGGTGTACTATAACCAACAGACGGATTCTTTCCATTAAATTGAATAACGGAAACGAAAGAGTGCCTCCCTGGTTCCGGAGATACGCCACTACTGTCGAATTAAAGGACAGGAATTTGGGCATGCGTTTCTGAATAATGTTCATGCAATGACATAAAGCAAGCCTAAAAAACATTATTCCGCGGAAGTTAAACTGCTAGCTAAAAGACTGCGGAACCCAAAGACCCTGGCACTTCGAATCCGTAGGGATCAGAATATATCCCAATCTGTTTGACTGGCAACCGTCATAACAGCCACACTCGGGTCCGGCAACTGCGGCGGCACTCTCTGAGTCAACCACCGAAAGTTTGCCCCAGTCTGAATCTCTTGTAACACTAGATAGACAAGAGAATGTATAAATCAAGCAATTCATGGATTGCCGGAAAGTTGCCGTCGAAGAGAAGCTCCTCCGAGAACGAAGCGACTCTGAGAGAGTTCTTAACCTACTATCCACGCGTGGATGTAGCTAGGGCTGCATCACGTCTAACCAACTCCAATCAGCCACTGAAGGGCGGAGTTATACGTGAACAAACTACTGCCCTCAAAAGAAATTACATTGAGAATAATATCTCGTAAATCTTTTCTTGAAGACGTAATGATAACGCCTCAGTAAGGCGGATTACGTATAATAAAGCGTCTAAGTTAAGTCTACTATACATAATGTCGTTCCCAACATTGAAATTGGAAAAGACATAAACGGCGAAAAAGAATATATGCAGTCATTAATCACACCGTCTAGACGCATATGAACTCTCGGTATGCCCTGCTCTGCCAAAATAAACTATATGTAAAAAAGATAAAATGGCAGAAATGAGCCACGCGGACAAGAAACTAAACTATCATGCTTAGTAGCAGGCTTGTATATATATATAAATATATAGCGTCGAAAAATAAAACACATGTTGTAATGACAATATTGGACTGCGTCGGTAAGTCAGGGACAAAGTCCCTGAACCGATCGAAAAATCCGAGTCCAATGACGCTATAAGTCTCTTATCCAAGATCGCAGCAATGAAGTCCGAAAAATAATCACTGGAAGAAATGCCAGAAGATATGAAAGGCATCTTCCGATACTACTAAAGGGAAAACTCGAAATCTTTCGAATCCCTTTCGCCATCCTGTCGGACCCTATAAAGCGTTCGGTCGTCCGTAGCTTGATGCAACCGCGGACCGCACCGACCCAGCGCCGTCGGATAATTCCTGATTCGACCGAGAAACCGTCAATTGCTGGGATGCTGCGAAACAACTGTGCTAACTCGGATAGCACGTCCGTCACTGAGGCCTGAGGAGCAGCGGTCTTACGATGCATTGCCGCAGGAAGCTCCGAGATCGTTACCCCGTGCATACTTCCAATATGCGAGCGAACGGAGTGTATAGGCCTCGTGTCCCTTGGCTACCGGATGGCGCGACCTATTCGCTGTGGAATCACTGAATGCCGAAACTGATCGGATACTCGAGGTCACGTAGCCAATGTGCGGTCGTGTGCCCTGCTGTGAGGATGAGGAAGCATTAAAGACAGTCTCTCGGACTGTCAATATAACGGAGCGTCCCGAGCAACGGACATATGCTCCGAATGTAAAATATCTGAACCACAACATGCGGTCCCCTATGTTGTTGGCTTCCTCCGATCTGTCCTCAATCTGCCGTCACTGGGTGAGTACTAAAGTAATTAAAGTGCTCGCATCACCCAAATCTCCTTCCTAGACCGCAACGGACGAACCCGGCAGCCGAACCATTCGATGAATGTACGCTACACCGGGTGAGCTAGCGAATGTCACTCCGTAAGCGATAGACATATTCCATGAGCACTTATTGCCGCTAACTCTTCATTAACTATGACGACAGAGGCACACTTTTGAAAGACATCTCCATAACTCTTCGAACAAGAAACCAGAAATGCTTGGATAGCAAGCATAAAATAATAATATATATAGCGTCGTTCAATAATTCAAAAGTTTGTGTGACATTATTGGACTAAGTCGGAACTGAGGGACGATGTCCCTGAACCGAACCAAAAATTTCTAAGTCCACCGACGCTATCAGTTTCTTATCCGGCATCGCAGCATATGTTGTTCCGAAAGGGAAAGCTTGAAATCCACCGAATCCCTTTCGGTATCCCGTCGGACCGGATGAAACTTTCGGACGTCCGTACCCGCTTCCGCGGAGCGTCCCGACCCAGCATCGTCGGATAAAATATATGCGACAGATTCAGTTGATGCTGGGATGCTGCGATAAACTGTGCTATTAAGGAAAGCACGTCCGTTCCCGAGGCCTGTGCAGTAGCGGACTTACGATGCATTGCCGCTGGAAGCTCCGTGAACGTTGACTCCCGCACACTTCCTATGCGAACGTCCGGAGTCTGCAGGCCTCGAGTCCCCGGCTACCGCCCCAGCGCTGTCGGATAATTCTCGATCCGACACCGTTTCTGTCGGCTGCTGGGATGCTGCGATAAGCTGTGCTATGTGCACAAGAATGTCCGGCGTCGAGACCTGCGGAGGCGCAGTCTATCGCTGCTTCGCCGAGGGCAGCTCCGCATCAGATGGCTCCCGCATACTTTTCCTATGCGAACGTCCGGAGTCCATCGGTCTCGAATCCCTGGCTGCCGGATGGTGTGACCTGGTCGCCGAAGAATCCTTGATCGGCGAAGCTGGTAATATATCGGCGGTCACGCAGCCAAGGTGCGGTCGTGTGCGCTGACGAGAAGAGGAAGCCTTAGCAGTCTCAGCGGACTGCCTATACAACGGAGCGTCCCGAGCGACGGACGTATGCTCCGCTAACGACACATTGTACCACAACATCTGGGGCCAGATGTTGTTGAACGAGAGAGGGGCCTCTCTCGCTTGCCGTCCAGATGGACCGGAACGAGCTATGAACCGGACTAAAAGGCTTCCTCCGTTCTCCCTCCGATCCGCCGTCACTGGGTGTGCATTAAGTTAATTTTATAGTGCTCGCATCACCCCAAAATTCCTTCTAGACCGCAACGGACGAACCCGGCTGCCGAACCATTCGGTGAATGGACGCTACACCGGGCGAGCTAGCGGACGTCAAAGGCCGTCGAACCTACTAGGGTCCTCTTAGGCAATTGGCGTATTTACATGAGCACTTTTCCGCTAGCCCTTCATTAATTGTGACGACGGAGGCACACTGTTGGAAGACATCACAGATACATCACCCTAATCTTGATCGTCTGAAATAGAAGTTGATAAAGTAGAGTGACCCTGCGGGGAAAGGACCGGAGTGTCCAAATCCCCAACAACATACCGTGACATACGCTTCCCATATTGTCATCGAAATCATACGATACAGAACCGGAGTTAATGCGAGTACACCGACCACATATAGAATGATAATAAGGTCAGAGGAAGACTTCCTCTTAAAACAATTGATCAATATCCTTTCAATGTGAAAAGAAACAAGTCCTGGTACTCGCACTAACCCCTGGCAAACAAAATACATAATAATAATATGATCCATTAATATAGAAAAAATAATTGAAATCAAAATATTTTGAAAAAATATTTTTTCAGAACAGCCCAAGTTTCTGAAAAGTAACGTTGAGCCCCAATGGATCCCAAGCCTAAGTGTGGACAAAAATTTTAAAAATATTTTAAACAATTTATTCAACACTTACGAACAATAATAATGTATCTAGTTATGATTAAAATAACATAAAGATATTATTATTTAGAAATCCCCCCCTCACACAGAGGGCTGTTGTAAATGTAAACAATGAGTGTAAAAACACTAAAATAAGACTCCAGGCACCCAGGCCCGAAATCAGTTACCAAAAATACACCATCTGATGCAAAACAGAGACTTCCAGGGAAGAAACTGCAGAACATCAGATGGTAGATGCAGAACACAACGCCTAACCACCCGTAGGTGAAGACGTAAACATGGGGAAAGAACAGAATTCATTCTGTTATACAGCTAAAACTCCCAAGAAATTTTAGTAATAATAATTACAGAAACTATGCCAAAAGCATGGGAGAATAGCAAGGGGGGACTTAAAGGACAGGGAGAGAGGAAAAACACTTGAAAAAACAGTGTAACTAAATAATCAGAATGACAACAAAATGGCTGCTGCCTTGAAAATAGGTAACTTAACATAATTTCATTAAAAAATTTTAAGTTACAGCCCTGATAATATTCTGTCACACATTCTTTTCCTCTCCTCCTTTTCTATCCTCCTTAGAATCACCATTTCACTAATATTTATGTGTCTGGCATCATTTAAACTGAGATTTAAAAGCACAAAGATCAGTCAGATGTTAACTGATGAAGGGCCAAACTTAGAATGATAAATGGCGCCAATTTCGGAACGTCCTTGACACTGCGCATGCGCAGTAGGGGCGAAGTGTGGAGGGCCTTTCAGGACATGTTTTCTTTAGTTTTAGATGCAAATTTTGGGGATTGGGGGGCAAAATTTGTATTTGGCCCTATATTTTAAGAGTTAGCACCAGCTATGTCTGGGTCATTGGTACAGTATAAAAATATATGCTATCATGAATAAATTTAGTACATTGCAACACATGCTTACCAATTTTGGTCCCAACTGTTTGACTTTCAGACAGGTGAGCTAAAGATGAAATAATTCTCATACATATAAATGAGAACCGATATTATAACATACTCATAAATACCTTTAAATCTCTATGTATTAATCCTTGAGAATGTATATATTCAACTCCCTTAAGAAGATGACGGAATATACCCATATTATGATAAAGATTTATCAAATGATCTGAAAAAACATAAAATGAAAGTGTCAATGACACTGTAGCTCAATTTGACAAACTTGAACTTGGTAAGTTATAAATGGAATGGCAAAATTGAAGATCATTGGTACCAATGTTATTTGATGAAATATCAACATAACAGCATTGTGTGTGCACAACTTCAGAGTAATCCATGCATTTTTAAATGTAAACTGTAAGACTGGCTAAAGGCAGAATGTTGATACACAAATGCAGTATGTTCAGAGGTTACTGTAAACAGCCACTTTTTCACAGAAATGAATGCTAATCAATAGCTCTTATCTAAAGGTCTTGCCTAATGAGCATACCAAGTTCAAAAACAATCCTATGATAAATATGGCCTGTAGGCCATGTCAAAGAAGAATGTTGATGCACAAATGCAATAGATTCAAAGATTGTTGCTAACAGCCATAGGTTTTTGATGGAAATGAAAAGAAAATCAATAGCTCCTATCTTTGTCACCCTGCATAAGCATACAAAGTTTCAGAACAACCTGATAATGAATGTGCCCTCTGAGGCATGCCAAAGAAAGATATTAATGCACAACTGCACTAAGTAGAAAGTCATTGCTTGTGGCAATGGTTTTTGGGGGTATTTTTTATGGAAATTCATAAATATACCCTGCAGATACTGCAAAAGGGCTAAGTTGATGCACAAATGTAGTAAGTTCAAAGGCTGGTGATAACAACAATAATTTTTTATGGAAATGAAAAAAAGCAATAGCTCACATCTAGAGGTCACCCCGAACACACATACCAAGTTTCAAAGTGATCCGATCATAAATGTGCCCTGAAGGGTGTGTTAAAGGGAAATATTGAGGCCTGACTAAACTAAGTTCAAAGGTCAGCGGCAACATTTTTGGACACAAATGGAAGAAAACAGACAGCTCCCATACAGATGTCACCCCAGACAAACCCCCCCTCCCATCGCCAAAATTTGCTTGCAAAATTAAAAGTCCTATCTGACCCTCCATACATTTACTCTCCACGCATGTGCAAACATCAGGAAGTGACCGGAATTGGCGCCAACATCATTCTTTGTAGAAGAGAGTATTACAAAATAATTCAGTGGGGAGGAATTAGTGCCCACTGATGGGAGGGCCATCTCCATCTGGGCCATTGGTAAGTATAAAAATATACAAATTACTATAAATTTATAATATTTTTACACTGTAAACCAATGGCCCAGACTAGCTGAATTGTAAAAAAGGTGGTGGGCCTTGGACTTCAGAATTAGTAGACCAACATAGTTCCAATCCTATAATCCAAGGTGAAAGGAAATTAAAATTATTAGGAATTACACGTATGTCTCTCTATACAGTAACAGAGAAGACATATCATAAAAAAGGAGCCCAGATCAAGTAATTCCGTAAACTTAGCATGAAGACTATGCTAATTGAATGTCACGAGTTCCCAATTTTTAAGGCTAGCCTGGACCAAGCCTCAAAAATAAGGATGGCATATTGAGAATGAGAAAATATCACCACACAAACATACGCCATATACAGTAAGATTCCAGATGTATGCAGGATATAATTACAGACAAAACAGCTTCACTCATATTTACATACTTGTCAAGCCGGATGAGAGGTAAAAAAAATCCCCCTCCTCCTTTTCTTTTGAAGGAATCTTCAAAAGAAAAAGGGGAGCACCCTGGAATCTGTAAAAGCGGTACCAAAAAACAATGTAAATATTCGTCGAATAAGCACTCAGGTATTAATTATTATTAAGGCCATACAAAGTTGATTGTCTGTTTCTCAGGCCATTTTTTCCAAAAAAGCATGCGGGCGGGCAGTCTTTTTTTTTTTTTTTATTTTCTCCCCGAGAGGTTGTTTGTGGTAATTCGACCCCCACCCAAACGCCTGGTGGACCACGCAAAATTTTGCAAATATATTGGTTATTCACCGAAGGGGTGTTGGGTCATAAATGAAGTGGGGTTTGAATGTTTGTTTTTTCAATGAAACATGAAAATTATGACACAGGACGAAATGCCTCGTGGGTGAAACGTCTCGGGATGAAACGTCTCTGGGACAAATCAAACGTCGATGTGCCAACTTTCAGAGATTTATTTTACAAAAGAAAAAAATCCTTTCACAACCTGCCTAATAAAATCGTGAATCGCAATTTTTCCCCATTATATTAAAAATTATCACAACCCATTTGAACGGGCAGTTCATCCATATATCATATTTTTCGGAAATCTGAAAATGAAATACAAAACGAATGTTTGCGTGTTTTATTAACCAATTCGACCGCACATACCTGCCTATATGCGATTTATTTTCAACTATGACTGTTACTTTTATATCAAGCAACGGTTACTATTAGTTATCCAAATGTTACTAAATATAAATGCCAGGAGACTGTGTTCCATTCAACATAGCACCTGACTTTGCAGACTTTCTGAGGGCTGGTGCGAATCAAACGTGGTGCGAATCGACCATTCCCCTTTGTGACCGTTTGTTGTCAGACTGAAAGACACCTTCCTTCTAGCTGTCAATATGACTTACCTTTCAGAGAATAAAACACTTTCTGTCGTGAATATTGCTAAAACCCACCCACTTTATTAAAGTATGATGTAGAAAAAGCTTGAAGTGTGTTAATTTAAAATTTGCCAACGCATCGATATCGATTTACTGAAATGAACACAATATCTCAAATTTTTTTTAAAGATTTTTTGGTGTCATAAAAAGGTTGCATGCGCACCAAAAGTTAAAAAATTTATAGTAATTTATATATTTTTTATACTTACCAATGACCCAGACATAGCTGGTGCTAACTCTTAAAATATAGGGCCAAACACAAATTTTGCCCCCCAATCCCCAAAATTTGCATCTAAAACTAAAGAAAACATGTCCTGAGAGGCCCTCCACACTTCGCCCCTACTGCGCATGCGCAGTGTCAAGGACGTTCCGAAATTGGCGCCATTTATCATTCTAATAACCAGTGCCTGGTAAGCGCTATGTACTCAGCGGGGAGGCAAGAGTTCCCAACTCCTGGGAGTGCCATCCCCGTCTGGGTCATTGGTAAGTATAAAAAATATATAAATTACTATAAATTTTTTAACATTTTTATACTGTACCAATGACCCAGACATAGCTGAATAGTAAAAAGGCTGGAGGGCCAAGGACATAGAGCAAAATGGAATACGCTCAATAAAATAAAATAGAGTCATCCCCTGTAGGGAAAAGAAGTAATAGGCCTTACATGTATCTTTCTTATTTATGATAAATTAGAAAGATACAAAACCTTCCAAAAATTGAGCTTCATACATCCATGTACTCTATTAATATCCAATAATCCTTATACTAATAATTTTTAAAGTAAGCCAATAATAAAGTAAGTCTAGAGAATAGAGACTCTTATACTCCTAAAAGTGTGTGAGAATTGCATAATCATGTCCGTTGACATATGCAATATTCAAAAGCTATACTTTAAAAACTAAGACTTGAATGAATTTTATAAACTTAAACTTCTCACTAAACAACCATCCCAATAACAGCTCAGAATTACTAACTCCGGAGGAGGTATCCCCTTGTTTTCATAGTAAAAACAGGTGACCCAAGGGAACACCCTCCCCCCCCCCTTTTTCTTGCCCTGGGTCAAATAGCCCAGAGCGAAGAGGGCAGCCGAACGGAGACACTGCCGAAACAGACAGCCTACCTAGCTATAGTAGCAACTGTTAAGTGAATGACATTCTGAGCAGTAGATAATAGACCTAACAATAGAGGCCTCCAGAAATGGACTCGATATTTCTGAGATAAAATTCATGAATGGATGGCTGAGCGCAATGAGCAGCCTTCAAAAATCTATAATAGCAACACTATTAATGTAAGCCCAAGAAGTAGAAGAACTCTTACTTCATGAGCCGAAATCTTAAGCACAACTGCTAAGCCAATGATATACCATAAGCAGTACGCTAGTTAATAGAATCCATTAACAATAAAATGGAGCGTAACGTCCTTCTACTAGACATCAAAGACAGAAGAAGCTTACGCCCTTGTAATAAACAGATATCTGTTTATAAATACATAAACTGTACCCGGAAAGAGTAAAAGCCTATGCCCATACGAAGACGGAAGGACCTTAAAATAATAGGTTCCGGATAATAGGAGCCTAACTCTTATGCAACAATCCAACCTAAATAGTAACGGAAGTATTGATTCCGAAACTATGAAAGTGAAAATCATCCATCGATAGTGCATGAAACTCACTGACTCTACAGTAAAAGAGAAACCAACAGAATTACTGTTTAAAAGGTCAGAATTTGAAAACTACTGTTTCCAGAGGCTCAAATGATTACTTAGCTAAATAAGAACCTGAAGTTAAAATCCGTATAGGAATTTAATCTAAAGATTCTAAGTCTATTTATCAAAAAGTTACTAACTGACTTAGATAAAGAGACAAAAGACTCAATTGTAAACTATCGTAGAGTGCATAGGTATGAGGTAACATAAACCTATAACCTAAATAACAACAGGCTGCAGTAGATCTTGTGAAACAAGTATACTAAAAAATAGCAATGAGTAGTATGGAGGGATCAACCATATGAACATAATGATCCCTACACCACGACGGAAGAGCCTCCACTTTAGTCGCATAGAATAGCGAAGAAGAGGATCTCCTATAGTAAGAAATCGCGTCCAAAGCTCGTCCAGTACAGTGCTTACAATGCAATACGGACCACACAACGGAATACATGAAGGTTGCGACCTTGCTGGTTGTGATAAAGATGACACGATTTACCCAGTGAAAAAAGATCCTCACATAGAGGAAGATTTCACGTTAAGATCCACAGTAGACAAGAGAATAAATTACTCATGATCTCTGTGAAGATAGAGATGCTATCAACAGAAATGTATTGTGGTTGTTTATCTTAGCAATACCTGCTAAAACAACAGCGCCGGAGGATACGCGTATCCTATCATTCCGTCCTATAGATCAATAGAGCGTTAACAGTATTAGCTCAGAGATCTGGACAAGCCAACACATACGTCTGCAATTGATTAGCAAGCTGTGTCATAAACAAAACATCATTGGGCACTCCCATAGATAGCAAATCTGATTGAATACTTGTTTGTTGAGAGTCCATTCTGACAGCAACAAGCGACCCGTAAGAGAACGGGAGTGCGATAAAACAATCAGACGACCCAGAATATGACGGACCAAAACTGAACTTGGTGTACTATAACAAACAGACGGATTCTTTCCATTAAATTGAATAACGGAAACGAAAGAGTGCCTCCCTGGTTCCGGAGATACGCCACTACTGTCGAATTAAAGGACAGGAATTTGGGCATGCGTTTCTGAATAATGTTCATGCAATGACATAAAGTAAGCCTAAAAAACATTATTCCGCGGAAGTTAAACTGATAGCTAAAAGACTGCGGAACCCAAAGACCCTGGCACTTCGAATCCGTAGGGATCAGTATATATCCCAATCTGTTTGACTGGCAACCGTCATAACAGCCACACTTGGGTCCGGCAACTGCGGCGGCACTCTCTGAGTCAACCACCGAATGTTTGCCCCAGTCTGAATCTCTTGTAACACTAGATAGACAAGAGAATGTATAAATCAAGCAATTCATGGATTGCCGGAAAGTTGCCGTCGAAGAGAAGCTCCTCCGAGAACGAAGCGACTCTGAGAGAGTTCTTAACCTACTATCCACACGTGGATGTAGCTAGGGCTGCATCACGTCTAACCAACTCCAATCAGCCACTGAAGGGCGGAGTTATACGTGAACAACTACTGCCCTCAAAAGAAATTACATTGAGAATAATATCCCGTAAATCTTTTCTTGAAGACGTAATGATAACACCTCAGTAAGGCGGATTACGTATAATAAAGCGTCTAAGTTAAGTCTACTATACATAATGTCGTTCCCAACATTGAAATTGGAAAAGACATAAACGGCGAAAAAGAATATATGCAGTCTTTAATCACACCGTCTAGACGCATATGAACTCTCGGTATGCCCTGCTCTGCCAAAATAAACTATATGTAAAAAAGATAAAATGGCAGAAATGAGCCACGCGGACAAGAAACTAAACTATCCTGCTTAGTAGCAGGCTTGTATATATATATAAATATATAGCGTCGAAAAATAAAACACATGTTGTAATGACAATATTGGACTGCGTCGGTAAGTCAGGGACAAAGTCCCTGTACCGATCGAAAAATCCGAGTCCAATGACGCTATAAGTCTCTTATCCAAGATCGCAGCAATGAAGTCCGAAAAATAATCACTGGAAGAAATGCCAGAAGATATGAAAGGCATCTTCCGATACTACTAAAGGGAAAACTCGAAATCTTTCGAATCCCTTTCGCCATCCTGTCGGACCCTATAAAGCGTTCGGTCGTCCGTAACTTGATGCAACCGCGGGCCGCACCGACCCAGCGCCGTCGGATAATTCCTGATTCGACCGAGAAACCGTCAATTGCTGGGATGCTGCGAAACAACTGTGCTAACTCGGATAGCACGTCCGTCACTGAGGCCTGAGGAGCAGCGGTCTTACGATGCATTGCCGCAGGAAGCTCCGAGATCGTTACCCCGTGCATACTTCCAATATGCGAGCGAACGGAGTGTATAGGCCTCGTGTCCCTTGGCTACCGGATGGCGCGACCTATTCGCTGTGGAATCACTGAATGCCGAAACTGATCGGATACTCGAGGTCACGTAGCCAATGTGCGGTCGTGTGCCCTGCTGTGAGGATGAGGAAGCATTAAAGACAGTCTCTCGGACTGTCAATATAACGGAGCGTCCCGAGCAACGGACATATGCTCCGAATGTAAAATATTTGAACCACAACATGCGGTCCCCTATGTTGTTGGCTTCCTCCGATCTGTCCTCAATCTGCCGTCACTGGGTGAGTACTAAAGTAATTAAAGTGCTCGCATCACCCAAATCTCCTTCCTAGACCGCAACGGACGAACCCGGCAGCCGAACCATTCGATGAATGTACTCTACACCGGGTGAGCTAGCGAATGTCACTCCGTAAGCGATAGACATATTCCATGAGCACTTATTGCCGCTAACTCTTCATTAACTATGACGACAGAGGCACACTTTTGAAAGACATCTCCATAACTCTCTCCAAGAAACCAGAAATGCTTGGATAGCAAGCATAAAATAATAATATATATAGCGTCGTTCAATAATTCGAAAGTTTGTGTGACATTATTGGACTATGTCGGAACTGAGGGACGATGTCCCTGAACCGAACCAAAAATTTCTAAGTCCACCGACGCTATCAGTTTCTTATCCGGCATCGCAGCATATGTTGTTCCGAAAGGGAAAGCTTGAAATCCACCGAATCCCTTTCGGTATCCCGTCGGACCGGATGAAACTTTCGGACGTCCGTACCCGCTTCCGCGGAGCGTCCCGACCCAGCATCGTCGGATAAAATATATGCGACAGATTCAGTTGATGCTGGGATGCTGCAATAAACTGTGCTATTAAGGAAAGCACGTCCGTTCCCGAGGCCTGTGCAGTAGCGGACTTACGATGCATTGCCGCTGGAAGCTCCGTGTACGTTGACTCCCGCATACTTCCTATGCGAACGTCCGGAGTCTGCAGGCCTCGAGTCCCCGGCTACCGACCCAGCGCTGTCGGATAATTCTCGATCCGACACCGTTTCTGTCGGCTGCTGGGATGCTGCGATAAGCTGTGCTATGTGCACAAGAATGTCCGGCGTCGAGACCTGCGGAGGCGCAGTCTATCGCTGCTTCGCCGAGGGCAGCTCCGCATCAGATGGCTCCCGCATACTTTTCCTATGCGAACGTCCGGAGTCCATCGGTCTCGAATCCCTGGCTGCCGGATGGTGTGACCTGGTCGCCGAAGAATCCTTGATCAGCGAAGCTGGTAATATATCGGCGGTCACGCAGCCAAGGTGCGGTCGTGTGCGCTGACGAGAAGAGGAAGCCTTAGCAGTCTCAGCGGACTGCCTATACAACGGAGCGTCCCGAGCGACGGACGTATGCTCCGCTAACGACACATTTGTACCACAACATCTGGGGCCTCTCTCGCTTGCCGTCCGGATGGACCGGAACGAGCTATGAACCGGACTAAAAGGCTTCCTCCGTTCTCCCTCCGATCCGCCGTCACTGGGTGTGCATTAAGTTAATTTTATAGTGCTCGCATCACCCCAAAATTCCTTCTAGACCGCAACGGACGAACCCGGCTGCCGAACCATTCGGTGAATGGACGCTACACCGGGCGAGCTAGCGGACGTCAAAGGCCGTCGAACCTACTAGGGTCCTCTTAGGCAATTGGCGTATTACATGAGCACTTTTCCGCTAGCCCTTCATTAATTGTGACGACGGAGGCACACTGTTGGAAGACATCACAGATACATCACCCTAATCTTGATCGTCTGAAATAGAAATTGATAAAGTAGAGTGACCCTGCGGGGAAAGGACCGGAGTGTCCAAATCCCCAACAACATACCGTGACATACGCTTCCCATATTGTCATCGAAATCATACGATACAGAACCGGAGTTAATGCGAGTACACTGACCACATATAGAATGATAATAAGGTCAGAGGAAGACTTCCTCTTAAAACAATTGATCAATATCCTTTCAATGTGAAGAGAAAACAAGTCCTGGTACTCGCACTAACCCCTGGCAATCAAAATACATAATAATAATATGATCCATTAATATAGAAAAAATAATTGAAATCAAAATATTTTGAAAAAATATTTTTTCAGAACAGCCCAAGTTTCTGAAAAGTAACGTTGAGCCCCAATGGATCCCAAGCCTAAGTGTGGACAAAAATTTTAAAAATATTTTAAACAATTTATTCAACACTTACGAACAATAATAATGTATCTAGTTATGATTAAAATAACATAAAGATATTATTATTTAGAAATCCCCCCCTCACACAGAGGGCTGTTGTAAATGTAAACAATGAGTGTAAAAACACTAAAATAAGACTCCAGGCACCCAGGCCCGAAATCAGTTACCAAAAATACACCATCTGATGCAAAACAGAGACTTCCAGGGAAGAAACTGCAGAACATCAGATGGTAGATGCAGAACACAACGCCTAACCACCCGTAGGTGAAGACGTAAACATGGGGAAAGAACAGAATTCATTCTGTTATTCAGCTAAACTCCCAAGAAATTTTAGTAATAATAATTACAGAAATTATGCCAAAAGCATGGGAGAATAGCAAGGGGGAACTTAAAGGACAGGGAGAGAGGAAAAACACTTGAAAAAACAGTGTAACTAAATAATCAGAATGACAACAAAATGGCTGCTGCCTTGAAAATAGGTAACTTAACATAATTTCATTAAAAAATTTTAAGTTACAGCCCTGATAATATTCTGTCACACATTCTTTTCCTCTCCTCCTTTTCTATCCTCCTTAGAATCACCATTTCACTAATATTTATGTGTCTGGCATCATTTAAACTGAGATTTAAAAGCACAAAGATCAGTCAGATGTTAACTGATGAAGGGCCAAACTTAGAATGATAAATGGCGCCAATTTCGGAACGTCCTTGACACTGCGCATGCGCAGTAGGGGCGAAGTGTGGAGGGCCTCTCAGGACATGTTTTCTTTAGTTTTAGATGCAAATTTTGGGGATTGGGGGGCAAAATTTGTGTTTGGCCCTATATTTTAAGAGTTAGCACCAGCTATGTCTGGGTCATTGGTACAGTATAAAAATATGACCATGCGCACAGGCCTGAGAAACAGAGGTTCTTTTTTTATGACCTAATAAATGGTGCGTAACACCACTTCAGAAGTTAAGGCTATAGTGACGATCCCGGTAATTAATATTGCCCACTATTTAACGTACATTTGAGACGGCATACGCAGATAGGCCGAAAACCGGGGATATAATATATTACATACACATCTCCAATAGAAACAAAATGAACGGTCTCTGGAAAGTAAACACACTTCTGAGGTAACCCACAGGCGACCCCATTCAGGTGTACAATAAATTCCAGTAACAACACTCCCCGACGTGTACTATCCAATATCTATGACACTATAAACGTACGAATATACGAGAGTGTAAAACAAGATGTATTCGATTGAGTATCGACATTAATAGAAATCTGGATCTAGAAATGGAAGAAGGTATGATTAACAGGCTCGATGCTGATCGCCCACAAAATAATTCATAATTTCTAAGGTCCATAACATACAATAATGCATCTGCCTAAGGCCTAAAAAAATAAAAAGGCTGTTTCTCAGGCCCTCCCACATGGTCCTTTTGGCTGCCACATGCTCTCTTTTTATAACCAATTTAAACTTAAAAAAAGTTAAAAAATTTATAGTAATTTATATATTTTTTATACTTACCAATGACCCAGACTTAGCTGGTGCTAACTCTAACAAAACCAGGGCCAAACACAAATTTTGCCCCCCAATCCCCCAAATTTGCATCCAAAACAAAAAGAAATCATGTCCTAAAGGACCTCCATACTACGCCTCTACTGCGCATGCGCAGTGACGCAGACGTCCCAAAATTGGCGCCAATTATCATTCTTACTGGCAGTGCCTGGTCAGCGCTATGTACTCAGCGGGGAGGCAAGAGTTCCCAACTCCAGGGAGGGCCATCCCCGTCTGGGTCATTGGTAAGTATAAAAAATATATAAATTACTATAAATTTTTTAACATTTTTATACTGTACCAATGACCCAGACTTAGCTGAATAGTAAACAGGCTGGAGGGCCTAGGACATAGAGGAAAATCCAATAAGCTCAACTATATAGAAAAGAGGTAACCCCTAAAGGAGAAAAGGAGTATTAGGCTTTACATGTATCTTTCTTATTTAATATTAAATTAGAAAGATACGCTACCCTTAATAATTGAGCACAATAACATTCATGTTCTCTATTAACATCCAGTATACCCCTTATACTAATTATTTTTAAAGCAAGCAAATAAATAAAGTAGTCCAGAGAATTGAGACTCTTTATAGTCATTTAAAAGTGTCCGAGTATTGTATATTAAAGCCCGTTTGACACTTGACATATACAAATGCTTCACACCGAGCTACACTTTAAAAATAAGACATGAATGAATTTTAACATTAATATTACACTTTAAAACCATCCCGGAAGCGACTCAGAAATACTGACTTGGAGGAGGCATTCCCTTGCTTTTCACTATAAAGCAGGTGACCTAAGGGAACACCCCCCCCCCCCCCCCCCCCCCCCTTCCCCTTGCCCTGGGTCAAATAGCCCAGAGCGAAGAGGGCAGCCGGACGGAGTCACTGCCGGAACAGAAAGCCTGCATAACTATAGTTGCAACTGTTTAGTGGACGACATTCTGAGCAACAGATAACGGACCTAAACAATGCAGGTCTTCAGAAATGGACTCAATATTTCTGAGATAAAAATTCGTAAATGTGGATGGCTGAGACCAATAAGCAGCCTTCATTAAATCTGTAATAGCAACACTATTAGCATAAGCCCAGGAAGTAGAAAGAGCTCTTACTTCATGAGCAGAAATCTTAAGCACAGACTTCTGAGAAGAAGATAAATCTTCATAAGCAGTACGGATAGTTAATTGAATCCATCTAGCAATAGAATGGACCGAAATGTCCTTTCTATTAGGCATCAAAGACAGAAAGAAACGTTTCCGTCCCTTTCTGATAAACTGAGATCTCTGTTTATAGATACGTAACGCTCTAACAGGACAGAGTAAAGGCCTACGCCCGTCTGAAGACGGAAGAGCCTTAATAACAATAGGTTCCGGATATTTATTAGGAGCCTGATTCTTAGCTAAAAAACCCACATTAGTAGTAAAGGTGATAGTGTTCCCAACACTACGATAGTGAGAATCATCCACCGACAGTGCATGAAGCTCACTGACTCTTCTAGCAGAAGAGAAAGCTAAGAGAAAAGCTGTCTTATAAGATAAGATTTGAAATCTACTGTCCCAAGAGGTTCAAAAGGCTTTTCCTACAATTTAAGAAGAACCCAAGCTAAATTCCACTTAGGAATTAATCTAAGAGTTCTGGGTCTATTTATCAAAAAGTTTCTAACCAACTAGATAAAGAGACATTAGATCCAATTTGTAAACTATCATGATGTGCATAGGTATCAGATAACATAGATCTATAACCCTTTATAGTAGCAGGCTGCAGTTTGATTTCGTCAAACAAGTATACTAGAAAGTTTGCAATGTCTGGTATAGAGGGATCGAATATATCTACAGAATGATCCCTACACCAACGACGAAAAACCTTCCACTTAGCCGCATAGTTTAGCGAAGAGGAGGTCCTCCTACAGTTAGAAATCACGTCCACTGCTCGTCCTGTAAAGTGTTGCCATGCAAGAAGGACCGCACAACGGAAAAACGTGAAGGTTGAGACCTTGCGGGTTGTGATGGAGTTGGCGCGATTTCCCCTGCGAAAGAAGATCCTCTCGTGGAGGAAGCTTCCGCGGTAGGTCCCACAACAGACACCTGAGTAGATTTATCCACGGTCTCTGTGGCGACAGAGATGCTACCAACAGAATCTTGCATTGAGATTGTTTTATCTTTAGCAATACTTGTTGAATTAACAGCACTGGAGGATACGCATATCCTATCATTCTGTCCCAAGGGATCGACAGAGCGTCTACTGCAAATGCTCTTGGATCCGGACACGGAGACACATACGTCTGCAACTGATTGTTGAGATGTGTCGCAAATAAGTCTATCATTGGCCGTTCCCATTGGTAGCAAATCTGATTGAATACTTGTTTGTTGAGAGTCCACTCCGACAGCAACAAGCGACCCTTTCGTGGAAGGGAGACTGCTAGCACATTCAGACGACCCGGTATGTGACGGACCGAAAGAAGAACGTGATGTTCTAGCGCAAACAGAAGGATTCTTTCCGTTAGATTGAACAACGGAACAGAATGAGTGCCTCCCTGATTCCGTATATACACCACTACTGTCGTATTGTCGGATAGGATTTGGACATGAGCATTGTGAATAATGTCCATCCAGTGACGTAACGCAAGCCAAATTGACATCATTTCCTTGATGTTTATGTGCTTGCACAGGAATTGCGGATCCCAAAGACCCTGGCATCTCGAATCCGTTGGGATTAATGATGCACCCCAACCTGTTTGACTGGCATCCGTCATAATGGTAAAACTCGGATCCGGCAACTGCAGCGGAACTCCCTGAGTTAACCACTGAATGTTTGCCCAAGTCTGAATCTCTTGTTTCACATGATCTGACAAGAGAACGTCTACATCGAGCGAATGAATTTTCACACTCCAATTCTGAGTCAAGAAAATTTGAAGAGGACGTGTGCGTAACCGCCCCATTGGAATGAGATCCGCGGCGGCTCCGCACAGACCTATCAGTCTCATAAATTCTCTCGCCGTGACTTTGTCTGCGTGCAGACAATAGCGAGCGTAACAACTGACTAATTTCGCTCTGGTTAACAGCAGACAAACAAGATTGTTGTGCGTCTCGAAGCTCATTCCCAGATGAGTGAATGACTTGGACGGCACCAGATCCGACTTCTCCTCGTTTACTATAAAACCAAGACGTCGGAGCAATAGAAGAAGATTCTGAACATCGTTCTGAAGCGTTAACTCATTGCCGTACCTCTGAAGAATGTCGTCCAGGTAGGCCGACGTCACCGCAGACGAATGAGCTCGGAAATAGATCATTACCGAGTTCATTACCCGAGTGAAAGCCCAGGGTGCTAGATTCAATCCGAAGCACATCGCCCGGAATTGATACACCACTCCTAGGACTGCGAAGCGTAGGTACTTTCGGAATGTCGGATGTACCATGACGTGAAAGTACGCATCTTTGAGATCTATGCTTGTTGCATAATCGTTCACCCGAATACTCGCTCTGACCGACCGAATCGTCTCCATATAAAACTTCGGAGCGACGATCAGCTTGTTTAGCCAGCTCAAATCTATGACTGGACGGAACGAGCCGTCTGGTTTCGGAACCAGAAACAGATGGCTGTAGAATCCCGGAGATTCCTGGTTTTCTACGACCTCTACCGCGTTCTTCATTAAAAGAGACTGCACCTCCGATAACAGAGCGTCTCTTTTCTGCAGATTTGACGGAAGATGAGTCCACTTTGGACTTCGAGTTCATGGAGGCTTTCGTTTGAAGGATATCTTTAGACCTTCCGAAGTCACTCCTCTCACCCAAGGGTCGTCCGTAATCGACGCCCATTCTTGTGAAAAGCTCGACAACCTTCCGCCAACCGGTACGCGATAGAGGTTTAAGCCATCACCTCCTGGACCTGCGGTACGAGAAACCACGTCCTCCATGACCCGCACCTCGCCCCGTCGACCTCGGGGCATCCGGTCGATTGTCCCGGCCTGAAGGACGTCCCGAACGAGAGTCGCTACCCTGACGGTCTCTCGAATAAGACCAAGAGGACGCACCGGAACCTCTATAGGAACCTCTCTTGGGTGCATTAGACCCAGAAGTGCCTGTCTTATTCTTGTCTGCTGTATCCGACTTCTTAGAAGCAGATTTGAACAACAGAGAATCCGAAGCTTTCTTTGTAATTTTATCATAAATAGCAGAAAGCTTGCCGTCAAAGAGAAGTCCTCCTGAGACCGAAGCGACTCCAAGAGAGTTCTTCACCTTAGTATCCACTAGTGTGGATGTAGCTAGGGCTGCGTCACGTCTAACCAACTCCAGATTTGCCACTGAAAGGGCGGAGTTACACGTGGAATAAGCTACTGCCCTTGAAAGAAGTCTTAAAGAGGATTGTATATCCTGAAACTCTTTCCCCTGAAGGCGCAGTGATAACGCCTTAGTAAGGTGATCTGCGTAAGATAAGGCATCTAAATTGGCTCTGTTAGACGCAATAGCTGTTTCCAACACCGCGGTTGGAATAGAAGCCGACGACGGTAATGATAGCTCTAAGTCTTCCGCCTCGTCGTCCATACGCAGAGGAACTCTCGGTATACCCTGTCCTGCCGTATCAAATTTATTCCTTGCATTAATGAAAGGCAGGTTGAGAGTATTAGCGGACAAGAAACCTGCTTTCCTCGTCCTGGAAGCAAGTTTAAATATAGCGTCGTTCAATAATTCAAATGTTCTTGCAACATTATTGGACTGCGACGGAAACTCGGGAGCGATGTCCCTGAACCGCTCAAAAAATTCAGAGTCCAATGACGCTATAATCCTCTTGTCCGGAACCGCAGCAGTCTGGCTCGACGGAACAACTTGAGGGAGAAAGTGCCGGATGAAGTCCACGGCAGCTTTATGTTGTTCCGAAAGGGATAGCTCCAAGTCATTCGTATCCCTTTCACCATCCGGCCGGACCTCATGATGTTCCCGGTCGTCCGCCCCCGATGCTTCGGCGGAGCGTACCGACCCAGCGCCGTCGGATAATTCTCAATCCGACACCGTTTCTGTCGGCTGCTGGGATGCTGCGATAAGCTGTGCTATCTGCACAAGAATGTCCGGCGTCGAGACCTGCGGAGGCGCAGTCTTTCGCTGCTTCGCTGAGGGCAGCTCCGCATCAGATGGCTCCCGCATACTTTTCCTATGCGAACGTCCGGAGTCCATCAGTCTCGAATCCCCGGCTGCCGGATGGTGTGACCTGGTCATCGAAGAATCCTTGATCGGCGAAGCTGGTAATATATCGGCGGTCACGCAGCCAAGGTGCGGTCGTGTGCGCTGACGAGAAGAGGAAGCCTTAACAGTCTCCGCGGACTGCTTATACAATGGAGCGTCCCGAGCGACGGATGTATGCTCCGCTAAAGACACATTTTGTACCACAACATCTGGTCCCAGATGTTGTTGTATGAGAGAGGGGCCTCTCTCGCTCGCGGCCCGGCTGGACCTGGACGAGCTAGGAACCGGACTCAAAGGCTTCCTCCGTTCTCGCTTACTATCCGCCGTCACTGGGTGTGCATCTATTATGTTTATAGTGCTCGCATCACCCAAAATTTCCTCCTGGACCGCATCGGACGAACCCGGCTGCCGAACCATTCGGTGAATGGACGCTACACCGGGCGAGCTAGCGGACGACATTTGTCTAATCTCCATGAGCACTTTTGCCGCTAGCTCTGAATTCATTTGTGACGATGGACGCACACTAGTAGAAGATAACATGGAAACATCACCCTGTTCTGGTTCCTCTGAAATAGAAACTGAGAGAGTAGAGTGACCTTGCGGAGAAAGAGCCAGCATAGCCCTTTCTCCAGAAACAACATATCGTGACACACGTTTCCAATGTTTCTCATCCCAATATTCACATATAGGACAGGGATTAATGCGAGAACACTGACTACAATTAATGCAATGATCATGAAAGTCAGGGGAAGATTTCTTCCTATTACAATTTGAACAATGTCCCTTCATTGTGAAAGAACAACAACAAGTCCTAGTTACTCGCAAAAACCCCTGACACAAAGATACATAATAACATGATCCATTAATAAATGAAAAAACAATTGCAAATCAAAATAATTTTGAAAAAATATTTTTTCAGCGAAGCCCAAGTTGGTTAAAAGTAACGTTGAGCCCCGATGGATCCGATGGCAAAGTGTGGTCAAAAATTTTAAATTTATATTAAATAATTAATGAGACACTTACGGATAATATAAATGTATCTTATAGTAGATAAACTACAGCAAAGGCAAACAGCCCCCCTCAAAAAAGGCTGTTGCCAATGTAAACAAACAGTGTAAAAACACCAGAAAACATGACTCCAGGCACTGAAAAAACTGGCCCGGAATCAGTCATCAATTACACTCTATCTGATGCAAAACAGAGACTCCCAGGGGAGAATCTGCAGAACATCAGATGGAAGATGCAGAACACAAACGTTATACACCCATGGGTGAAAACGTAACTATGGGGAAAATAACAGAAAACATTCTGTAACCAAGCAACTCTCCCAGGAAATTTTAGAAATGAAATTTCTCAAAAATATGCCAAAAGCATGGGAGAATTGCAAGGGGGGACTTTAGAAGGCTAGGGGAGAGGAAACACTGAATAAGCAGTGCAATATTTAGCAAGAATGACAACAAGAGGCCCATGCCTCGAAAATAGGCAACTTAACATAATTTCATCAAAAAATTTTAAGTGCAGCCCTGATTATTTTTTGTCACTTCTTTTCCTCTCCTCCTTCTATCCTCCTTAGAATCACATTTTCTCCAAAAATTACGTGTCTGGCATCCTTTAAACTGAGATTTACAAGCACAAAGATCAGTGAGATGTTGACTGATGAAGGGCCAAACAGAGAATGATAATTGGCGCCAATTTCGGGACGTCTGCGTCACTGCGCATGCGCAGTAGAGGCGTAGTATGGAGGTCCTTTAGGACATGATTTCTTTTTGTTTTGGATGCAAATTTTGGGGATTGGGGGGCAAAATTTGTGTTTGGCCCTGGTTTTGTTAGAGTTAGCACCAGCTAAGTCTGGGTCATTGGTACAGTATAAAAATATAAAAAATAAATGGTTTATGTCTGATATTTTACCCAAGTTAAAAAAAATTGATGAATTTGTCCCTTGAGTGCAAGAAGGCTTTGCAATGCTTTAGCATTGCAAAATCTTCTTGCACTCAAGGGATAAAATACACCACCACCCATGCTATTCTGTAGATTATGAGGCCTAAAACTTGAACCAAGAACATTAACTTTTGATGGCTAAGAAATAATCACTGAAATAAAAAATAAAATGAAAAAACGCACGCCCGCATGCAAGTTCACAAATAATGGCCTGAGAAACAGAAGATCTACTTTGTGTGGCCTAATAATTCATTAATATGCATGTGAGCATTGAAATCCCACATGTCATCATCTGAATACCAGTTAACTGGCTAGGCAGCCTTCTGGATACCCAAAGACTAGCAATTTATTTATGGTGAAATATGCGCTCGAATATGACATATAGACGAACAACCACAGGAAACCAACCAAATCAATTTTTGGAGTCATGATAAGCTTGTTATCCAGCTCAGGTCTATTACCGGTCGGTACGAGGAACAGGTGACTGAAAAAACCTTGAGAATGCTTATTCTCGACGACCTGTATTGCTTCCTTTGACAAGAGAGCTTATATCTCTGGTAAGAGAAACTCTCTTATGCAAGAATTCGATGGAAGATTTGTCCAACGTGAACAACTTATTAGTGGGGTTTTGCTCGGAATGATAGCCGTAAGCCATCCGAGACTACACTTCTCACCTACTAATCTTCTGTGATTATTATCCAGTTTTTTGCGGAGCTTAATAGCATTCCGTCAACTGGCCAGCAATAGCGGTCTAAACCATCACCTGTATGACGCGTGAGGCTTACGGGAGGAGGAACCATGTCCTCCCTGCGAAAAACTTTTGTCTCGTTGGCCTGGGGGCGTCTGACCTATAGTCCTGATCAGATCTACGCCCCTTTTCCGAGTCACTATACTGATGACCTCCAGAGTAATTATAAGAGGGTTTCTTGTACCCTCATGAGGAGTTTCCTTTTGACGATATTTGTCTGGAACATCCTCCTTTACTCTTGTCTGCTGTAGTGGGTCGTTGATACGCCAACTTCAAAAGCAGAGCACTAGATGCTTTCTTAGTAGCCTGTTCATAGACTAACAAAAGCTAGTCATCAAAAATAAAATGTCCGGAAACCGTAGCAACTTGGAGAGAGCTTTTCACCTTGTCATCTTATCAGTGATGATGATGCAAGGGCAGCATCACGTCTGATTAACTCCAGATTAGCCACTGTTAGGGCGGAGTTATATGTGGTATACATAATTGCCCTGGAAAGAACTCTAAGAGAGGTACGAACGTCCTCAAATTTCTTTCCCTTGAGACGCCATAGCTCTTGTATGGTGATCTGCATAAGACAAACATGTACTGTCCAAATTAGCTCTATTTGAAGAAAATGCCATCTCAATTGTGTCTGAGCCAATAGTGAATGATGCAGGTAAGGATACCTCTAGATCCCTGGACCTCTCATTCAAATGCAGAAGAACTCTCTGAACATCTTCCCCGACCGTTTTTAAATGAACGTAGTCTAAAAAACGGTATGTATACAGAAGATGGAGATAAGAAACCGCCTTCTTCCTCGCAATCAAGAGGATAAATACAGCATTGTCTATATGCTGAAGGCCTGCGACACCTGCATAAACTGAACCAGAAAAGAAAGGACTTCCTCCTTTGTCCAGATAAAGTCTGCGCCTAATGACGCCAGCGGTTTCTCTCTTGTCGTCGCAGCATTCTGATTCGGCGGAACCAAATCATGGTAGTATTGATGGATGAAAGTCATCGCAACCCTGTACTGTTCCGAAAGGGAAGGGTAATCCTCTTCCTTATCCCTTTCACCATCCGAGAAGAGCAGTTGTGAATCTTGGTCCATTGCATCTGCGTGAACAGACGACTGGACCGACCCAGCACCGTCCGACAGCTCAGATTCTGAGTCTGAAGTAGGCTGCATCTGCACTTGCTGGGATGCTGCGATCAGCTGCACAATCTGCGACAGCAAGTCCGTCATCGAGGCCTGAGGAGCAGCAGTCTTCCGTTCCTTAGCCGCATGCTGCTCCTGGGACAGTGTGTCAGAAACAGATCCTTTCTCCGAACGTCCCCATGATCAAGGCCGCGTCTCCCTAGCTACCGGATGGTTCGACTTCTCGGGCGAAGAGTGGTTCCTTCTTCGTGCAACAGGCTGGATATCTGAAGTCGGGTAGCTAGGATACGGTTGTGTCTGCTTAAATAACGTAGCAGAGGGAGCCGTGACTGAAGCCGGCCCCAGCTGCAGACTAGAGGGAGCATCCTGAGCGGCGGGCGGACATATGCTCCATCACGTGCAAGTTTCCAACCAGAAAACTTCATTTCGGCCTTGTGAAACGTAGCGGAGGAAGCCTTGACTGAAGTGCTGCAGTGCTCCGGCTTGTGCAAGTTTCTCAAAACAACATCTGACCCCACACGTTGCTAGATTAGAGGGGGCCTCTTCCTCCCTATTTCCGTCGTCGCTGGGTGAGCTATTTATATTATAGTGCACGCTCTACCATCATCCACCTCCTATGACCACACAGACTTACCCGGCATCACGGCACCCACAGACGGAGTACCGCTTCACTGGTCGAGCTAGCTGCTTGCAAGAGATTAAAACCTTTAACCAAAGGCCCTCACTCTTGCAATAATGAGCACTGCGGGTAGCTCTATATGCTCCACTGAGCGCAACGATGGTAGCACACTTGGATGGGTGTCAGAATAACATCACCATGTTCATGTTCCTCTGAAATAGAAACTGACAGAATGACTTAAAATGCGGTAAGAGGCTCTGATCCACATCTGTCCCAAAATTGGGAAACATAAAATAATTTTATAATTATTATAAAGTTAAAGCCCTGAACATCCAAAACCACCATAGAACACTTCCTTCATCCAATAACAGCCTTCTATCCACCAATTCTTGCATTGATTTGTGTCTGGCATCCTCAAAAAAGGATATTTTAAAGCACAGATGTCATTTCATTGTTGATGACTTTTAGGGCCAAACAAAGAATGATGTTGGCACTAATTCTGGTCACTTCCTGACGTCTGCGCATGTGCAGAGAGTAAATGTATGTAATGGAAAGCCAGACAGGACTTTTAATTTTCGGATTTGCAAGCAAATTTTGGGGATTGGGGGGTTCAAAATTTGTGTTTGGCCCTTAATAGCTTTGAGTTAAGCACCAGCTAGTCTGGGCCATTGGTTTACAGTGTAAAAATATTCTTTTATCTCTTTGTTTGGCAACACAAGAGCTATAAAATCATGCTTTCAAGTTCTCCAGCAACAATTTTTAGAAGCCCCATTAGTATACAATGTCATAACATAAAGTATTTGTAATAGCTGGAGTTGATACAGCAAAACCCCACTAGCATACAATGTCATAACATAAAGTGTTCATAATAGTTATGGTTGATACATCAAAACCCCACTAGCATACAATGTCATAACATAAAGTGTTCATAATAGTTATGGTTGATACATCAAAACCACACTGGTATACAATGTCATAACATAAAGTGTTTGTAATAGCTGACGTTGATACAGCAAAATCCCACAAGTTTTCCTGTCATTTTGGAAAGGGTTAATTTTAGATCCTTTGTTTTGCTACAGGTAGAGATGCTTAATGAACAAATCCGCTGCTGTAAGTTATGCTTTGGGGATTAACCCAAAATATGCTTTAGCCACGTAAAGAATAGTATTGGCTGACAAAAATTGATTTTCAGTGAATTCTGCAAACATCTGTACTCATTTCCTCTAATTGTAAGGTTGTTGAAGCAATTATTTTGATATGGATAGATGTAACAATGATTGCAGAAGAAAGTTACTGTTTTCTTTTTAATCTCAAGATTTAACCCCAAGCGCAATGAGGGTGAGAATAAGAGTACCATTATAATAGCCAAAAATAGCCAACTTTGGATGCTTTTTGTCTATCATTTTGGAAATGGATAATTTCAAGCACTTTGCTTTGCTATATGTAGTCTGCATTTTCACATTGGAAAGCTGGGAAAGCCCCTAATTTGTCCAACAAATTACAATTCTCTAGTTTTGATTTGAGTTTGCAGAGCAAATCTTAAGAAGTAATCCAGTGGAGCATGGTCAATGCCGATTGTGTGTTGCCCCACTCAAAGGTGTGTACATTCTTTTTTCAATGTTCCCAACCTATGCTTTTCATAATCTTACTTCCGATATTAAATTTGGATTTTATTGTAGACAAGGATTTTTGTGGTTGAGGTCATTCCAATGAGGAGTCACATGATATGGTTTTATTGAAATATTTTGAAAAAAAATTTAAAAATAATTATTAAAATAATAAATATTGATATCATGTGCATTGGGTAAAGAAGGGTTAAAATGTAATACAAAATGCATTGTAAAAACAAATTAATACCTTTGTTATTGTCAGTTTCCATGTTTCTATCATGCAACCACTCTCTAAGTGTCAAGCTACATAATTCCATTTGTATAAATAATGTGACACCCATCTAAAACATAGCAAAAATCAACAGTAATTGTATAAACTTGATACCCATAAAAAATTGCTCACCTGATAAAATTGTTTAACCCTTTACCCAACGAATCGCCCACATCTGCCCTCGTAATATGGAAATTCAGCAGCTGAAAAAAAATTATTTTTCTAAAAATTTCAACAAAACCATAGTATGTGATCACTCTTTGGAATGAGCTCATTCCAATGAGCGGTCACATGATATGGTTTTGTTGAAATTTTTTGAAAAATTTAAAAATATGTTACTAATATAATAAATTTTGATATTGTCTGCATTGGGTAAAGGGTTAAAGAAGGATTTAAGGCCACATTCAACTTTAATTTTAATATACTTCTATTTTAGCCAAGGTCTGAGGGTGTGGGGTGAATTTTTTTTGTTTGCGTAAAATCGCTCAAACATCTTCAAAATAAAATCAGTCAAAACCCTCCAATTTTCTTCTCAAGCAAAAATCTTTTTGTCCATAATGGACCCTCTGAACCTCCCCTGGGGCCTCAAGAGGCCTCGTAGGACCTTTTAGAGAAAACAATCTTATACACTCACATTCATATCTAATAAAAATTTACCACAATCGGTCTTATTTAATATATTAATGAATAACTCGTACTTCCCGTCACTGTGGAAAAAAGCAAATGTCTCCCCAATCTTGAAAACGCAACCCTCCAATTCTGTTACTAATTATCGCCCAATATCTCTGATAAGCTGTGTTGGTAAAATATTTGAAAAATGTGTATTCAAACATTTGTGGGATTTCCTAATTAGACAATAACGTTCTCAGTCAATTTCAGTCAGGTTTTACACCCGGTGACTCAACTGTCCTCCAACTGACTGACATATATGATGAATTCTGTCGTGCCCTTGACGAAGGCAACAACATTAGGGTTGTTTTCTGTGGTGTTAGTAAGTCCTTTGACAAAGTTTGGCATGCTGGTGTTATCTACAAGCTGGAGAGTATTGGCGTTTCGGGTGAACTTCTGCTGTTCCTAAAATCGTATCTTGCACATAGGTTGTAACAAGTAGTGATATCGTCGGAGACATCTTCATGGAGAACCATTAATGCCAGTATTCCACAAGGATCAGTCCTCGGGCCCTCATTGTTCCTTATATACCTTAACGACATAACCCAAGACCTACTAAGCAGTATACGCCCCTTTGAAGACAATACTTCCATATATCTAATTATAGAGAACCCTTAACAAGACTCAACCTTAATCAATCATGATCTGGCAACAATTGAACATTGGGCTAAAACATAATTAATGGAATTCAATGTGAACAAAACAGAAAGTATCCAAGTATGTGTAAAAGCAGCCCCATCTCCCACCCACCTTTATTCTTACGTGGTTTTCAGATATCCGAAGTTTCTAACCACAAACACTTAGGGGTCAAAGTGATCAGCACTTGTACATGGAACGATCATATCAACAATATTTGCTCTAAAGCCTGGTCCTGCTTAGACTTACTGAGGAGACACAAATTTAATTTAGATCGTAGTGTCTTAGAAAAAGTTAAATGAAAGTGTCAATGACACTGTAGCTCAACTTGTCAAGATAAAGACATGTACATGTATAGTATGTGACACAGCAATGACAAACATCTAGGTAATGACCTGATAACAAAGGTACATATAAAGTATTGTAACGGTCTGTACATAAATACTGACCGTTGCCTGTAACAAATGTATAGGTAAAGTATTGTAAAGGTGGGTGACAGTCAGATGCTAAACTAGAAAAAAATCTTTGAGTCCCAGAGTGGGTCTGACTGAACCCCAAAATATTTGTTCTCATAGCACAGTGATAACAAAGGCACCCCAAAACACACTCATTCCTGTCCCAAGGTGAAAACAAAGGTACCCAAGAAGTTTCGTGAAGATCAGTTCACAAATATGAGCTGTGTAGAAGTTGTGACAAAAAACTGATTGGGCCTAATTTCGGTACAAAATGGCCACTGGCAGCCATCTTGAATTTTGAATAGCACCCAGAAACACTCATTCTCATCCCAAGGTGATAACAAAGGTACCCAAGAAGTTTTGTGAAGATCGGTTCATAAATACAGCCTCTAGCCCGAGCCGTATTGACATGTGTACAGTGTACAGTGTACAGTGCAGTATATAAGTAGCACTGAATAAATCAAAGTTCATCTAATTTGCATAATTTCTGCACGAGAAAAAAACCTGTACTATATGTGATGTATTCCATGTTACTAAACATTCATACAAAAATTTATTAAATTCAGAACTTTCATACAGAAGTTCGGTACAAAAGACTGATTGCAATAATTTTGGTACAAAATGGCTGCTGGTGGCCATCTTGAATTTTGGACCACACCCAAAAACACTCGTTCTCATCCCACGGTGATAACAAAGGTACCCAAGAAGTTTCGTAAAGATCGGTTCATAAATATGGCCTCTAGCCTGAGCCGTATAGAAGTTGTGTACAAAAAACTGATTCGACCTAATTTCGGTACAAAATGGCCACTGGCAGCCATCTTGAATTTTGGACCGCACCCAGAAACACTCGTTCTCGTCCCAAGGTGATAACAAAGGTACCCAAGACGTTTCGTGAAGATCGGTTCATAAATACAGACTCTAGCCCAAGCCGTATTGACATGTGTACTTACTGTGTGTAAGTAGCACTGAAAAAATCAAAGTTCATCTAATTTGCATAATTTCTGCACAAGAAAAAAACCCGTATTATATGTGATGTATCCCATGGTACTAAACATTCACACAAAAAATTATTCAAATCAGCGCTTTCATATGGAAGTTCTGTGCAAAAATCTGATTGCACCAAATTTCGTACAAAATGGCTGCCATCGGCCATCTTGAATTTCGGACCGGACCCCAAAACACTCGTTCTCGTCCCACGGTGATAACAAAGGTACCCAAGGAGTTTCGTAAAGATCGGTTCATAAATACGGCCTCTAGCCCGAGCCGTATTGGAATTTGCACTTACAGTGCTGAAAGTAACACCAAAAGACATCAAAGTCAGTCTAATTTGCATAATTTACGCACGAGAAAAAACCCCGTATTATATGTGATGTATCCCATGGTACCAAACATTTATACAAAACTTTATTCAAATCAGAACTTTCATACAGAAGTTCTGTACAAAAAACTGATTTTTGCATCTTCGGTACAAAATGGCCGCTGGCAGCCATCTTGAATTTCGGACCGCACCTAAAAACACTCGTTCCCGTCCCAGGGTCATAACAAAGGTACACAAGAAGTTTCGTAAAGATCGGTTCATAAATACGACCTCTAGCCCGCGCCATAGCCAATTGTTGACAGACGGACAGACGGACGGACGGACAGACGGACGGACGGACAGACGGACGACGGGCCATGGCATAAGCTCAAATTTGGCTTCGCCAAAGTTGAGCTAAAAATTTATAGTAATTTATATATTTTTTATACTTACCAATGACCCAGACATAGCTGGTGCTAACTCTTAAAAATATAGGGCCAAACACAAATTTTGCCCCCCAATCCCCAAAATTTGCATCTAAAACCAAAGAAAACATGTCCTGAATGGCCCTCCATACTTCACCTCTACTGCGCATGCGCAGTGTCAAGGACGTCCCGAAATTGGCGCCATTAATCATTCTTATAACCAGTGCCTGGTAAGCGCTATGTACTCAGCGGGGAGGTATGAGTTCCCAACTCCTGGGAGGGCCATCCCTGTCTGGGTCATTGGTAAGTATAAAAAATATATAAATTACTATAAATTTTTTAACATTTTTATACTGTACCAATGACCCAGACATAGCTGAATAGTAAAAAGGCTGGAGGGCCTAGGACATAGAGCAAGTTCAACTAAGCTCAATTATATAAAATAGAGTCATCCCCTCGAGGGGAAAAGGAGTATTAGGCCTTACATGTATCTTTCTTAATTATGATAAATTAGAAAGACACAACACCTTCCAAAATTGAGCATCATAACATCCTTGAACTCTATTAATAACCAGAATAATCCTTATACTAATAATTTTTAAAGTAAGCCAATAAATAAAGTTAGTCTAGAGAATAGAGACTCTTTATACTCCTTAAAAGTGTCTGAGGACTGTATAATAACGCCCGTTTGACACGTGATATATTCAAAAGCTATACTTTAAAAACTATGACCTGAATGAATTTTTAAAACATAAACTTATCACTTAAAAACCATCCCAGTAACAGCTCAGAATTACTAACTCCAGAGGAGGTATCCCCTTGTTTAAATAATAAAACAGGTGACCCAAGGGAACACCCTCCCCCCCCCCCCCTTTTTCTTGCCCTGGGTCAAATAGCCCAGAGCGAAGAGGGCAGCAGGACGGAGTCACTGCCGGAACAGAAAGCCTACCTAGCTATAGTAGCAACTGTTAAGTGAATGACATTCTGAGCAGTAGATAATAGACCTAACAATGGAGGCCTCCAGAAATGGACTCAATATTTCTGAGATAAAAATTCATGAATGTGGATGGCTGAGTCCAATGAGCAGCCTTCATAAAATCTATAATAGCGACACTATTAATGTAAGCCCAAGATGTAGAAAGAGCTCTTACTTCATGAGCCGAAATCTCAAGCACAAACTGCTGAGTCAATGATATACCATAAGCAGTACCAATAGTTAATTGAATCTATTAGTAATAGAATGGAGAGTAATGTCCTTCTGTTAGTCATCAAAGACAGAAGAAGCTTACGTCCATCCTAATAAACTGATATCTGTTTATAAATACATAAACTCTAACCGGACAGAGTAAAGGCCTATGCCCGTACGAAGACAGAAGGACCTTAATAACAATAGGATCCGGATATTATTAGGAGCCTGACTCTTAACCAAAAATCCAACCTAAGTAGTAAAGGAAGTAGTGTTTCCGACACTACAAAAGTGAGAATCGTCCACCGATAGTGCATGAAGCTCACTGACTCCTCAGTAAAAAAGACGGCTAACAGAATACTGTCTTAAAAGGTCAGAATTTGAAAACTACTGTTTCCAGAGGCTCAAATGATTACTTAGCTAAATAAGAACCGAAGCTAAATTCCGTATAGGAATTTAATCTAAGGATTCTAGGTCTATTTATCGAAAAGTTTCTAACTGACTTAGATAAAGAGACATAAGACTCAATTGTAAACTATCATAGAGTGCATAGGTATGAGATAACATAGACCTATAACCTTAATAGTAACAGGCTGCAGTAGATCTTGTCAAACAAGTATACTAGAAAGTTGCAATGTCTGGTATGGAGGGATCAAAAATATCAACATAATGATCCCTACACCAACGACAGAAGAGCCTCCACTTTAGCCGCATAGTATAGCGAAGAAGAGGTTCTCCTACAGTAAGAAATCGCATCCATAGCTCGTCCTGTACCATGCTTGCCGAGCAAGAAGGACCACACAATGGAATACGTGAAGGTTGAGACCTTGCGGGTTGTGATGAAGAAGACACGGTTTCCCCAGCGAAAGAAGATCCTCTCATGGAGGAAGTTTTCGCGGTAAGTCCCACAGTAGACCCCTGAGTAAAATTACCCATGGTCTCTGTAAAGACAGAGATGCTATCAACAGAATTGTATTGTGGATATTTATCTTAGCAAAACTTGCTGAATCAACAGCGCTGGAGAATACGCATATCCTATCATTGCGTCCTATTAGATCAATAGATAGACCGAAGCGACTCTGAGAGAGTTCTTCACCTTACTATCCACGCGCGTGGATGTAGCTAGGGCTGCGTCACGTCTGACCAACTCCAGGTTGCCACTGAAGGGCGGAGTTATACGTGGAAACTACTGCCCTTGAAAGAAATCACATTGAGGATCATATCCTGGAATTCTTTCTCTTGAAGACGTAATGATAATGCCTCAGTAAGGTAGTCTACTTATGATAAAGCGTCTAAGTTAAGTCTATTAGACATCATTGTCGTTAACAACATAAGCTCAGGGATCCGGACATGCAAACACATACGTCTGCAATTGAATAGTGAGTTGTGTCGCAAATAAATTATCATTGGGCGCTCCCATTGATAGCAAATCTGATTGAATACTTGTTTGTTGAGAGTCCATTCTGACGGCAACAAGCGACCCTTATGTGAAAGGGAGTCTGCTAATAGAATCCGACGACCCGGAATATGACGGTCCGAAGCAGAACTTGGTGTACTATAACAAACAGAAGGATTCTTTCCGTTAAATTGAATAACGGAATCGAATGAGTGCCTCCCTGGTTCCGGAGCTACGCAACTACTGTCGTATTATCGGACAGGATTTGGACATGCGTTTCTGAATAATGTTCATCCAATGACATAGTGCAAGCCTAAATAACATCATTCCCTGGAAGTTAAGTGCTTGCCTAGAAACTGCGGAACCCCAAGACCCTGGCACTTCGAATCCGTTGGGATCAATATTGTACCCCAACCTGTTTGACTGGCATCCGTCATATGATAAAACTCGGATCCGGCAACTGCAGTGGCACTCTCTGAGTCAACCACCGAATGTTTGCCCAAGTCTGAATCTCTTGTTACACTTGATTGACAAGAGAACGTGTATATCGAGCAATTCATAGATTGCTGAAAAGTTGCCGTCGAAGAGAAGCTTCTCCGAGACCGAAGCGACTCTGAGAGAGTTCTTCACCTTACTATCCACGCGCGTGGATGTAGCTAGGGCTGCGTCACGTCTGACCAACTCCAGGTTGCCACTGAAGGGCGGAGTTATACGTGGAAACTACTGCCCTTGAAAGAAATCACATTGAGGATCATATCCTGGAATTCTTTCTCTTGAAGACGTAATGATAACGCCTCAGTAAGGTAGTCTACTTATGATAAAGCGTCTAAGTTAAGTCTATTAGACATCATTGTCGTTTCCAAAATCGTGGTTGGAATTGACATAGACGGCGAAAAAGATAATTCCTAGTCTTCAGCCCCGCCGTCTAGACGCATATGAACTCTCGGTATGCTCTGTTCTGCCAATATAAATTATTTCCTAGAATTGATAACAGGCAGAATAGAGCATTGCGGACAAGAAACTAAACTATCATGCTTGGTAGCAAGCTTATATATATATAGCGTCGTTAAATAATTCGAATGTTCTAAGACATTATTGGACTGCGTCGGCAACTCAGGGACAATGTCCCTGAACCGATCCAAAACTCCGTGTCCAATGACGCTATTAGTCTCTTATCCAGCATCGCAGCAATGTAGTCCGACGGAACAACCTCTGGAAGATAATGCCGGAAGAAATGTATGGCAGCTTCTGTTGTTCCGAAAGGGAAAGCTTGAAATCATCCGAATCCCTTTCGCCATCCTGTCGGACCCTATGAAATATTCGGTTGTCCGTACCTGATTTAACAGCGGAGCGCACCGACCCAGCGCTGTCGGATTATGCCTGATCCGACCGAGAATCTGTCGTTTGCTGGGATGCTACGATAAGCTGTGCTATTTTGGATAGCACGTCCGTCACTGAGGCCTGTGGAGAAGCGGTCTTACGATGCATTGCCGCTGGAAGCTCCGTGTTCGTTACTCCGTGCATACTTCTATTATGCGAGCGACCTGAGTGTGCAGGCCTTGTGTCCCTTGGCTACCGGATGGCGTGACCTGTTCGCCATGGAATCACAGAATGCCGAAGCTGGCCGGATATTCAAGGTCAGATAGCCAATGTGCGGTCGTGTGCGCTGCTGTGAGGATGAGGAAGCAATATCGACAGTCACTCAGACTGTCTATATAACGGAGGGTCCAGAGTGGCGGACATACGCTCCGAAGGTGAAATGTCTGTACCACAAAAACCGGTCCCATATGTTGTTGCACAAGAGAGGGACCTCTCTCGCTCGCCGCCTGGACAGACCGGACGAGCTAGGAACCGGACAAACAGGCTTCCTCCGATCTCTCCTCTAATCCATCGTCACTGGGTGTGTACTAAAGTCTAATATAGTGCTCGCATCACCCAAATCTCCTTCCTAGACCGCAACGGACGAACCCGACTGCCGAACCATTCGATGAATGGACGCTACACCGGGTGAGCTAGCGAATGTCAACTCCGTCGATCCTACTAGGGACCTCTTAGGCGATTGACGTAATCCATGAGCACTAATTGCCGCTAGCTCTTCATTAACTATGACGACAGAGGCACACTTCTGAAAGACATCTCAGTAATTTGCGAACAAGAAACCAGATATGCTTGGACATAGCAAGCATATAAAAAATATATATAGCGTCGTTCAATAAATCGAACGTATCTGAGACATTATTGGACTGTGTCGGAACTGAGGGACGATGTCCCTGAACCGAACCAAAAATTTCTAAGTTGGAAATGTAAACAAAAAGTGTAAAAACTTAAATATGAACCCAGGAACTTAGTTTGAACAACTCTAAATTTCAACCCACTCAGTTTGAACAACTCTAAATCTCAACCCACTCAGGATGCTACATATGAAATATCAAAAGATTCTGACTGAAGGATTTGAAAAAGATTTTAAAAAAATATTCCTCATGTTACACCAAGTTACAATTTGAGCTCCCACAGTGAATCCAAATATGACTCCAGTGACTTAATTTGAACAAACGGATCCCCCTAATGATGCAGTATATCAAATATCAAGAGATTTGGACTGATAGATCTTAAGAAGACGATTTTTTCAATAATTTTCTCCATATGGCACTGAGTTAAAATTTGGGAGCACAAATATGAACCCAGGGACTTGATTTGAACAAATTTTAAATTTCACCCAACTAAGGATGCTGCACAAAAAATAACAAGCCAAGACCAATACCGGGTCTGGACCTGGCCTGCGTCGCTGCATGCAATTGAATCAGCAAACAGGAAGTGGCTGCATGGCAGATCTGAAAATTGCATACACGATACAACTGATCATTATCAGGCTCCAGATGAAATATAAAATCAATCCTTTGCATAGAAGCCGAGAAAAGTTTGACGAAAAATTTCCATGTTCAGTGGGTACAGTAAAATTTCAAAGTATCGGCAAACAGGAAGTGGCTGCACGGCAGATCTGAAAATTGCTTACGTGATACAACTCATCATTATGAAGCAGCAGACCAAATATAAAATCAATCCCTTGCATAGAAGCCAAGAAAACCTTGACGGAAAATTTCAATGTTCAGTGGGTACAGTAAAATTTCAAAGTATCGGCAAACAGGAAGTGGCTGCACGGAAGATCTGAAAATTGCTTACACGATACAACTCATCATTATGAAGCAGCAGACCAAATATACAATCAATCCCTTGCATAGAAGCCAAGAAAACCTTGACGGAAAATTTCAATGTTCAGTGGGTACAGTAAAATTTCAAAGTATCGGCAAACAGGAAATGGCTGCACGGCAGATCTGAAAATTGCTTACACGATACAACTCATCATTAGAAGCACTTGAAGCAGCAGACCAAATATAAAATCATTCCCTTTCATAGAAGCCAAGAAAACTTTGACGGAAAAAGTGTTTTGGATGGACTGACGGATGGAGTCGAGCGGTTACTAAACCTGCTCTGCCGCTGGCGACCCAGGTAACAAAAGATTCTGACTGATGAATCTGAAGAAGCTTTCTAAAAAATACATGTATTCAAGTTACACTAAATTAAAATTTGGGCTCCAACAGAAAGCTAAAATATGACTACAGGAACTTAATTTGGACAAACTCCATGCTAACTCCTGTAAAGAGACAGTATACCAAATATTAAGAGAGTCTGACTGGTAGATCTGAAGAAGACTTTTAAATGAATTTCTTCATATTGCACAATTAAAATTAAGAGAGTCTGACTGGTAGATCTGAAGAAGATTTTTAAATGAATCTCTTCATATTGCATACATTTAAAATTCAGGCTCCCAGAGGGAACCCAAATACTAACCCAGGGTCTCAATTTGAACAAACTAGAGATTTTGTATACCAAATAGCAAAAGATTCTAACTGATGGTTCTGGAACAGAAGATTTTTGTTTTTAATTGTGGAAACAATTCATGGTTGTCATCAGAGAAATGCCCCTTGTGGTGCCCACTGTGGGTGTGGCAACTTTGTCTGAACAAATTTGAATTGATACATGATATGGAACATGTATATCAAATTTGGTTCAATTAGGCCCTGTGGTTTATGAGAAGTCGATATTGTAAAGTTCATGCCAGATGGAAGGACAAGAGATGGAGGTTTGGAGAGATGGACAGATGACGGACAAGTCACAATGGACAGAAAGACATCACATAAGCTCACATAAGCTCACCCTGACTTTCAGTCAGGTGAGCTAAAAATATTCCTCAAGTTACACTAAGTTAAAATTCAGGCTCCCTCAGTGAACACAAAAATGACTCCAGGGACTTGATTTGGACAAACTTTATGCTGATTCACTAAAAGATACAGTACAGTACGTGGAGAGTGTATTATCACTAAATCACTCGCAGAGTGGAGATTCAAGCCAAGCAATAATTGCAAATTTGTTGCAAAGCATAACCGGCACAAGCAAAGTTTCAGCCAATAAACCTCTGGGTCTCCGACAGAATTCCTACTCTGCTACCTAATGAGTAAGCTGGGGGGGGGGGGGGGGGGGGATAAGAATTCACAGCTTTCTTTGAAAACTAACCTCTAATCTCCAGATGAAACCAAAATCTGCATCAGCACACAATACCTTTTGACAAAATTTGTTTTAATTAACCATACAGAAAGACAAATAGTGCCCCACACCCATGAAAAAAATATGTCAATTTTGTTTCAAAATTGGGGTTGTGCAGGGCTTATAATTCCACAACATTTGGGAGAATTCAGACCAGCTATGAGTGCCCCAGGATCCCATGAGGCCAGTATGGTTGAACCCCTGTTGTATACTGATAATACATGTTACTCCTTTACCCAATACAGCTTTTTAATTTTTAAAACACCAACTACTGATTTTAAAAAAAAAAAAAAAGCCCCCCCCACCACCCCAGGGCCTTAATCACTCATCTGACAAAGTGGTTCAGAGAAGTATTTCGGGTCACATTCAGTTAGTCATGGTTCATCAACACTACATAGGAATGACATTATTCATAACTCTAGGAATGATGTTATGACATTATTCATAACTTTAGTGCCCCCCCCCCCCCCCCCAAATCCACCCCACCCCACCCCTACCCACGCCTGCGATACCAAGTATGAAATGATTCTGACTGGCAGATCTGAAGATGAAGATTTTTAAAAAAATCTACTCCTATTGTATTAAGTTATATTTAAGCTCCAACAGAGAGCCCAAATATTAACCCAGGGACCCGATTTGAAGAAACTTCAATTTGATCCCACCTGAGATGTTGTATGCCAAGTATGAAAGCATCGTGAATGGAGGATCTGAAGAAGATTTTTTAATGAAATCTCCTCATCAATGGGTTCCCATAGGGAGCACAAATATTAACCCAGGTACTCCATTTGAACAAACTTGAATCTGACCCCTCTAGAGATGTTGTATACCAAATATCAAAAGAATCTAATCGATTGTTCTGGAGAAGAACACTTTTAAAGAAATTCCCTCCTCATATTGCACCAAGTTAAAATAATAACCCAGGGACTCGATTTGAACAAACTTGAATGTGATGACCTACCCTCTGCCCCCTCCCGCTCATCGAGATGTTGTATGCCAAATGTGAAAGCATTTTGACTGGTGGACTTGCTCTTAGTTAAACATTGGGGGACTCATCATTTTTTAATACCAATTACCGGGCACCCTGATTTTTAACCAATCCCTTCTTCCGGTCCTAAGGATGCTTCATACCAAATAACAGTTCTCTGTACCTTGTGGTTTGGGATATATGGGCTTTTGTATTTTTTTTCTGTTTTTAACCCCTGGGATTGCCACATGGCTGTGAAAACTTTTTTTTTGGGGGGGGGGGGGGGGGGGGGGTATCAATCAATTACTTAGGCCCCACTTATACTACATGCCAAATTTGGTTGAAATTGGCTTGGCCTACCGGTTCTTGAAATAGAAATTTTGGGCACTGCCCAAAATGGATATGCCCCCAAACAGAGTCCAGATACTGACCTATCAACTTCCCTTGAACAAACTTTAATCTTCTACACCAAAGGATGTTCCATACCAAATATCAAGACATTCCCTCTAGAGGTTCATGAGAAGATTTTTTAAGCTTTTGGGGCAAAAACCAGAGCCCAAATATGAAAAAGATTTATAGTAATTTATATATTTTTTATACTTACCAATGACCTAGACTTAGCTGGTGCTAACTCTTAAAGATTCAGGGCCAAACACAAATTTTGCCCCCCCCCCCCCCCCCCCCCCTCCAATCCCCAAAATTTGCATCCAAATCAAAAAATGTAATGTCCTATATGGTCCTCCATACTTTTACTTACTGCGAATGCGCAGTGTTAAGGAAGTACCAAAATTGGCGCCAAAGCCTCATTCTTACAACCAGTGCCTGCTAAATGTTATATAATCAGCAGGGAGGTATGAGTTCCCAACTCATGGGAGGGCCATCCCCGTCTGGGTCATTGGTAAGTATAAAAAATATATAAATTACTATAAATTTTTTCATATTTTTATACTGTAACCAATGACCCAGACTTAGCTGAATAGAAAAAAGGTTGGAGGGCCTAGGACAAAAAGGAAAATCCAATAGGCTCAATTACATAAAAGAATTATCCCCTCAAGGAGAAAAGGAGAAAAAGGATTTACAAAAATCTTTCTTGTTTATTAAAAATAAGACACATTACCAGTCACCAATTGAGCACAAAAACATCAATGATCTCTATTAACATCCAGTATAGCCCATTAAACTAATTTCTTAAAGGAAAGCCAATAAGTAAAAAACGTCCAGAGAATAAGACTCTTTATACTCATTTAAAAGTGTCCGAGGATTGTATATCAACGCTCGTATGACACGTGACATATACAAATGCTTCACACCGAGCTACACTTTAAAAATATTACATAAATTAGATAGACATTAGCTTTACTCTTTAAAACCATCCTAGCACCGACTCGGAATTACTGACTCAAGAGGAGGTATTCCCTTGCTTTTCACTATAAAGCCCCTTGCTCTGGGTCAATCACTACAGAACGAAGAGGGCAGCAGGACAGACTCACTGCTGGAATAGAAAGCCTACATAACTATAGTTGCAACCATTTAGTGGACAACATTCTGAGCAAGAGATAACGGACCTAAACATCTAAGGTCGCCAGAAATTGACTCAATATTTCTAAAGAAAAAATTAGTGAAAGTAGAAGGCTGAGACCAGTATGCAGACTTCATCAGATCCGTAATAGCAATACTGTTAGAATAAGCCCAAGATGTAGACAGCGCTCTAACTTTGTGCACTGAAATCTTAAGCACAGACTGCTGACCTGAAGATAAACTTTCATAAGCAGTACGAATAGCCAACTGAATCCACCTGGAAATAGAATGGACCGTAATGTCCTTTCTATTAGGAAGTAGAGACAGAAAGAAATGTTTTCGCCCCTTTCTAATAAACTCAGATCTGCGTTTGTAAATACGCATAGCTCTAACTGGACACAGCAAAGGCCTACGGCCATCTGAGGACGGAAGATCCCTAATAACAATAGGCTCAGAGTACTTATTAGGAGCCTGATTCTTAGCCAGAAATCCCACATTGGTAGTTAAAGTAATAGTATTACCAACACTACGATAGTGAGAATCATCAACAAATAGAGCATGAAGCTCACTAACTCTTCTAGCGGAAGCAAAGGCTAAGAGAAAAGCTGTCTTATAAGACAAGAATTTGAAGTCTACAGTGTATAGAGGTTCAAAAGGAGCTTCTTTGAGCTTCAGAGAAACCCAAGCTAAATTCCATCTAGGAATTAACCTTAGAGTTCTAGGTCTATTTATCGAAAAGTTTTTAATTTTAACTAATTTAGATAAAGAAACATTAGATTCAATTTGTAAGCTATCATGATGAGCATATGTATCAGATAGCATAGACCTATAACCCTTAATTGTTACTGGCTGCAGTTTGAGTTCGTCAAAAAAAAAGACCAAAAAATTAGCAATGTCTGGAATGGAGGGATCATAAAAATCAATCGAGTGATCCCTACACCAAGGAGAGAAAACCTTCCACTTTGCTGCATAATTTAGCGAAGAGGAGGCCCTCCTACAGTTAGAAATTGCGTCCACTGCTCGTCCTGTAAAATGCTTGCCGTGCAAGAAAGACCGCACAACTGAAATACGTGAAGGTTGAGACCTTGCGGGTTGTGATGCAGTGTGCATGATTTCCCCTGCGAGAGAAGGTCCTCCCATGGAGGAAGCTTCCTAGGAATGTCCCATAACAGACACCTGAGTAGATTTATGAATGGATTCTGGGGCGACAGAGGTGCTACCAACAGTATCTTGCAGTGAGATTGCTTGATTTTTAGCAAGACCTGTTGAATCAACGGAGCTGGAGGATACGCGTATCCTAACGTTCCGTCCCAAGAGATCGAGAGAGCATCTACTGCAAACGCTCTAGGATCTGGGCATGGCGACACATACGTCTGCAATTGATTGTTGAAATGCGTCGCAAACAAGTCTGTCATTGGATGATCCCATTGGTAGCAAATCTGATTGAAAACTCGCTTGTTGAGAGTCCATTCTGACGGTAACATGTGACCTTTCCGAGAGAGCAAGTCCGCTAGAAGTTTCAGACGACCCGGAATATGATGGACCAACAGAAAAACATGATACTCTAGAACAAACAGAAGAATTCTTTCCGTTAAGTAGAATAACGGAATGGAATGAGTGCCTCCCTGGTTCCGAATGTCCGACAATATTTGAACATGTGAATTTTGAATTACGTTCATCCAATGACGTAGCGCAAGCCAAACTGACATCATTTCTTTGAGGTTTATGAGCTTGTTCAGGAACTCCGGATCCCAAAGGCCCTGGCACCTCAAATCTGTTGGGCTCAATGTCGCGCCCCAACCTGTTTGACTCTCATCCGTCATAAAACGGATCCGGCAGTTGCAGTGGAACTCCCTTAGTCAACCACTGAATATCTGCCCAAGTCTGAATCCCTTGCTTTACTTGGTTCGATAAGAATGAGTTTTCACACTCCAAGTCTGAGTGAAAAATATCTGGAGTGGACGTGTGCGCAAGCAACCCATCGGAATAAGGTCTGCCGCCGCTCCACACAAACCCATCAGTCGCATGAATTCTCTCGCTGTTACTACGTCTGAGTGTAGACAAAAGCGAGCATAACAACTGACTAATTTTGCCCTGGGTAACGGAAGACGAACCAGATTGCTGTGCGTCTCGAAGCTCATTCCCAAGTGAATGAACAACTTGGACGGAACTAGATCTGACTTCTTTTCGTTTACGATGAAACCAAGACATCGAAGCAATTGAAGAAGACTCTGAACAGCGTTCTGAAGAGTTATTCTGTCATCGTATCTCTGATGAATGTCATCCAAGTAGGCCGACATTAGCGCAGACGAATGAGCTCGGAAATAAGTCATTACCGAGTTCATTATTCATGTGAAAGCCCAGGGCGCTAGATTGAGTCCGAAGCACATCACTCGGAACTGATAAACGACTCCTAAGATAGCGAAGTGAAGGTACTTTCTGAATGCCGCATGTACCGTGCCATGAAAGTACGCATCCTTGAGATCTATGCTCGCTGCATAATCGTTCACTCGAATGCTCACTCTCACTGATCGAATGGTCTCCATATAGAACTTTGGAGCCATGATCAGTTTGTTTATCCAGCTGAGATCTATAACTGGACGGAACGAGCCGCCTGGTTTCGGTACCAGGAACAGGTGATTGGAAAACCCAGGGATTCCTGGTTTTCTATGACCTCAATTGCATTCTTCTCCAGAAGAGATTGCATCTCTGATAGAAGCAAATCTCTCTTTTGAAGGTTGGACAGAAGCTGAGTCCATTGTGGACTTCGTGTTAACGGAGGTTTTTCTCAGAAGGATAATTTTAGTCCTTCCGAGATAACTTTCTGTACCCATTGGTCATCCGTAATTGACAACCAATTGGTCAAAAACCCTGACAGCCTTCCACCCACTGGACCGCAATAGAGGTCCTGACCATCAGTCCTGGACCTGCGAGGCCTGAGGGAAGAGAAACTATGTCCTCCCCATCCAGTGCCTTGACCAATCGACCTAGGGGCATCTGACCAGTTGTCAGGGCCAGAATTACATCCCCTACCTGAGTCGCTACTCTGATGGTCTCTGGAGGAAGAGCTGGAGAATTTTTTATATCCCTTATAGGAGCCTCCCTTGGACGTATTCGCTCCAGAAGCTCCTGACTTTCTCCTCTCTGCTGAGTTCAATTTCTTAAAAATAGACTTAAAGAGCAGAGAATCTGAAGCTTTCTTTGTAATCTGTTCATAGATTAATGAAAACTTACCATCAAAGAGAAATTCTCCGGGAAACCGGAGCGACTCGAAGAGAGTTTTTCACCTTAGAATCCATCATCGTGGATGCAGCCAGGGCAGCATCATGTCTAACCAATTCCAAATTCGCCACTGATAAGGTGGTACCATTGGGACGTTGAGCTAACGCTCTGGTAAGGTGATCTGCGTATGATAATGCATCTAAATTGGCTCTATTAGACGAGATCGTCGTCTCCAAAGTACTAGGGAGAATCGACATAGATGGCGGCAAAGACAATTCTAAGTCTTCAGCCTGATCGTCTAAACGCAGAGGAACTCTCGGCACACCCTTTCTTGCCGTAGCAAATATATTCTTATTGTTGATGAACGGCAGATGCAGAGCTTGTTGAGATAAGAAACTGCTTTTGCCTGTCTTGGAGGCTAATTTAAAAATAGCGTCATTTAGCAATTCAAACGTCCATGAAACATTGCTGGACTGGACCGGATACTCAGGAACATCTTCCTTAATCCGGCCAAAAAAGTCAGTATCCAATGATGCTATCAGTCTCTTATCCTGTGTTGCAGTACTCTGATCCGATGGAACAACATCTGGAAGGTGTTGACGGATAAAGTCCATCGCCACCTTATGTTGTTCCAGAAGGGAAAAATCCAGCTCCATAATTTCCCTTTCACCATCCGACTGGACCAGATGAGAATCTTTGTCGTCCCTGTCTGACCCTGCATAGGAACGAACTGACCCAGCTTCATCCGACAGTTCCTGATCTTAAACTGTTGAAGGATGTTCCGTAGGTTGTTGGGATGCTGCGATGAGTTGGGCTCTCTGTGGCAGCAAGTCCTGTGGAGCTGTGGTCTTACGTTGCTTAGCCGCCGGAAGCTCCTGTGATGGTATGTCCTGCATAATCCTTTCATGCGAACGTTCCAACTGGTGAGGCCTTGTGTCCCTGGCTACTAGATGGTGTGACCTAGACGACATGGAATCCTTTGACAGTGAAGCAGGCTGGATATCTTAGGTCACAAAGCCAAGGTGCGGTCGTGTGTACTGGCGTGTAGAAGAGGAAGCCAATAGACTAGCCGACGCCGGCTGCCTATGAGACAGAGCATCCCGAGCAGGAGGAGTAGACATATGCTCTGACTGACGAACGTTATGGACAACAACATCTGGCCCCAGTAGGGATGGGACGATTCACCGATACACCGATGCATCGCGATACAACCCGTCACGATACGTGCACCGATACAGAGGCCAAATATCGCAGGATCACGATACAGTTTTATCACCCAGACAAAGTGTGTGTTGGGGCCTCGCAGGTCACAGTTGTATGTCAACTGGGAGCCTACATCGCAACTAGGTGCGTGTATTCACTAATAAAAGCCAACAACTTTCGCCATACCTCCAGGCAAACCCAGGGAGACAAATGAGCAGTGTCGCATCACGAATCACGGCGCAAATAGCATTGATAATTTGACAGAAAAGCATTTTGTCATTTCGATTCACGCACAGAGTCATTCAGTTATCGTGGTTGCACATCAAGGGAGCTAATACACCGCACCGACAATTTTGAAAACATCAACAATAGCAACCTCGTCAAGTTACGAAACTGCTTGTTTCCTATTCTAAGTGTTTATAATGTATATACTTGGCAAAGTTGGCATTAAGCGACTCTGGCGTTTCCATTCAATGGAACGTTTTTAATAAGAACTGACCAACAAATGAGGCACTCTTGACATCTCTCAGAAAACTGACTTGAATTTTTTGTAAAAGATGTTTCTCCACTCCGGCATTCATATTTCATGGAAGCTTTTTATTAAAAACAGACCAACAGGTGAGGCCCGGCCTCACTTGTTGATCAGGTTTTAATAAAAATGTTTCATGGAATGAAAACGCCAGAGTGGCTGATGTGGGATTTCATGCAAACCAGGTTCACTGTGACAAGCAAGCTTTTCAGCTGCGATTTTCATCGTGGGAGGCTGTGGATTTGGGAAGTTGGTGGGACAGCTCACACAGGGGATGTAACTCAGGCTGTTACTGGCTGTTTCTCAGAAAATTCTGACGTTTCTGGAAACGTGTTTGAAGCATGACGAATAATCCTAAAACTTCACAGTTTGGGTACGTCAACGTTGCATTTGTCCTTTTTACCTTGGTCCATGGAGTATTGGAGAATAAAAACACAAGCACCAATAATGCGTATATAGATTTTTTTCTTATTTTATTATTTTAAAACACACAATTTGATTTCGTTGTACATTGCATATCATCCACGAGACAACAATGCAAACTGCCACGACAATGAAATGGAGTGACGACTTCACTTGGGGGATGATCACATGTGTGAGTCCAATTTGAGATGAGCTAAATATCGCTCGCCTTTGTTTCCCAAAATCAAAGGACTGTCCAGGTAGGCAGATACATATCAAGTATCATTGTTTCCCTGTTTCTGTACTCTACGTCCATATATACGGTGACACAGCAATAGCAATAGGGAAACAATGATACTTGATATATATCGCGATACGCAATCATATCATGAATGGTGTATCGAGATACGTATCGTATCGTGACCCAAGCGTATCGTCCCATCCCTAGGCTCCAGATGCTGTTGTAAGAGAGGGGCCTCTCTTGCTCGTGGTCCGGAAGACCTGTACGAGCTTACTATCGGACTGACTGGCTTCCTATGATCCATCCGCCGTTCCGTCGTCGCAGGGTGTGCGTGATCCGAGATTATAGTGCTCGCAACACCCTTTTTCCTCTCCAGGACAGCAATGGACATATCCTGCATCGCACCACTCACTTGACGAGTGATAGATCCACTGGTTGAGTTAACTGGCGACAAGACCGTAAATCCCTTTTGGGACCTAGGCACTTGTCTGATTTCATTGAGCACTTTTGCCGCTAGCTCTTAATTTGCGACGATGGCAGCACACTTCTGGAAGACATCACGGAAACATCACCCTGTTCTTGCTCCTCTGAAAAAGAAACTGAAAAACTAGAGTGACTCTGTGGCAAGAGAACCGGCATCGATCTCTCACCATTAACAACGTACCGTGACACATGTCTCCAACGTTTGTCATCCCAATTGGCACAAACTGTACAAGAGTTAGTGCAAGTATAATGACTACAGCAAACACAATGAGCATGAGAATCCGAGGAAGACTTCCTCGATTTACAATTTGAACAATATTCTTTCACAATTATAAAATATTATACAGCCATAGTACTCGTACTAATCCTAAAAAATACAAAGATACGTAATAATAATACAATCCATAACAAATTTTCGAAAAATAATTCAAAAAGAAAATTTTAGAAAAAAATTTTGACATGAGCCCAAGTTCCCAATGGGAACGATGAGCCCAAATGGATCCCAAAAATGCCTAAGTGTGGACAAAAATTTCAAAACAATTCTAAAAATTAATGTTACATTTACGGAGTAAATTAATGTATCTGACTACATAACAAAACACTTCTTTTATTTAAAAACAGTATAATTGGAGCATCATGTTAATCATTTTTGTGAAGTTTCATGAAAATGCGGCTATAACTGTGAAAGTAGTTTGCTAGGGGGTGCGGTGGCATTGTGGTAACCGGTTCTCATCAGATCACCGAAGTTAAGCAACGTCAAGCCCGGTTAGTCCTCGGATGGGTAACCGTCTGAGCGATCGATTCGGAATCTTGCACTGTGTCCTTGGGCTGTGTACTAAGGCATACTGCACGCTGATTGTGCGCATGTCTTCAACCAATCTACCTCTGCCTGTGCTGCAGTGTGGAGTTACGATGTTGGGGAGCTGGCAGCTGCTCATCGTTGCTTGATGGTTCTCTCCTGGTACTCCGGCTTCCTCCACCTGTAAAGCTGTCACAGTCATCATTAGCCATTGTGCATAAGTATGTGACCTTAAACACGAATAAAGAAAGAAATCATTGTGGAAAACTGTATCGCTTTTCCATTGTTGAAGTCACATTTTCCGAGGCGTTCATTTTATTCCTTGAGAAGATGATCCATATCTCGTTTCGAAGAGAATGATCCATATCTGGGTACAACTTTCATGAGAACACGTCCGGATATAAAAAATTGTTTGTTTCGCTGCTCATATTATTTCGCTATTCGATTGTATGTTTTGGCAGTAAACGAATAAATAATGGAATTCATTTGAATCTTCGGCGTTTGGTATCCCGTACTGACTCATTCGGTAATGTATATGTGTGACAAATGTGTGGAAATTATCAAACTGCATTGTCAAATTTCGAAAATTTTAGCTTTCATTCGCAAGTTGCGCAATTCCAGAATACACAGTTCCGTTTGGGGGAAATGTTTTGTTTACCCTTGCCGACCGATTCAAAATCTCTCTTCTGCTCATATCAATAATCCAAGTTAGCCGTGTTTTGGAAGAAGAAAATGGTTTTTAAAAACTACATGGTATTTTTTTCTATATAATGCTGGTTGGTAGGGCTGCTACCTTGGTAATAGATTAACAAATCGGGCAGATGTTTTTCTTGATGGGTGTTCGATATAATATAAGGATTAGTGCATGTCTTGTCGTTGACTACGCCCATATAGTGACCAGTTAGGTGGTGTAGTTCCCTCCGCTTCGCAGCGGGAACTACACCACCTCACTGGGCACTATATGGGCGTAGTCAACTCCAAGCCATGCACTATTCCTTAAATATGTCTAACCCTTTACCCAATGAATCGCCCGCATCCGCCTGCGTAATATGCAAATTCAGCAGCTGAAAAAATATTATTTTTTGAAACATTTCAAGAAAATCATATCATGTGACCCCTCTTTGGAACGAGCTTGCCAACCTCGTTCCAAAGAGGGGTCACATGATATGGTTTTCTTGAAATGTTTTTAAATAAACAGCTGCGCCATGAGTGCATGATACGCTCGTTATTAATTACAAGAGGGAACCACACAATATGAGTATACATGTGTACTTGTCAGGTTACATATACTTGCCACCAAAAAATCATGAAAGTTGCGCAAAGTCCAACATGTGGAAAATTGCCTATATTTTGATGAATAAAGTCCCATAACTCTAGAATGACAAATTGGACAGTGACACAAATCAAAAGGGAGATTCCGTCTATCAACATATATATGCAACCAAAAAATCATGAAAATCGCTCTAAGCATTTTCAAGTTATTGTTCGACATGTGAAAAATAAAGTCCCATAACTCTGGAATGACTAATCGAACGGTGACACCAACCGAAAGGGAGCTTCCTTCCATCAACATAAACCACCTACCAAAAAATCGTGAAAATCTCTCGAAGCGTTCTCGAGTTATCGTACGACGTGTAAAAAATCAACAATTTTCTAAGTAATAAAGTCCCATAACTCTGGAATGACTAATCGAACGGCGATACTAAACAAAAGGGAACTTCTCTCCATCGATATACACCACCTACCCCAAAATCACGAAAATCTCTCAAAGCGTTCTCGAGTTATCGTACGTGTAAAAAATTGACAATTTTCTAAGTAATAAAGTCCCATAACTCTGGAATGACTAATCGAACAGCGACACTAAACGAAAGGGAGCTTCCCTCCATCGATATACACCACCTACCCAAAAATCACGAAAATCTCTCACAGCGTTCTTGAGTTATCGTACGACATGTGACCGGATGAACAGACGGACGGAGAGAAGGACAGTGGTATACCATAATACGACCCATTTTTTCAAAACGGGCGTATAAAAATGATATTTAAAGTAATAAATTTTGAAACCATCTGCATTGGGTAAAGGGTTAATACTTACTTTCAATGGAAAATTTTCATCTGAATACTCCATAATATTGTCTTTGAATCCACCAATAACTGATGTCTCTCCACTCATCAAAGGATCACAACTTATACCACGTTTTATCACAGAAATAGGCTGAGTTTGACGATGGTTTCTATGGTGCCCTGTTGTACTCCCTTCCATAGAAACTGACCTATTGTATTTCCTCGATGGTGAGGAAGAAAAATCCTCAAAACTATTTTTATTATTCTCTAAAAAAGACACACCCTCATGCCTAATGATATGATCAGAAGACTCGGAACTGGAAGGAAAGGATCCACAATTCTCATCATGAAAATCTGTATGATTGTTAACTATGAAGTCATCATCAACTATTTCTTCAACTACAACACTTGATTGAACTCTTGGAACATCATAATTGCTGTCTCCTGACAACTTGAAAATAATGCTATCATCTGTTTCAACCAAAGAATCACACCTGTAAAGACAAAATGATGCCATCATCTTTTTCTACCAAAGAATCACACCTGTAAAGACAAAGAAATGCCGATAGGATCACCAATCCAATGTCGAGTTGTGACATCACAAAAGTGGGTTTAATCATCAACTTATCGTCCGGAAACAATTTACTATGTGAAGTCACTGTGACTTTGACCTTTGACCTAGTGATTGCGAAATAAATAGGGCTCTTTCATGCACCAATGCCAACCTACCTATGAAGTTTCATGAATGTTGGTCTAACCATCTTCAAATTATCATCACGAAACCAATTGTTTACGATTTATTACATTCAAGGTTGCTATGACCTTGACCTTTGACCTAGCAAGTCCAAAATAAATAGGGGTCGTCCACTCACCTAGACCAACCTACCTATGAAGTTTCATGAATGTGATTCAAACCAATATCAAGTTATCATCCAGAAACCAATTGTTTATGATTTACTATGTTGAAGGTCACTGTGACCTTGACCTTTCACCTAGCAAGTCCAAAATAAATAGGGTTCTTACTCTCACTGATGCCAAACTACCTATGAAGTTTCATGAATGTGGGTCGAACCATTATTAAGTTATCATCCAGAAACCAATTGTTTCGATTTACTATGTTCAGGGTCACTATGACCTTGACCTTTGACCTAGTGAGTCCAAAATAAATAGGGTTCTTTCTCTCATGAAGGCCAATCTCCATGTGAAGTTTCATGAATGTAGGTTGAACCATAGTCAAGTTATCATGTGGAAACCAATTGTTTACGATTTACTATGTTCAAGGTCACTGTCACCTTGACCTTTGACCTAACGAGTCCAAAATAAACTAGAGGTACTGTGAGCAAGCTCACAAAGTGATACCCCCTGAATGTATAAGTTAGATTATCTCCCCTTGGAAATGTCAGAACGGAATTATATTGCTTTATGCACATCTTCATATGAAGTTCTTCCATTGTGTAAAGTTTCATGAAAATTCTTCAAACGTTTAGGAGTTGCACTTATAAGGATGGACAGATGGATGGACAGACAGATGGATGGACAGACAGATGGACAGACGGATGGACAGACGGACGGACAGGGTGATTCCTATATACCCCCCCCCCCCCCCAACAAACAAAGTTTGTGGGGGGTATAATAAGTTTCTTCCTCACATGAAGGCCAACCTACATACAAAGTTTCATGACACTTAAACATTATCAAGTTATCATCCAGAAACCAATTGTTTACGCATGCACGCACGCACGCATGCATGCACGCATGCCCACCCGGCCAACCACCCGTCCATCCACCCGCCATTCATCAAACTATAAGTCGAGTTTGACTTCATCACAACTCGACTAATAACGCTATCATCTGTTTCAGTGAAAGAATCACACCTGTAAAGACAAAATAATGCTATTATCTGTTTCAGTGAAAGAATCACACCTGTGAAGACAAAATAATGGTATCATCTGTTTCAATGAAAGTATCACACATGTAAAGACAAAAAGGTTAATTGTTAGGTAAAAAGTGAATTTTGTGCGGAACATTTTTCATAGTTTTAGTTTTTGAAGGCTAAACTTGTTACTATTCATGTTCCTAAGAATGTGAATAGTAACAAGTTAAGCCTTCAAAAACTAAAACTATGGATGATCAGCCTTGCTGTTTCAGTGATGGTACTTCAGAGAATATTTATTTATTGTTGTTTAAGGCGTCAATCAGTCTTGTTATGCTCATCACAGTGTACCGTAACTTCGATTTGGTTCAATATGAAATAACTTGTCTATGAAGATTCGATTCAATATCGATATCAGGCATAACTCGATTCGAAATTCAATTGGAAAAAAAATGTGAGATTCACAATCCCCTCCATGACCTATGCCTTCAACTGATGAAAAATGTTTTGGGTAGGTAAATTAGTTTTCGTTAAGGTAAATTAGCTTTGGATGAGGTAAATTAGTTTTAGTTGACTAAACTAGCTTTGGATGAGGTAAATTAGTTTTGGATGACGTAAATTAGTTTTGGTTGAGGTAAATTAGCTTTGGATGAGGTAAATTAGCTTTGGTTGAGGTAAATTAGTTTTGGTTGAAGTAAATTAGTTTTGGATGAGGTAAATTAGCTTTGGATGAGGTAAATTAGTTTTGGTTGAGGTAAATTAGCTTTGGATGAGGTAAATTAGTTTTGGTTGAGGTAAATTAGCTTTGGTTGAAGTAAATTAGTTTTGGTTGAGGTAAATTAGCTTTGGATGAGGTAAATTAGTTTTGGTTGAGGTAAATTAGCTTTGGATGAGGTAAATTAGTTTTGGTTGAGGTAAATTAGCTTTGGATGAGGTAAATTAGTTTTGGATGAGGTAAGTTGAGGTAAATTAGTTTTGGTTGAGGTAAATTAGTTTTGGTTGAGGTAAATTAGTTTTGGTTGAGGTAAATTAGTTTTGGTTGAGGTAAATTAGTTTTGGTTGAGGTAAATTAGCTTTGGATGAGGTAAATTAGTTTTGGTTGAGGTAAATTAGCGTTGGATGAGGTAAATATGTTTTGGTTGAGGTAAATTAGCTTTGGATGAGGTAAATTAGTTTTGGTTGAGGTAAATTAGCTTTGGTTGAGGTAAATATGTTTTGGTTGAGGTAAATTAGCTTTGGATGAGGTAAATTAGTTTTGGTTGAGGTAAATATGTTTTGGTTGAGGTAAATTAGCTTTGGATGAGGTAAATTAGTTTTGGTTGAGGTAAATTAGTTTTGGATGAGGTAAATTAGTTTTGGTTGAGGTAAATTAGTTTTGGATGAGGTAAATTAGTTTTGGTTGAGGTAAATTAGCTTTGGATGAGGTAAATTAGTTTTGGTTGAGGTAAATTAGCTTTGGTTGAGGTAAATTAGTTTTGGTTGAGGTAAATTAGTTTTGGATGAGGTAAATTAGTTTTGGTTGAGGTAAATTAGCTTTGGATGAGGTAAATTAGTTTTGGTTGAGGTAAATTAGTTTTGGTTGAGGTAAATTAGTTTTGGTTGAGGTAAATTAGTTTTGGTTGAGGTAAATTAGCTTTGGATGAGGTAAATTAGTTTTGGTTGAGGTAAATTAGTTTTGGTTGAGGTAAAATAGTTTTGGTTGAGGTAAATTAGTTTTGGTTGAGGTAAATTAGTTTTGGTTGAGGTAAATTAGCTTTGGATGAGGTAAATTAGTTTTGGTTGAAGTAAATTAGCTTTGGATGAGGTAAATATGTTTTGGTTGAGGTAAATTAGCTTTGGATGAGGTAAATTAGTTTTGGTTGAGGTAAATTAGCTTTGGTTGAGGTAAATATGTTTTGGTTGAGGTAAATTAGCTTTGGATGAGGTAAATTAGTTTTGGTTCAGGTATATATGTTTTGGTTGAGGTAAATTAGCTTTGGATCAGGTAAATTAGTTTTCGTTGAGGTAAACTAGCTTTGGAGGAGGTAAATTAGTTTTGGTTGATGTAAATTAGTTTTGGTTGAGGTAAATTAGTTTTGGGTGAGGTAAATTAGTTTTGGTTGAGGTAAATTAGTTTTGGATGAGGTAAATTAGTATTGTGGTTGAGGTAAATTAGCTTTGGATGAGGTAAATTAGTTTTGGTTGAGGTAAATTAGCTTTGGTTGAGGTAAATTAGTTTTAGTTGACTAAATTAGCTTTGGATGAGGTAAATTAGTTTTGGTTGAGGTAAATTAACTTTGGATGAGGTAAATTAGTTTTGGTTGAGGTAAATCAGCTTTGGATGAGGTAAATTAGTTTTGGTTGAGGTAAATTAGCTTTGGATGAGGTAAATTAGCTTTGGATGAGGTAAATTAGCTTTGGTTGAGGTAAATATGTTTTGGATGAGGTAAATTAGCTTTGGATGAGGTAAATTAGTTTTAGTTGAGATAAATTAGCTGTGATTGAGATAAATTAGCTTTGGATGAGGTAAATTAGTTTTGGTTGAGATAAATTAGCTTTGGATGAGGTAAATTAGTTTTGGTTGAGATAAATTAGCTGTGATTGAGATAAATTAGCTTTGGATGAGGTAAATTAGCTGTGGTTGAGATAAATTAGCTGTGATTGAGATAAATTAGCTTTGGTTGAGGTAAATTAGCTGTGGTTGAGATAAATTAGCTTTGGTTGAGGTAAATTAGCTTTGGATGAGGTAAATTAGCTTTGGTTGAGGTAAATTAGTTTTGGTTGAGGTAAATCAGCTTTGGATGAGGTAAATTAGTATTGTGGTTGAGGTAAATTAGCTTTGGATGAGGTAAATTAGTTTTGGTTGAGGTAAATTAGCTTTGGTTGAGGTAAATTAGTTTTAGTTGACTAAATTAGCTTTGGATGAGGTAAATTAGTTTTGGTTGAGATAAATTAACTTTGGATGAGGTAAATTAGTTTTGGTTGAGGTAAATCAGCTTTGGATGAGGTAAATTAGTTTTGGTTGAGGTAAATTAGCTTTGGATGAGGTAAATTAGCTGTGGATGAGGTAAATTAGCTTTGGTTGAGGTAAATATGTTTTGGATGAGGTAAATTAGCTTTGGATGAGGTAAATTAGCTTTGGTTGAGATAAATTAGCTGTGATTGAGATAAATTAGCTTTGGATGAGGTAAATTAGCTGTGGTTGAGATAAATTAGCTGTGATTGAGATAAATTAGCTTTGGTTGAGGTAAATTAGCTGTGGTTGAGATAAATTAGCTTTGGTTGAGGTAAATTAGCTTTGGTTGAGGTAAATTAGCTTTGGTTGAGATAAATTAGCTGTGGTTGAGATAAATTAGCTTTGGATGAGGTAAATTAGTTTTGGTTGAGGTAAATTAGCTTTGGATGAGGTAAATTAGTTTTGGATGAGATAAATTAGCTGTGGTTGAGATAAATTAGCTTTGGTTGAGGTAAATTAGCTGTGGTTGAGGTAAATTAGTTGATAAAGAATTTACCTGTTACTATCAAACAATGAACTGGTCTGTGAATCATCTGATACAAAATTAGCTGGTGCAGATTTGGAACCTGGAACACAAAGAATCAAAATTGTTTTAATAATCAAAATTATATAACTTGCTGACACACCAAAGGCTAATAAAACAAGGGGCCTGTAGCGCACACCTTGAACAGAACACGATATAAGCAGAGGCCAAGAATGAGTCTACATTAGGCAATCCATCTTCATAGGATAGATACATTGTCAATCCTTGAGCCCATCAGGAGTGACAAAAATAGTCCGAGCATCATGCCTTTTCTTCAGCTGATCTTAATGTAAAATGTGGAGCTCCCCTATGAAGCCCCTTGATACAACCTATTAGAGATGGGCGGTTTTCAAATTTCTTGTCGGTTTCGGTTTCATTCAAAGAGTCGGGTTTTCGGTTTCGGTTTTCATTGTACAAACATAACAATATATTGTATTTGCAAGTAAGAAGATGTATTTGGTGACAGTCTGTGTCAATGGTACTCCCTTTCTAGTTCAACTCACCTGTGTAATATCCTACACCGGTACTCTGATTTCCTGAGCACAATGTATTTGCATAAATTATCTCAAGAGTTTCAAGTTTGAGAACAATGATTTTTGCCTAGAGTCTGTTGCAAAATTAGCCCTGCCCCCCCCCCCTCCCCAAAAATACCTGTGTTTAGGGTAACCCGGCACACCCTAAAATATTATGCTGACCATAAAAATTTTAGGGAGTAAAAGTCACTCATAAGCCTTATATAGGTCACTGTAACCCGAAATTTCCATCCAACTTCAACTGTGATTTTGACACTGGCTTTGGAGTTCATGGTTTCAAAATTACATGTAGAAATAAATATATTTGTCATTATAAATGTGGAACAAGTGACAAGTTTCAGTTCAGCAAAGGAAATCGCATTTGATAAACAGATGAATGTTTAATTCATTCATTCATTATTCATTGGTGTTTAAGGTCATATACTTATGCACAATGGCTAATCATGACCGTGACAGTTTTACGGGTGGAGGAAGCCGGAGTACCCGGAGAGAAAGACCAAGCAATGACGAGCAGCTGCCAACTCCCCAACATCGTAACTCTGCACTGCAGCACAGGCAGGGTTAGATTGGTTGAAGACATGCATACCATCGACATGCAGTATGCCTTAGTACATCGTGCCCCCATGTGGACAATCGGGGTTAAGTGCTTTGCCCAAGGACACAACACAGGAGTCTGAATTGATCGCTCAGACGGTCACCCATCCAATGATTAACCAGGCTCCACATTGCTTAACTTCGGTGATCTGACGAGAACCAGTTACAGCAATGCCACCGCGCCCCTTGAATGATTAAAACACGATGTGTAATCAGTAATTTTGTCACCTATTTTCACGGTAAATGCCATGCTCCCACGCAATACCAATTACTGCAGCTGTTCTGAAAATGGGGTATAGCGACTCTGAAGTTTGAAAATAGGTTAATTTTAGGTTGTTTATCTCTTTATTCTGAGAATTAAAGACCTGATTCGGGGTTTTCAACACTGAAGTTGAAAACTGCGATGACGGTTTTCTGTAATTGTTTCGGTCTCGGTTTCAGTTTTGATAACAAAACCGAAACCAAACCGAATTTACGGTTAACCGCCCATCTCTACAACCCATGTGGATTAATCTTAGTTACACACCTCTAGAGGGTACTGAATACAACATTTCTAATTCTTCAGCTACATGGCCAATTCTGTGTCCCATAGGAAGCCCAAATATTAACCCAGGCTCTCGATTTGAACAAAGTTGAATCTGACCTCTCTAGAGATGCTGTATACCAAATATGAAAGCATTCTGACTGTTGGATCTGAAGAAGAAAATTTTTAAAGAAATTTCTTCATATTGCATTAAGTTAAAATTTGGGCTACCATAACAAGCCCAAATATTAACCTACGGACCCGATTTCAACAAATTTGAATCTGATACCCCCTAGAGATGTTGTATACCAAATATGAAAGCATTCTGTCTAGAGGATCTGAAGAAGAAGATTCTTAAAGAAATTTCCTCATATTGCACTAAGTTAAAATTTGGGCTACCATAGGGAGCCCAAATATTAACCCAGGCACTCGAATTGAACAAACTTGAATCTGAGCTCCCAAGAGATGTTATATACCAAATATGAAGTATTCTGCTGGTGGATCTGAAGAATAAGATTTTTTTAAATTATCCCCCATATTGAAATAATTTCAAATTTGGGCTGCCATAGGAAGCCCAAATATTAACCAAGGGACTTGGTTTGAACAATCTTGACTCTGACCCTCATAACAATAACAATGATGTATACCAAACATTAAAAGATTCTGACTGGTGGTTCTGAAGAAGGTTTTTAAAGAACATTGCCCATATTGCTCTAAGTTAAAAATTCAGGCTCCTGCATTGCGCCCAAATATGAACCAATGGGCTTTATTTCTACAAACTTGTATCTGACCCCACATGGATGCCGTATACTGAATATCAAAAGATTCCGACCATTGGTTCTGGAGAAAAGATTTTTTAAAATTTTTGCAAATATGCTGACTCAGCATTTTTTCGATGCCCTCTACAGAACACCCTAACATAACCGATGGCAATTTTTTTTACCACTCTATTTTAGTGGTCCTAAGGATGCTTCATAACAAATAAGAGTTCTCTGTTCCATGTGGTTTGGGAAATATGGGCGTTTGAAAATATTTCTATTTTGAGCTCCTGGGGTTCCCATGGGGATGCAGGATTTTTTTTTTTTTGCATGAGTCAAGTGCTTATGACCCAGTAATGCCACATATCAAATTTGCTTCAAATCGGACCATCGATTCAGAAAGTTAAAAAATTTATAGTAATTTATATATTTTTTATACTTACCAATGACCCAGACTTAGCTGGTGCTAACTCTAACAAAACCAGGGCCAAACACAAATTTTGCCCCCCAATCCCCAAAATTTGCATCCAAAACAAAAAGAAATCATGTCCTAAAGGACCTCCATACTACGCCTCTACTGCGCATGCGCAGTGACGCAGACGTCCCGAAATTGGCGCCAATTATCATTCTTACTGGAAGTGCCTGGTCAGCGCTATGTACTCAGCGGGGAGGCAAGAGTTCTCAACTCCAGGGAGGGCCAGCCCCGTCTGGGTCATTGGTAAGTATAAAAAATATATAAATTACTATAAATTTTTTCAACATTTTTATACTGTACCAATGACCCAGACTTAGCTGAATAGTAAACAGGCTGGAGAGCCTAGGACACAGAGGAAAATCCAATAAGCTCAACTATATAGTAAAGAGGTAACCCCTTAAGGAGTACTAGGCTTTACATGTATCTTTCTTATTTAATATTAAATTAGAAAGATACACTACCCTTAATAATTGAGCACAATAACATTCATGTTCTCTATTAACATCCAGTATAACCCTTATACTAATTATTTTTAAAGCAAGCCAATAAATAAAGTAGTCCAGAGAATTGAGACTCCTTATAGTCATTTAAAAGTGTCCGAGTATTGTATATCAAAGCCCGTTTGACACTTGACATATACAAATGCTTCACACCGAGCTACACTTTAAAAATAAGACATGAATGAATTTTAACATTAATATTACACTTTAAAACCATCCCGGAAGCGACTCAGAAATACTGACTTGGAGGAGGCATTCCCTTGCTTTTCACTATAAAGCAGGTGACCTAAGGGAACACCCCCCCCCCCCCCTTCCCCTTGCCCTGGGTCAAATAGCCCAGAGCGAAGAGGGCAGCCGGACGGAGTCACTGCCGGAACAGAAAACCTGCATAACTATAGTTGCAACTGTTTAGTGGACGACATTCTGAGCAACAGATAACGGACCTAAACAATGCAGGTCTCCAGAAATGGACTCAATATTTCTGAGATAAAATTCGTAAATGTGGATGGCTGAGACCAATAAGCAGCCTTCATTAAATCTGTAATAGCAACACTATTAGCATAAGCCCAGGAAGTAGAAAGAGCTCTTACTTCATGAGCAGAAATCTTAAGCACAGACTGCTGAGAAGAAGATAAATCTTCATAAGCAGTACGGATAGTTAATTGAATCCATCTAGCAATAGAATGGACTGAAATGTCCTTTCTATTAGGCATCAAAGACAGAAAGAAACGTTTCCGTCCCTTTCTGATAAACTGAGATCTCTGTTTATAGATACGTAATGCTCTAACAGGACAGAGTAAAGGCCTACGCCCGTCTGAAGACGGAAGAGCCTTAATAACAATAGGTTCCGGATATTTATTAGGAGCCTGATTCTTAGCTAAAAAACCCACATTAGTAGTGAAGGTGATAGTGTTCCCAACACTACGATAATGAGAATCATCCACCGATAGTGCATGAAGCTCACTGACTCTTCTAGCAGAAGAGAAAGCTAAGAGAAAAGCTGTCTTATAAGATAAGAATTTGAAATCTACTGTCCCAAGAGGTTCAAATGGCTTTTCCTTCAATTTAAGAAGAACCCAAGCTAAATTCCACTTAGGAATTAATCTAAGAGTTCTGGGTCTATTTATCGAAAAGTTTCTAACCAACTTAGATAAAGAGACATTAGATCCAATTTGTAAACTATCATGATGTGCATAGGTATCAGATAACATAGATCTATAACCCTTTATAGTAACAGGCTGCAGTTTGATTTCGTCAAACAAGTATACTAGAAAGTTTGCAATGTCTGATATAGAGGGATCGAATATATCTACAGAATGATCCCTACACCAACGACGAAAAACCTTCCACTTAGCCGCATAGTTTAGCGAAGAGGAGGTCCTCCTACAGTTAGAAATCGCGTCCACTGCTCGTCCTGTAAAGTGCTTGCCATGCAAGAAGGACCGCACAACGGAAAAACGTGAAGGTTGAGACCTTGCGGGTTGTGATGGAGTTGGCGCGATTTCCCCTGCGAAAGAAGATCCTCCCGTGGAGGAAGCTTCCGCGGTAGGTCCCACAACAGACACCTGAGTAGATTTATCCACGGTCTCTGTGGCGACGGAGATGCTACCAACAGAATCTTGCATTGAGATTGTTTTATCTTTAGCAATACTTGTTGAATTAACGGCGCTGGAGGATACGCATATCCTATCATTCCGTCCCAAGGGATCGACAGAGCGTCTACTGCAAATGCTCTTGGATCCGGACACGGAGACACATACGTCTGCAACTGATTGTTGAGATGTGTCGCAAATAAGTCTATCATTGGCCGTTCCCATTGGTAGCAAATCTGATTGAATACTTGTTTGTTGAGAGTCCACTCCGACGGCAACAAGCGACCCTTTCGTGAAAGGGAGTCTGCTAGCACATTCAGACGACCCGGTATGTGACGGACCGAAAGAAGAACGTGATGTTCTAGCGCAAACAGAAGGATTCTTTCCGTTAGATTGAACAACGGAACTGAATGAGTGCCTCCCTGATTCCGTATATACGCCACTACTGTCGTATTGTCGGATAGGATTTGGACATGAGCATCGTGAATAATGTCCATCCAGTGACGTAACGCAAGCCAAATTGACATCATTTCCTTGATGTTTATGTGCTTGCACAGGAATTGCGGATCCCAAAGACCCTGGCATCTCGAATCCGTTGGGATTAATGATGCACCCCAACCTGTTTGACTGGCATCCGTCATAATGGTAAAACTCGGATCCGGCAACTGCAGCGGAACTCCCTGAGTTAACCACTGAATGTTTGCCCAAGTCTGAATCTCTTGTTTCACTTGATCTGACAAGAGAACGTCTACATCGAGCGAATGAATTTTCACACTCCAATTCTGAGTCAAGAAAATTTGAAGAGGACATGTGCGTAACCGCCCCATCGGAATGAGATCCGCGGCGGCTCCGCACAGACCTATCAGTCTCATAAATTCTCTCGCCGTGACTTTGTCTGCGTGCAGACAATAGCGAGTGTAACAACTGACTAATTTCGCTCTGGTTAACGGCAGACGAATGAGATTGTTGTGCGTCTCGAAGCTCATTCCCAGATGAGTGAATGACTTGGACGGCACCAGATCCGACTTCTCCTCGTTTACTATAAAACTGAGACGTCGGAGCAATAGAAGAAGATTCTGAACATCGTTCTGAAGCGTTAACTCGTTGCCGTACCTCTGAAGAATGTCGTCCAGGTAGGCCGACGTTACCGCAGACGAATGAGCTCGGAAGTAGATCATTACCGAGTTCATTACCCGAGTGAAAGCCCAGGGTGCTAGATTCAATCTGAAGCACATCGCTCGGAATTGATACACCACTCCTAGGACTGCGAAGCGTAGATACTTTCGGAATGTCGGATGTACCATGACGTGAAAGTACGCATCTTTGAGATCTATGCTCGTTGCATAATCGTTCACCCGAATACTCGCTCTGACCGATCGAATCGTCTCCATATAAAACTTCGGAGCGACGATCAGCTTGTTTATCCAGCTCAAATCTATGACTGGATGGAACGAGCCGTCTGGTTTCGGAACCAGAAACAGATGGCTGTAGAATCCCGGAGATTCCTGGTTTTCTACGACCTCTACCGCGTTCTTCATTAAAAGAGACTGCACCTCTGATAACAGAGCGTCTCTTTTCTGCAGGTTTGACGGAAGATGAGTCCACTTTGGACTTCGAGTTAATGGAGGCTTTCGTTTGAAGGATATCTTTAGACCTTCCGAAGTCACTCCTCTCACCCAAGGGTCGTCCGTAATCGACGCCCATTCTTGTGAAAAGCTCGACAACCTTCCGCCAACCGGAACGCGATAGAGGTTTAAGCCATCACCTCCTGGACCTGCGAGGCCTGCGGTAGGAGAAACCACGTCTTCCACGACCCGCACCTCGCCCCGTCGCCCTCGGGGCGTCCGACCGATTGTCCCGGCCTGAAGGACGTCCCGAACGAGAGTCGCTATCCTGATGGTCTCTCGAATAAGACCAAGAGGACGCACCGGAACCTCTATAGGAACCTCTCTTGGGCGCATTAGACCCAGAAGTGCCTGTCTTATTCGTGTCTGCTGTATCCGACTTCTTAGGAGCAGATTTGAACAACAGAGAATCCTTAGCTTTCTTTGTAATTTTATCATAAATAGCGGAAAGCTTGCCGTCAAAGAGAAGTTCTCCTGAGACCGAAGCGACTCTAAGAGAGTTGTTCACCTTAGAATCCACTAGTGTGGATGTAGCTAGGGCTGCGTCACGTCTAACCAACTCCAGATTTGCCACTGAAAGGGCGGAGTTACACGTGGAATAAGCTACTGCCCTTGAAAGAAGTCTTAAAGAGGATTGTATATCCTGAAACTCTTTCCCCTGAAGGTGCAGTGATAACGCCTTAGTAAGGTGATCTGCGTAAGATAAGGCATCTAAATTGGCTCTGTTAGACGCAATAGCTGTTTCCAACACCGCGGTTGGAATAGAAGCTGACGACGGTAATGATAGCTCTAAGTCTTCCGCCTCGTTGTCCATACGCAGAGGAACTCTCGGTATACCCTGTCCTGCCGTATCGAATTTATTCCTTGCATTAATGAAAGGCAGGTTGAGAGTCTTAGCGGACAAGAAACCTGCTTTCCCCGTCCTGGAAGCAAGTTTAAATATAGCGTCGTTCAATAATTCAAATGTTCTTGCAACATTATTGGACTGCGACGGAAACTCGGGAGCGATGTCCCTGAACTGCTCAAAAAATTCAGAGTCCAATGACGCTATAATTCTCTTGTCCGGAACTGCAGCAGTCTGGCCCGACGGAACAACTTGAGGGAGAAAGTGCCGAATGAAGTCCACGGCAGCTTTATGTTGTTCCGAAAGGGATAGCTCCAAGTCATCCGTATCCCTTTCACCATCCGGTCGGACCTCATGATGTTCCCGGTCGTCCGCCCCCGATGCTTCTGCGGAGCGTACCGACCCAGCGCTGTCAGATAATTCTCGATCCGACACCGTTTCTGTCGGCTGCTGGGATGCTGCGATAAGCTGTGCTATCTGCACAAGAATGTCCGGCGTCGAGACCTGCGGAGGCGCAGTCTTTCGCTTCGCCGAGGGCAGCTCCGCATCAGATGGCTCCCGCATACTTTTCCTATGCGAACGTCCGGAGTCCATCGGTCTCGAATCCCTGGCTGCCGGATGGTGTGACCTGGTCGCCGAAGAATCCTTGATCGGCGAAGCTGGTAATATATCGGCGGTCACGCAGCCAAGGTGCGGTCGTGTGCGCTGACGAGAAGAGGAAGCCTTAACAGTCTCTGCGGACTGCTTATACAACGGAGCGTCCCGAGCGACGGACGTATGCTCCGCTAAAGACACATTTTGTACCACAACATCTGGTCCCAGATGTTGTTGTACGAGAGAGGGGCCTCTCTCGCTCGCGGCCCGGCTGGACCTGGACGAGCTAGGAACCGGACTCAAAGGCTTCCTCCGTTCTCGCTTACTATCCGCTGTCACTGGGTGTGCATCTATTATGTTTATAGTGCTCGCATCACCCAAAACTTCCTCTTGGACCGCATCGGACGAACCCGGCTGCCGAACCATTCGGTGAATGGACGCTACACCGGGCGAGCTAGCGGACAACATTTGTCTAATCTCCATGAGCACTTTTGCCGCTAGCTCTGAATTCATTTGTGACGACGGACGCACACTTGTAGAAGATAACGTGGAAACATCACCCTGTTCTGGTTCCTCTGAAATAGAAACTGAGAGAGTAGAGTGACCTTGCGGAGAAAGAGCCGGCATCGCCCTTTCTCCAGAAACAACATATCGTGACACACGTTTCCAATGTTTCTCATCCCAATATTCACATATAGGACAGGGATTAATGCGAGAACACTGACTACAATTAATACAATGATCATGAAAGTCAGAGGAAGATTTCTTCCTATTACAATTTGAACAACGTCCCTTCATTGTGAAAGAACAACAATAAGTCCTAGTTACTTGCAAAAACCCCTGACACAAAGATACATAATAACATGATCCATTAAAAAATGAAAAAACAATTGCAAATCAAAATAATTTTGAAAAAATATTTTTTCAGCGAAGCCCAAGTTGCTGAAAAGTAACGTTGAGCCCCGATGGATCCGATGGCAAAGTGTGGTCAAAAATTTTTTAAATTTATATTAAATAATTAATGAGACACTTACGGATAATATAAATGTATCTTATAGTGAGATAAACTACAGCAAAGGCAAACAGCCCCCCTCAAAAAAGGCTGTTGCCAATGTAAACAAACAGTGTAAAAACACCAGAAAACATGACTCCAGGCACTGAAAAAACTGGCCCGGAATCAGTCATCAAATTACACTCTATCTGATGCAAAACAGAGACTCCCAGGGGAGAATCTGCAGAACATCAGATGGAAGATGCAGAACACAAACGTTATACACCCATGGGTGAAAACGTAACTATGGGGAAAATAACAGAAAACATTCTGTAACCAAGCAACTCTCCCAGGAAATTTTAGAAATGAAATTTCTCAAAAATATGCCAAAAGCATGGGAGAATTGCAAGGGGGGACTTTAGAAGGCTAGGGGAGAGGAAACACTGAATAAGCAGTGCAACATTTAGCAAGAATGACAACAAGAGGCCCATGCCTCGAAAATAGGCAACTTAACATAATTTCATCAAAAAATTTTAAGTACAGCCCTGATTATTTTTTGTCACTTCTTTTTCCTCTCCTCCTTCTATCCTCCTTAGAATCACATTTTCTCCAAAAATTACGTGTCTGGCATCCTTTAAACTGAGATTTACAAGCACAAAGATCAGTGAGATGTTGACTGATGAAGGGCCAAAGAGAGAATGATAATTGGCGCCAATTTCGGGACGTCTGCGTCACTGCGCATGCGCAGTAGAGGCGTAGTATGGAGGTCCTTTAGGACATGATTTCTTTTTGTTTTGGATGCAAATTTTGGGGATTGGGGGGCAAAATTTGTGTTTGGCCCTGGTTTTGTTAGAGTTAGCACCAGCTAAGTCTGGGTCATTGGTACAGTATAAAAATATAGAAATTTTGGGTGGGGCCAAAAATCTTACCCCTGCCATTACAAAGCCAAATATTGCTTCACGAACTCTGTTTTAATTATATTTGAATGTACACCTCAAAAGGAAGCTTCATAACAAATATCAAGACATTGTACCTACTGGTTCATGAGAAGAAAATTTTAAAAATATTTTGGAGAATTTTCCCCACCTCCACCCTATGGGGATGGGCATGTTGAGTTGAACAAAAAAGCAATGCCCCTTTGGGACCATCACTCACACAAACTTTCACTTGAATTAGCCCAGTGGTTTTGGAGGAAAAGACCAAAACATGGTGTTGACGGATGACAGACTGACGACGGATGGAGAGCGATGGGATTAGCTCAGCTTGACTTTGTCAAGGTGAGCTAAAACGAAAGTGTTTCTCAGGCATCTCTCTTATCATAGAAAATCTGCGTAATATCTATTCTTTACCTGGAAAACTCTTTAATGATACTATTTGGTGCTATCAGGACTGAAACTTTAACAAACTAGATTTTGTTTGACAGAGCTCACATATACCAGCCCTCGGTAACTTCACATCAGCTTTTCATCTTCAGTCTCAAGTTGATATGAAGCTACCATGGGATACAACTATATTTTGTTTGACAGAACTCACATATATCAGCCCTCGGTAACTTCACATCAGCCTTTCACCTTTAGTCTCAAGCTGATATGAAGCTACCATGGGATACAACTATATTTTGTTTGACAGAGCTCACATATACCAGCCCTTGGTTAACTTCACATCAGCTTTTCATCTTCAGTCTTATGAAGCTACCATGGGATACAACTATATTTTGTTTGACAGAGCTCACATATACCAGCCCTCGATTAACTTCACATCAGCCTTTCACCTTTAGTTTCAATCTGATATGAAGCTACCACGGGATACAACTATATTTTGTTTAACAGAGCTCACATATACCAGCCTTTGGTTAACTTCAAATCAGCCTTTCACCTTTAGTCTCAAGTTGATATGAAGTTACCACAGGATTACTCAGCCGATATGAAACTAACCAAGTAATAACGTCTAGACATTATAATTTTTCTTTCTTTTTTAGACTCTGAGTCCTTATCAGAACTGTCCATTTAAGGAAAGAAATCATACTTAGGTTTCATAGTACATCTAAATGATAATAAGAACTCTTTTTTCAATTGCAAATTTCAAACCTTCATCAGCAGATATTAACTCTTTCAACACAAGAGGCTGATTTCCCAGTCCTGGAACACGATACGTCATAACCTCATTAAGTAGGATGGCTACTAAGTGAACTTGTGTGGTAGAACAATAAATATTTTCAACGTGCAGCCTTCAGGCTGCATGTTGAAAATATTAATTGCTCTACCCCCAAATAATAGACATGGACTCTTCCAATTACTGCCATTTAAATGGCATGGAGGATACCACCAGTGTTGAAAGGGTTAAACTATAAAACATAAAACTGGAAATACTATGTGTGAGTATTTTACAGCGAGCCACCCATGGACATTTCTTTTCACCCAGTACTTCATTCTTGGGATTATGGTAACTCCATGGTTACAACATTGGACTTCAAACCAAAAGGTCCACGGTACAACCCCCACCAGGGGTAACTCTGTTGTGTCCTTGGGCAAGGCACTGAATGCCTGTGTGGGCATGTTTGCACTGTGTACTAAGGAGTATTGTATGTCGAAGGTATACTTGTCTTCAACCAAGGCTCGTGCAGAGTTCGGTGGTTCTGGCAGGGTTCCCACACCTTCCAAGAAAAAAAATTCCAAACTTTTTCCAGACCCCTCCCCCACCCCCCTCTATTTTTACCACATCCTTCGCAGCCATCGCAGAGTGTTTGTTTAACCTCTAGGGTGATCAGATAAATCAACAATATATCTTACAAAACACTTACATAAACAGTAGAATCCTCTTAATTGAATATCCATTTTGCCAGTGAAAATTATTCAATTAACAGGGATTTGGTAGGTTTCCTGAGTTCTGGGGATAAACTGAGCATTTACTCTATTATATCTTGTTTGACAGAGTTCATGGACCTCTGTCAAACAAGATATAATAGAATAAATGCCTGTACGGGATGTAGTGAGGCCAAAAAGGTTGATAAATAAGGGGAATTTGGTCTGTATCACAGTAATTTTTTTGACATATTACAAAAATTTATATACAATTAACAGGAGTTTAGTCTACAACCCGTATGCAATTAACAGATCAAATTTATACTGAAGGTATGGTAAATGTTTTTGTGTTTGAAAATTATATTCAATTAACAGAGATTTAACAATTAACAGATATCCAATTAAGTGAGCTCCACTGTACATGCAATCTGTTGGGAGTTTAACCCCACCAACGATCATAACAAATAAACCACAACTCTTAAAATTCTTTAGTAACAAGTCAACAACTGTTGGCTGTGCTACATTTGTTTGTTTTTTTTTTTGTTTTTGATGCAAAATAGTATGTTTTCTGGAGGCCATATGATTTGTTAATGCCACTCCCCCTATATTTGAGACATGACTAGTCTTGTCACAGATGAGACATTTTGCCTCTGATTTTGTTTTGAATTTTGTGTTCCTGCTAATCCATTGTGTGTATTTGGGATTTTCCAACCACGTTTCTGAAACAAACATATCCCCATTTCCTTTCACCTTGTTGATGGTATTACAGAATGCAACTCAATGCAGAACAAACTTTCAAGTTTGTGTGTTGTTTTTCTTGTCATTAACAACATAAACACATTATCACTGGGTGCAGCCAAGACAGAAAATAAGCAGACAGTCATCTGCAAAATGAGATCCCCAGACGGTGAATTTAGTGATGCTACCCTGCACAGCAGGGTAGCATCACTACATTTACCCTCTGTGAACCTCAATCTGAATCAGGATCTCAAAACTAAACAGAAAGAGGTACCCAGAGGTTAAATTGGTCCACTGTATGGGATAGCATCATCAAATTCACCCTTTGGGGTCCTCATTCTGCAAATGTCAGACTGCTTATTTTCAGGCCTGGGTGCAGCTACTTGGTCATGTAAATATATGGATCAATGAATGGTTGTTAATGTTTGTCAGATCGGTTATTTGCATGTGGGTTACAAAGGCCACAATTTTACGAGCTTCGAAATTTTGATTCAAAACAAAATAAAAAGATCTTTAGTAAGAAATTTTAATTTCATGAATAGAGAAAGTGATTCTGAAAATATTTATTAAATTTCCATGCTTTTTCCATACCATTTACATGAAAATGTAATTTTCCATACTGTTTCCAGGCATGGAAAATATTTTTAAAAATTCGATACTTTTTTCAAGACTTCCTGACTCACGTATGAACCTTGTTCTGGGTAATCTGGCTTCCTCTACCTGTAAAACTGTCAGACACAAGGTGACCCTGGCTGTCAAAAGTGCCATTAAAGCCTAAGGAAAAATTAAATTTTTTAAAAAAATTGAAGGCACACATATATAACAAATAGAACATCATACCCCTTTTGGTCAAATAACAATTTAATATTCAAATATGACTACTGTGAGAATTTTATGTGGCCATTTATTAGTGTTTGAATTGATTAATGATTGTTTCTGAATATGGAGAGGGCATGAAATTGTTTTTTTATTTTTACCTTATCCATGTTAATATGATTAATCCATAAGACCTTGAAAAGTTAAAATCTGTTTCTCAGGTCCACCCGAATGATCTTTTTCTGTCAATTCTTGAATTTTCAGCCAAGTTGCTTTAAACACTCCTCATATTATTGAATTAACAGCATGTACATCAGGGCTCAAAATAAGTGGTTTCACATTGCTATTTGCTAAGCAAAACATGCTAAAAGCTACACAATTTTCAATTATGTATAGCTATTTGCGATACAAAATATTCCACTGCAGCCTAATAGGCTGCAGTTGAATATCTTGTATTGCAAAATGTAAAAATGAAAATTTGCAACAAACTTTGCAAGCTAGTTCACTGGTGCTTTACTCCTGATATAAGATTAACTCTCTATCTCGCATTAGCAACTTCATATGTAAAATGAATTTTATTTGTTTAAATTCATCCTGCATCGTTTCTGCATTTTGCATAAAATACCCAGTCAAAATAAATTTAAACCCATCAAATTAAGAAATGTCACGCATTTGGAAATATCTGAGTCCATGCAGTTGTTAAAGGCAGTTCAGTTGAAAAACATAGCTAGTGCTTCATGTGTTGCAGCTCATTTGAAAAAGCACAGAAATGGATGGACATTATTCTATCTGCTCAGAAGAGTTCAATACAAAACAGCATGGCATAACTCCGGTATACAAGAACTGCTTTGGGGGCGAGGTGGCGTCGCGGTAACCGGTTCTCGTCAGATCACCGAAGTTAAGCAACGTCAAGCGCGGTTAGTAGTTGGATGGGTGACCATTTCAGCAACTGATTCGTGCTCCCGTGTTGTGTCCTTGGGCAAGGCACTTAACCCCGATTGCCTACTTGGGGGCACAATGACGCTGTGTACTAAGACGTACTGCACATCGATGGTGCGCATGTCTTCAACCAATCTAACCCTGCCTGTGCCACGGTGCAGATTTCAGAGTTACAATGTTGGAGAGCTGACAGCTGCTCGTCGTTGCTCGGTGGTTCTCTCCAGGTACTCCGCCTTCCTCCACCCGCAAAACTGTCACCGACATGATATGACCATGGCTGTTAATGTGTCGTTAAACACTAATAAAAAAAAAACAAAAAAACAAAAAAAACAAAAACAAGAACTGCTATGCAATTTACACAAAATGCTATTCATTTTTCGAAAATGTGTAGCATTTTGCTACGCATAGAAAAAAGGCATTTTGAGCCCTGATGTACATTGATAATATATATATATATAACGTACTTCGTAATTTGGGAGATTCATATTCCAACCAAGCTGCATTATATCCAACTATATTCGGGTGTTGTAAATTTGCCAATGCTTTTACTTCTCGTAATATCTAGAATTATAAATAGTTCAAATAGCATAATATATAAAGGATATCTACGAGCGCTCGTGAAAAATTATGAATTCATAGTAATTTGTATTAGGGCTGCACGATATTCAAAACTGAATACCGGTATCGGTATTCAAAAAAATATTGTGGTATACCGGTAAATCGAAAACTGTTCAGAGAAAATATGAACATAAGGACCACAATCGAGATTCGAGGCATCACAGTCGGAACGAATTAGCACGCCTTGATGATGCAGTTCGAAAAACCTTTACCCAACACAGACGATATCAAAATTTATTATTTTCAAAATTAGTTTATCAGATTTTAACCAAAGATTTCAACAAAACTATATCATATGACCCTTCATTGGAACGAGCTCAACGAGCTCATTCCAGTGAGGGGTCACATGATATAGTTTTGTTGAAACTTTGGAAAATTATTTTTTCAACTGCTGAATTTGTATTTTACGAGCGCTCAAGCAGACGATTCCTTGGATAAAGGGATAATATTATTCATTCGGAGCTATAGTTGAAAAACTCAAGACATCTTGAAAATTAAATTGAGAGTAAATAAATAATGACGATAAACCAATATTTTTGTAATTACACTGGTATTCAATCGATATTGGTTTGAATACAGGTATATATCGGTTTATCGATATACCGTGCAGCCCTAATTTCTATATTTTTATACTTACCAATGGCCCATACTTAGCTGGTGCTAACTCAAAATTATCCAGGGCCAAACACAAATTTTGCCCCCCAATCCCCAAAATTTGCATGTAAAACCAAAAATTGAATGCCCTGTGTGGTCCTCCATACATTTGACATCTGCGCATGATCAGTGTCCAGGAAGCACCGAAATTGGTGCCAATTATCATTCTTTCTACAATGCCTGCTAAATTTTATAATCAGTGGGGAGGTATGAGTGCCCACTCATGGGAGGGCCATCCCCGTCTGGGCCATTGTTAAGTATAAAAATATACAAATTACTATGAATTTATAATATTTTTACACAACAACCAAATGCCCAGACTTTGCTGAATAGTAAAAAGGCTGGAGGGCCTAGGACATCAAGGAAAATCCAATTACTCAATCACTTCTTAAAGGATATCTCCTACAGGAGAATAGGAGAGAACGGAATTACATATGTCTTTCTCATTTACTCGAAATAAGAAAGACGTAACACCAACAATGAAATTGAGCATTACATAATATACAATACTCCATTTTTAATGCCAGCATAACCCGTTATGCTAATTCTGTGAAGAGAAGCCAATATATAAAGATAGTCTAGAGAATGAGACTCTTTAAACTCATTTAAAAGTGTCTGAGGATTGTACATTAACGCTCGTTTGACACGTGACATATACAAATGCTTCACACCAAGCTACACTTTAAAAATATTACATAAATGAGACATAATAATTTCTTCCACTGAGCTACACATTAAAACCATCCCAGTACTGACACTGGAGGAGGTCTTCCCTTGCTTTTCACTATAAAGCCAGATGATATTAAGGGAAAACCGTTCCTCCCACCTTCCCCTTGTTCTGTGTCACATAACCGCAGAACGAAGAGTGCAGCGGAACAGCGTCACTGCTGGAACGGAAAGCCTAAATAACTATAGCTGTAATCCTTTAGTGGACGACATTCTGAGCAACAGATAAAGGACCTAAACACCTAAGGTCACCAGAGATGGACTCTATATTTCTAAAGTAAAACTTTGTAAATGTAGAAGGCTGTGTCCAGTACGCAGCTTTCATGAGATCAGTAATGGCTATACTGTTATAATAGGCCCAAGAAGTGGACAGCGCTCTAACTTCATGCGCTGATATCTTATTAACAGAACGCTGATCCGTAGATAGATTTTCATAGGCAATACGTATTGCCATCTGAATCCATCTAGCAATAGACTGAACAGATATATCTTCTCTGTTAGGAATTAATGATAAAAAGAAGCATTTCTTCCTTTTCTAATAAACTTTGATCGGTGTTTATATATGCGCATAGCCCTGACTGGACAAGCAAAGGTCTATGATTGTCCATAGACAGCAGTGCTTTTATGATAATAGGCTCAGGCCGTAAATTTGGAACTTGATTCTTAGCCAAAAATCCCACTTGTGCAGTTAAAGTGATGGTTTTTCCAACACTACGATAGTGAGATTCGTCAACAGATAAAGTTCACAAACTCTTCTAGCGGAAGCAAAGGCTAAGAGAAATGCTGTTTTATAGGTCAGGAATTTGAACGGCTCAAACGGAGCTTCTTTGAGCCTCAACAGAACCCAAGCTAAATTCCACTTCGGAATTAATCTGAGAGTTCTAGGTCTAGAGAAATTTCAAACTAGTTTGGATAATGAAGCATTAGATCCAATCGCCAAGCTATCATGATGGGCATAAGTGTCTGATGGCATAGACCTATAGCCCTTAATAGTGACGGGCTGCAGTTTGAGAACGTCAAACAGGTAGACCAGAAAGGTGGCAATATCCGGTATGGACGGATCATAAATGTCTATCGACCTATCCTTACACCAATGGAAGAAAATCTTCCACTTTGCTGCTTAATTCAGCAAAGAGGAGATCCTCCTACAGTTAGAAATTGCATCCACTGCTCGTCCTGTGAAACGCTTGCCGTGCAAGAAGGACTGCAAAACGGAAATATGTGAAGGTTGAGACCTCACAGGTTGTGATGCAGTGCGCATGACTTCACCTGATAAAGAAGGTCCTCCCGCGGAGGAAGCTTCCGGGAAATGTCCCATAACAGACACCTGAGAAGATTGATCCATGGTTTCTGTGACGACAGAGATGCTACTAACAGAATTTTGCAATGAGACTGCTCGATCTTTAACAAGACCTATTGAATTAACGGAGTTGGAGGATACATGTATCCTATCATTCCATCCCATGGAATTGAGAGAGCGTCTACTGAGTAAGTCTGCAACTGATTGTTGAGGTGTGTCGCAAATAAATGTATCATGGGTTGATCCCACTGGTAGCAAATCTGTCTGAACACTCGCTTGTTGAGAGTCCATTCTGAAGGCAACAGGCGACCTTTCCGAGACAGCGCGTCTGCTAGTATGTTCAGACGACCCGGTATATGACGGACCGATATATGAACCTGATGTTCCAAGACAAATAGAAGGATTCTTTCCGTTAGTTCGTATAACTGAATCGAATGCGTGCCTCCCTGGTTCCTTATATACGCTACTACTGTCGAGTTGTCCGACAATATTTGAACATGAGCGTTCTCTATAATGTGAATCCATTGTTGTAGCGCCAGCCATACTGACATCAATTCTTTGATGATTATGTGCTTTCCTAGGAACTCTGGGTCCCAAAGACCCTGGCGCTTCGAGTCTGTCAGGTTCAGGAACGGGTCCCAATCTGTTTGACTAGCATCTGTCATAATCGTGAAAGCCGGATCTGGCAGCTGCAGTGGAACTCCCTGAGTTAACCACTGAATGTCTGCCCAAATCTGAACTTTTTGTTTTACTTGGTGCGTTGAAACAATATTGGTCTCGAGCGAATACGTCTTCACACTCCAGTTCTCAGTGAAGAATATCTGGAGAGGACGTGTACGTAAGTGACCCATCAGAATGAGATCTGCGGCCGCTCCGCACAACTCTATCAGTCGCATAAATTCCCTTGCTGTTAAACTGACGGAGTGTAGACAAAAGCGAGCATAACAACTGACTAATTTCACTCTGGGTAACGACAGACGAACCAGATTGTTGTGAGTCTCAAAGCTCATCACCAAGTGAATGAACGACTAGGACGGAGCTAGATCCGACTTCTCGTTTACGATGAAATCGAGACGTCGGAGTAATAATAGCAGACTCTTCTGAACATCGTTCTGAAGAGTAATTTTGTTACCGTACTTCTGAAGAATGTTGTCCAAGTAAACCGACGTTACCACAGATGAATGAGCTCGGAAATAAGACATTACCAAGTTCATTATTCAAGTAAACGCCCAGGCTGCTAGATTCAGACCGAAGCACATTGCTCGGAACTGATATACTATCCCTTGAACGGCGAACCGTAGGTACTTTCTGAATGTCGGATGTACATGAAAGTATGCATCTTTTAGATCTATGCTTGCCGCATAGCCGTTTGCTCAGAACGATAGCCTTAGGCCATCTGAGATGACACTTCTCACCCACTGATCTTCTGTAATAGTTATCTAGTTTCTCTCTAATCTTGATAACCTTCCACCAACTGGGACGCAATAGAGGTCCTGACCATCAACTGTAGGACTTGCAAGGCCCGCGGGAGGAGAAGCCACGTCCTCCCCATGATGAGCCTCGACCCGCCGGCTTGGGGGGCATCTGACCGGTTGCCTCGGCCAGACCTACGCCCCCGACCTGAGTCATTAAATTGACGATTTTGAGAGTAATTATATGAGGATCTTTTATATCCTCGCGGGGAGTTCCCTCTGGATGATTTTTGTCCCGAACCTCCTGCCTTACTCTTCTCTGCTGTTACAGGTTTGACGCCGACTTCAGACGCAGAGTATTAAATGCTTTCTTTGTGGCTTGGTTGTAGACCAAAGAAAGCTTATCGTCAAAGATATCGTGTCTTGATACCGGAGCGACTTGAAGAGAGTTTTTCACCCTGTCATCTATCAAAGATGACGACGCAAGGGCTCCATCACGTCTAACTAACTCCAAATTAGCCACTGTTAGGACGGAGTTATACGTGGTAAATATTATAGCCCTGGAAAGAACTCACAAAGAGGTAAGAACATCCTCAACTTCCTTCCCATTGAGACATTGTGCCATAGCTCTCGTAAGGTGATCTGATAAGACATAGCATCTAAATTTGCTCTGTTAGAAGAAATTGCCATCTCAATTGTATCCGAGCGAACTGTGAATGATGGAGGTAAGGACATATCTAGGTCCTCAGCCTGCTCATCCAAACGCAGAGGAACTCTCTGAACACCTTCCCCTACTGTTTTAAATGGTCATGGTCCAATAAACGGTAGACGTACGGAAGATGAAGATAAAAAGCCGCCTTTTTTCTTTCCACTTGAAAGATTAAATATGGCGTTGTTAAAAAGAGCAAAAGTCTGTGTCACCTGTTTAGACTGCACCGGAAAGGAAAGGACCTCCTCCCCTGACCAGATATAGTCAGTGTCTAACGATGCTAGCAGCTTCTTATGAGTGGTCGCAGCAATCTGATTCTCAGGAATAAATTCTGGAAAGTATTGATGGATAAAATCCATCGCCACCACATGTTGTTCCGAAAGGGAAGGGTCATTTTCCTCCATATCCCTTTCACCATCCGACAGAATCAGATTAGATTCACGGTCATCGGCATCTGAACGTGCAGGTAACTGGACCAACCCAGCGTCATCCGAATGCTTGTGTTCCGAGGCTGCTGTAGGTTGCTCCTGTACCTACTGGGATGCTGCAATAAGCTGCATGATTTGCGACAGCAAGTCCTTTATGGAGGCCTAAGGAGCAGTGGTCTTTTGTTGCTTGGCTGCTGGCTGCTCCTGGGACTGTGTGTCCGAGATGGCTCTTTTCTGCAAATGTCCCGACGAACGAGGCCTCGTTTTCTTGGCTACCGGATGGTGTGACTTTCTAGATGAATAGAGGTCCTTTCGTGGCAATGCAGGCTGGATATCCAAAGTCACATAGCCAAGGTGCGGTCATGTGTGCTTAGGAGACGAAGAAGAAGCCGTAATTATAACTGACCCCGGCTGTATATTTGACGGAGCATCCCAGACAGGAGGCCGGGACGTAAGCTCTGACTGATGCAAGTTCCGATATACAACATCTGGCCCCAGATGTTGTTGTGAAAGAGAGGGGATCCTCTCGCTCGTGGTCCTGTCAGATCTCGCCAAGCTAACTGTTGAACTTGCCGACTTCTTCCTTTCCGTCATCGCAGAGTTAGCCTGTTTATATATTAGCGCTCACTCTACCCTTTTTTCTCTCCTCGACCACAATGGACACACCTGGTGTCGCAGTGCCCACCACTTCACCAGTTGAGCTAGCTGGCGACAGGGATCTGAAACCAACGGTGCATGGTTTATTGCCCTGTCTAATATTTAAGAGCACTTTTGCCGTTAGCTCTGACTGACTACCTAATTATGACAATGGATGCACACTTTCTGATGGCTGTCATGAAAACATGAACTCTGAAATAGAAACTGAAAAACTAGAGTGACTCTGTGGCGAGAATTGTCCTCTCGCCGCTAACAACATACCGTGACACAAGTATCCAACGTTTGTCATCCTAATTGACACAAGTTGCACTGGAATTAGTGCGAGTACACTGATTACAAGTTATACAATAATCATGTGAATCTGAGGAAGACTTCCTCAAGTTACAATTTGAGCAAAAAGCTTTCATTTTGAATAAAAATAAAGTCAACTCCCAATAAATGTCTCAAAAAGATACATAATAATATTAATCAAAACGATAATTCGAAAATATAATTTAAAATAAAAATTTTGGCATAAGGCCATAAAAAAGAACCTCTGTTTCTCAGGCCTGCATGCATTGTCATTTTTGGTGCGCATGCAACCTTTTAATGACACCAAAAAAATCTTCAAAAAAAATTTGAGATATTGTGCTCATTTCGGTAAATCAATATCGATACGTTCGCAAATTTTAAATTAACACACTTCAAGCTTTTTCTACATAATACCTTAATAAAGTGGGTGGGTTTTAGCAATATTCATGACAGAAAGTGTTTTATTCTGTAAAAGGTAAGTCATAATGACAGCAAGAAGGAAGGTGTCTTTCAGTCTGACAACAAACAGTCACAAAGGGGAATGGTCGATTCGCACCACGTTTGATTCGCACCAACCCTCAGAAAGTCTGCAAAGTCAGGTGCTATGTTGAATGGAACACAGTCTCCTGGCATTTATTTTTAGTAACATTTGTATTGTAAATGGCCGTCATTGGGAATTTGTGTACTGTTATTTGAAACCGTTACGAGTTTCACAGTTAATTTAAATAAATGCATTTGAGATGCAGGATAATTGGATAACTAATAGTAACCGTTGCTTGATATAAAAGTAACAGTCATAGTTGAAAATAAATCGCATATAGGCAGGTATGTGCGGTCGAATTGGTTAATAAAAACACGCAAACATTCGTTTTGTATTTCATTTTCAGATTTAAAAAAAATATGATTTATGGATGAACTGCCCGTTCAAATGGGTTGTGATAATTTTGAATATAATGGGGAAAAAATGAGATTCACGATTTTATTAGGCAGGTTGTGAAAGGATTTTTTTTTTTTTGTAAAATAAATCTCTGGAAGTTGGCACTTCGACATTTGATTTGTCCCAGAGACGTTTCAACCCGAAACGTTTCACCCACGAGGCGTTTCGTGTCTTTCGTCCTGTGTTATAATTTTCACGTTTCACTGAAAAAACAAACATTCAAACCCCACTTCATTTACGACCCAACACCACTGTGGTGAATAACCAATATATTTGCAAAATTTTGCATGGTCCACCAGGCGTTTGGGTGGGGGTCAAATTACCACAAACAACCTCTCGGGGAGAAAATAAAAAGAAAAAAAAAAACCTGCCCGCCCGCATGCTTTTTTGGAAAAAATGGCCTGAGAAACAGACAATCAACTTTGTATGGCCTAAGCCCAAGTCTGATGAGCCCAAATGGATCCCAGTAGAGCCTAAGTGTGGACAAAAAATTTTTTTCTTTTCCAAAAATTAAAGCTACACTCCCAGAATATAAAATGTATCTTATAATAGTCCTAACATGATAAATTCACAGGAAACTACATGCATAATGAAAGTGTTGTCAATGTAAACAACACCAGAATATATAATGTATCTTATAATAGTCCTAACATGATTAATTCATAGGAAACTACATGTATAAGGAAAGCATTGTCAATGTAAACAACACCGGAATATATAATGTATCCTATAATAGTCCTAACATGATTAATTCATAGGAAACTACATGTATAAGGAAAGTGTTGTCAATGTAAACAACACTGGAATATATAATGTATCCTATAATAGTCCTAACATGATTAATTCTTAGGAAACTACATGTATAAGGAAAGCGTTGTCAATGTAAACAACACCGGATTATATAATGTATCTTATAATAGTCCTAACATGATAAATTCAAAGGAAACTACATGTATAAGGAAAGCATTGTCAATGTAAACAACACTGGAATATATAATGTATCCTATAATAGTCCTAACATGATTAATTCTTAGGAAACTACATGTATAAGGAAAGCGTTGTCAATGTAAACAACACCGGATTATATAATGTATCTTATAATAGTCCTAACATGATAAATTCAAAGGAAACTACATGTATAAGGAAAGCGTTGTCAATGTAAACAACACTGGAATATATAATGTATCCTATAATAGTCCTAACATGATTAATTCTTAGGAAACTACATGTATAAGGAAAGCGTTGTCAATGTAAACAACACCGGATTATATAATGTATCTTATAATAGTCCTAACATGATAAATTCAAAGGAAACTACATGTATAAGGAAAGCGTTGTCAATGTAAACAACACCGGAATATATAATGTATCTTATAAAAGTCCTAACATGATTAATTCATAGGAAACTACATTTATAAGGAAAGCATTGTCAATGTAAACAACACCGGAATATATAATGTATCTTATAAAAGTCCTAACATGATTAATTCATAGGAAACTACATTTATAAGGAAAGCATTGTCAATGTAAACAACACCGGAATATATAATGTATCTTATAAAAGTCCTAACATGATTAATTCATAGGAAACTACATGTATAAGGAAAGAATTGTCAATGTAAACAACGTCAAATGAAAACCAGAAACAAGACTCCAGGCACTGAAAAACACGGCCCCAAGTCAGTAACAGATTTTAAACTATCCGATGCAAAGCAAGGTCTTCATTAGAAGAAAATACGATACATCAGATGGATGATGCATGACTAAAAACGCCTAAACAACCCTAGGGTGAGGATGTAACCATGGAGATACACAGAATAAACATTCTGAGAAACACGTCAAACTCCCAAGAAATTTACAAAAAAATTTCAATAAAAAAAGCCAAAAAGCATGGGATTTTAACTGCGGGACATCAAGGGAAGGAACCCTTAACAAACAGTGGCAAAATCATTAGCAAGAATGATGACATCAAGCCCATGTCTCGAAATTGGAAACATGAAATAATTTTGTCAAAAAATTATAAAGTTACAGCCCTGAACATTAAAAACCACTGTTTCTTCCTTCCATAATCCTATTCTGTCCTTTGATCCACCATAATCATCATTGATCCGTGTCTGGCATCATTAAAACTGAGATTTAAAAGCACAAAAGTCAGTTTATTGTTATCTGACAGGGGACAAACAAGAAATGATATTTAATGCCAATTTCGGTGCTTCCTGGACACTGTGGATGAGCTAATGATAAATGTATGGAGGACCACATAGGACATTCAATTTTCAGTTTTACATGGAAATTTTGGGGATTGGGGGGCAAAATTGGTGTTTGGCCCTGGATAATTTTGAGTTAGTGCCAGCTAAGTCAGGGTCATTGGTTGTTGGGTAAAAATATAAAACTTTCGGTCCATACTCATGAGATAATTCACTGTGTACTTCATGCTCTCTATAACCTGTAACATTGTGTACTTCATGCTCTCTATAACCTGTAGCACTGTACTTCATGCTCTCTATAACCTGTAACACTGTGTACTTCAAGCTCTCTATAACCTGTAACCCTGTGTACTTCATGCTCTCTATAACCTGTAACTCTGTGTACTTCATGCTCTCTATAACCTGTAACACTGTGTACTTCATGCTCTCTATAACCTGGTATACTTCATGCTCTCTATAACCTGTAACACTGTACTTCATGCTCTCTATAACCTGTAACACTGTGTACTTCATGCTCTCTATAATTTGTAACACTGTGTACTTTATGCTCTCTATAACCTGTAACCCTGTGTACTTCATGCTCTCTATAACCTGCAACACTGTGTATTTCATGCTCTCTATAACCTGTAACACTGTACTTTGTGCACTCTATAACCTGCAACACTGTGTATGCCATGCTCTCTATAACCTGTAACACTGCACTTCATGCTCTCTATAACCCGTAACACTGTCCACTTCATGCTCTCTATAACATGTAACCCTGTGTACTTCATGTTCTCTATAACCTGTAACACTGTACTACAAGCTCTCTATAACCTGTAACACTGTGTACTTCATGTTCTCTATACCCTGTAACACTGTGTACTTCATGCTTTCTATAACCAGTAACACTGTGTACTTCATGCTCTCTATAACCAGTAACCATGTGTACTTCATGTTCTCTATAACCTGTAACACTGTACTACAAGCTCTCTATAACCTGTAACACTGTGTACTTCATGTTCTCTATAACCTGTAACACTGTGTACTTCATGCTCTCTATAACCAGTAACACTGTGTACTTCATGTTCTCTATAACTTGTAACACTGTGTACTTCATACTCTCTATAACTTGTACCACTGTGTACTTCATGCTCTCTTTAACCTGTAACACGTGTACGTCATGCTCTCTATAACCTGTAACACTACTTCATGCTCTCTATGACCTTTAACCCTGTGTACTTTAAGCTCTCTATAACATGTATAACACTTTATTTTATTATGTAAGACTGTATATTTTATTATGTATATTTTGTGCTGTAATGCTATAAATATATATTTTATCATGTTTCTCCGTGTATGTCAGCATGTAACACTGTACATTTTATCATGTAGCACTCTATATTTATCACATAACACTATACATTTTATCATGTAACTGTAAATTTTATCATGACATTATAACACTGTGCATTCTATCACACAACCCTATACATCATGACATTATAACACTGTGCATTCTATCACATAACACTATACATTTTATCATGTAATTGTAAATTTTATCATGACATTATAACACTGTGCATTCTATCACATAACATTATACATTTTATCATGTAACTGTAAATTTTATCATGACATTATAACACTGTGCATTCTATCACATAACACTGTACATTTTATCATGTAACTGTAAATTTTATCATGACATTATAACACTGTGCATTCCATCACATAACACTATACATTTTATCATGTAACTGTAAATTTTATCATGACATTATAACACTGTGCATTCTATCACATAACACTGTATTTCATCATGTAAATAAATAAAAGATAATCTTACTCACTCTGAACCATAATTGTGGTGTTGAATGTCGAAACTTTATCTTCTTCACAGCATATTCTCTACCATCTAATTTGTTTCTTGACTAAAAATAAATCAAGTATATACAGTGAGAATCCACAGTATGGAGAGGACTACCGGAATTACAGTACAGAGAGGGCAGATTACTATAGGACCTACAGCAGAGTGGTGGTGGATTACTACAGTACTTTGTCTGAACTTACAGTACAGAGAGGGGGGATTACTACAGGACATACAGCAGAGATGAAGGATTATTACAGTACATGGCCTAAACCCAGTGCAGCAAGGACTTCAGGACCTACAGCAGAGAAAGAGATTACTACAGTACACAGTCTGAACCCACAGTACAGAGAGGACTACTGGACCTACAGCAGAGAGGTGGTGTATTACTACAGGACATAGTTCAAATCTACAGTACAGGGAAGCCTGAACCTACAGTATGGAGAGGGTAGATTACTACAGGATTTATTTATTTATTTATTTATTGATGTTTAAGGTCACATATTTATGCACAATGGCTAATCATGACCGTGACAGTTTTACGGGTGGAGGAAGCCGGAGTACCCGGAGAGAACCACCGAGCAACGACGAGCAGCTGACAGCTCCCCAACATCGCAACTCTGCATTGCAGCACAGGCAGGGTTAGATTGGTTGAAGACATGCGCACCATCGACGTGCAGTACGCCTTAGTACACGGCGTCATCGTGCCCCCACGCAGGCAATGGGGATGAAGTGTCTTGCCAAGGACACAATGCGGTTGCCGCAGGTGGGATTTGAACCGAGGACCTCTCGGCTTGCAGCCTGCACCTCTACTGACTGAGCCACCACGCTCCCTGATTACTACAGGAGCTACAGCAGAGAGATAGTGGATTACTACAGAACATACAGCTGGGAGAGGGAGGATTACTTCAGTACATACAGCAGAGAGATAGTGGATTACTACAGAACCTACAGTATGGAGAGGGTAGATTACTACAGGAGCTACAGCAGAGAGATAGTGGATTACTACAGAACATACAGCAGGGAGAGGGAGGATTACTTCAGTACATACAGAGAGAGAGATAGTGGATTACTACAGAACATACAGCTGGGAGAGGGAGGATTACTTCAGTACATACAGCAGAGAGATGGTGGATTACTACAGTACATAGTCTGAACCTACAGTACGAAGATGGTGGATAACTACAGGACTTACAGCAGAGAGATGGTGGATTACGACAACAGTCTGAACCAACAGAGAGACGGTGGATTACTATAGGACACAACAGAGAGACAGTTAGAATGGGACAGGGATGTATCTGTATTAATGACATACAGGTCATCAAAGTAAGAATGGGACAGGGATATACCTGTATTAATGATAAAATACAGATCATCAAAGTTAGTGATGATATATAGGTCAGCAAAGTAAGAATGGGACAGGGGTATACCTGTACTAATGATAACATACAGGTCATCAAAGTTACAATGGGACAGAGATATACCGGTATTAATGATGATATATAGGTCATCAAAGTAAGAAGAATGGGACAGGGATATACCTGTATTAATGATAACATACAGGTCATCAAAGTTACAATGGGACAGAGATATAACGGTATTAATGATGATACATGGGTCATGAAAGGACGAATGGGACAGGAATATGATAAATTTATAGTAATTTGTATATTTTTATACTTACCAATGGCCTAGACTTAGATGGTGTTAACTCTAAAATATTGAGGGCCAAACACAAATTTTGCCCCCCCCCCCCCCCCCCCACATCCCCAAAATTTGCATGCAAAACCGAAAATTAGAAATCCTATCTGGTTCTCCATACATTTACTCTCCGTGCATGCGCAGACGCCAGGAAGTGACCGGAATTGGCACCAATATCATTCTTTGTAAAAGAGAGTATTATATAATAATTCAGCGGGGAGGGCCATCCCCGTCTGGGCCATTGGTAAGTATAAAAATATACAAATCACAATAAATTTATCATATTTTTACACAACAATCAATGGCCCAGTTTTAGCTGAATAGTAAAAAGATGGAAGGCCTAGGACTTCCGAAATAGTTCCGATCCTGCAATCCATGATGAAAGGGAATTAGAATAATTAGGAATTACATGGATGTCTCTCTATACAATAATAGCAGAGACATATTCTAAATAAGGAGCCCAATTTAAGTAATTCCTTATTGTAAGCATGAAGACAATGCCATATAGGATGTAACAAGTTCCCAATTTTTAAGGCTAGTCCGGACTAAGCCTCCAAAATTAGGATGGCGTATCTGAGAATGAGTGAAAATCCCCCACAAACATATGCCATACAATAACATTTCAGCTGTATGCAGGATATAATTACGGATAAAACAGCTTCCTCCATAGTTACATAATTTTAGAGCCAGAGAAGAGGTAAGAATCCCCCCCCCCCTTTTCTTTTGAAGGAATCCTCGAAAGAAAGAGGGGAGAGCTCTGGAATCAATAAGAGCGGTACCAAAAAACAATGTAAGTAATTGTCGAACAGGCACTCAGGTATTAATTCATGATTAATAAATGGTGCTTAACGCCACTTCAGAAATTGAGGCTTTAGCGACAATCCTGGTATTTAATATTGCCCGCTACATAAACATACACCGCAGACGGCGTATAAAGATACGTTGAAAACCAGTGATATAAAATATAACATACACATGTCCAATTGAGCCACACTGAAAGATCCCTGAAGAGAAAACACACTTCCTAGGTAATCCGCAGATGATCTCTGTACAATAAATTCCAGTAACAACAATCTCTAACATGTACTATTCGACATCTACAATCGTAAACATGTGGGAATTGAGTACTGACATAATAGAAACCCAACTCAAGAAATGAAAGTAGGTATGATTAACAGGCTCCGACACGGACAGACCCCGAAATAGGTTATGATTTCAAGGTCCACAAAATAAAAAATTAGCCTAATAATATAATGCGCGAGAGCATTTATATTTAGCATGTAATCATCTGAATACCAGTGTTAACTGGTTATGCAGCCTGCGAGGTACTCAAAGAGTAGCAATTTAATCATGATGATTTTTAAATAAGCGCTCATATGTAACAAATCAACAAATAATCACCGGAAACTAATTCAACTAAAAAGCGGATGTGCCCATGAGGTCGCCATAGAACACGACCCAAATGCATAGTATGTATGTATTAAATTATATGAGGCTTACAGGAAGAAAACTATGTCTTGCACGGTAATTACCTCCAAACACATAGACAGGGGGGGGGGCAATTTGGAGTCATATCGAAATCTCCTCACCCGCATTATTTAATCGTTCATGTGCCAGTTATCAAATAATATAGGAACCGCGATGGTTCCCTCACATCTAAACGACTCCATTATGCCACTATTGGTGGAGAAAGACGTGAAGAATAAAACTTTTCCTGAAAGAAGGCTCTCTCATGGAGGAAGCTTCTGGGAAGCATCCCATAACAGACACTTGAGAATACTGATCCAATTTTTCTGTAACAACAGAGGTGCTACTAGTAGGATTCACAACGAGACTGTTTAATCTTAAACGTAATCTATTAAATCAAATGAATAGGAGGATATGCGTATCCTATCATTCATCCCCATGAATTCTGCAGATTCTAATTGTTCCAGTGCGTAGCAAACTAAACTATCATGGGGTGATCCCACGGGTAGCAAAACTGTCCAAATACTCGCTTGTTGAGCTTCCAATGCAATGAAACAGGCAACCTTTCCAAGGTGCAAGTCTGCTAGTACGTTCAGACGATCCGGTATATGACTGATAGAGATATGTACATGAAATAGAAAAATCTTCTCCGTTAGTAATCATAACGGAATGAATGGGTGCCGTACTGGTTTCTGATGTATGCTACTACTATCGAGTTGTCCAACAATATCTGAACACGCGTGTCCGCAAATAATGTGAATCTTTTGATCTAGCACTAACAATATTGACACCATTCTTGATGTTTATGTGTTTCTGCAGGAACCGAGAGTCCCAAGACCCCTCCATTTCTAGTCTGTCGGACTCAGCGTCGTGCCCCAAACTATTGAATCACACCCGTCATAATCGTGAAAGCCGGATCTGGCAGTTGCAGCGGAACTCTTTAACCACTGAACATCTGAACCAATGTGGACCTTTTGTTACTAGATCCGTTAAAACAATACTGGTCCTGAGCGAATGCATCTTCACACTCCAGTTCTGGTTAAAGAATAACTAGAGGGGATGTGTGCATAAGCGACCCATCTGAATAAGATGCATAGCCACTCCGCACAATCCCATCAGTTGCATAAAATTGCTCTCTGTTAATGCATCTGAGAGTAGACAAAATTGAGCATAACAACTAATTTCGCTCTAGATAACGGCAGACGAACCAGACTGTTGTGAGCCAGTTCATTATTCGAGTGACAGCCCAGGGCGCTATCTTCAGACCAAAGCACATCACTCGGAACTGAAATACTATCCCTTTCTGAATGCCGGATATACCAGGACATGAAAGAACGGATCCATAGGTCTACGCTCGATCACTCATACACTCGCTTTTACCGACTAAATGATAACCATAAATAAACTTTAGAGCTATGATAAACTTGTTATCCAGCTCCAGTCTATTATCAGTCGGAACGAGCTCTATGGCTTCGGTATGAGTAACAGGTGACTATAGAATCCTAGAGAATCTTGATTCTCGACGACCTCAATTACTTTCATTGTCAAGAGAACCTTTACCTCCGATTGGAGAGACACTTATGCAAGGATTTGATGGAAGCATTGTCCATCACAGACATTAAGTCAGTTGTGGTTCTCTCGGAAAGATATCCGTAGGCTGTCTGAGACCACACTTCTCGCCTACTGGTCTTCCGTAATAGTTATCCAGTTTTATGCGAATCTTGATAACCATCCATCAACTGTGCTAAGCAATAGAGGTCCTAACCGCCACCTGTAGTACCTGCGAGGCCTACGGAAGAAGAAACTATGTCTCCTTCATGAAGAGCATCGAGTCAACGGCTTAGGGGCGTCTGACCGGTAGCCTCGATCAGACCAAGCCCCCTATCCAAGTCGCTGTATGACGATCCCTAGAGTAATTATAGGAGGTTTACCTATACCCTCACGGGGAGTTATTTTTAGACAACTTTCTGTCTAGAGCGCCCTCCCTTACCCCTTTCTGCTATTGCGGGTCGATTAGACGCCGACTTAAGGAGCAGAGTATTGATGCTTTCTTTGTAGCTTGGAGCTTGGTCATAAACCAATGAAAGCTTATCGTCAAAAACTTAGTGTCCGAAAACCGGAGCGACCCGAAGAGAGTTTTTCACCTTGTCATCTGTTAAGGATGACGACGCAAGGGCTCCGTCATGTCTGATTAACTCCAAATTAGCAACTGTTAAGACAGAGTTATACGTGATAAATATAATAGTCCTGGAAAGGACTCTAATTGAGGTACGAACGTCCTCAAATTCCTTTCCGTAGAGACGTTGCATCAGAGTTCTTAAAGGTGATCTGGGTAAAACAGTGAGTCTAAATTCGCTCTGAATGAAGAAATGCTGTCTCAGTTGTGACCGAGCGAATAGTGACTGACAAAGGTAAGGCCTTAGCTAGGTCCTTAGCCTACTCATTCAAACGCAGAGGAACTCTCAATACATCTTTCCCGTTTTCCGAAAATCGGTAAAATTACGGAAGATGATGACAAGAAACCGCTTTACTTCTTCCCACTGGAAAGTTGAATATGGCATCGTCTAAAAGGCCAAAGGCCTGCGACACCTGTCTATACTTAACCGGAAAAGACATTTCCTCCTCTTTATCCGGATGAAGTCAGAGTCCAACAACACTAGCAGTTTCTTACAAGTAGTCGCAGCATTCTGATTCGTTGGAACAAATTCAGGGTGGTGTTGATGGATTAAATCCATCTCAGCCATGTGTTGTTCCGAAAGGGAAGTGTAATCCCCCTCCATATCCCCTTCATCATTCGTCTGAATCAGTTGAAAATCAAGGTCAGCAGCATCTGAACGCGCAGATGACTAGACCGACCCAGCACCATCCGACAGCTCAGGTTAGGAGACTGCGGTCAGCTGCTTCTGCACTTGCTGGGATGCTGCAAGGAGCTGCATAATCTGCATCAGCAAAACTGTAACGGAGGCCTGAGGAGCAGCGGTCTTCTATTCTGACCACCGTCTGCTCCCAGGACAGTGTGTCCGAGACGGCTCTTTTCTCCGGATGTCCCGATATATGAGGCCTCGTCTTAGCTACTGAATAGTGCTACTTTCGAGCTGACGCAGCATTCTGATTCTCAGGAACGAACTTAGGGAAGTATTGACGCATAAGCTCTATCGCCACCCTGTGTTGTTACGAAAGGGAAGGGTAATTCTCCTTCAAATCCCTTTCACCATCCGACTGAATCAGATTATACTCACGGTCATCAGCATCTGAACACGCATATGAGTGGACCGACCCAGCACCATACGACAGCTCAAGTTCTGAGACTGTCCGATGTAATGCAAGATCTTCATCAGAAGAAAAAACGATACATTGGATGTATGATGCATGACTAAAAATGCCTAAATACCTAAAGGGTGAGGATGTAACCCTGGGGATATACAGAATAAACTGTCTGTGTAACACATTAAACTCCCAAGACATTTTATGAAAAAATTTCCATAAAACAAGCCAAAAAGCTTGGGAGTTTAACTGGGGGTGGGGATCAAGGGAGGGTAGGGAAGGAATACTTAACCAACAGTGGAAAAATCATTATCAACAATGATGACGTCAGGCTCATGTGCCAAAATTGGGGAACATGAACTAATTTTTATAAATATTATAAAATTACAGCCCTGAATGTTTCAAACCACCATTTCTTCCTTCCTTCATCCAGTTGTGTCCTTGGAGACACCAAATTAACCACTGATTTGTGTCTGGCATCATTATAAACTGAAAAAGCACAAAAGTCAGTTTGTTGTTATCTGACAAGGGCCAAACAAAGAATGGTGTTGGTGCCAATTCCGGTCACTTCCTGACGTCTGCACAGAGAGTAAATATATGGAGGACCAGATAGGACTTCTACTTTTCGGTTTTGCATGCAAATTTGGGGGACTGGGGGGGGGGGGGGCAAAATTTGTGTTTGGCCCTAGATATTTTAGAGGTAGCACCAGCTATGTCTGGGTCATTGGTATACTGTGTAAAAATATGAAATTCAAATGTAAGCATTATGTTAAACATACATAAATAAAGTATACAAACCTTATACACACAACCAAATCCTCCTTTACCAAGTTTGTCGAGTTCTACAAATTCATTTTTATATCGTGCTGTATTCAAATTGATCACTTCATCCTCCATATTCATTAAACTCACATCGGTATCAATTCTGTAAGTACAAAGAACCTACATGTACAGAGATCACATTCTGTAAGTACAAAGAACCTACATGTACAGAGATCACATTCTGTAAGTACAAAGAACCTACATGTACAGAGATCACATTCTGTTAGTACAAAGAACCTACATGTACAGAGATCACATTCTGTAAGTACAAAGAACCTACATGTACAGAGATCACATTCTGTAAGTACAAAGAACCTACACGTACAGAGATCACATTCTGTAAGTACAAAGAACCTACATGTACAGAGATCACATTCTGTTAGTACAAAGAACCTACATGTACAGAGATCACATTCTGTAAGTACAAAGAACCTACATGTACAGAGATCACATTCTGTAAGTATAAAGAACCTACATGTACAGAGATCACATTCTGTAAGTACAAAGAACCTACATGTACAGAGATCACATTCTGTAAGTACAAAGAACCTACATGTACAGAGATCACATTCTGTAAGTACATAGAACCTACATGTACAGAGATCACATTCTGTAAGTACAAAGAACCTACATGTACAGAGATCACATTATGTAAGTACAAAGCACCTACATGTACAGAGATCACATTATGTAAATACAAAGAACCTACATGTACAGAGATCACATTCTGTAAGTACAAAGAACCTACATGTACAGAGATCACATTCTGTAAGTACAAAGAACCTACATGTACAGAGATCACATTCTGTAAATACAAAGAACCTACAAGTACAGAGATCACATTCTGTAAATACAAAGAATCTACATGTACAGAGATCACATTCTGTAAGTACAAAGAACCTACATGTACAGAGATCACATTCTGTAAGTACAAAGAACCTACATGTACATAGATCACATTCTGTAAGTACAAAGAACCTACATGTACAGAGATCACATTCTGTAAGTACAAAGAACCTACATGTACAGAGATCACATTCTGTTAGTACAAAGAACCTACATGTACAGAGATCACATTCTGTTAGTACAAAGAACCTACATGTACAGAGATCACATTCTGTAAGTACAAAGAACCTACATGTTAATCTACAGAGATCACATTCTGTAAGTACAAAGAACCTACATGTACAGAGATCACATTCTGTAAGTACAAAGAACCTACATGTACAGAGATCACATTCTGTTAGTACAAAGAACCTACATGTACAGAGATCACATTCTGTAAGTACAAAGAACCTACATGTACAGAGATCACATTCTGTAAGTACAAAGAACCTACACGTACAGAGATCACATTCTGTAAGTACAAAGAACCTACATGTACAGAGATCACATTCTGTTAGTACAAAGAACCTACATGTACAGAGATCACATTCTGTAAGTACAAAGAACCTACATGTACAGAGATCACATTCTGTAAGTATAAAGAACCTACATGTACAGAGATCACATTCTGTAAGTACAAAGAACCTACATGTACAGAGATCACATTCTGTAAGTACAAAGAACCTACATGTACAGAGATCACATTCTGTAAGTACATAGAACCTACATGTACAGAGATCACATTCTGTAAGTACAAAGAACCTACATGTACAGAGATCACATTATGTAAGTACAAAGCACCTACATGTACAGAGATCACATTATGTAAATACAAAGAACCTACATGTACAGAGATCACATTCTGTAAGTACAAAGAACCTACATGTACAGAGATCACATTCTGTAAGTACAAAGAACCTACATGTACAGAGATCACATTCTGTAAATACAAAGAACCTACAAGTACAGAGATCACATTCTGTAAATACAAAGAACCTACATGTACAGAGATCACATTCTGTAAGTACAAAGAACCTACATGTACAGAGATCACATTCTGTAAGTACAAAGAACCTACATGTACAGAGATCACATTCTGTAAGTACAAAGAACCTACATGTACAGAGATCACATTCTGTAAGTACAAAGAACCTACATGTACAGAGATCACATTCTGTTAGTACAAAGAACCTACATGTACAGAGATCACATTCTGTTAGTACAAAGAACCTACATGTACAGAGATCACATTCTGTAAGTACAAAGAACCTACATGTTAATCTACAGAGATCACATTCTGTAAGTACAAAGAACCTACATGTACAGAGATCACATTCTGTAAGTACAAAGAACCTACATGTACAGAGATCACATTCTGTAAGTACAAAGAACCTACATGTACAGAGATCACATTCTGTAAGTACAAAGAACCTACATGTACAGAGATCACATTCTGTTAGTACAAAGAACCTACATGTACAGAGATCACATTCTGTAAGTACAAAGAACCTACATGTTAATCTACAGAGATCACATTCTGCAAGTACAAAGAACCTACATGTACAGAGATCACATTCTGTAAGTACAAAGAACCTACATGTACAGAGATCACATTCTGTAAGTACAAAGAACCTACATGTACAGAGATCACATTCTGTAAGTACAAAGAACCTACATGTACAGAGATCACATTCTGTAAGTACAAAGAACCTACATGTACAGAGATCTCATTCTGTAAGTAGATTTATTTATTTATTGATTGGGGTTTAAAAACACTTTCAACAGTCAGTACCACCTCATGTTGAACAGTTTTATAATAATAATAATAAGGCCACACAAAGTAGATCTTCTGTTTCTCAGGCCACTATTTGTGAAACTGCATGCGAGCGAGCGGTTTTTTATTTTATTTTTTATTTCAGTAATTACTTCTTTGCAATCAATTTTAGGCCTCATAATCTACAAAATAGCATGGATGGTGGTGTATTTCATCCCTTGAGTGCAAGAAGGCTTTGCAATGCTAAAAGCATTGCAAAGCCTTCTTGCACTCAGGGGACAAAGCATCAATTTTTTTCAACTTGGGTAAAATATCAGACATAAACCATTTAATTTTAATTTTTTTAAAGTTTAAATTGGTTATAAAAAGAGAGCATGCGGCAGCCAAAAGGACCAAGTGGGAGGGCCTGAGAAACAGATTTTTTATTTTTTTAGGCCTAATAATAATTTTAAAGCCTAGAATCCACACACGGTGCTCAATGGCTGTACAATAATTGCACACACACATACACATACATTCTCTCACAGATACATTGATACATGGATCACTATTATCATTTATTGGTGCCCAATGCCACATCAGCAACCAAGGCTATATCGTGGCGATAAGCGACAGATGACAGAAGAAAAAAGGTAGTGAATTAAAACAAAATAAAAAAAACAAAAACTACAACTTTACCAAAACAAGTATGGGAGTGTAACTTGATGAGTAACAAGGCAATCCTCACTGTCTCAGTCACACCCACGCACCTGGTAATGTCAGTTTATGACCAAAATTAAAAGACCACTGAAGGAAATGCCTTTCGATAAAGGTAGGATTTAGTACCAGACTTGCATGATTCAAGTGATTTACTATTTTTTATGTCGATTGGAAGTGATTTCCAAAGACTTGGGCCAGCAACTGCAAAGGCCCGATCACCAGCACTAGTAAATTTAGATACGGGCTGAACCAGATTGAGTTGACCTGATGACCTAAGAGACCTCGGTGGTTTGTAAATGGTAAGCAGACCGGACAGGTAGGATGGTGTAGATCCTGAGATATACTTAAACACCAAAAGGACAATTTTAAATTGAATTCTTTGCTTGCTTAACGGGTAGCCAGTGAAACCTAGAGAGTACTGGTGTTATATGGCAGTACTTTCGAGTTCTGGTTATGGCCCGTGCAGCACAATTTTGGATGTATTGTAGCTTTTCAGGAATAGATGTTTTAAAGCCAATCAGAAGAGAATTGCAGTAGTCGAGACGACTGGTAACAAAGGTGTGGACAAGCTGTTGTGACGTCTGCATATCAATGAAGGATCAACTTTTGCTAATATTTCTAAGATGAAAAAATGCACTGCGAGAGACATGTTTGATATGTTCATCAGCGGCCAAATTTTCATCCATGAAATAATCTAAGTTTTGAACACAACTACTGGGTTTTATTGCAGAACCTCCAATATTGAGGGACAGTTTGGATATTTTTGAAAGTTGATGAGGTAGACCTATATATATTACTTCTGTCTTGTCATCGTTCAATTTAAGAAAGTTTTTAGTCATCCATGCCTTGATGTCTGAAATACAAAGTTCAATCTTACTGCATGCTTCAGACTCAAAGGCGTGAGTAAAACTAATATACAGTTGTGTGTCATCTGCGAAAAAATGAAAGTCAAGGCCTTGGCTTCGGATGATGTCACCGAGAGGTAAGACATAGAGTGTACAGTAAGGGACCCAACACCAATCCTTGAGTAACGACAAAACATAGTGTGACCTTGTCTGACGACTCACTGTCAATAATGTGTGAGCTTTAAGGTACGATGAAAACCAATTAAGTGCTCGGTCAGTAAGGTCTATTCTCACTGCCAATCTTTCAATAAGTATGTTATGGTCTATGGTGTTAAAAGCGGTGCTTAAATCCAGCAAAACAAGACATGTCAGGTTGTGTCTGTCCGTGGATAGGAGGATATCATTTTGGACCCTTAGAAGCACCGTTTCTATACTGCAATTAGATCTGTATGCAGATTGGTTAACTTTGGCTAGGCTGCGGGCTGCCAAATGAGAATTCAGCTGAGAAGCCACTGCGCGCTCAATAATCTTTGATAGGAATGGAAGATGAGGCCGGTCAGTAGTTTTTCAGAACCTCTGGGTAAAGTGTTGGCTTTTTGAGAAGAGATTTTACTAAAGCGTGTTTCATGCTTGTCAGAAAGATGCCAGAGTGGAGGGAGGCATTGACCAGTTTCAAGATCGGTGCAGTTAACTCCGAAAGAAATGCTTTTAAAAACGAAGTTGGAATGATATCTAGCATGCATTGCTTAGATGTTGCCTTGGATATTAACCTCTGGATATCTGTTGTAGCCAAAGGTTTGAATTGGGACAACTGTGCAACAGCTTTAACACAGGTGCATGACATGTCGGCCATCTGTCGAAGATCGGATTGTGAGCTTATATCAGGCAAAACTCTGATAGTCTCAATTTTTTCAGAAAAGAAAGAAGAAAATCTATTCACAAGGTGTTTGGATGACGAATTCTCTGGGAGTATGGTTGTCTTTTGACGATACAGAAGCTTCTCAAGAACGACAAACATTGCATTGGGGGAATTAACATTAGCCGACAATAAGTTCAACAAGTATTTCTGCTTCGCGGATTTCACCAGTTTGTTAACATTTCGCTGGTTGACAAACATCTCTCTGTAAACACATAGTTTAGTTTGCCACCACTGAAGCTCTAGTTTGCATCGTAAATCTTTTGCGCACCTAATCTCATCACTGAACCACTGTGAGCAAGGGAGTATGATAAAAGTGTGTGTTTGCTAATGCGCAAACTTGTCAATAACCTCTTGAAGTGAGCCAGTGAGAATGTATTCAATGCTGTCGACAGTTTGCTTCTCGTTAATTTTAGCGACATGATTAAATAGGGGAGGGCATTCAACCACCGAGTAGCCCAGAGCAGCCTGGAAGCTTGTGAAAGTGAGCACATATGAACTTGATTGAAGTCTCCCTGTACTTGACCTGGGAGTGGAGTGTGCTCAGTACAGGATTGGCCTAGCGTCATTGGGCGCTTAGCCAGGTGCATACAAGTGTTCAACACGAATGACCGAGAACACGGCTGCAATGTCTGTTAGCTCTTGTTGTTTTAATAATTGTGCGTAACAGAATATCATTTAATCTGATTATTGACTGTTAAGTGTAGACACGGTTATGTGCAATTTCCAGGGGTTGTACCAACAGTGTAGTATTTCTACTTATGACCCCTTATCGGATTGAGGTGACAAGGTTAATGAACATACCGCTTGCCCTCTATCGGGACTTATTTTCTGCGTTAGCAGATGCCCGTAGAAGTTCATGTGCCTGTGAAGGATGTTATTAGTATTCACAGGTGAAGCTTGTTATGGCTCCTTCTTATATGATTCATGCCGTTTAAGGCAGTTTGGATGGGAAGTTTTTCCTGGCTCATGACCCTTTGAGGTTTCATTAGAGTTTGTTTGTGTAAAGTTACTCTTTTTGAAAGTTTGGGGGCCCTGAAAAGGGCCGTTGATGCTGCCTGATTCCTAAACGTCAGACGTTGATGCCTGGATTGGAGCCTGTTTCAGTGAGGATTGGGCAACCATTATCGAAATTTTGATTGCCATGGCTGCTATTCTTTTGTCCTCAGTCAAGCTGGTGGTTGGTTCCTGTGCGGCCCATTCGTCAAGATGTTGGATAATGCAGTCCGACATCTGCTGGGTGTGTTCTGCTGCTTTTTCAGCTAATTTGGAAGCCAATTCTTCTTCACCTGGAAATCCTTTTACCATCGGAGGCCTCACAGAGTAGGTCCATTCATTGGACTGGACCGTAGCTTTCCAAGAGGCAGCAAATTCAGTGCGTTGTTTTTTCAGTGCCTCGTGCTTGCCAATGCAGGTATCTAAGGTTGGCATACGAATCCTGGGTTGGTATGGTTGTCTGTGACAACTTTGTCGGTCACGTTCCCGGTTCAAGTTGGATGTCCTGTAAGGGCGCATTATGGTGGTTGTTTGCTTGTTTATCTCTTCAGAGTGAAAGAAAAGCAGATAATGTTTGGGTATTGTCACGGCCATATAAATATGTTTTTTGGAATGGGTTGGATTCCAGGGGGCAGTTACCCATAGGCTAACATTGGTGTAATCAACCAATCAGAATGTTTCGTGCAAAGTGACGTTTATCACACCCAAGCTTCAGGTGTCACCGTCTATGATTCTAAGTGAATCCGGCTCATCTGTTATAGCCGTGTAAACATGTTTGTATAACACTCTTCGGTGTTCGCTTAATCCACTGAAGCCTTTTCACAGTCAGTGTGTCTGAATTACGGGGATTAGCTTATTGTTTTTGTTTGTGATCAGGCATTGCTATGCGCTATTTCCCCTTGCAGTTAATTGTTTTGTAACATGCAATTTGGGAAGTTTAGCTCTTTCCAGGAGGTCTCTGAGGTTTCTCCCATGTTTGAAAGCAAGGATTGGAGGATCAGGAAAAGTTTTTTGAGCTCCTGTGAACAGCTCATTAAAGGCCAAAATTTTAAAATTTTAAAAGTGCCTTTTTGATATGTGAGATGTAAGGATTGTATACCGTTGTGAAGACTAACGGTGGTTAAGTGTTCTTTGTCTTTATTTTAGCATTGGCTATTTGGACACGTTCGGTTCTCTCAATATAGTTAATTGAATTGGCAACGGGTGTTAACTCCTCTAGGGAGTAGCCCCGTTCCCGTAGTTTGCTTAAGAACATTTCTTTGTAATGTTCATAATTAGTTCTGAGTTATTTCTGATAAATCTAATCAGCTCGCCTTTGACAAATCCTCTGAATGTTGCTTTAGGATGAGACGAGGACCGGTGGAGATATTGAAAAGTTTCGGTCGGCTTGATGTGGATTTTGATATCCAGTATGCCCGTGTCATGAAACCGGGTCCCTTTGTATATTTCCGTATCTAGAAAAGTGACTGTCTGGTTGGATACTTCATACACAAATCTGAATGTGGGATGGGAGCTGTTAGCCCTCGCCATAAATTCATGTAGCTCGCTTTCTGAGCCCATCCAAATAATAAACATGTTGTCCGTATATATAAACCACTTATGTATGTTTTTATTGTCCATTGCAAACAATGCTTTTTTCAAATTCATGAGCGGTTATGTCTGCTATTTCAGGACTGGATTGCTTCCCACTGCAGCGCCAAGCGTTTGGATGTAGATTTGATCATTGAAGCTGAAGCTGTTGTTCTCCAAGATGATTTTAACTGGTAAAGTGCTGAGTTTTTTCTGACAACAAATCAAAGCTCATCATATACTGCTCTCTTACAATTAATTATAGGCACTATCCAATTAAATGTCAGAGAGCAAGGTATTGTATAAAAAATCTGATTCATATCAGGGACAATAAAGGCTTCCTCAGGCAGAATGTAACTACAAACAGTTATTGCCTGTAACTTTTAGTAAAGCCCAAAATAGGGCTTCCAGCACTCTACCAGTTAAGGAGAGTTACGAGTGAGGCATTGGAAGCCCTGGGTATTGCATAATGGAGGCCTTTGTGTACATGTTTGCAATGTCAGCAGAAACGAGTAGTGCCTCATGTGGAATTGGTTCATCTTCTATTTTTTGGATGAAATCAGTTGTGTCACGTATGTAAGTTGGTTGCCTTGTAACAATGGGGACTAAAAAGAAGTCCAAGAGGCCCGATATTGGTGCAGTTGGGCTGCAGCATCCCGATATTATAGGACGGCCTGTGGTTGGTGGCTGTTTGTGTATTTTTGGAAGTAAATACAGCGTTGGAAGGTCCATCCTATCAGGCTTAGGCATAAGTGAGGTGAGCATTCTGTCGTCAATCTCACTAATATTGTGCATTTTATGTAGAATGTTTTTAACTTTCTCAAGCGTTTGCCAGGAGGGATTGTAATCAATCGGTTGGTAGTGCGCCGCTGATGTAAGCTGGCATAGCCCCTCCTTAATGTAGGCTTCTCGTGTCATCAGGACTGTGCTCTTGCCTTTGTCGGCTGCTTTGATGACAATAGTGTTATTTTTTCTAAGGGCGTTTAGGGCCCTTCTTTCACCCAGGCACATATTGTCTCTGCATTTCTCAAGTTTCTTATCATTACATACGAGACGGTCAATTCGCGTTTTGGATAGATATGTTTCCGCTAACATGCTATTGCATGACGACGGTGTCGTGTGCAGTTTGTCGTGGAAGGGGTTAATAAATTTGTTTCCCTTGTCGTTATGTATAATTTTTAGCCTTATCCTGTTATATAAAAGTTGGATATCGTGTTGGAAATGCCATGTTGTGGGCTTAGCGGGTGTGGGTATGAATTTTAACTCTTTCCCCAGTACAATTTTTTCGTAGTCCAATAGTTCGTGATCAGACATGTTAGTTATGTACTGTTCCGCCGTATTGGCCAGCTTGCTGATCTGCTTTTTGTGTTTGTATTGCAATTCAAAGCGTAGTTTTTTGGACCGCAGTCGGTAGTGATTGCGTTTGATGCACTGGTTACGTTCATGTCTTCTGTATTTTCTGCATCGTTCCCTTGGGGCGTTATGCCAGGGGACTATTTCATGTGAGTTGCAGATGGCCCCAGTGGAACTGGGGGTGGATGCTAGTCATTTAGATTGCTCCAGTTGTTTTAGCCATCTCTCCAGAATTACTCGCTGTTCATTATCCATGCGCGGTTGGGATGTGGAATTCCCCTCACTGGGTGGATTATTTCGACAGCTTTCTGTTTGAGGACATTGTGTCAAATCGCATTTGGAGTGTTTTTGTAAGTCACACATCCGATTTCTAGGGCGAGTTTTAGGCACACGTTGGGTAGAGGTACAATGTCTATTGGTGGTGAGTCAGATAGGACTTCGCCTTCCTCGATTATATGGGAATGAGTTATAAGCACAGCATCACCCATGCTAGTTTGCAGCTGTTTACTTATGTACTTGTCCGTATTTTGCAGTTGGCTGCAGATACCTAAAGTATTTAATGGCTCGTGATGAGTCTGAATGTCCATGTGAGTATCCTCGTCATGATTGTGCGAGAGTATGTCAGTGTGTGACGTAAGACACGAGAAATGGAGAGAGTCAACCCCACTGGGCGGGGTCATTGTTCGTGTCGCCACATTGACAATATCACTCTAATTATCATTATTAGAGGGTGTAAGCTCCTTATAGTCATCACTAGGTTCATTGATTGATAGCCACATTTCAGGTGGAACAGTTATGAAAGGGTCCCATTGCTCGAGTGAATCAGTGGTGAGTTGCCCTGCGCTTGTAGTACCCTTGTTTGTAGATGGGTCGCAGAGGCTTGAGACATTGTCCGCCATATCCCGTATAGATGAATCGCGGTTAGAGTATGGTGACATGAATGTGCAGGTGGTGGTTTGTATCAACTCATCCTGCAGGTTGCTCAATGTGAGCTTAGCCTCTTGTATGTCTACAAGTGCCTTATCACGGGCCCCATAGTTGTGAAGGGCGGGAGCTTGGTTCTCTTAGCTCCTGTTTCTAATGTTGTGGTGCGCTTTGCGCTATTCTAGTGAGGTGTTTGGCCCGGAGTGATGTTAGTCATGCCGAGTTTGCGGCGTTTGGATCGAGTGGAATCACCACTGGATATGACCGATTGAGGATCGCTGTTGGGCTCGGTGGCCTGCGCTCCCCTTTTGGGTAAAGTTGCACTGGTTAAGTTCGCTCTAATTGTGATAGTCTCGTTGGACATATTCCCCGGAGTGGAGGGGTGTTCCATGGCATAATGAAACCCAATATGGGGGTTAAAATCAATATCTGCAGAGGTTAGTTTTCAAGAATAATTCAATTGTGCGGTGAAATTCAGAAGCTACTGCCTGGCGATCAGTGGCTTCGATATCTTGGAGATCTGGGAGGGTTAATAAGTGGCTGAAATTTCAAATCTTGAATAATAGAAATGCCTTAACCTACCGGGGTATCAAATGTTTTACTTCTGCATCAGGTAAAGCCGGTATAGACTGAAATTTCAAATCTTGAATAATACAAATGCCTTAACCTACCATGGTATCAAATGTTTTACTTTTGTATCAGAGATCGCCGGTACAGACTGAAATTTCAAACCTTGAATAATACAAATGCCTTAACCTACCTCGGTATCAAATGTTTTGCTTTTGTATCAGAGATAGCCGACATAGACTGAAATTTCAAACCTTTAACAATACAAATGCCTTAACCTACCACGGTATCAAATGTTTTATTTTTGTATCAGAGATAGCCAATATAGACTGAAATTTCAAATCTTGAATAATACAAATGCCTTAACCTACCGTGGTATCAAATGTTTCACGTCTGTATCAGAGATAGCCGGTACAGACTGAAATTTCAACCCTTGAATAATAGAAATGCCTAAACCTACCGTGGTATCATATGTTTTACTTCTGCATCAGGTAAAGCCGGTATAGACTGAAATTTCAAATCTTGAATAATACAAATGCCTTAACCTACCATGGTATCAAATGTTCTACTTGTGTATCAGAGATAGCCGGTATAGACTGAAATTTCAACCCTTGAATAATAGAAAAGCCTAAACCTACCGTGGTATCAAATGTTTTACTTTTGTATCAGAGATAGCCGGTATAGACTAAATTTTCAAACCTTGAATAATAGTAATGCCTTAACCTACCATGGTATCAAATGTTTTACTTTTGTATCAGAGATAGCCGATATAGACTGAAATTTCAAACCCTGAATAATAGTAATGCCTTAACCTACCATGGTATCAAATGTTTTACTTTTGTATCAGAGATAGCCGGTATAGACTGAAATTTCAACCCTTGAATAATAGAAATGCCTAAACCTACCATGGTATCAAATGTTTTACTTTTGTATCAGAGATAGCCGGTATAGACTGAAATTTCAAACCTTGAATAATAGAAAAGCCTAAACCTACCGTGGTATCAAATGTTTTACTTTTGTATCAGAGATAGCCGGTATAGACTGAAATTTCAAACTTTGAATAATTGTAATGCCTTAACCTACCATGGTATCAAATGTTTTACTTTTGTATCAGAGATAGCCGGTATAGACTGAAATTTCAACCCTTGAATAATAGAAAAGCCTAAACCTACCGTGGTATCAAATGTTTTACTTTTGTATCAGAGATAGCCGGTATAGACTGAAATTTCAAACCTTGAATAATAGTAATGCCTTAACCTACCATGGTATCAAATGTTTTACTTTTGTATCAGAGATAGCCGGTATAGACTGAAATTTCAACCCTTGAATAATAGAAATGCCTAAACCTACCGTGGTATCAAATGTTTTACTTTTGTATCAGAGATAGCCGATATAGACTGAAATTTCAAACCTTGAATAATAGAAATGCCTTAACCTACCGTGGTATCAAATGTTTTACTTTTGTATCAGAGATAGCCGGTATAGACTGAAATTTCAACCCTTGAATAATAGAAAAGCCTAAACCTACTGTGGTATCAAATGTTTTACTTTTGTATCAGAGATAGCCGGTATAGACTGAAATTTCAAACCTTGAATAATAGTAATGCCTTAACCTACCATGGTATCAAATGTTTTACTTTTGTATCAGAGATAGCGGGTATAGACTGAAATTTCAACCCTTGAATAATAGAAATGCCTAAACCTACCGTGGTATCAAATGTTTTACTTTTGTATCAGAGATAGCGGGTATAGACTGAAATTTCAACCCTTGAATAATAGAAAAGCCTAAACCTACCGTGGTATCAAATGTTTTACTTTTGTATCAGAGATAGCCGGTATAGACTGAAATTTCAAACCTTGAATAATAGTAATGCCTTAACCTACCACGGTATCAAATGTTTTACTTTTGTATCAGAGATAGCCGGTATAGACTGAAATTTCAAACCTTGAATAATAGTAATGCCTTAACCTACCATGGTATCAAATGTTTTACTTTTGTATCAGAGATAGCCGGTATAGACTGAAATTTCAACCCTTGAATAATAGAAATGCCTAAACCTACTGTGGTATCAAATGTTTTACTTTTGTATCAGAGATAGCCAGTATAGACTGAAATTTCAACCCTTGAATAATAGAAAAGCCTAAACCTACCGTGGTATCAAATGTTTTACTTTTGTATATGAGATAGCCGATATAGACTGAAATTTCAAATCTTGAATAATAAAAGTGCCTTAACCTACCATGGTATCAAATGTTTTACTTTTGTATCAGAGATAGCCGGTATAGACTGAAATTTCAACCCTTGAATAATAGAAATGCCTAAACCTACCGTGGTATCAAATGTTTTACTTTTGTATCAGAGATAGCTGATATAGACTGAAATTTCAAACCTTGAATAATAGAAATGCCTTAACCTAACGTGGTATCAAATGTTTTACTTTTGTATCAGAGATAGCCGATATAGACTGAAATTTCAAACCTTGAATAATAGAAATGCCTTAACCTAACGTGGTATCAAATGTTTTACTTTTGTATCAGAGATAGCCGATATAGACTGAAATTTCAAACCTTGAATAATAGAAATGCCTAAACCTACCGTGGTATCAAATGTTTTACTTTTGTATCAGAGATAGCCTATATAGACTGAAATTTCAAATCTTGAATAATAGAAATGCCTAAACCTACCGTGGTATCAAATGTTTTACTTTTGTATCAGAGATAGCCGGTATAGACTGAAATTTCAAATCTTGAATAATAGAAATGCCTTAACCTACCGTGGTATCAAATGTTTTACTTCTGCATCAGGTGAAGGTAAAGCTGGTATAGACTGCAATAAAAAGAAAATTTTATCATGAAACATTAACCCTCAGCACATTGATGTCAAAATGTAGACATTTCACTGAGCTTTGTCATGCAAGATTGAACTGTTTATATTTTTATTTGCATTATGGGAAAATCTGCAGGATGAACTTTTGGTTGTTTGACACCAGTGTTCAGAGGGTTAAGAGATTTTACTGAGACCCATCTATTATATAATGTCATATTTGTATGTACTTCTGCTACTGCTGAGGAAATGTTACATGAAATATTTAGTAAAAACTGTTATCAGTTTTTAGTACCGTGGAACGCTGTTAATAGAATAGCCACTTTACCAATGAAAATTATTCAATTAACAGGAGTATTCAATTAACAGGATTGTGTCGAGTTCCTGTATTCTAGAGATAAAGTTAGCATTTATTCTATTATATCTTGTTTGACAGAGCTCCATTAGCTCTGTCAAACAAGATGTAATAGATTAAATGCCTGTATTGGATGTACTGAGGCCAAATAGGTCTATAAACAAAGGAAAACTGGGAGAGTCGGGGTAAATTCTTGACAGGCTACAAGATTTTTTATTCAATTAACAGAAGTTATAATCAGCAACCATGATCATATGTGGAGGGAAAGGGCAATGTAATCAGTTATCATAATTATCCAGAGAGGGAAGGGTAATTATAATCAGTAACTATAATCATCTGTGGAGGGAAAGGGCAATTGTAATCAGTTATCATAATCATCCATGGAGGGAAAGTGTAATTATAATGTTATCATAATCATCTGTGGAGAGAAAGGGTAATTATAATCAGTAACTATAATGATCTGTGGAGGGAGAGGGTAATTATAATCAGTAACTATAATGATCTGTAGAGGGAAAGGGCAATTATAATCAGTTATCATAATCATCTGTGGAGAGAAAGGGTAATTATAATCAGTAACTATAATGATCTGTGGAGGGAAAGGGTAATTATAATTAGTAACTATAATGATCTGTGGAGGGAAAGGGTAATTATAATGTTATCATAATCATCTGTGAAGGGAAAGGGTAATTATAATCAGTAACTATAATTATCTGTGGAGGGAAAGGGTAATTATAATGTTATCATAATCATATGTGGAGGGAAAGGGTGATTATAATCAGTAACTATAATGATATGTGGAGGGAAAGGGTAATTATAATCAGTAACTATAATAATCTGTGGAGGGAAAGGGTAATTATAATGTTATCATAATCATATGTGAAGGGAAAGGGTAATTATAATGTTATCATAATCATCTGTGGAGGGAAAGGGTAATTATAATCAGTAACTATAATTATCTGTGGAAGGAAAGGGTAATTATAATCAGTAACTATAATGATCTGTGGAGGGAAAGGGTAATTATAATCAGTAACTATAATAATCTGTGGAGGGAAAGGGTAATTATAATGTTATCATAATCATATGTGAAGGGAAAGGGTAATTATAATGTTATCATAATCATCTGTGGAGGGAAAGGGTAATTATAATCAGTAACTATAATTATCTGTGGAGGGAAAGGGTAATTATAATCAGTAACTATAATGATCTGTGGAGGGAAAGGGTAATTATAATCAGTAACTATAATGATCTGTGGAGGGAAAGGGTAATTATAATGTTATCATAATCATATGTGAAGGGAAAGGGTAATTATAATGTTATCATAATCATCTGTGGAGGGAAAGGGTAATTATAATCAGTAACTATAATTATCTGTGGATGGAAAGGGTAATTATAATGTTATCATAATCATATGTGAAGGGAAAGGGTAATTATAATGTTATCATAATCATCTGTGGAGGGAAAGGGTAATTATAATCAGTAACTATAATGATCTGTGGAGGGAAAGGGTAATTATAATGTTATCATAATCATATGTGAAGGGAAAGGGTAATTATAATGTTATCATAATCATCTGTGGAGGGAAAGGGTAATTATAATCAGTAACTATAATGATCTGTGGAGGGAAAGGGTAATTATAATGTTATCATAATCATATGTGAAGGGAAAGGGTAATTATAATGTTATCATAATCATCTGTGGAGGGAAGGGTAATTATAATCAGTAACTATAATGATCTGTGGAGGGAAAGGGTAATTATAATGTTATCATAATCATCTGTGGAGGGAAAGGGTAATTATAATCAGTAACTATAATAATCTGTGGAGGGAAAGGGTAATTATAATGTTATCATAATCATATGTGAAGGGAAAGGGTAATCATAATGTTATCATAATCATCTGTGGAGGGAAAGGGTAATTATAATCAGTAACTATAATCATCTGTGGAGGGAAAGGGTAATTATAATCAGTAACTATAATGATCTGTGAAGGGAAAGTGTAATTATAATCAGTAACTATAATAATCTGTGAAGAGAAATGGTAATTATAATCAGTAACTATAATGATCTGTGGAGGGAAAGGGTAATTATAATCAGTAACTATAATGATCTGTGGAGGGAAAGGGTAATTATAATCAGTAACTATAATAATCTGTGGAGGGAAAGGGTAATTATAATGTTATCATAATCATCTGTGAAGGGAAAGGGTAATTATAATGTTATCATAATCATCTGTGGAGGGAAAGGGTAATTATAATCAGTAACTATAATGATCTGTGGAGGGAAAGGGTAATTATAATGTTATCATAATCATCTGTGAAGGGAAAGGGTAATTATAATCAGTAACTATAATTATCTGTGGAGGGAAAGGGTAATTATAATGTTATCATAATCATCTGTGGAGGGAAAGGGTAATTATAATCAGTAACTATAATTATCTGTGGAGGGAAAGGGTAATTATAATGTTATCATAATCATCTGTGGAGGGAAAGGGTAATTATAATCAGTAACTATAATTATCTGTGGAGGGAAAGGGTAATTATAATGTTATCATAATCATCTGTCGAGGGAAAGGGTAATTATAATCAGTAACTATAATGATCTGTGGAGGGAAAGGGTAATTATAATGTTATCATAATCATCTGTGGAGGGAAAGGGTAATTATAATCAGTAACTATAATAATCTGTGGAGGGAAAGGGTAATTATAATGTTATCATAATCATATGTGAAGGGAAAGGGTAATCATAATGTTATCATAATCATCTGTGGAGGGAAAGGGTAATTATAATCAGTAACTATAATCATCTGTGGAGGGAAAGGGTAATTATAATCAGTAACTATAATGATCTGTGAAGGGAAAGTGTAATTATAATCAGTAACTATAATAATCTGTGAAGAGAAATGGTAATTATAATCAGTAACTATAATGATCTGTGGAGGGAAAGGGTAATTATAATCAGTAACTATAATCATATGTGAAGGGAAAAGGTAATTATAATGTTATCATAATCATCTGTGGAGGGAAAGGGTAATTATAATCAGTAACTATAATGATCTGTGGAGGGAAAGGGTAATTATAATGTTATCATAATCATCTGTGAAGAGAAAGGGTAATTATAATCTGTAACTATAATTATCTGTTGAGTGAAAGGGTAATTATAATGTTATTATAATCATCTGTGGAGGGAAAGGGTAATTATAATCAGTAACTATAATGATCTGTGGAGGGAAAGGGTAATTATAATCAGTAACTATAATGATCTGTGGAGGGAAAGGGTAATTATAATCAGTAACTATAATAATCTGTGGAGGGAAAGGGTAATTATAATGTTATCATAATCATCTGTGAAGGGAAAGGGTAATTATAATGTTATCATAATCAACTGTGAAGGGAAAGGTTAATTATAATGTTATCATAATCATCTGTGGAGGGAAAGGGTAATTATAATCAGTAACTATAATGATCTGTGGAGGGAAAGGGTAATTATAATCAGTAACTATAATAATCTGTGGAGGGAAAGGGTAATTATAATGTTATCATAATCATCTGTGAAGGGAAAGGGTAATTATAATGTTATCATAATCATCTGTGGAGGGAAAGGGTAATTATAATCAGTAACTATAATGATCTGTGGAGGGAAAGGGTAATTATAATGTTATCATAATCATCTGTGAAGGGAAAGGGTAATTATAATCAGTAACTATAATTATCTGTGGAGGGAAAGGGTAATTATAATGTTATCATAATCATCTGTGGAGGGAAAGGGTAATTATAATCAGTAACTATAATGATCTGTGGAGGGAAAGGCTAATTATAATGTTATCATAATTATCTGTGGAGGGAAAGGTAATTATAATGTTATCATAATCATCTGTGGAGGGAAAGGGTAATTATAATCAGTAACTATAATTATCTGTGGAGGGAAAGGGTAATTATAATGTTATCATAATCATCTGTCGAGGGAAAGGGTAATTATAATCAGTAACTATAATTATCTGTGGAGGGAAAGGGTAATTATAATGTTATCATAATCATCTGTGGAGGGAAAGGGTAATTATAATCAGTAACTATAATGACCTGTGGAGGGAAAGGGTAATTATAATGTTATCATAATCATCTGTGAAGGGAAAGGGTAATTATAATCAGTAACTATAATGATCTGTGAAGGGAAAGGGTAATTATAATCAGTTATAATCATCTGTGGAAGGAAAGGGTAATTATAATCAATTATAATCATCCATGGAGGGTAAGGGTAATTGTTATCAAAAATCATAATCATCTGGAAGGAAAGGGTAATTGTAATCAGAAATCATAATCATCTGTGGTGGGAAAGGGCACTTGTAATCAGAAATCACAATCATCTGTGGAGGGTAAGGGTAATTGTAATCAGAAATCACAATCATCTGTGGAGGGTAAGGGTAATTGTAATCAGAAATCATAATCAACTGTGGAAGGTAAAGGTAATTGTAATCCGTAATCATAATCAACTGTGGAGGGTAAGGGTAATTGCAATCAGTAACCATAATTGTCTGTGGAGGAAAAGGGTAATTATAATCAGTTATAATCATCTGTGGAGGGAAAGGGTAATTATAATCAGTTATAATCATCTGTGGAGGGAAAGGGTAATTATAATCAGTTATCATAATCATCTGTGGAGGGAAAGGGTAATTATAATCAGTTATCATAATCATCTGTGGGGAAATGGTAATTATACTCAGATATAATCATCCATGGAGGGCAAGGGTAATTGTAATCAAAAATCATAATCATCTGTGAGAGGAAAGGGTAACTATAATCAGTTATCATAATCATCCATGGAGGGAAAGGGTAATTATAATCAGTTATCATAATCATCTGAGGGGAAAGGGTAATTATACTCAGATATAATCATCCATGGAGGGCAAGGGTAATTGTAATCAAAAATCATAATCACCTGTGGAGGGAAAGGACACTCGTAATCAGTTATCATAATTATCCATGGAGGGAAAGGGTAATTATAATGTTATCATAATCATCTGTGGAGGGAAGGGTAATTATAATCAGTTATCATAATCATCTGTGGAGGAAAAGGGTAATTATAATCAGTTATAATCATCCATGGATGGCAGGGATAATTGTAATCAAAATCATAATCATCTGTGAGAGGAAGGGGTAATTATAATCAGTCATCATAATCATCCATGGAGGGTAAGGGTAATTGTAATCAGAAATCATAATCATCACTGAGAGGAAAGGGTAACTATAATCAGTTACCACAATCATCCATGGAGGGAAAGGGTAATTATAATCAGTTATCATAATCATCCATGGAGAGAAAGGGTAATTATAATCAGTTATCATAATCATTCATGGAGAGAAAGGGTAATTATATTCAGTTATCATAATCATTCATGGAGGGAAAGGGTAATTATAATCAGTTATCATAATCATCTGTGGAGGAAAAGGGTAATTATAATCAGTTATAATCATCCATGGATGGCAGGGATAATTGTAATCAGTTATAATCATCCATGGATGGCAGGGATAATTGTAATCAAAATCATAATCATCTGTGAGAGGAAGGGGTAATTATAATCAGTCATCATAATCATCCATGGAGGGTAAGGGTAATTGTAATCAGAAATCATAATCATCATTGAGAGGAAAGGGTAACTATAATCAGTTACCACAATCATCCATGGAGGGAAAGGGTAATTATAATCAGTTATCATAATCATCCATGGAGGGAAAGGGTAATTATAATCAGTTATCATAATCATCTGTGGAAGAAAAGGGTAATTATAATCAGTTATAATCATCCATGGATGGCAGGGATAATTGTAATCAAAATCATAATCATCTGATAGAGGAAGGGGTAATTATAATCAGTTATCATAATCATCCATGGAGGGTAAGGGTAATTGTAATCAGAAATCATAATCATCTGCAGAGGGAAAGGGCACTTGTAATCAGAAACCACAATCATCTGTGGAGGGTATTTATTTATTTATTTTTGGGTGTTTAAGGTCACATATTTCTGCACAACAGCTAATCATGACCACAACAGCTTTATATGTGGAGGAAGCCGGAGTTCCCAGAAAGAACCACTGGGCAATGGCGAGCAACTGTCAGCTCCCCAACATACTAACTCCACACAAGCAGAGTTAGCATTGATTGAAGACAGGTGCGCCATCGATGTGCAGTACACCTTAGTACATGTCACTGTGCCCCTATATGGGCAATGGGGTGACGTGTCTTGCCCAAGGACTCAATGTGCTTGCCACAGGTGGGATTTGATCTGTGGGCCTCTCCGCTTGCAGCCTGCACCTTTACCTACTGAGGTACCATGCCCCATCTGTGGAGGGTAAGGGTAATGGTAATCAGTTATCATAATCAATTGTGGAGGGGAGTTACTGTAATCAGTAATCAATCATCTGAGGAGGGCAAGGGAAATTGTAATCAGTAACCAGTCATTTGTAAAGGGCAAGGGCAATCAGTAAGCATAATTATATCTGGTGCAGGGGTAATTGTAATCAGTACTCATTACCACATCTGTGGCGGGCAGGGGTAATTGTAATCAGTAATCAATCATCTGTGGAGGGTAAGGGTAATTGTAATCCATTATCATAATCTTCTGTGAAGGGGAGTTACTGTAATCAGTAATCAATCATCTGAGGAGGGAAAGGGAAATTGTAATCAGTAACCAGTCATTTGTAAAGGGCAAGGGCAATCAGTAAGCATAATCATATCTGGTGCAGGGGTACTTGTAATCAGTACTCATTACCACATCTGTGGTGGGCAGGGGTAATTGTAATCAGTAACCAATCATCTGTGGAGGGGAGGGTAAGGGTAATTGTAATCAATTATCATAATCTTCTGTGAAGGGGAGTTACTGTAATCAGTAATCAATCATCTGAGGAGGGCAAGGGAAATTGTAATCAGTAACCAGTCATTTGTAAAGGGCAAGGGCAATCAGTAAGCATAATCATATCTGGTGCAGGGGTAATTGTAATCAGTACTCATTACTACATCTGTGGTGGGCAGGGGTAATTGTAAACAGTAATCAATCATCTGTGGAGGGCAGAGATAATAGCAATTAGTGATCATAATCACAGGGGTGTGATTACACCCTTATAAAATAAACTGAAATCAATGTTTCCAGAGAGAAAAAGGTTTCACAATCCAGCTTTGTCATCATATAACTAATATCCTGTAAGTCAGCTAAAAAAACTGAAAAATCACACCCCTGTAATCATCTGTTGGGGATGGGGTAACCATACCCTACTGAGGACAAGATAATTGTAATCAGTAAGCAAAATTATCTGTGGCAGACAAGGGTAATTGAAAATTGGAAACCATAACCATCTACAAAGGGCCAGGTAACCATAATCAACTGTTGAGGACAATGTAACTGCAATCAGTAATCATAATTATCTATAAAGGCAAGAGTAATCATCTGTTGGGGAGAGGGGGCATGGTGGCACTGTGTACTAAGGCATCATGCACATCAATGGTGCACCTGTCTTCAACTAATCTAACCCTGTCCATGTCCATTTTGGGGAGTTTGACAGTTGTTCGCAATGCTTGGTTGTTCTTCCTCCACCTGTAAAATTGTCTGACATGACCCTGGGCGTCAAAAGAGTCATTCAACTCTAATAAACTGTCTAACATGAGGTGACCCTGGCTGTCGAAAGTGTCATTCAACTCCAATAAACTGTTTGACATGAGGTGACCCTGGCTGTCAAAAGTGTTGTTCAACTCCAATAAATGAATGATTAAATCTGTAGAGGACAGGGTAACCATAATCATCTGTGGAAGGCAAGGATAACCATGGTTCATATCAGACCACCCCACCACCCCTTCTGTACTGGTACACTGATGTACTGGACCACCCCAGGGTGATCTACTGGGATGGGGTTCTGGCCTACCCAGTGGGTAATTTTAACCCTCCACCTAATGCAGACGATATCAACATTTATTATTTTGAATATCATTTTTAAAAATTTTCAAAACATTTCAACAAAACCATATCATGTGCCCCCTCACCCAAAGAGGGGTCACATGATATGGTTTTGATGAAATGTTTTGAAAAAAAAAAAATTTTCAGCTGCTGAATTTGCATATTACGTGGGCAGATGTGACCAATTCATTTATTTATTTATTTATTTATTGGTGTTTAAGGTCACATTTATCTGCACAATGGCTAATCATGACCTCGACAGTATTACGAGTGAAGGAAGCCGGAGTACCCGGAGAGAACCACTGAGCAACGGCAAGCAACTGTCAGCTCCCTAACATACTAACTACACACAAGCAGGGTAAGCATTGGTTGAAGACAGATGCACCATCGACGTGCAGTACGCCTTAGTACACAGCGTCACAGTGCGTCAATGGGGGTGAAGTGTCTTGCCCAAGGACACAACGCGATTGCCGCTGGTGGGATTCGAACGACCGATTCATTGGGTAATGGGTTAATTTCTGATTTATCACTAGTTTGGGATAAAACACTTGTTTATATTTTTTTTGACTTGCAACTTAAACGAAACCAGCACAAAATCAGTTACAAGAACAGGTTTCTCCCATGCTATTTAGGCATAGTGGCACATTGAGTCATCAGACAAGATCACAAGGGGCACAATCCAAGGGGCACAATCCACGTTTGCAAACTATGACATATGCTGATTATGTCAGCAATCAGTATAGTGACCCCTTTAAAGGGGTCACTATACTGATTGCTGACACTCATACTAGTCACATTCAGTTCAGCTCAACTAAGATTGTTTTGGTTTCAATTAAGAAAATACTAAGTGAGGGTTAATATAATTAGCAGAGCATCTGTAGAATGAGGTCCGTAATAGGTTAATTTAGCAACACTAACCGAGTAGTCAGATAGACGAGCAGTCAGACGCCACTGTAGCTGCATAGCACGCAAAACATTCACCATTTTTGGAGCCTCAATCTGGAGCTGGGTCATTCAGAATAAATGAGGTCTCAGCAAGACCCACTGAACTGCCTATAACACGCCAGTTCTGTATGAGGCATAAGCTTACACTTCATGATTGCCCCATTTCTTATAGGTCAAAGGTGAAGTCAAAATGTGTGTCAGGTAAAAAATCACTACAGGTAATGTTTTCCCGTATTATACATTTAACATGAACCTAAACATACAGTATTCCCACCAGGACATACACCCTACGGACATACAACATCAATATGTAAACAAGAGGCCCCAATTGGATCTGAGACCCCTCATTGGAACCAGCTCGCTGAGCCCATTCCAATGAGGGGCCTTAACCTATGTTTTGAGACAAAAAATGAAAAAAAAAAAAAGTTATTCAAGAATTTTTTTTGCAAATGCTATCTGCTTTTCATATTAGGTAAAGGGTTAAATGATTCAATCAGCATCTATGGCTAGTTAACACTACAGGAGAATGAGGTTATTTAAATATTCATAACTGTTGTCCATGCCAGATGATATTTTTCTAGTACTGGGATGCTGCCACATAATAAAGAAATATTTTCAGTAATGCATGACAAGAGAGACCAAATATCAACCTAGGATTTATTTTGAACAAACTTGAAGAATGCTGTATACCAAAAGATTCTGACTGGTGGTTCTGGAGAAGAAGATTTTGAGAATATTACCAACTGTGCACTATTTTAAAATTCCACCTCATACTCCCCCTCCACCTTCATGGGGAACACAAATATAAACCCTGGGACTTTATCTGAACAAACTGAATATGAACCCGCTAAGGGTGTTGTATACCAAATATCAAAAGATTCTGATTGTATCTCAAGAAAAAGATTTTTAAAGATTATTTCTCATATTAGACCAAGTTAAAATTTGGGCTCCAAGAGAAAGCCCAAATATTAACCCAAAGACTTGATTTCAACTAACTTAGATCTAACATCCCTAAGGATGCTGTATAGCAAATATCAAAAGATTCTGACTGGTGGATCTAAAGAAGAAGATTTTGAAAGATTATTCCTCATATTGCACTAAGTTAAAATTTGGGCTCCATAAGAGATCCCAATTATTAACTAATGGACTTAAGTTGAGCGAATTGAATCCCACCTAGAAACTGTTTTAGCACACTAAAACAGATGTCTCTCCTTCCTTTCTATTTAATGCACTGCAGATTATATATACGTGAATAATATTGACAACCATGCCAAATATCTAAGGTCTAGGTCAAAAGACAAAAAAGTTCTGATCCGGACGAAGTTTCCCTTAAAAAAGCACATAAATCTGACCTTCAGGTCAAAGGTCAAGGTCACATGAGGGTCACTATGGTACACGACACACCAGCTCATGGTGATATACCCACATGCCAAATATCTAAGGTCTAGGTCAAAAGAATATTGGACTAAGTTAAAATTCGAGCTCCAATAGGGAGCCCAAATATTAACCCAGGGACCTGATTTGAACAAAACTGAATCTAACCTCTAGAGATGTTGTATACCAAATATGAAAGGATTCTGACTACTGAATCTGAAGAAAATGATTTTTTAATGAAATTCCCTCATAATGCACAAAGTTAAAATTCGGACTCTCATAGGGAATCCAATTATTAACCCAGTCACTTGATTTGAACAAACTTGAATCTAACTTTCCTAAAGATGTTCTATACCAAATATGAAAGCATTCTAACTGGTGGATCTGAAGAAGAAGATTTTTAAAGAAACTTCCTCATATTGCACAAAGTGAAAATTTGGGCTCAAATAGGTACCCTAACATACCAGATATGAAAGCATTCGGACAGTGAATCTGAAAAAGAAGATTTTTGAAGAAATTCCATCATATTGCAATAAGTTAAAATTTGGTCCATCATAAGAAGCCCAAATATTAACCAAGGAACCAGATTTGAACGAACTTGAATCTGACCGCAACAGTGATGTTGTACACCAAATATGAAAGGATTGTGAAGATGAATCTGAAGAAGATTTTTGAAGAAATTTCCTAATATTTCACAAAGTTAAAATTCAGTCTCCCAAATATTAAACCAGGCACTCGATTTGAACAAATTTGAATCTGACAATAATAGAGTTGTTGTATACTAAATATGAAACCATTCTGACTGGTGGACCTGAAGAAGAAGCTTTTTAACCCTTTACCTAACATGAAAGGCAGATGACACCTGCAAGCAAAATTACTGAATAACTAATTTCTTTCTTTTTTGAGCTTTGTTCCAATGAGGAGTCATAAGCTATGTTTTTGACACAAAAAAAGAAAAAATGAAAGTGTCAATGACACTGTAGCTCAACTTGTCAAGACAAAGACATGTACATGTATAGTATATGACACAGCAATGACAAACATCTAGGTAATGACCTGATAACAAAGGTACATATAAAGTATTGTAATGGTCTGTACATAAATACTGACCGTTGCCTGTAACAAATGTATAGGTAAAGTATTGTAAAGGTGGGTGACAGTCAGATGCTAAACTAGAAAAAAATCTTTCAGTCCCAGAGTGGGTCTGACTGAACCCCAAAATATTTGTTCTCATAGCACAGTGATAACAAAGACACCCTAAAACACACTCATTCCTGTCCCAAGGGGAAAACAAAGGTACCCAAGAAATTTCATGAAGATCAGTTCACAAATATGAGCTGTGTAGAAGTTGTGACAAAAAACTGATTGGACCTAATTTTGGCACAAAATGGCCACTGGCAGCCATCTTGAATTTTGGACCGCACCCAGAAACACTCGTTCTCGTCCCAAGGTGATAACAAAGGTACCCAAGAAGTTTTGTGAAGATCGGTTCATAAATACAGCCTTTAGCCCGAGCCGTATTGACATGTGCACTTACTGTGTATAAGTAGCACTGAATAAATCAAAGTTCATCTAATTTGCATAATTTCTGCACGAGGAAAAAACCCGTACTATATGTGATGTATTCCATGTTACTAAACATTCATAAAAAATTTATTCAAATCAGAACTTTCATACAGAAGTTCTGTACAAAAGACTGATTGCACTAATTTTAGTACAAAATGGCTGCTGGTGGCCATCTTGAATTTTGGACCACACCCAAAAACACTCGTTCTCATCCCACGGTGATAACAAAGGTACCCAAGAAGTTTCGTAAAGATCGGTTCATAAATACGGCCTCTAGCCTGAGCCATATAGAAGTTGTGTACAAAACACTGATTAGACTTAATTTCGGTACAAAATGGCCACTGGCAGCCATCTTGAATTTTGGAACGCACCCAGAAACACTCGTTCTCGTCCCAAGGTGATAACAAAGGTACCCAAGATGTTTCGTGATGATCGGTTCATAAATACAGACTCTAGCCCGAGCCGTATTGACAAGTGTACTTACTGTGTGTAAGTAGCACTGAAAAAATCAAAGTTCATCTAATTTGCATAATTTCTGCACGAGAAAAAAACCTGTATTATATGTGATGTATCCCATGGTACTAAACATTCACACAAAAAATTATTCAAATGAGCGCTTTCATATGGAAGTTCTGTGCAAAAATCTGATTGCACCTAATTTTGTACAAAATGGCTGCCATTGGCCATCTTGAATTTCAGACCGGACCCAAAAACACTCATTCTCATCCCACAGTGATAACAAAGGTACCCAAGGAGTTTCGTAAAGATCGGTTCATAAATACGGCCTCTAGCTCGAGCCGTATTGGCATTTGCACTTACAGTGCTGAAAGTAACACCAAAAAACATCAAAGTTAGTCTAATTTGCATAATTTACGCACGAGAAAAAAACCCGTATTATATGTGATGTATCCCATGGTACTAAACATTCATACAAAAAATTATTCAAATCAGAGCTTTCATATGGAAGTTCTGTACAAAAAACAGATTTCTGCATCGTCGGTACAAAATGGCGGCTGGCAGCCATCTTGAATTTTGGACCGCACCCAAAAACACTCGTTCTTGTCCCACGGTCATAACAAAGGTACCCAAGAAGTTTCGTAGAGATCGGTTCATAAATACGGCCTCTAGCCAGAGCCGTATCCAATTTTTGATGGACAGGCGGACAGACTGACGACGGGCCATGGCATAAGCTCAAATTTGGCTTCGCCAACAGATGGACAGACGGACGATGGGCCATGGCATAAGCTCAAATTTGGCTTCGCCAAAGTTGAGCTAATAATGAAAAGTGAATGGCAATTTTTGTGAATAGCGCTGGCCGGTCTTGGTCGTTATGTTGGGTAAAGAGTTAAAGAAATTCCCTCATATTGTATTTAAGCTAAAATTCGGGCTCCCATAAAGAGTCCAAATATTAACCCAAGTACTCGATTTGAACACACATGAACCTGACCTCACAAGAGGTGCGCTATACAGTAGAACCCTGTTAATTGAATAGCTACTTTGCCAATGAAAATTATTCAGTTAAAAGGAGTATTCAATTAACAGGGATTGTCACTTTCCTGTATTTTAGAGATAAAGTTAGCATTTATTCCATTATATCCTGTTTGACAGAGCTCCATGAGCTCTGTCAAACAAGATTATAATAGATTAAATGCCTGTATTGGATGTACTAAGGCCAAATAGGTCTATAAACAAAGGAAAACTGGGGAGAGTCAGGGTAATTTCTCGACAGGTTACAAGACTTTTTATTCAATTAACAGGAGTTTACTCTATAACCTACATTCAATTAACAGGTCATATTTGTACTGGAGGTATGGTAAATGGTTTTGTGTTGGGAAATTATATTCAATTAACAGGGATATACAATTAAGAGATATCCAAGTAATTGGGCTCCACTGTACCAAATATGAAAGCATTCTAAGTGGTGAATCTGACGAAGATTTTTAAAGAAATTTCCTCATATTGCACTAAGTTAAAATTTGGGCTCAGATGGGGAGCCCTCATATTAACCCAGGGATCCAATTTGAACAAACTTGAATCTGACCCACCTAGAAATGTTTTATACCAACAATGGAAGGATTCAAATTGGTGCATCTGAAGAAGATTTTTAAAGACATTCTCTCATATTGCACTTATTAATTTATTTATTGGTGTTTAAGGTCACATATTTTTGCACAATGGCTAATCATGACCGTGACAGTTTTACGGGTGGAGGAAGCCGGAGTACCCGAAGAGAACCACCGAGCAGCTGCCAGCTCCCCAACATCATAACTCCGCACTGCAGCACAGGCACGGTTAGATTGGTTGAAGACATGCGTACCATCGACGTGCAGTACGCCTTAGTACACGGCGTCATTGTGCCCCCACACAGGCAATAGAGATGAAGTGTCTTGCCCAAGGACACAACGCGGTTGCCGCAGGTGGGATTCGAACCGAGGACCTCTCGGCTTGCAGCCTCCACCTCTACCTACTGAGCCACCACGCTCCCCTCATAGTGCACTTAATTGAAATCCGAACTCCAAAAGGGAGTCCAAATATTAACCTAGGCACTCAATTTGAGCAAAGAGGAATCTCAATCCCTCAGAGATGTTGTATACCAAATATGAAAGGAGTCTGTCTGACAGATCTGAAGAAGATTTTTAAAGAAAGTTCCTCATATTGCACTAAGTAAAAATTAGGCCTACAACAGGAAACCCAAACATGAACCCAGGGACCCGATTTGAACAAATTTGAATATGCCCTCCCCCACCCTCACCCCTAGATGTTGTGTACCAAATATGAAAGGATTTTGACTGGTAGTTTTGAAGAAGATTCTTAAAGATTATCTCCCATACTGCATGAAGCTAAATGAATGCTGTATACCAAATATCAAAAGATTCTGATCATTGGTTCTGGAGAAAAGATTTCTTTCTTAATTTTTGCAAATACGCTGACTCAGCATTTTTTAGAACAGAACACCCTGGTATTACCAATAGCAATTTTTTTTTACCATTCAATTCTACTGGTCTTGTGGTTTGGGAAATATGGGCATTTGAACATATTTTTATTTTAGCTCCTGAGTTTCACAGGAAAAAAATTTTCTTGCATGAGCCAAGTACTTATGACCCAATAAAACTACAAACCAAATTTGGTTCAGAAAATAGAAATTTTGGGCAAAGGCAAAAATCTTGCCCTTCTCCTTACAAAGGCAAATGTTGCTCCACAAACTTTGTTTGAACAAACTTGATGTTACACCCCAAAAGAAAGCTACATACCAAATATCAAGTCATTGTACCAACTGGTTCTTGAGAAGAAGATTAAAAAAAAACAACATTTGGAGCATTTTCTCCCACCCACTCCCTAAGGGGCTGGGCATGTTGAACAAAAATGCAATGTCCCTTCGAAACCATCACTCACACAAACCAGTCCATTTTGGAGAAAAAAAAGACCACCTAATGCATGTCGTGCACTGTACCATATTGGACCACTATTTTTTGGACTGGGCCACCAACAGCAGTCCAGTTCGGTCCGCATCACTTGTAATTATAATCATCCACTGAGAATATTTACAGGGACAACAACTAAATAACAAACCTTTGTAATGGATTTCATAGCAGCCTGAAGCATTTTATATACCGTACATAAAATCTGTACTGAGTTCTGATACCACTCAACTCAATGAGAATTCTAACAGGGACAACAATTAAATAACAAACCTTTGTAATGGATTTCATGAAAATAACAAACCTTTGTAATGGACTTCATAGCAGCCTGAAGCATATTATATACACAGAATCTGTACTGGGTTCTGATACCACTCATTTCATCTAGGATACTAACAGGGGCAACAACTCTCAGGTCACTCAGTTGCTTACATATCACTGAAAACAGAGATAAATTTAAAAAAGTTACGGCTACAGAAAATAATTTTGTTTCAAAGCAGTGAGGGTGAGTTTTATTTTTTTTAGAATAGTTAGCTTGGATTGAGAGGTTAAATTCACCATCTTTTTACATACAGAATATACAGAAAGTGTATTATTGTACAAATAAAATGATTTAATTTTAAAAATTAAACTGTTTTGACATTTAGTCGTGCTCTTCAGAAAATGCAAAAAGTTTCCAGTCTAACAAGTAATGTCAGAAGACACAGCAAGGTACTAATGGAGGGGAGGGGGGGGGGGGATGGGGAGGTTCAATTTCAATGAGGGATGACCTGAGAACCAAAACTTTTTTTTTCTAGCAATGCAAATTTTTCAAAGACTATAAAATTTATGCTTGGGATTTAAATCACTTTTCCACATTTATGGCTGATATAGCATCTACAATGCAGAAAATAAAATCAACTTAAAGCATGCACTCAACAGTTTGGAGGATTCACTCCAGGGGCATTATTTACAGGGACTGATAAAGAGTGCTAATTTTTTTCATTTCACATGCCTTATCCTTGTTACAGCTTATAGGAGTATGCCTAGAGGCCTAGAGTCACTCTCCTATGAACTGAAAGAAGGCAAATCCATTTTTTTTTTATTCACTTTCAACTGGTGATGAGCCGATTATCAGTATATGGGTTATTGGAATCGGCCGATAAATGGTTTACAGGGCTTATATTTTGACGAGAATCCGAGAATCGATTCACACAAAGATTCGTGCAATAAAACCGATGAGAATCCACGTAGATTCTCACTGCACCTCTGCTAGGATTCGCATGAAAAGAATTGAGTCAATTTAACCCTTTATCTAACCCAGCGGTAACAAATTAACCAATAGAAGGCTAACATGACCTGAAATATCTTGACACTTTGTCAATAAAATTGCACAAGTATGGCTGTCATTGGAACCGGCTCATTGAGCCGGTTCCAACGACAGCCATATTTGTAAGATTTTATTGGTAAATATTGTTCATTTAATTATTTTATCATCTATTTATTATTTATTGTTTAAAAATTATCAAATTTAGTTTTAAAAATTAAAAAGGTGTGTTGGGTAAAAGGTTAACATGTGTTATCAGTATACAACAGTGGTTCATCCATGGTGGCATCATGGGATCCTGGGACACTCATAGTAGGTATGGATTCTCACAACCATTTTCATGAGAATCCAAATGGATTCTCACAAATTTAGATGAAATATAAGCCCTGGGTTTATCAGCTTGGTATTAGTATCAACAAAAAAATAGCAATTCTGCCGATATTGACAGCTGACAGCTATTTTTTACAAATTGGGTTCTCAGCCCTATCAGGCCTGGAAATAAGTTGCGAACAGTCATTCAGGTTACGGGAAGTTACGATGATTTAAAAAAAACATAACCTCCGAACCATTTGCGATCGCATTTTACCACGAACAGAACAAAAAACATCATCACTTCACTGTTGCGTCAAGCACCTCACCTTGAAAAGGTGATCAAACACCTGACAAACTTCTTTATGGTCCATCACCTGAAAGGACTTTCTATGGGGAATGCTACTGACAAATGCAAAGAAATACATTCAATTAATCATCTGAAATGGCTCTTTTCTCATTTTAATTTCGACTTCATGGTCTGGAATCTAAGTGTGATAGTTAGCTCCCTTGATAAGCCTGAATGTGATGTTTCACCAATGTTGGCATTGTTGCAATTTGTGCCATTTTGTACAGCCATAATTTCCCATTTTTGAGGTAAGCTATGCACACTGAATATTTTCCAACCTGTTTTTGGCATTGGGTAAATTTTCAATAGTTTTGGATATCTAAAGAAAAAAAAATTTGTGTCAGGAAATTTAGATGAAATACAGCTGCTGTGGCGATCACATGCAAGGAAATAGGGGTTTTTGAATCCAGGAATTCAAAATTTTCCTACCATGGCCATCCATGCTCGGCCTGTTGTACCGACAACCATTGGTTGCCCAATAACTTTAAACAGGTTATGACGACCAATTAGGTGTAACCTGTTTAAGGTTACGAAACTCATTCCTTATTTCCAGGACTGCCTATCATTGACAATCTCAACTAAACAGTAGTGGTTACTGGTTAGGGGTACAGGATTCAAACAGATATTTATCAATTACCATAAAACTAAAGATGACAACTGATCTGGAAAAAATGTTTATAAACAGAAACAAGAGCAACGCTAATGCATGTGCTGATGCCCCCGAAGGTAGCAATGTTGGACATGCATGTAAATAAATAACTTCTGAATGTTTGAAGAGAATTGGTTCATCCAAACAACACTATAGGCTATGGTACAATTTACCTTAGTCAGAAACAAAGGCCAAAAACAAACAGGGGCCATTACTCTATCAAACATGAATGGACGAAACGCTAGGTATGAGAGCATCCGTTCCCGCAAGCTGCCCTATCACCATACCAACAAATATTAAAATCCGACAACTGATGCACGAGTTATAATACAAAATGTTTGTATGGACAGATGAAGAGACAAACGGACGGACAGTCGTACGACCAAAGGAACTTCTGAATGTTTGAAGAGAATTGGTTCATCCAAACAACCCTATAGGCGATGGTACAATTTACCTTGGTCAGAAACAGAGGCCAAAAACAAACAGGGGCCAAAACTCTACCAAACATGAATGGACGAAATGCTAGGTATGAGGGCATCCGTTCCCCCAAGCTGCCCCATCACCATACCAAAGAACATTAAAATCCGACAACTGATGTTCGAGTTATAATACAAAACGTTCGGACGGATGGAAAGTCATACGAAGGCATAACAAACACATGGGACATCGGGTGACAGGTATGCCCAATTACAACTGCAGTAATCAGACTTTGGAACATTCAGTGAGAGATTTTACTGTTCCAGTATTCTGGCCTTGTTCTAGACAAAGATAACTTAAACTGTAATGGCCATTAGCCAATTATACATGAATGTTAACCACATGTACATTATTGACATGTTTTTTCTTGAAAGTCTTTTTAAGATAATGTCCTGTGAACAACAAAGGGACAACTGATTAATATTAACTGTGTTTTTTTAACTTTTTATTAGATTGAGACAAGGACAACAAACCAGAAAATGCTGTGCCCTTAACTCTTTGAAACCCAAAAGCCATTTTTCCGGCCGGGTCACAATCTACGTCATAATGTCATTAAGTGGGATGGCTACAAGGTAAATGTGCGGTGTAGACCAATCAATATTTTCAACATGCAGCCCGAAGGCTGCACATTGAAAATATTAATTGGTCTACCCCCAACTAATGAATGTGGACTCTATCAACTGCTGTCATTGAAATGACAAGGAAGAGACCACCACAGTTCAAAGGGTAAGGAACTGGAAGATTCGCCTCAATGGATTATTTTAACTATTTTTGTTCTATGTTTCATTTTGGACGATCTCCCTCCCCCGCTAATTTTTTGGATGTTACTATAGTGTATAACAGTATTAAAGGTCAAAGAAACAACCAAAAGGGGAAAATTGTGACGGAAAATTGATCACAAGAAAATAATTGGAAAATAAAATGTGTAGATTTAATATTTGTGTTGGTTACTTAGAAAAAACCTATGCCCATAAATTTCCGATGACTTCTTTCTGAGTGAATGTGTTGTAATACTGACTGGAAGTTATTGCTGAATGTAAAAAAAAAAACCCAAAACATAGGATAGATTAGTTCCATGAAACAAACACAAATGTAGAATTGAGTGACTTCTTTTTCAGTCAATGCATGTTGGTATGCTGATTGGACTGCGAGTAATTGCTGAATGTAAAAACCCCAAAAATATAGGATAGAGAAGTTCGAGTAAGCAAAAATGAAACTAGAATCGCGTGACTTCTTTTTTAGTGAATGTATGCTGGAATACTGATTGGACTGGAAGTACATGTAATTGCTGAATGTAAAAATGAAAAAAACATAGAATAGAGAAGTTCCAGGAAACAAAAATGATACTAGAATCAAGTGACTCCTTTTAAAATGAATGTATGCTGGAATACTGATTGAACTGGAAATAATTGCTGAATGTAAAAATTATCACAAGAAAATAATTGGAAAATAAAATGTGTAGATTAAATATTTGTGTTTTCAGTACCGGAAATAGAAATTTGGGGTGGTGCCTGAAATGGGCATCCTCCCACTGGGGGTCCAAATACTGTGACTCAGTGAGTTATTTTGTACATACTTGAATCTGTATCTCCACTAAAGCAAGTTACATACAAGAAATCTACAGTACAGCCTATAACAAAGTATACCGTTTGGCGATATTCTTTCGTTAATGACACCACATTAGTGTCTTATTTTGGCGATATATTTACAGTAATAACGCGATATTTTCAACATGTTGTGGCGAATACAAGACAAACGTGCATGTAGGGATTTTCATAACTATCGTTCGTAAGTTTTCAGATGAAAAGAAGAGGAGCGAATACTTATAATCATATGGACGACTTCAGTCATGCAAAGTTGTTTTTGTTAAACGGACTGACAATGACAATATCAAGTAGGAATTGGGGTGATGTAAAACGAAATAGAAATATTAGTGAAAGCACAATTAGTTTAGTTGTATTATTAATATGTGTGTGATATATTTTGGACACATTTTAAAACATCTATCATAAATTTTAACAAAATATGAAGTATTTACATGTTTGTTTGAAATAAATTCAACAATGAAAAATATCCTTCATAATCCTTCCTAATATTCAAAAATTATCTAGAATTAAAAACACATAAGCAAATACGTCCAACCAGCAGTATGAACTGACTGTAAAATTCTGTGTTCAATTTCAGAATTGTTTTTAAGCTTTGTGCTTATTAAAACATGTCTTTGTGTACTTGTTTGTTTTGTAATTGCATTGAAATGAGCGTTGTTAACAATTATTTGAGTGTTTATGTTTGTTTACTGTTTACCATTCACTAATTATTTGTGCTTTCTTTAACTGAAATGATTACTGTTAATAATTAAGCATGTTTTGCTTTTAAATATGTATCACTGTACTGTTTGTAACTTGTTCTTTGAGTCTTTGTCATCTTAACACTTTTGACCAGCCAATTTATGACCAAATGATGCATTGTTCCGATAAAAATATTGCGATACAGTGGAGCCCACTTAATAGGATATCTCTTAATTGTATATCCCTGTTAATTGAATATAATTTTCAAACACAAAACCATTTACCATACCTTCAGTACAAATTTGATCTGTTAATTGCATATGGGTTGTAGAGTAATCTCCTGTTAATTGTATATAAATTTTTATAATATGTCGAAAAAATTACTGTGACACGCACCAAATTCCCCTTATTTATCAACCTTTTTGGCCTCACTACATCCAATACAGGCATTTATTCTATTATATCTTGTTTGACAGAGCTCAGAGAATAAATGCTCAGTTTACCTCCAGGACACAGGAAACTGACCAAATCCCTGTTAATTGTATACTCCTGTTAATTGAATAATTTTCACTGGCAAAATGGATATTCAATTAAAAGGATTCTACTGTATTCAGATACGAATGTGACGCAAACAGTGCCGTATTAGCGTGAACAGGTTTCCACTTTATTGTATGTGGTACTGTAAACATTATAGTTTATGAGAAGATAATTTTCAATTATTATAGATTTTTGCAGCATCACGTCTATACCCCAATCAAGGGTAGAGCAACTTTTTGGGGAAAAAAATCAGAAATATAGAATAAACGTATAGTGTTTTCAAGTAAAAAAATTTATTCTAAGGATATCCCATAAATCTTCCACATGGCAGTCGCAGCAAAATCGTGCTATAATTCACTACAAAACACAGCGAGAAGTGAGGAGCACATTGGTCCAATTCTATCGACCAGCAAAACTGGCAAAAATAAACAAGACACAGTAATACATTTCTGTCTAAAAATAATTCCCCTACAAACTTGAGCTAAACTTGCAAAACTACTTTATTATATGAGCGGTAGGTGGTGTTTTCTACTGGCATTGTGTAATACTTTCAAAAAAGATTTAAAGAAATCAACAATCGAACTATTAATTATGCTAGACAAATGTGGTAGAGGCCAGAGGTCAACAAGTCTGTCGCTACTAGGGGAATTAATTTTTTCAGTGTTAAACCTATGGGGAAAATTTATCACCCTACTAGGTAAATAAAGCAAAAATTTATCGCTTTTATTGTTCGAATAAACAGACATTCATGGGATAAAAGTAGATTCCACCAAGATGTTTGGTACCAAATTAGTTAGATTTGACCCAAAGGTTCTGGAGAAGAAGATTTAGTCGTCGGAGCACAAGAAAGATGACAACATGGCATTTTCCCAATGCCAATATTTATTTATTTATTCATTGGGGTTTAATGACACTTTCGACAGCCAGGGTCACCTCGTGTTGGAGACAACCACCAAGCAATGGTGAGCAACTGTCCTACTCCCCAGACAAGAGCACCATCGGCATGCAGTATGACTTAGTAAACAGTACAACCGTGCCCTCACATGGGTAATACAGATTAAGTGCCTTTCACTAGGTCACAATACAGTTATCCTTGGCAGGGATCCAACCATGGACCCTTTCAGTTTGAAGTCCAATGCTTTAACCATTGAGCCACCACACTCCCTCCCATTGCCAACAGTGTTAAAATGGGCATTCCCATACGGGACCATATAACAAAACTGATACCAATTTTTTGGGGCCATCTGTTTCCACTGGTCCTATGGAAGCTTCATACCAAAAACCAATATTATGATCAATGCCATTTTTTTAATATAGGCATTGGAAATTTTTGCTACTTTTAGCTCCTGGGGTACTCCTGGAAAAAAAATTACTTATGGACGAATTATACCACATGCCAAATTTGGTTCACATCTGCCAATCAATTCTAGAAAGAGAAATTTTGTAAAAAATGGGGGGTGCTACCGCAAAGACCACCAAATAATGCAGACACACTTTTCTTGAATAAACTTTATTCTCCACCACCAAAGAAAGTTGTTACATACCAGGCATGCAGATTTCAGAAATTCACGGAACCTTAAAACAGGTTCCATGTATTTGATGTCTGGGAACCCCACGGAACCTACTTTTGGGTTCCAATAAGAGGTATTTTTATTTCTTATTCATTCTGTACCCATTTTGTTATCTTGACTTCCAATTTAGGACCTACACATGTTTTAAGAAGGATCTAGAATATGAGGTGGATTGTTATAGATGACCGAGTGAATACATTTGATGGCAAAAAAAATAAAAAATTTAAACATTTTATCTGTGTTTTCATTTGTATATTTTGTGCCATTGAAAACTCAATTTAATAGTGACAGATGAACTGATGCAATGATGACACTGAGTCAGATGAGTGTATACAAGCAAGTGAAATGGATAACAGAGAAAATACAGTCGTAACTCTTGGACAATGAAATACTTATTTCGGTTTTTCCTTTAAAATTGAACAAGGAAAAAATAATTAAACAAAAATTCTTTGCGTATTCTGATTACAGGTGAGCGAATCATCCAGTGTAAAAAGTCCTGTTCAGGAAGGTAACTGTATTGAATTGATTGCAACAAAATGTTTGTAAAAGATGATTATAAATAAAGTGAGAACACACCTCTTCTCCTTGGTTTTGCTCTGAGCATTGTAAAATTGGAAGAAGATATCTTGCATTTCAGCAAAGATATTTTCTCCTCATCATCAGTTTCACTGATAGAAAGTTATGTTAAAGTTTTCAATGTTACAGTTTTGTGTGTTTGGCTTCACGTTGTTTTGTTTACAAACACGCTGAAATTGGGTGCATTCGATTATAATACATAAATAAGAATCAGAAACTGTTGGAAACACGCATACTCAACAATCTGGATGCCCTCACTAGGATTGTCAAAATGAGTACAATGTTGTTACTGTTATGATAACTGTTTCACCGATGATAAATAATATAGTTTTAGTCTTGGTAGAAAATGTTTAGTATGTTTTAAATGTCCCTTGATAAAAACGTAATGTTAAAAAATTTTTTTGAACCTGTTTTTCGTTTCTGTGATTTTGCACTGACAGAACCTCCATGGAAATTGAATGATCGTTTCCGTGAAATCTGCATGCCTGCATACCAAATGTCAAAGCACTCTCTCTGTGGTTCATGAGAAGATTTTTAGGATTTCTGGGCATTAACCCCTGCCTGAAAATGGCAGCGAAGATGGCAGCAGCTTTGTTTGAACACAGTAGAAAGGGTACAGCACAGTCACAGTGGACGGGTCACAATCCATGTGTAAATTCCCAAACTGACGGTTTTGTTTACATTGTGTACTACTTTTGATTTTCAGTCACTGTCATCAGATGGAAAAAGCAGCAATATACAGTACAGTTGCCATGGATTGGTCATAATCCACACATGGGCAGTGATGCCCACGCATATGTTTACAAAATAATAATGAAAGTGTCAATGACACTGTAGCTCAACTTGACAAACTTGAACTTGGTAAGTTATAAATGAAATGGCAAAATTGAAGATCATTGGGACCAATGTCAGTTTTTTTGCCAGTGGCAACATTTTTTGACAGAAACCGAAGAAAATCGATAGCTCACATCTAGAGGTCTCCCCAAACAAGCATGCCAGATTTCAAAGCAATCCGATCATAAATGTGCCCTGTAGGGTGTACAAAAGGGAAATATTGTGGTCTGACTAGACTAAATTCTAAGAACGTTGGCCGTGGCAACATTTTTTGATGGAAATGGAAGAAAATCGATAGCACCCATCTAGAGGTCACCGTAAATAAGCATACCAAGTTTCAAAGCAATCTAATCATAAATGAGCCCTGTAGGGTGAGCCAAAGGGAAATATTGTGGTCTGACTAAACTAAGTTCTAAGAATGTTGGCTGCGGCAACATTTTTCGATGGAAATTGACGAAAATCGATAGCTCCCATCTAGAGGTCACACCAAACAAGCATGAAAGGTTTCAAAGCAATCCGATCATAAATGTACCCTGTAGGGTGTGCCAAAGGGAAATATCGAGTCTTCTGACTAAACCAAGTTCTAAGAACGTTAGCCGCGGCAACATTTTTTGATGAAAATTGAAGAAAATCGATAGCTCCCATCTAGAGGTCTCCCCAAACAAGTATACCAGGTTTCAAAGCAATCAAATCATAAATGTGCCCTGTAGGGTGTGCCAAAGGGAAATATTGTGGTCTGACTAAACTGAGTTTTAAAAACGTTGGCCGCGGCAACATTTTTTAACGGAAAATGAAGAAAATCGATAGCTCCCATCTAGATGTCACCCCAAACAAGCATGCCAGGTTTCAAAGCAATCCGATCATAAATGTACCCTGTAGGGTGTGCCAAAGGGAAATATTGAGTCTTCTGACTAAACTAAGTTCTAAGAACGTTGGCCGCGGCAACATTTTTTGACAGAAATTGAAGAAAATTGATAGCTCCCATCTAGATGTCTCCCCAAACGAGCATACCAGGTTTCAAGCAATCTGATCATAAATGGGCCCTGTAGGGTGTGCCAAAGGGAAATATTGAGGTCTGACTGAACTAAGTTCTACAAACGTTGGCCGTGGCAACATTTTTTGCTGGAAATTGAAGAAAATCGATAGCTCCCATCTAGAGGTCACCCTAAATAAGCATACCAGGTTTCAAAGCAATCAAATCATAAATGTGCCCTGTAGGGTGTGCCAAAGGGAAATATTGTGGTTTGACTAAACTAAGTTCTAAGAACGTTGGCCGCGGCAACATTTTTTGACAGAAATTGAAGAAAATCAATAGCTCCCATCTAGGAGTCACCCCAAACAAGCATGCCAGGTTTCAAAGCGATCCGATCATAAATGAACCCTGTAGGGTGGGCCAAAGGGAAATATTGAGTCTTCTGACTAAACTAAGTTCTAAGAACGTTGGCCGCGGCAACATTTTTTGACAGAAATTGAAGAAAATCGATAGCTCCCATCTAGAGGTCTCCCCAAACAAGCATACCAGGTTTCAAAGCAATCTGATCATAAATGGGCCCTGTAGGGTGAGCCAAAGGGAAATATTGTGGTTTGACTAAACTAACTTCTAAGAACGTTGGCCGCGGCAACTTTTTTGACAGAAATTGAAGAAAATGGATAGCTCCCATATAGAGGTCACCCCAAACAAGCATAAGAAGTTTCAAAGTAATCTGATCATAAATGCGACCTGTGAGGTGTGCCAAAGGAAATTGTGGACGTACGTACTAACGTACTAACATACTAACGTATGCCGACGGACGAGAAGTGATGGCAATAGCTCAGCTTGACTTTGTCAAGTTGAGCTAAAAATTATCAGCAGCAAAATTTTAATTAATGAAGCACTGGGTTGTACCTGGTGCTTCATTAATTAAATTTTTGGTGATTATTCCAGTTATTTGTATTTGAAATCTAATATTATTCCATCTGTGGGAATATTTACCACCAGTGGAAAGTGACCAGTCCACAGTGGCCATACTATATACTCCAAAGCAGGTCTGTGCTATATTTGTTTGAATTTGGCCCAATGGTTTTGAAGAAGACAAGTTTCCAAAGTTAATGGATGATGGACAAGGGACACCAGACTTCGTAATGACAATAGCTACAGTTAAAACTAGAAGTCCTGTCACGAATAGTGTGCTTATCTAGGCTTAATTGCGCATTGAAATTGCGCGCAATTGCCACATCGAATGAGATGCAAAGCACGGCAGGTTCTCCTCGTTACTCACAGCAAACACATGCAATGTTTCTGCCAATGGACCTCCGGGTTTCCCGGAGGTCCATTGGTTGAAACATTGCTTGTGCACAGGCCATATGTACAGAATTTGATAGCTTTACTTGGGCCATAACGCGTACATTAACGCGCATATCAACGTGCTATTTGTGCGCATTTCATGACAGGACTTCTAGTTTTAACTGTACTACAGTGGAACCCTGTTAATTGAATAGCCACTTCGCCAATGAAAATTATTCAATTAACAGGAGTATTCTATTAACAGGGATTATGTCACTTTCCTAAATTCAGGAGATAAACTTAGCATTTATTCCATGAGCTCTGTCAAACAAGATATAATAGATTAAATGCCTGTGTTGGATTACTGAGGCCAAAAAGGTCTATAAACAAAGGAAAACTGGGGAGAGTCAGGGTAATTTCTATTTCTCAACAGGTTACAAAATTTTTTTATTCAATTAACAGGAGTTTACTCTATAACCTATATTCAATTATCAGGTCATATTGGTACTGGAGGTAAGGAAAATGGTTCTGTGTTGGGAAATTATATTCAATTAACAGGGATATACAATTAAGAGATATCCAATTAAGTGGGCTGCACTGTACTGACTTTCAGTCAGGTGACCAAAACCCCCCCAAAATTTTCAATAAGCACCAGTAAGCACCCTCTGTGACCAAAAGAGGCAAAAAGTACTATTATCCTGTGGGGATGAGATGGGGAAATCTCACACTGGGGTGATTTATTTATTTATTTATTTATTGATGTTTAAGGTCACACATTTATGCACAATGGCTAATCATGACCGTGACAGTTTTACAGGTGGAGGAAGCCGGAGTACCCGGAGAGAACCGAGCAACGACGCGCAGCTGCCAGCTCCCCAACATCGTAAATCCGCACTGCAGCACAGGCAGGGTTAGATTGGTTGAAGACATGCGTACCATCGACGTGCAGTACGCCTTAGTACACGGCGTCATCGTGCCCCCACGCGGGCAATGGAGATGAAGTGTCTTGCCCAAGGACACAACGCGGTTGCCGCAGGTGGGATTCGAACCGAGGACCTCTTGGCTTGCAGCCTGCACCTCTACCTACTGAGCCACCGCGCTCCCACACAGGGGTGATATTTGCCCCCCTAGTGTGATGTGGGGATGGGAAGAGAAAATCTCACACAAGGGTGGGATATCTGACTCCCTTGTGGGGCTGGGATGGGGAAATCACACACACAGGAGAGATACTTGACGCTGTGTGATGTCGGGATGGGATGGGGAAATCATACACATGGGGAGAGATATTTTTTTCTCCCCCTACTATACATGAAACATACGCGTGTCACTGGTGAGACAGCAGGGTTGGATATTTCACGTGACATATTCATTTGCATATTTTATTAGGTCGCCGGAACTATTTCGAATTCATTAACCCCTTAACGGATAGTGTTACAAATAATTTTTTTAGTATATACCTATGGTATATACCTAACTTTTGTACGTACGATCTTTCCGATGAAATTGTTCGTTTTTCGAAAGGACTATGACTTGATAAATTGGGTATGTCAGCATGTGACTGCCAATTATCTATAATGACGTAATCCTCGTGTGTGGGGAGAAAAATCATCCTCGATGAGTTTGAAGGTGGGAATGGGGAAATCTCACCCTCTGGGCAAGATATTTTAAGCCTCGGTCTGGTTCAAAAATCTTGCCCCTCGGGTGAGATTTCCCCATCCCACCTCCAGACTCATCGGAGATCTCAATAGTCCCAATGTGATGTGGGGGTGGGATGGGAAAATCTCACACAAGGGTAGGATATTTGACCCTATGTGATGTGGGGATGGGATGAAAAAATCTCACATAAGGGTGAGATATTTGACCCATTAGTGGGGATGGGATAGAAAATCATACACCGAGGAGATATTTGACCCTGTCTGATGTGGGGATGGGATGGAGAAATCACACAAATGAGGGAGAAATGTTTTACCCCTGTGTGATGAGGGGATGGGATGAGAAAATCTCACACAAGGGTAGGAGGTAATTTGACCCCCTAGTGGAGATGGGATGGGGGAAATCATACACACAGAGATATTTGACCCTATGTGATGTGGAGATGGGATGGGGAAATCACACACAAGGGTGGCATATTTGACACCTTAGTGGTGATGGGATGGGGAAATCTCACACTAGGGTGGGATATCTGATCCTGTGTGATGTGAGGAAGGGATGAAAAAATCTCACACAAGGGTGGGATATTTGACCCCCTAGTGGGGATGGGATGGGGGAAATCACACACACACGCAGATAGTTGACCCTATGTGATGTGGAGATGGGATGGGGGAATCACACACAAGGATATTTGACACCTTAGTGGGGATGGGATGAGGAAATCAGAACCCCCCACTAGGGTTAAATATCTCCTCCATGTGTGTGAGGAGGGGGGGGGGGGCATATATCCCAGCCTCATTTGAGAGTTCCCCATCCCACCCCCACATCACGTCAAATATCACTCCCTCATGTGTGATTTTCTCATCCCATCCCCACATCACACAGGGTCAAATATCTCTCCCATGTGTGTGATTTCCCCATCCCACCCCCATATCACACTAGAGATCCAACATTAAAAAAGTGATACAAATTTATTACATTCTGAATTTGTATTATTATAAAAATAATAAACAGATGATACCCCTTAATGACGATACCCCTTAATGATGATACCCCTTAATGATAGGAAATAATATTAGATGTGTACAACTTTGTGAAATTTTCAAATCCAAACCGGAAATTCTGTTCATTTCTCACTAACATGTGGTTTAATGAGGATTTATAGTTGTTTCAGTCGGTAGGCCATATCACCAATGTGTCAGTTTTAGAGGTGGAGGGGAGACCACACAGAGGATTAATCTGTGTGTAGAAAACAATGACTTTAACCCTTTACCCAAATAATTGCCCGCATCCGCCCGCGTGATATGCAAATTCAGCAGTCGAAAAAATATTATTTTTCAAAAACTTTCAACAAAACCATATCATGTGACGAGCTCGTTGTCGCGCTCGTTCCAACGAGGGGTCACATGATATGGTTTTGTTAAAATTTTTTCAAAAAAAATTTAAAAATTACGTTAATAAGCAGCTGACAAAATTGCTGATATAAGCAATTCTGTATTGCCTCCCTCTGACTCTCAGACACCAGGATTAGGTCCAGAGTCCACATTGATGAAGGGCCTATAACTGTTTGATACAAGGTGACGTCACTGACTGCACTGTGGGGCAGGGGCAGGGGTCTGGGGGGGGGGGGAGGTATTGTGAGACTGGTTCAATCAGTTAAACTGATTATGATATGGTTAAGAGGTAGTATACTGATTACTGATTTCTAGATCACATTCATTATAACTATGGTTTATACATTACAGTAGTCAAGAAGATGTTTTCAGGACTTTGTTAACCCAATTTTTTGCAGAAACACACACTATCCAAAGCAAACATTTATTTGAGACAGGCTTTGATGTTTCTCCGTTGATGTTATCTTAAATATATTTTGAACCCACTGGAAGTTGTTGCTTATTGGAAATTTGATTTTTAAATTTTTAATTTACATTTTTGAAATATTTTTGTTCATCCTAAAAAGCAACAGGACTGTTTCTTGTATGTTGATAAAAAAAAAAACTGGGAATATGGGTGTTCAAGTATTGGAGAATTATGGACAAGAATAAAATACTGAAATATTAGACTATTAAAAACTTCTTGTTTCTCGATGGAGAATGATGAACAAGACAAAAATACGGAGATATTAGGCTATTAAAAACTTCTTGTTTCTCATTGTAGAAAGATGAACAAGAGAAAACGGCTGAAATATTAGGCTATTAAAAAATTCTTGTTTCTCATTGGAAAATGAAGAACAACAGAAAAATACTGAGATACAAGGCTATTAAAAAAAACTTCTTGCTTTTCAGGCACCTTCCTTGTCACAGAAAATCTGCTTCATTACCACTTTTTTCACCTGGAAATTTCCTCTATGACATTATTTTGCAAACAAATATTTAATCAACTATACCTTGTTTGACAAAGCTCACAGATAAAGTTGGTAGCATTTTCAACTACATTGTGGGAAACTTTCACTTTCGGAAAACCATATGTTTTCCAAAAGTGAAAGTTTCCCACAATGTAGTTGAAAATGCTACCAACTTTATCTGTGAGCTTTGTCAAACAAGGTATAGTTGATTAAATAGTGTAATTAGTTAAATTTCTGATTCCAACTATTTTCAGAAATGTTTTGTGAATAATCAAAAACAGGAAAATGTCTCCGATCCCTCCCTCATCATAAAATTGATTAAAACTTGCCTGAGAAACAAGAAATTTTTTTATAGACTTTATCTTGATATATATTTACAATGGAAAATCAATTATTTTAATTTTTGTTCACATTCATTTGAGAACTAAGGGAACCAAATTTCAGTGAACAGTTCCAAAAATAAACTTCTTTATAATGAAAAAAATGCCGCTCAGGATCACAGATCCAATGTCGAGTTGTGACCTTGACCTGGCGAGTCCAAGATCAATAGGGTTCTTCCTCGCACCAAGGCCAACACACCTATGAAGTTTCATGACTCTAGGTTGAACCACTATCAAGTTCTCATCCGGAAACCAATTGTTGCGATATACTATGTTCAAGGTAACTGTGACCTTGACCTTTGACCTGGTGAGTCCAACATCAATAGGGTTCTTCCTCACACCAAGGTCAACACGCCTGTAAAGTTTCATGGCTCTAGGTTGAACCACTATCAAGTTATCATCCGGAAACCAATTGTTGCGATATACTATGTTCAAGGTCACTGTGACCTTGACCTTTGACCTGGTGAGTCCAAGATCAATAGGGTTCTTCCTCGCACCAAGGCCAACATACCTATGAAGTTTCATGACTCTAGGTTGAACCACTATCAAGTTATCATCCGGAAACCAATTGTTGCGATATACTATGTTCAAGGTCACTGTGACCTTGACCTTTGACCTGGTGAGTCCAAGATAATAGGATTCTTCCTCGCACCAAGGCCAACACACCTATAAAGTTTCATGACTCTAGGTTGAACCACTATCAAGTTATCATCCGGAAACCAATTGTTGCGATATACTATGTTCAAGGTCACTGTGACCTTGACCTTTGACCTGGTGAGTCCAAGATCAATAGGGTTCTTCCTCGCACCAAGGCCAACACACCTATGAAGTTTCATGACTCTAGGTTGAACCACTATCAAGTTATCATCCGGAAACCAATTGTTGCGATATACTATGTTAAAGGTCACTGTGACCTTGACCTTTGACGTAGCGAGTCCAAAATCAATAGGGTTCTTCCCCTCACCAAGGTCAATCTACCTATGAAGTTTCATGAATGTGAGTTGAACCATTATCAAGTTATCATCTGGAAACCAATTGTTTAAGATTTACTATGTTCAAGGTCACTGTGACCTTGACCTTCGACGTAGCATGTCCAAAATCAATAGGGTTCTTCCTCCCACCAAGACCAACCTACGTATGAAGTTTAATGAATGTGAGTTGAACCACTATCAAGTTATCATCCGGAAACCAATTGTTTACGCCCGCCCGCCCGAAACCTGCCCGCCCGCCATTCACCAAACTATAAGTCGAGTTTGACTTCGTCACAACTCGACTAAAAATCCCGCTCAGGATCACCGATCCAATGTCGAGTTGTGACAACAGTTCCTCGCACCAAGGCCAACACACCTATGAAGTTTCATGACTCTAGGTTGAACCACTATCAAGTTCTCATCCGGAAACCAATTGTTGCGATATACTATGTTCAAGGTCACTGTGACCTTGACCTTTGACCTGCTGAGTCCAACATCAATAGGGTTCTTCCTCGCACCAAGGCCAACACGCCTGCAAAGTTTCATGACTCTAGGTTGAACCACTATCAAGTTATTATCCGGAAACCAATTGTTGCAATATACTACAGTTAAAACTAGAAGTCCTGTCACGAAATGCGCGCTTATCTAGGCTTAATTGCGCGTAGGAATTGCGCGCAATTGCCATATCAAATGGCATTCAAAGCATGGCAGGTTCTCCTGGTTACTCATAGCAAACACAGGTAATGTTTCGGCCAATGGACCTCCGGGTTACCCGGAGGTCCATTGGCTGAAACATTGCTTGTGCACAGGCAATATGTACATAATTTGATAGCCTTACTATAGTCATAACGCGTAGATTAACGCGCAGATCAACGTGCTATTTGTGCGTATTTCGTGACAGGACTTCTAGTTTTAACTGTATGTTCAAGGTCACTGTGACCTTGACCTTTGACCTGGTGAGTCCAAGATCAATAGGGTTTTTCCTCGCACCAACGCCAACACACCTATGAAGTTTCATGACTCTAGGTTGAACCACTATCAAGTTATCATCCGGAAACCAATTGTTGCGATATACTATGTTAAAGGTCACTGTGACCTTGACCTTTGATCTGGTGAGTCCAAGATCAATAGAGTTCTTCCTCGCACCAAGGCCAACCCACCTATGAAGATTCATGAATGTAGGTTGAACTACTATCAAGTTATCATCCGGAAAGGAATTGTTGCGATTTACTATGTTCAAGGTCACGTTGACCTTGACCTTTGACGTAGCAAGTCCAAAATCAATAGGGTTCTTCCCCTCACCAAGGCCAATCTACCTATGGAGTTTCATGAATGTGAGTTGAACCATTATCAAGTTATCATCCGGAAACCAATTGTTTAAGATTTACTACGTTCAAGGTCACTGTGACCTTGACCTTCGACGTAGCATGTCCAAAATCAATAGGGTTCTTCCTCCCACCAAGACCAACCTACGTATGAAGTTTAATGAATGTGAGTTGAACCACTATCAAGTTATCATCCGGAAGTTAAAAAATTTATAGTAATTTATATATTTTTTATACTTACCAATGACCCAGACATAGCTGGTGCTAACTCTTAAAATATAGGGCCAAACACAAATTTTGCCCCCCAATCCCCAAAATTTGCATCTAAAACTAAAGAAAACATGTCCTGAAAGGCCCTCCACACTTCGCCCCTACTGCGCATGCGCAGTGTCAAGGACGTTCCGAAATTGGCGCCATTAATCATTCTAATAACCAGTGCCTGGTAAGCGCTATGTACTCAGCGGGGAGGCAAGAGTTCCCAACTCCTGGGAGGGCCATCCCCGTCTGGGTCATTGGTAAGTATAAAAAATATATAAATTACTATAAATTTTTTAACATTTTTATACTGTACCAATGACCCAGACATAGCTGAATACTAAAAAGGCTGGAGGGTCAAGGACATAGAGCAAAATGGAATACGCTCAATAAAATAAAATAGAGTCATCCCCTGTAGGGAAAAAGAAGTAATAGGCCTTACATGTATCTTTCTTATTTATGATAAATTAGAAAGATACAACACCTTCCAAAATTGAGCTTCATACATCCATGTACTCTATTAATATCCAATATAATCCTTATACTAATAATTTTTAAAGTAAGCCAATAAATAAAGTAAGTCTAGAGAATAGAGACTCTTATACTCCTAAAAGTGTCTGAGGATTGCATAATCATGTCCGTTGACATATGCAATATTCAAAAGCTATACTTTAAAAACTAAGACTTGAATGAATTTTAAAAACCTAAACTTCTCACTAAACAACCATCCCAATAACAGCTCAGAATTACTAACTCCGGAGGAGGTATCCCCTTGTTTTCATAGTAAAACAGGTGACCCAAGGGAACACCCTCCCCCCCCCCCCCCCTTTTTCTTGCCCTGGGTCAAATAGCCCAGAGCGAAGAGGGCAGCCGAACGGAGACACTGCCGAAACAGACAGCCTACCTAGCTATAGTAGCAACTGTTAAGTGAATGACATTCTGAGCAGTAGATAATAGACCTAACAATAGAGGCCTCCAGAAATGGACTCGATATTTCTGAGATAAAATTCATGAATGTGGATGGCTGAGCGCAATGAGCGGCCTTCAAAAATCTATAATAGCAACACTATTAATGTAAGCCCAAGAAGTAGAAGAACTCTTACTTCATGAGCCGAAATCTTAAGCACAACTGCTAAGTCAATGATACACCATAAGCAGTACCGATAGTTAATAGAATCCATTAACAATAAAATGGAGCGTAACGTCCTTCTACTAGACATCAAAGACAGAAGAAGCTTACGCCCATAGTAATAAACAGATATCTGTTTATAAATACATAAACTGTACCCGGAAAGAGTAAAGGCCTATGCCCATACGAAGACGGAAGGACCTTAAAATAATAGGTTCCGGATAATAGGAGCCTAACTCTTATGCAACAATCCAACCTAAATAGTAACGGAAGTATTGATTCCGAAACTATGAAAGTGAAAATCATCCATCGATAGTGCATGAAACTCACTGACTCTACAGTAAAAGAGAAACCAACAGAATTACTGTCTAAAAGGTCAGAATTTGAAAACTACTGTTTCCAGAGGCTCAAATGATTACTTAGCTAAATAAGAACCGAAGTTAAAATCCGTATAGGAATTTAATCTAAAGATTCTAAGTCTATTTATCAAAAAGTTACTAACTGACTTAGATAAAGAGACAAAAGACTCAATTGTAAACTATCGTAGAGTGCATAGGTATGAGGTAACATAAACCTATAACCTAAATAATAACAGGCTGCAGTAGATCTTGTGAAACAAGTATACTAAAAAATAGCAATGAGTAGTATGGAGGGATCAACAATATAAACATAATGATCCCTACACCACGACGGAAGAGCCTCCACTTTAGCCGCATAGAATAGCGAAGAAGAGGATCTCCTATAGTAAGAAATCACGTCCAAAGCTCGTCCAGTACAGTGCTTACAATGCAATACGGACCACACAACAGAATACATGAAGGTTGCGACCTTGCTGGTTGTGATAAAGATGACACGATTTACCCAGTGAAAAAGATCCTCACATAGAGGAAGATTTCACGTTAAGACCCACAGTAGACAAGAGAGTAAATTACTCATGATCTCTGTGAAGATAGAGATGCTATCAACAGAAATGTATTGTGGTTGTTTATCTTAGCAATACCTGCTAAAACAACAGCGCCGGAGGATACGCGTATCCTATCATTCCGTCCTATAGATCAATAGAGCGTTAACAATATTAGCTCAGAGATCTGGACAAGCCAACACATACGTCTGCAATTGATTAGCAAGCTGTGTCATAAATAAATCATCATTGGGCGCTCCCATAGATAGCAAATCTGATTGAATACTTGTTTGTTGAGAGTCCATTCTGACAGCAACAAGCGACCCGTAAGAGAACGGGAGTCCGATAAAACAATCAGACGACCCGGAATATGACGGACCAAAACTGAACTTGGTGTACTATAACCAACCGACGGATTCTTTCCATTAAATTGAATAACGGAAACGAAAGAGTGCCTCCCTGGTTCCGGAGATACGCCACTACTGTCGAATTAAAGGACAGGAATTTGGGCATACGTTTCTGAATAATGTTCATGCAATGACATAAAGCAAGCCTAAAAAACATTATTCCGCGGAAGAAAACTGATTGCTAAAAGACTGCGGAACCCAAAGACCCTGGCACTTCGAATCCGTAGGGATCAGTATTATATCCCAATCTGTTTGACTGGCAACCGTCATAACAGCCACACTCGGGTCCGGCAACTGCGGCGGCACTCTCTGAGTCAACCACCAAATGTTTGCCCCAGTCTGAATCTCTTGTAACACTAGATAGACAAGAGAACGTGTAAATCGAGCAATTCATGGATTGCCGAAAAGTTGCCGTCGAAGAGAAGCTCCTCCGAGAACGAAGCGACTCTGAGAGAGTTCTTAACCTTACTATCCACGCGTGTGGATGTAGCTAGGGCTGCGTCACGTCTAACTAACTCCAATCAGCCACTGAAGGGCGGAGTTATACGTGAACAAACTACTGCCCTCAAAAGAAATTACATTGAGAATAATATCCCGTAAATCTTTTCTTGAAGACGTAATGATAACGCCTTAGTAAGGCGGATTACGTATAATAAAGCGTCTAAATTAAGTCTACTATACATAATGTCGTTCCCAACATTGAAATTGGAAAAGACATAAACGGCGAAAAAGAATATATGCAGTCTTTAATCACACCGTCTAGACGCATATGAACTCTCGGTATGCCCTGCTCTGCCAAAATAAACTATTTGTATAAATGATAAAATGGCAGAAATGAGCAACGCGGACAAGAAACTAAACTATCATGCTTAGTAGCAGGCTTGTATATAGATATATATATATATAGCGTCGAAAAATAAAACACATGTTGTAATGACAATATTGGACTGCGTCGGTAAGTCAGGGACAATGTCCCTGAACCGATCGAAAAATCCGAGTCCAATGACGCTATAAGTCTCTTATCCAAGATTGCAGCAATGAAGTCCGAAATAATAATCACTGGAAGATAATGCCAGAAGATATGAAAGGCATCTTCCGATACTACTAAAGGGAAAACTCGAAATCTTTCGAATCCCTTTCGCCATCCTGTCGGACCCTATAAAGCGTTCGGTCGTCCGTACCTGATGCAACCGCGGACCGCACCGACCCAGCGCCGTCGGATAATTCCTGATTCGACCGAGAAACTGTCAATTGCTGGGATGCTGCGAAACAACTGTGCTAACTCGGATAGCACGTCCGTCACTGAGGCCTGAGGAGAAGCGGTCTTACGATGCATTGCCGCTGGAAGCTCCGTGATCGTTACCCCGTGCATACTACCAATATGCGAGCGAACGGAGTGTATAGGCCTCGTGTCCCTTGGCTACCGGATGGCGCGACCTATTCGCCGTGGAATCACTGAATGCCGAAACTGATCGGATACTCGAGGTCACGTAGCCAATGTGCGGTCGAGTGCCCTGCTGTGAGGATGAGGAAGCATTAAAGACAGTCTCTCGGACTGTCAATATAACGGAGCGTCCCGACCAACGGACATATGCTCCGAATGTAAAATATCTGAACCACAACATGCGGTCCCCTATGTTGTTGGGCGAGAGAGGGACCTCTCTCGCTCACAGCCCGGACGGACCTGGACAAGCCAGGAACCGGACTAACAGGCTTCCTCCGATCTGTCCTCAATCTGCCGTCACTGGGTGAGTACTAAAGTAATTAAAGTGCTCGCATCACCCAAATCTCCTTCCTAGACCGCAACGGACGAACCCGGCAGCCGAACCATTCGATGAATGTACGCTACACCGGGTGAGCTAGCGAATGTCACTCCGTAGGCGATAGACAAATTCCATGAGCACTTATTGCCGCTAACTCTTCATTAACTATGACGACAGAGGCACTCTTTTGAAAGACATCTCCATAACTCTTCGAACAAGAAACCAGAAATGCTTGGTTAGCAAGCATAAAATAATAATATATATAGCGTCGTTCAATAATTGGACTATGTCGGAACTGAGGGACGATGTCCCTAAACCGAACCAAAAATTTCTAAGTCCACCGACGCTATCAGTTTCTTATCCGGCATCGCAGCATTCTGGTCCGACGAAAGAAGCTGTAGAAGACCAAGTCAAATGACATACACAACAGCATATGTTGTTCCGAAAGGGAAAGCTCAAAATCCTCCGAATCCCTTTCGGTATCCCGTCGGACCGGATGAAACTTTCGGACGTCCGTACCCGCTTCCGCGGAGCGTCCCGACCCAGCATCGTCGGATAAAATATATGCGACAGATTCAGTTGATGCTGGGATGCTGCGATAAACTGTGCTATTAAGGAAAGCACGTCCGTTCCCGAGGCCTGTGCAGTAGCGGTCTTACGATGCATTGCCGCCGGAAGCTCCGTGTACGTTGACTCCCGCACACTTCCTATGCGAACGTCCGGAGTCTGCAGGCCTCGTGTCCCTGGCTACCGGATGGTGTGACCTGGTCGCCGAAGAATCCTTGATCGGCGAAGCTGGTAATATATCAGCGGTCACGCAGCCAAGGTGCGGTCGTGTGCGCTGACGAGAAGAGGAAGCCTTAGCAGTCTCAGCGGACTGCCTATACAACGGAGCGTCCCGAGCGACGGACGTATGCTCCGCTTACGACACATTTTGTACCACAACATCTGGGGCCAGATGTTGTTGAACGAGAGAGGGGCCTCTCTCGCTTGCCGTCCGGATGGACCAGAACGAGCTATGAACCGGACTAAAAGGCTTCCTGCGTTCTCCCTCCGATCCGCCGTCACTGGGTGTGCATTAGGTTAATTTATAGTGCTCGCATCACCCCAAAATTCCTTCTAGACCGCAACGGACGAACCCGGCTGCCGAACCATTCGGTGAATGGACGCTACACCGGGCGAGCTAGCGGACGTCAAAGGCCGTCGAACCTACTAGGGTCCTCTTAGGCAATTGGCGTATTTACATGAGCACTTTTCCGCTAGCCCTTCATTAATTGTGACGACAGAGGCACACTGTTGGAAGACATCACAGATACATCACCCTAATCTTGATCGTCTGAAATAGAAATTGATAAAGTAGAGTGACCCTGCGGGGAAAGGACCGGAGTGTCCAAATCCCCAACAACATACCGTGACAAACGCTTCCCATATTGTCATCGAAATCATACGATACAGAACAGGAGTTAATGCGAGTACACTGACTACATATAGAATGATAATAAAGTCAGAGGAAGACTTCCTCTTAAACAATTGATCAATATCCTTTCAATGTGAAAAGAAAACAAGTCCTGGTACTCGCACTAACCCCTGGCAATCAAAATACATAATAATAATATGATCCATTAATATAGAAAAAATAATTGAAATCAAAATATTTTGAAAAAATATTTTTTTTTTTTTTTCAGAACATCCCAAGTTTCTGAAAAGTAACGTTGAGCCCCAATGGATCCCAAGCCTAAGTGTGGACAAAAATTTTAAAAATATTTTAAACAATTTATTCAACACTTACGAACAATAATAATGTATCTAGTTATGATTAAAATAACATCAAGATATTATTTTTTAGAAATCCCCCCCTCACACAGAGGGCTGTTGTAAATGTAAACAATGAGTATAAAAACACAAAATAAGACTCCAGGCACACAGGCCCGAAATCAGTTACCAAAAATACACTATCTGATGCAAAACAGAGACTTCCAGGGAAGAAACTGCAGAACATCAGATGGTAGATGCAGAACACTATGCCTAACCACCCGTAGGTGAAGACGTAAACATGGGGAAAGAACAGAATTCATTCTGTTATTCAGCTAAAACTCCCAAGAAAATTTAGTAATAATAATTACAAAAACTATGCCAAAAGCATGGGAGAATAGCAAGGGGGAACTTAAAGGACAGGGAGAGAGGAAAACACTTAAAAAAACAGTGTAACTAAATAATCAGAATGACAACAAAATGGCTGCTGCCTTGAAAATAGGTAACTTAACATAATTTCATTAAGAAATTTTAAGTTACAGCCCTGATAATATTCTGTCACACATTCTTTTCCTCTCCTCCTTCTCTATCCTCCTTAGAATCACCATTTCACTAATATTTATGTGTCTGGCATCATTTAAACTGAGATTTATAAGCACAAAGATCAGTCAGATGTTAACTGATGAAGGGCCAAACTTAGAATGATTAATGGCGCCAATTTCGGAACGTCCTTGACACTGCGCATGCGCAGTAGGGGCGAAGTGTGGAGGGCCTTTCAGGACATGTTTTCTTTAGTTTTAGATGCAAATTTTGGGGATTGGGGGGCAAAATTTGTGTTTGGCCCTATATTTTAAGAGTTAGCACCAGCTATGTCTGGGTCATTGGTACAGTATAAAAATACCAATTGTTTACGCCCGCCCGCCCGCCCGCCCGTCCGCCTGCCCGCCCCCGCCATTCACCAAACTATAAGTCGAGTTTGACTTCGTCACAACTCGACTAATAATTTAACCCAGCCAGGGGCCGCGGTGGCTCATTAGTTTAGAGATGCAGGCTGTAAGCTGAGAGGTCCTCGGTTCGAATCCCACCTGCAACAATCACATTGTGACTTTGGGCAAAACACTACACCCTCATTGCCCCCGTGGGGTGCACATGCTGGCATTGTGCACTAAGGTGTACTGCACATCGATGGTGCACACGTCTTCAACCAATGCTTACCATGCTTGTGTGGAGTTAGTATGTTGGGGAGCTGACACTTGCTCACCATTGCTCGGTGGTTCTCTCCGGGTATTCTGGCTTCCTCCACCCATAAAACTGTTGTGGACATGATTAGCCATTGTGCAGAAATGTGACCTTAAACACCAATAAATAAATAAATAAATAATTAAATTTAACCCAGCCTTGTGTCGTGCACTGCTCTATCTTCAAAATATAGTTCTGTTGGTCCAAATAGAGCATAAACACACTAAAACAAGTTATACTTCCATAATAAAATTCAAAGTCACTCAACATTGATGTAATCATGTGCTCAGGTGTAAATATTGAATAATTGTATAATTTCCTTTTTGGAAAAAACATTGTTAAAGATTCAAAAGAAACGTACCATTTAAGGGGACGTCCAACCTAACTTTGGTCAAATTTCATGTAATTTTCTTTCAAGTCTAAAAAAGTCCCAAAATGAATAACCCCAATAAATTATATACCAAAATGCTTGGAATGAAACATAGAACTTGTGGAAACTGAAATTTGCCATGGAACTGCTGCCATGTGTAAATAGCACCACCTGAAAGTCTGCTGTGGCATAAGTAAGTGAACAAAATTTTTACAATAAAATACCTCAAAATAAAATAACAGCTGTATTCTATAAACATTTAAGTACATACTCGAAGAAATCTTTTCCTAATTTATGAAAGTAATAAAGATTGAAACCAAATGTTATAAGTGGAGTGCTCACTGATTGAAGGCAGACATTTTCTTTTGTTTATATATTTACAAACCCCTTGCACTGCAACCCCTTTTATCCCATGCATCAATTTGATAGTGATTAAATTGTTAAATTTGTCTGGTTTATCAATAAGTATATTAGCTTTGTTTAACTCTTGGACACCAATACACTCATGATATCTGTTGGAGAAGAAATAAGGGTAACTGTAACCTGTCACTGCAATAAACCATCTAATGTACTTAAAAGTACATTGTTATTCAAAACACATCAAATCAACCTTACATAACCATTATTGCATGTACTTTCCCCAAGGAGGCTTATTGACATATTGAGATCAGAAGGGCACATCCAGAGGATCTCATACATTTTTTTCAAGAACGCAGTACACAAAGCAATCCCCAAAAGAGGACAAGTGAGCTCCATTTGACACAAACAATTTCCCAGAGGAGGGGGGGGGGGGGGGGGGGGCTCTCTTCCTTGTATGACGCTACCTCCGGCACTCAAGGCATATGCCTTTTTTCTCAAAGTTTAACTCTTTTTTCTTTTTGAAGATCCTGGCCACACATGTTCCAAACACTATCAGACAGGTAATCCTCCAAATAAGTGTATCTGCAAAAATCATGTTACATTGCAAAACATTCTTTTTAGACTTTTAGTTCTGGACCTTTCATGCTTCTTACTTACAACTATAACACTTAATTTATCGATTAATGGGTGAATAGAAAAGTTCTGCCATAATCAACATTTTGAGTTCCATAAGCCTTCAAAACAGCTCCGATAAAAGTGTCAAACATCAGATTGGTGGCTTTATACAGAATATTCATTAGGTTGTTGCTTGATAAGTAATAGGAACAAAATCTTCACAAGAAAATTCTGTAGCAATACAATTGAGGGTATTAGCAGGCACTTTGCAACAAATTGTAACAAATCAACTAGTTATAAACAAAATTTTCTAACTCAAAAGAGTGAAAAAGTACCACAACTCTGAAAAAATGTGGGAAGAAACACATGCTACAGCAGCTACACAGGCATTGTTTCCCCATGATGCTCGATCATAACACCAAATATCCTTCAAATTGGAGTAGCAATGGTTGAGATACAAGGGAGAATGTTGGTACATGTAATGATGAATGGGTAAGACTAAGATTAAGAGGACAGGGGTCACCACTGCACTGCCCTAGACGCACCTTTGATTTTCCAACTTCCAGGTCTGGGGCATAATAACACACCCACCTTATCAGTTGATAATTTCAGTAAAATAAAAGAAATTATCAATTTGAATTAATTAATAGATGATGGAAAATATTTGGCTTCCTTCGCCTTCTCGTACTATTTAATTACCACAAACAATATCAGTTTGATGCCGACAAACAAAACTGAACGCATGTGGTTTGGTTAAAATGTAACTCGGCATGAATAATAAAGAAATTGCGAATATTTCGTGTATTTCATTTGTTTAAAAGCCAATTGCAGCTAATACTGACCGTGCATTCGATAATTCGTTTTGGTTTTGACCACACGGCCACGCTGACACTCCGTGACAGCGGTTATGTCTATTGTGATATGCAAATTGGTGGATGGTTTCCGGTGAAGGAGATTTGTCACATTTGTCAGTGTAAAACGCCGACAAAAGACACTGATCGACGCTTGTGTTAGTATGGTTGGTTGCAAGAAAAAACTAAATTCTCAGCATCGTCCAAGCGCACCTTATTTAAAAGCACGAATGCATCATTTTCAACCCATCTTCAATCGGTCCTTTGCAGACATCAAACATACCCGCCTTCAAATTCCATGGTTACTAGGAAGTAAATAACTTCACAACATCTGGGGGAAATCAACACACTCAATATAGTTCCAGGTCACTTGGAATATACTTCGTGAAAAAGTGATTTCTGAAGCATTCTGCTTACTTTGTTATGAATATTGCCTTATTTTATGTGTATCGTCCCTATTTTATACACTCGGTTATTTTTTTTACAAGTGGTTCATGTTGTCTTTCTAGTGCGCAATAATTCAGATTTTTTGTCAACAAAAAAGTTCAGACGGCCTGTAAACACCAGAGGGAATTTCGAACCATATTTTGCAGTTATGACATTAACAGCTCAAGAATTTGCTGTCACCTGTTTGCAAATCCGCTCATACATTGTCTCGAACAAATAAAGGGCGTGATCACGTCCTTGCATTCTTACGATTGCCCAAATTGAGTATTTCTGCAAGAACCACATCGTAATCACATGACCGGAAGAACATCATTGAAACATGGCCACATCCGGAACATCAAAAATTTGTGTTGGTGTTATTACATTCAAACGTCAAAACCCACCAGAGTGTGTGTCAAAAAAATGCTTTCTCCGAGTCTGTAGTATGTTATCATTATATTGAGGACAAGGCTTTCGAATTACCGATTATTTTGTGGTTTTACCGGTTCGTTACTTATGCCATTTGCAAATTAATCTTCTTCAAAATCCTAAAATTAACTTTTTTTCCTGAAAAAAATTATATGTACCTTTTCTATGCACTTTACTCATTATTTTGATATATAATTTGCCTTTCCTCACTTCTCTTATCTGTTTCTGAGGCATTGGGAAAAATGTCAAAAAATTGACCAAAGTTAGATTGGACGACCCCTTAATCATGTGTATACTCTATTCTTGTTTAAATTGTCATTCAATATATTTTTGGCATTATTTAATTTCTCACAATCAGTTGTCAAGGAATGAATGTACTTCCTGTTCATCAATTTTGGTTCCAGTATTCATCAACCATTAGTAAAATTTATCTGACTGAATATTTTCCTATTTGAAAAATTATTCAGGTCATAATATTTTCAAGGAAATTTTATCTGTATAAAAGAGAATAAGGCCTAAAAAATTTGAAAATCTGTTTCTCAGGCCCTCCCACATGGTCCTTCTAGCTGCTGCATGCTCTCTTTTTATAACTAATTCAAACTTTAAAAAAAAAAAGAAAGTTAAATGGTTTATATCTGATATTTTACCCAAGGTAATAAAACTGTCCCTTGAGTGCAACAGGGCTTTGCACTGCTATAGCATGTGGCAGCCAAAATGACCATACAGGAGGGCCTGAGAAACTTTCTTAGGCCTTACAATTACTACATTCAGCATGAGCGAATCGATATCTAAGATTTATTTCAATCAAGACAAAAAAACCCAACTTGAAACTTATTGTGGGGGCGTCACACACCTCCTCCCACCCCCCATAAATCTCACTGCCCGCACTATCTTTACATTGAGAAGTGAAGAGAAAGAGTTAATGTGTGATTCCAATTTGAAGATAAGCATGTTCTAAATCACAAACAAATATTGATGGCTGAAATCAGATAAATAAATATAGAAATATTCTACATACAGTGAAATAATTTTCGGCCATTCTCTTCCTCTCTAGCATACAAAAAGCACAACTGTTCTAATATTGAAATCATGAGTAAATGAGATGGAACAGATCTTGGTAATGCCAGAGTGCCAGCAGGCTTTGGTGGAGGAGGAGATACTTGTGTTTCCTTCAGGTCAGAATCTGTAAAAAAAAAAGATCAGAGTGGAATACAGTTAAAGAATTAAAGATTATGTTTCTTTCTGGATGAAAACACAATACAGTTAAAACTAGAAGTCCTGTCACAAAATGTGCGCTTATCTAGGCTTAATTGCGCGTATGAATTGCGCGCAATTGCCATATCGAAAGGCATCCAAAGCATGGCAGGTTCTCCTGGTTACTCATAGCAAACACGGGCAATATTTCTGCCAATGGACCTCCGGGTTTCCCGGAGGTCCATTGGCTGAAACATTGCTTGTGCATGGGCCATATTTACAGAATTTGATAACCTTACTATGGTCATATCGCGTAGATTAACGCACATATCGGCGTGCTATTTGTGCGCATTTCAGAACAGGACTTTTAGTTTTAACTGTACATTGCCAAGTTTAACAGCGACAGCCCGCTTCAGAAAATTCTCAATGCTGTATGAGATGAGTGAGTGTCATCTGTTGACAAGATCAGAGTGGAATACAGTTAAAGAATTAAAGATTATGTTTCTTTCTGGATGAAAACGCAATACATTGCCAAGTTTAACAGTGACAACACGCTTCAGAAAATTCTCAATTCTGTATGAGATGAGTGAGTGTCATCTGTTGACAAGATCAGAGTGGAATACAGTTAAAGAATTAAAGATTATGTTTCTTTCTGGATGAAAACACAATACACTGACAAGTTTAAAAGTGACAGCACTCTTCGGAAAATTCTCAATGCTGTATGAGATGAGTGAGTGTCATCTGTTGACAAGATGTTATTATATAGTCTTTAACCCTTTGAATGCTGGTGGTATCCTCCATGTCAGTTCCACAGTAGCAATAGGAAGAGTCCATATTTATTATTTGGGGGTAAACCAATTAATTTTTTCAACATGCAACCTTAGGGCTGCAAGTTGAAAATATTGATTGGTCTACACCACACATTTACTTTGCAGTCATCCCCCTTAATGACATTATGACGTAGCTTGTGACCTGGCCGGAAAAAAACGACCTCTAGAGTTCAAAGGGTTAAATAGAAAAGTTCCAGAATGAGAAATTTCTTCAATGTTCTTTTATTCTACTAATTGCTGATTAGTTGAATTAACTCACCTCATTTATTTATTTATATTTATTTATTTATTGGTGTTTAAGGTCACATACTTATGCACAATGGCTAATCGTGACCTTGACAGTTTTACGGGTGGAGGAAGCCGGAGAGAACCACCGCACAACGACGAGCAGCTGTCAGCTCTCCAACATCGTAACTCTGAACTCTGCACTGCAGCACAGGCAGGGTTAGATTGGTTGAAGACATGAGCACCATCGACGTGCAGTACGCCTCAGTACACAGCGTCATCGTGCCCTCATGTAGGCAATCGGGGTGAAGTGTCTTGCCCAAGGACACAACGCGGTTGCCGCAGGTGGGATTCGAACCGAGAACCTCTCGGCTTGCAGCCTGCACCTCTACCAACCGAGCCACCGCGCCCCCAACTCACCTCATTAAGTTTCTAGATGATTCTGTCTTATTTCAAATAAACAATTGGGACCCAACTAAACAATTAGTGAGCTAAAAATACATTCTGTGTAACAGTATCTCTAAACATGTTGAAAGGTACATTCAGGTATCACAACACTAAATATTTTCCAACAGGTGACCATTATAACATTAAAGTGAAATAAATATGATCGCATCACTTTAATTTTGGGATTCAAATATCTTTGTCAAGTATAACCCTTCAGACAACTTTTTCTGACCCAAAAACAGGGGGTCATCCAACAAATAAGAGAGAACAATTTACAGGAAGAGAAGTACCGTTCACACGCACATATTTTTCAGGGAACTTTCAACAAAACCACACCAAAAGTAAATTGTATTTTTGAGGTCCAAAAGTAATCAAATCACCCTCCTCTTTCTTTATCTGGCATATTCAACAATACTGCAAGATGTCATTAGAATGTTTCAAATGTTTATTGAAACAATATATTTTCCAAAGGCTGCTAATTTTTAGAGATTGCTTTCAGGCATACCAATGATCCTAAAAGAGTGGACTTTGTGGCCAACCAACTGGCCTTGGTGAATGGACTTTAGGGTCAACTGAAGGCCCTTGAAAAATGGACTTTAGGGCCTACCAATGGCCCTTATATAATGGACTTTGAGATCTATCAATGGTCCTTATAGAATGGACTCTGGGCCCAACCACTGATCCTTGTAGAATGGACTTTAGGATCTACCAATGGCCCTTATATAATGGACTTTAGGATCTACCAATGGTCCTTATAGAATGGACTTTGGGCCCCACCACTGATCCTTATATAATGGACTTTAGGATCTACCAATGGTCCTTATAGAATGGACTCTGGGCCCAACCACTGATCCTTATATAATGGACTTTAGGATCTAACAATTGTCCTTATAGAATGGACTCTGGGGCCAACCACTATTTCTTATAGAATGGACTCTGGGCCCAGCCACTGATCCTTGTAGAATGGACTTTAGGATCTAACAATGGTCCTTATAGAATGGACTCTGGGCCCAACCACTGATCCTTATATAATGGACCTTAGGACCTAACAATGGTCCTTATAAAATGGACTCTGGGCCCAACCACTGCTCCTTGTAGAATGGACTTTAGGATCTAACAATGATCCTTATAGAATGGACTCTGGGCCCAACCACTGATCCTTATATAATGGACTTTAGGATCTACCAATGGTCCTTATAGAATGGAGTCTGGGCCCAACCACTGATCCCTGTAGAATGGACTTTAGGATCTAACAATGGTTCTTATAGAATGGACTCTGGGCCCAACCACTGATCCTTGAAGAATGGACTGTAGGATCTAACAATGGTCCTTATAGAATGGACTCTGGGCCCAACCACTGATCCTTGTAGAATGGACTTCAGGATCTAACAATGGTCCTTATAGAATGGACTCTGGGCCCAACCACTGGTCCTTGTAGAATGGACTTTGGGGCCTATCAATGATAGAATGGACTCTCAGCCCAACCAATGATCCTTGTAGAATGGATTTTGGGGTCTACCAATAGTCCTTATAGCATGGATACTGTGGCCAACAAATGGTCCTTGCAGAAGGGAGTTTGGGGTCCATAGATGGTCCTTGTAGATTGGACTTTGGTCCAACCCATGGCCCTTATAGAATAGTTCTTGTAGACATGTTTTTAGATTACCCCACATTCAAAGTGGTAAAAGCTGTGCCCAAAATATGAAATGTGCTAAATACAGGACTGCTGTTTTCAAACTTTTGCATAACCCATTTATCATTCATCTGGTCTGAACTTTGGTATTATAGCTAAGTTTTAGCTCCTTTGGGCTATATCCTGATGAATAAAGATGAATCCTTAGGAACAAGAATGAGACTGTGTTGCAGAAATTCAGATACAAATTAGTTGCAATTATAGCTTAATCTTGGTATGGACAAGAAGAGTATGGAATCCATACAGAAGAGTATGCAACAGAAGAATATGGAATCCATAATCACTATTTGTGACAGAGACATGATTTATTGCCATTTCCTGATTTTATACCAATGCTACATCTTAAGGTGATCAACAGTTTAAAATGATGTTGAGCATCAAGCAATCATCAGCATAGGTGTTTGCGGCTGCCTGAAGTATTGGCCAACAGAGCAGCTATACTTCAGCCAGATGCAAAACACCTCGGCAGCTGATGATTGGTTGATGCTCAACATCATTCCACTTTTCATTCATATTGTATCTTTCAACTTGGCGAAAATTTTGCATGACCCGGCAATAATTTGGTGCTACACATTTTTCGTTCGCGTGTTTTTTATTTTACGTAACCTTCACACAACCCAAATGGCCATTCGCCTCAAATAGACAGGCCTGTAAATACTGTCATTGATTTGTCTCAATTTAATGTATTTAAAACTTTTCAACTGAAATTTTCTCTTTTGTTTTTATGATGCGTAATGTTGCTTCAGCTTTGAAAATCAACAATATCTCTTGAAAGTTAAAAAATTTATAGTAATTTGCTCACATTTAAAGCACTGAAAAAGAAGTGCCCAAAATAAAGCAATCAGATGGCCTGCTTATATGAAAGTGTCAATGACACTGTAGCTTAACTTGACTCAGCCGTTCAGGTTACGGGGAAGTTACGATGATTTAAAATGAAAGTGTCAATGACACTGTAGTTTAACTTGTGTGTTGTGTTTGATGAAAAGAATAATTTTCAATGTTTATGAAAGGATTATGAAATACAACAAGAATTGTGATAATTGAGAATAAGTTAATTTCTGTTCCCTGTATGCTATGTTTTCAATAAAAATAATTTGAGGCGTCAATTGTACTAAAGAACTGAGGGGTGGGCTAATGTGGCCCTCACAGTTAATATATGTCAACCAAAGTTACCAAGTACAGTGAAAGTATTCCAAAACGAGTCATCGTATCAAGTTACAATGAAATCCCTTCATAAATACAGCCTGTAGACTGTGCTAAATGTTTTTGGGCTTCGTACCTGTGTAGCCATCATGGTTGACGAATCGCAACAAAAAGGGGACGTCCTCATCAAGACATTATACAGAGTCATCCTGCCAAATTACAATGAAATCCATTCATAAATATGACCTGTAATCTGTGCCAAAGGTTTTCGGGTTTTGGGTTCGGGCAGCCATCATGGTTGAATGATCGCGACAAAAAGGGGATGTTATCATTTAGACATTATCTGGAGTCATCCTACCAAGTTACAATGAAATCCCTTCATAAATACGACCTGTAGACTGTGCTAAAGGTTTTCGGGCTTTGGGCCCCTATAGCCATCAGTTGACCCATCGCAACCAAAAGGGGACATTTTCATCTAGACATTATATAGAGTCGTCCTACCAAGTTACTATGAAATCCCTCCATAAATATGACTTGTAGACTGTGCTAAAGGTTTTAGGGTTTTGGGCTCGGGCAGTCATCATGGCTGACAGATCGCGACCAAATGGGGAAGTTCTCATCTGGACATCATACAGAGTCATCCTACCAAATTACAATGAAATCCCCCCATATTAAATATGACCTGTAGACTGTGCTAAAAGTTTTTGGGTTTCGGCCCTGGGAAAAGGAGACATTCTCATCTAGACATTACACCGAGTCATCCTACCAAGTTGCAAAGAAATCCCTTCAGAAATACGCCCTGTAGACTGTGCTAAAGGTTTTCAGGTTTTGGGCTCGGGCAGCCATCAAGGTTGACTGATCGTGACCAAAAGGGGACGTTCTCATCTAGACATGACCTCAAATCTACATATGAAATTTCATGACGATCGGACAAGAACAATGGGGTGCACCCTGTGCTAAAGGAATATGTGAATAGACTCACAGACTTCCGCATGCGTGATGGCAATAGCTTATCTTGACTTTAGGGTCTACCAATGGGGGAAGCGGTGGTTAAGGCATTGAACTTCAATCAAACTAAGAGGTCCAAGGTTTGATCCCTGCCAGGGGTAACTGTGTCCTTGGACAAGGTAGTTAATCCCTCTTTGGAATTAGTATGTAATGATCTTGAAGAGTCTGATAGCTGCTCGACATTGCTCAGTGAGTCTCTCTGGGTACTCCAGGCAGCTTCCTCCACCTGTAAAGCAGTCTGACATGAGGTGACCCCGGCTGTCGAAAGTGTAATTAAACTCCAATAAATATGTAAATAAATTCGGGTCTATCAATAGTGCTTGTAGATTTGATATTTTGGGCCAAGGATCAGTCCTTGCAGAATGGACTTTGGGGCCATCCAATGGTCCTTATGGAATAGACTGTGGGCCCTACCAATAGTCCTTGCGGAATGGACTTTGGAGCCTACCAATATTCCTTGTAGAATGGACTTTGGGGTCTACCAATAGTCCTTGTAGAATAGACTTTGGGGTTTACCAATAGTCCTTGCAGAATGGACTTTGGGCCCTACCAATATTCCTTGTAGAGTGGACTTGAGGGCCCACCAATAATCCTTGTAGAATAGACTGTGGGTCCTACCAATATTCCTTGTGGAGTGGACTTGAGGGCCCACCAATAATCCTTGTAGAATAAACTGTGGGTCCTACCAATATTCCTTGTGGAATGGACTTTGGGGCCTATCGATAGTCCTTGTAGAATGGACTGGAATGGACTTTAGGGCCTACCAATTGTCCATTGTCCTTATAGACTGAACTTTGGTGCCAACGAATGGTCCTTGTTGGAATGGAAGTTGGGATCCATCAACAGCCCCTATGGAATGGACTTGGGGGCCTACTTTTAGGTTCATTATGGCTTATTCAGGCCTGGCATTCTAGAAAATCAAGGCATGTAAAACAATTGCCCTCCTCAGATTGCTTGGGAGTGCAATTGCATCTAGAATTTTTAATGCGTATACTTGTATGCTATTTTGGTTATATCCACTTCAAAGTATTACTATTGTGACTGAAAGATTGTACTACATTCAGCTACATAGGGGAAAACTGTCACACACAATATGTGCTTCCAACACTAAATAATAATAATAAATTAATTCCTAATATGGGCTTCCAACACTAAATGGCCTAAATATGGGCTTCCAACACTAAATAAAAATAAATTAATTCCAAATATGGGCTTCCAACACTAAATGGCCCAAATATGAGTTTTCAACACTAAATGGCCCAAATATGGGTTCCCAACACTAAATGGCCCAAATATGGGCTTCCAACACTAAATAATAATAATAAATGAATTCCTAATATGGGCTTCCAACACTAAATGGCCCAAATATGGGATTCAAACACTAAATAATAATAAATTAATTCCAAATATGGGCTTCCAACACTAAATGGCCCAAATAGGGGCTTCCAACACTAAATAATAATAAATTAATTCCAAATATGGGCTTCTAACACTAAATTGCCCAAATATGTGCTTCCAACACTGAATAATAATAATAAATTAATTCCAAATATGGGCTTCCAACACTAAATGGCCCAAATATGGGTTTCCAACACTAAATGGCCTAAATATGGGCTTCCAGCACTAAATAATAATAATAAATTAATTCCTAATATGGGCTTCCAACACTAAATGGCCCAAATATGGGTTTCCAACACTAAATGGCCCAAATATGTGCTTCCAACACTAAATAATAATAATAAATTAATTCCAAATATGTGCTTCCAACACTAAATAATAATAATAAATTAATTCTTAATATGGGCTTCTAACACTAAATGGCCCAAATATGGGCTTTCAACACTAAATAATAATAATAAATTAATTCCTAATATGTGCTTCCAACACTAAATAATAATAATAAATTAATTCCTAATATGGGCTTCTAACACTAAATGGCCCAAATATGGGCTTCCAACACTAAATAATAATAATAAATTAATTCCTAAAATGTGCTTCCAACACTAAATAATAATAATAAATTAATTCCTAATATGGACTTCTAACACTAAGTGGCCCAAATATGGGCTTCCAACACTAAATGGCCCAAATATGGGCTTCCAACACTAAATAATAATAAATTAATTAATAATATGAGTTTCCAACACCAATTAATAACAAGAGCACAGCCTCGCGGGGCAACATACACCCGTCAAAATTGGAACATGCACAAGTTTCTCTGGGGTAAAGTTTGAATTTTTTGTCGAATCGACGATGTCTGTCCCCCCCCGCCAATCATTGCCCATTCCCCTGCCCTGTCTGGGGTAAAGGGTTTCAAATTGCAAAGTTTAAACAATAAAGCAAGTAAAATGTTGAAGGAGTAGGCGACACAATACTGTAACGTTCTAAGTACTAAAAGGGCATAACTCTGGAAATACTAAATGGAGTTACCTGCTCTTGTCACATGCACAACAACAATTACTGATAACATGTTTGTAAAGTTTGAACAATATAGCATGTAAACCTTTGGAGGAATAGGCGACACAAAAATAGTTTACGGACAGACAGACAGATGGACAGATAGACAGACGGACGTCCTAACATCCGTGTAATACGTCCGTCAAAAAATGATGGGCGAATAATAAATTACTTCCTAAAAGCCTTACCATCAAATGTCTGCACTGGTTTTGGATGGCCATCTCTAAATTTGAACAGTCTTTCAGTACCCGGTCCCATGAAGGTGCTCTTGTTTAATGGCATTAGAAGTAACTATTCAGGATGTTAATTATGTACCCGGTCCCATGAAGGTGCTCTTGTTTAATAGCATTAGAAGTAACTATTCAGGATGTTAATTATGCCAGCATCAATATTTCTCATTTTCCTCTTTTAAATTCATGTCATATATTAATTTGTTGCCATTCAAATCAGTTACTGAAAAAGAAACAGAAAAAAATTGTTTAATTTATTAAATTATGGATGTTTCTAGAGCACAGATCTCTATACGAAGGGATCAACAAAAAATGTTGCAACACAATTTCCCCCACCCACTCCGATGGCATCAATGTGATAAATCCTCCCAATCAAGGCTGTTTGAAGATGAGCTGTCAATGGCATTAGGTCTTTGTATGGATGTTCCTTGGAGAATGGATACTAGTACTTATTATTTATTGGGATTTAATGACACTTTCGACAACCTCGTGTCGAACAGTTTTACAGGTGGAGGAAGTTGCTGGAGTACCCGGAGAGAACTACTGAGCAACGTTGAGCAACTGTCAGACTCCCCAATATACTAAATCTACGCAAGCAGGGTTAGCCTTGGTTGAAGACAAGAACACCATCGACATGCAGTACGCCTTCGCACACAACGCTATCATGTTCCCACGTGGGCAATTGGGATTAAGTGTCTTGCCCAAGGACACAACACGGCTGCCACAGGTGGGATTCGATCCGAAGACCTCACAGTTTGCAGCCTGCATCTCTACCTACAGAGCCACCGTACTCCCAGAATGGATACTTAGTTAACACTTTCAATAATAGAATCTTGAGGAACAATTTATCTACTCCACAAGATCCTGTTACAGAAAGTCTTACTCTTAGGTTCCAAGAAAAGTACAGAGCGGAATAAAAGTACAGAGTGGAAAATTGGAGGAATACAAATTGAAGTACAGGGTACAGGGCAGAATAAAAGTACAGGGTTGAAAATCATGATAGAGCTACTGTGATTTCTGTGATACCACTAACCCATACAGGACTGTTATCTGGACTCTAAAGCCCAAGTAACAGTCCTGTGTGAGTTAGGAGTCTGAAATAGACTAAAATACCCATAGTATGTCTCCAATATGCAGCCCCTGTAATTAGCAAAAATTCTCTCGGCAAAAACTTTGCCGACGATAAATGAGTATCCTCGGCAAAAATCAAGTTGTCCTCGGCAATTTTTACAAAGTGACTATTTCATGTCAATAACTACTGGGGAAGCACTGTGTGTCTGTATGCGTTCTCGGACATACGACCGGGTGCGTCTTGCAGATGTATGTTTTTTCCGGGTAATAAACTCACATTTTAAAGAGATATCTCAAAGGTGTATAATATTGTGCCACCTGCACTCCAGTATATCCACATAAAGGCCACAAACATGTTCAAGAACGACAAGAAATTTGCTCGGCCTACTACTCTTCTATTGTTGTACTCTGTTTTTAATCTTCATAACTGACGTCACTCAAATTGTCCTTGGCAAAAATACTACCGAGGAAACATCTAAAATCCCTCAGCAACTCGTCGGTATTGCTGTTGTCGAGGACTAATTACAGGGGCTGAATATGAGCCAGTCACAACTGCATACAGGGTGGCAAATATTCTGAAAATTAATAAACATACGGGTATGTTTATCTGGAATTCAAGAGTCGTATCAAATTTCCAATATTGGTACAGTGGAGCCCACTTAATTGGATATCTCTTAACTAAGAATAACCCTATTAACTGAATATAATTTCCCAACACAAAACCATTTACCATACCTACGGTACAAATTTGACCTGTTAATTGAATATAGGTTATAGAGTTAACTCCTGTTAACTGAATAAAAAAATCTTGTAACCTGTCAAGAATTTACCCTGACTCACCCCAGTTTTTCTTTGTTTATAGACCTATTTGGCCTCAGTACATCCAATACAGGCATTTAATCTATTATATCAATAGACTAAATGCTAAGTAATCTCTATAAAGCAGGAAAATAACACAATCCCTGTTAATAAAATACTCCTGTTAATTGAATAATTTTCATTGGCAAAGTGGCTATTCAATTAACAGGGTTCCACTGGACATATTTTTTATCAATAGTAACTAAAATATGTTATAAATATTCAATTTGTATTGCCGTGAAAAATGTATCCATCATCAATATATTTATTTATCACAGACAACCAAGATACAATTATTATTATTTATTGGTCTTTAAAGTCACATACTTATGCACAATAGCTAATCACAACCGTGACAGTTTTACGGGTGGAGGAAGCCGGAATACCTGGAGAGAACCACCGAGGGTTAAGTGCCTTGCCCAAGCACACAATGTGGGAGTCCACACCGATCACTCAGACGGTCACCCATCTGAGGACTAACCGGGCTCGATGTTGCTTAATTTTGGTGATCTGACCAGAACCGGTTACTGAAAAGCCACCGTGCCCCCACCAAGATACAAGTACATTCTTTAAACAGTGAGCGGCAAATACAAGGCATTTTTCAATATGTTTCCAGGAATCTAGTTGTAAAGTAGAGCCCATTTAACTGGATACATGTATCTCTTAATTGAATAATCAGTGTAAAGAGAAATCCTATGCTGGGCAGGAATATCCACCAGCAACATGACCCAAATTATACTTATTTTGAACAGTGGCAAGAGAAATCCTGTGCTGGGCAGGAATATTCGCCAGCAACATGCCTCAAATTATACTTATTTTGAACAGTGGCAAGAGAAATCCTATGATGGACAGGAATATCTGCCAGCAACATGCCCCAAAATATACTTATTTCAGTGGCAAGAGAAATCCTATGCTGGGCAGCAATATCCACCAGCAACATGCCAGAAATTATACTTATTTCAATGTAAAGAGAAATCCTATGCTGGGAAGGAATATCCACCAGCAACATGCCCCAAATTATACTTATTTCAGTGGCAAGAGAAATCCTGTGCTGGGCAGGAATATCCACCAGCAACATGCCCCAAATTATACTTATTTCAGTGAAAAGAGAAATCATGCCCTAGGCAGGAATATCCACCAGTAACATGCCCCAAATTATACTTATTTCAGTGGTAAGAGAAATCCTCTGCTGGGAAGGAATATCCACCAGCAACATGCCCCAAATTATACTTATTTCAATGTAAAGAGAAATCCTAGGCTAGGCAGGAATATCCACCAGCAACATGCCCCAAATTATACTTATTTCAGTGGCAAGAGAAATCCTCTGCTGGGCAGGAATAACCACCAGCAACATGCCCCAAATTATACTTATTTCAATGTAAAGAGAAATCCTAGGCTAGGCAGGAATATCTGCCAGCAACATGCCCCAAATTATACTTATTTCAATGTAAAGAGAAATCCTAGGCTAGGCAGGAATATCCGCCAGCAACATGCCCCAAATTATACTTATTTCAGTCGCAAGAGAAATCCTATGCTGGGAAGGAATATCCACCAGCAACATACCCTAATTATACTTGTTTCAATGTAAAGAGAAATCCTATGCTGAGCAGGAATATATGCCAGCAACATGCCCCAAATTATACTTATTTCAGTGGCAAGAGAAATCCTATGCTGGGCAGGAATATCCGCCAGCAACATGCCCCAAATTATACTTATTTTGAACAGTGGCAAGAGAAATCCTATGCTGGGCAGGAATATCCACCAGCATCATGACCCAAATTATACTTATTTTGAACAGTGGCAAGAGAAATCCTGTGCTGGGCAGGAATGTCCACCAGCAACATGCCCCAAATTATACTTATTTTGAACAGTGGCAAGAGAAATCCTGTGCTGGGCAGGAATATCCACCAGCAACATGACCCAAATTATATTTATTTTGAACAGTGGCAAGAGAAATCCTGTGCTGAGCAGGAATGTCCACCAGCAACATGACCCAAATTATACTTATTTTGAACAGTGGCAAGAGAAATCCTATGATGGACAGGAATATCAGCCAGCAACATGCCCCAAATTATACTTATTTCAGCGTAAAGAGAAATCCTATGCTGGGCAGGAATATCCGCCAGCAACATGCCCCAAATTATACTTATTTTGATCAGTGGCAAGAGAAATTCTGTGCTGGGCAGGAATAGCCACCAGCAACATGCCCCAAATTATACTTATTTCAGTGGAATGAGAAATCCTATGCTGTTTGAGCCACAGGAAGTGTGCTCTATAATTAACACCTATAGTGTTCAACCGATTACCAAAAATGGCCGCTGACCGATTACCAGTTATTTGAGCTCACACTCGGCCGATTCAGTTGCCAATTCCGATTGTAATAATGTGCACTACTAGATGAGTCGAGGCTTGAAAGAACTTCATTAAACTGAATTTATTTCAAAGTGTTAAATGTCCTTGACTCAGTAAAATGACCAGATGCGCATAATTGGGTGGTATACGTGGCTCTCAGAGCCATGTGTACTGACCAAGTGCATGCGACTGTTCATTTTACTGCAACTTGAGACAGTACTGTTAAACCTTCACTTTTCCTGGTATGAACTGGCGATTGCTGCAAGTACGCTCAATTGTAAGCTTTACATGTCGTTTAACTTGTATATCATGGAAAGGGTCGTTTAGAGAAACTCCGAATACACATTGCGGTTGTTTCTCAACTTTATTGAATGGAATGATTGACATCATTTTACATTAACAATTGAACAACTGCAGAAGATAATAAAACGTGGTTAATGAATCATCACAAAAAAATGTTTGGCAACAATCGGATGAAACGATGTTCCAGGAGCCATTCCTGTTGTCATCTGATTGCCCACAATCGGTTGATTGGGATGGACGGTTCTGATCATCGGTTGAACACTAAACGCCTGAGATTTTTCAGAAATTTCTATAGGCTATGAAATAAAAAATTGTGTTTTTATGCCGGTGACCATGTTGAATCTCTTTGGAAGATGGGTGCGAGAGTTTAAAAAAAAAATAGCTTTTTGTATATTCTGCTAATCTTTCAAAATAAAAATCATTTAAAAGTAAATATAAAATATGTGTTAATCATCCATTTGTTTTCTAATTTCTTTTTAAACGAGAGTTTACGAGAAATGCAAATTGCAAACCAGTGAGCCGAGTGGGAGGAGCTACCATCGAATGTTTGAGCATGCTAAATGGGCGGAGATATTTGATATTTATGTCACGATGACATATGACATATAACCAAGCTACATTGATACAGACAAGTGGAATTACCAGAGGCAGACAGTACTTGCCAGTGACGGCCTCAGAAACAAAACAAAAACAAGTGGCAGATTATACTTGCCTGGAGACCCGACCCCACCACCCTCGGGGAGAGGTAGCACCTTTTGTCGAGTGGATCCCCCTCTTACAATGGTCCTCACCCAGGGAGGATAACACCTCAACTAGAACACCAAGAACACCAAAGCCTTCTCCCTCAGCCTTTCCTCCTCTGCTGTCTCCTGCCATGGTCATGATCTGCAGAAAACCTTCAATCCAAAACATTAAAGAAGGGTGGAAAGGGGCTTGCCCAAAACCATCCCCATGTGCCTTCGGTGTGTGAAACCATTCATTCACAGACAAGTGTTTCTAAGGGAAGATGTTTGGTTCTTACAGTCCTACAGTCCCTAAAATAATAAAAACTAGCCACAGTTTTAGTTGCATTTTCATGAAAAAAGGTTTTCTGATTGTAAGTATATATTTGAGAGAGAGAGGGAGAGAGAGAGAGAGGGGGGGTACATGTACTGTACAGTGTACTCCAAAACTGCATTCGCTTGTAGTAGGTTGCACCTATTTACATATAAGTGAACGTAGTCTGAGTTATGCACAGCGTGGTTCACGAAGTGAGCTCTATAGATAACGTGTGAGATTTTTCAGTACTTCCATCAGAAATTCCTATATGCTATGAAATAAAAATAGCGTTTTTATGCCGGCAGCCAAGTTGAATCTCTCCAGAAGTCGGGTGCGAGTGTTTCAAAAAATATCTCCTAATCTTTCAAAATAAAGATAATTTAAAAGTAAATATAGGCCATGTGTTAACTATCCATTTGTTTTTGTTATCTTTTTGAATGCAAACTTTCTGGTTGCTTTAACAAAAGTTTACAAGAAATGAAAATTGCAAACCAGTGACCAAGTGGGAGGAGCTAGGTACCATCGAATGTTTGAGTATGCTAAATGGGAGGAGATATTTAATATTGACATTGTGATGACATATGACACAGCGTTGACTTTTACATGATTGTCGTCTGCATTGTTTGTCAACAAAATCCGAGGACAAGCAAATTTTTGCTCTCAAGAGTTATTTTATTATAATTTTATGAAATGAACTACCACCCTGCTCACATTTGAATAGGTTGAATGACAATACTTCTTTACAGTTAAGATATTTTTTAGGCAAACACTATCCACACATTTCGCCCCATTTCTTATTATGATTCAGACATTAAGGTGCTATATAAGTAATGGAATTTTGTTTATCTTGAAATTCCCACTTGACCTCTGATATTCCTTAAATTCAAAATGAAGGTTGACATGTATAGAACATGAAACACATATGTAATCAACTCACAGAGTTGATAGCACAGGGCTTATATTTCGTCTAAATTTGTGAGAATCCATTTGGATTCTCGTGAAAATGGTAGCGAGAATCCATGCCTACTATGAGTGTCCCAGGATCCCATGAAGCCACCAAGGTTTAACCACTGTTGTATACTGATAACACATGTTAACCTTTTACCCAACACACTTTTTTAATTTTTAAAACTAAGTTTGATAATTTTTAAACAATAAATAATAAATAAATGATAAAATAATTAAATGAACAATATTTACCAATAAAATCTTACAAATATGACTGTCGTTGGAACCGGCTCAATGAGCCGGTTCCAATGACAGCCATATTTGTAAGGTTTTATTGACAAAGTGTCAGGATATTTCAGGTCATGTTAGTCTTCTATTGGTTAATTTGTTGCCGCTGTGTTAGTTAAAGGGTTAAATTGACTCAATTTTTTTCACGTGAATCCTAGCAGATGTGCAGCGAGAATCTACATGGATTCTCGCCGGTTTTATTGCGCGAATCTTTGTGCGAATCGATTCTCGGATTCTCGTCGAAATATAAGCCCTGTAGCAGTCACCACTGGTTCCTGGAAGTCTGCTACCATAATCATACCAGAACTGATAATAAAATAATATTTCATGAGAACAACTTCTGACTAAATGTGCTTCACATATCCAAGAATAAAGCTAGGTCATCAAAATCCTTCAAAACACAGCAACAGAGCTGCATGGGGTAAATTCTCACACTGACGGGTTTGTTTACATTGTGTGCTACTTTTGATTTCCGGTCATCATCATCGGACAGAAAAAGCATCAATATACAACACCGTGTAAAATCAAATAACGGGAAATATCGCCTTAATACAGCATACTATTATTATATATAGACTGCACAGTTGCCATATTTTATGCAAGGTATCATGACACCTGTCGAAATTTCTGAGAATTACAATTTTGTTTTTAGATGGAAATTTGAGGTATCGAGTGATTTGTGCATGTCCGTCGAATATGGATTATGGAATCCATCTTCAATAAAAAATACAGATAGTGTTGTCCTTTTCCCAAATGCAGTCATATTGACGTACTTTAAAGTGTTTTGAATGCTTAGCTTTGTTCCTTGATATGCGAAGCATATTTGGCAACAAATTGTTCCCCTGAAATATTATTTTATTATCAGTTCTGGTACGAATACAGTAGCAGACTTCCAGGAACCAGTGACACCCGCTGTCAACTCTGAGAGTTGATTGCATGTGTTTCGTGTTCTATACATTTCAACCTTCATTGTGATGTATAATTTGTGTATATTTAGTTTGGATTTAAGGAATATCAGAGGTGGGAATTTCAAAATAAACAAAATTCTATTACTTATATAGCAGGGGGTGAGGAGGCGTTGCGGTAACCGGTTCTCATCAGATCACCAAAGTTAAGAAACATCGAGCCCGGTTAGTCCTTGGATGGGTGACCGTCTGAGTGATTGATTTGGACTCACGCGTTATGTCCTTGGGCAATGCACTTAACCCTGATTGTCCACATGGGGGCATGATAACGCCATTCACTAAGGCATACTGCATGTCAATGGTGTGCATGTCTTCAACCAATCTAACCCTGCCTGATCTATTTTCCAGCCCCTATGGATTAACACTTTACAAAACACAATTTTGTTTATTTTTTTTTTTGGAAAGGTGGGGGGGGGGGGGGAATTCATTTCTGGGCCTATTTTTTTATTTCAAAACTGCATTTGCTTGTAGGCTACACCTACTTTCATATTAATCATACAATAAGGATTAGCATATGAAAAAAAAATTATCACACATGTGCAGTTAAAAATAGAAGTCCTGTCACGAAATGCACACAAATAGCACGTCAATCTGCACGTTAATCTACACGTTATGACCATAGTAAGGCTATCAAATTATGTACATATGACCTGTACACAAGCAATGTTTCAGCCAATGGACCTCCGAGTAATCCGGAGGTCCATTGGTAGAAACATTGCCTGTGTTTGCTATGAGTAACCAGAAGAACCAGCCATGCTTTGGGTGCCATTCGATATGGCAATTGCGCGCAATTCCTAAGTGCAATTAAGCTAGATAAGCGCACGGTTCGTGACAGGACTTTAAGTTTTAACTGTATAACTGGTATTACTGTATAATACGGGATCATTGCTTTTCGGCCTAGCACCTTCCGGCTCCGCACTTTTCAGCCTGATGCTTTTCGGCCCGCACTTTTAGGCCTCTGGGTTTGGTGCTTTTCGGCCTCTGGGAGTTTGGGTTTTTCAGGGTTCCTTCATGGACATTTTCCCCACGTGGACAGACAAGAACAAAATAAAAAAACACTTTACAGGTTTCATTTTTTATTATATTTTGCTATGGAATTATAACTAAATTTTTACAGATGATACATTTCACTACAAAGAGGTGTAAACATCGTTACGAGCTTATAATACTCTCAAGTGCCAAATAATAGTGATGGCTTGCATTTTTACCAAATACAGTTAAAACTAGAAGTCCTGCCACGAACTGTGCGCTTATCTAGGCTTAATTGCGCGTATGAATTGCGCGCAATTGCCATTTCGAATGGCATCCAAAGCAAGGCAGGTTCTCCTGGTTACTCATAGCAAACACGGGCAATGTTTCTGCCAATGGACCTCTGGGTTACCCGGAGGTCCATTGGCTGAAACATTGCTTGTGCACAGGCCATATTTACATAATTTCATAGCCTTACTATGGTCATATCGCGTAGATTAACGCGCATATCGACGTGCTATTTGTGCGCATTTCAGGACAGGACTTTTAGTTTTAACTGTATAAATAATAGTGATGGCCTTTTAACTCTAAGTCTCATTACCAAATAAAAGTGATGGTCGGAATTTTTCTCAAAAATTAATAATAGTATTATTCGGCACCCTAGAGTAATTTGATAGTGTGACAATTTGACAGATTAACTTCCTTGACAAGATGACAAAGGTGCAATCAATTATTTTTTGAGCAACTTGAGGATGAATTGCTTTCCAAACAATCTCAACATCTATTGAATTTCAAACAAGCAGGTGATTGAAATTGCAAAGAATACACACATTGTTTATATTAAAGTGTCAATGACACTGTAGCTCAACTTGACGAACTTGAACTTGGTTAGTTATAAGGGAAATGGCAAAATTGAAGATCACTGGTACCAATGTTATTTGATGAAATTTGATGAAATTTCAACATAACAGCATTGTGTGTGCACAACGTCAGAGTAATCCATGCATTTTTAAATGTAAACTGTAAGACTGGCTGAAGGAAGAATGTTGACACACAAATGCAGTTAGCTCTTATCTAAAAGTTTCGCCTGATGAGCATACCAAGTTCAAAAACAATCCTATGATAAATGTGGCCTAGAGGCCATGTCAAAGAAGACTGTTGATGCACAAATGCAATAAATTCATAATGAATGCGCCCTCTGAGGCATGCCCAAGGAAGATGTTAATGCACAAATGCACTAAGTTTGAAGATCACTGCTTGTGGCAATGTTTTTTTCTCTCTATTTTTATGGAAATTCATAAATATACTCTGCAGAGAACGCAAAAGGGATACGTTGCTGCACAAATGCAGTAAATTCAAAGGCTGGTGATAACGATAATAATTTTTTATCGAAATGAAAAAAAATCAATAGCTCACATTTAGAGGTCACCCCAAACACACATAACAAGTTTCAAAGTGATCCAGTGATAAATGTGCCCTAAAGGGTGAGGCAAAGGGAAATATTGAAGCCTGACTAAACTAAGTTCAAAGGTTGTTGCCAGCGGCAACATCTTTTTACAGAAATGGAAGAAAATCGATAACTCCCATATAGATATTACCCCATACAAGCACACAAAGTTTCCAAGCGAGCCAATCATAAATGTGCCCTACAGGGTGTGTCAAAGGGAAATATTGATGCATAACTGCGCTAAGTTTTTACTAAGTTTATCAGAGGTCATTGCCAATGGCAACTATATTTGACAGAAATGGAAGAAAATCGATAGCTCCCATCTACAAGTCACCCCAAATAAGCACACCAGGCTTCAAAGCGATCCGGTCAAAAATGTGCACTGCAGGCTGCACCAAAGGGAAATATTGATGCATAACTGCACAAAGGTCATTGCCAGCGGCAACATTTTTTGACAGAAATTGAAGAAAATCGATAGCTCCCATCTAGAGGTAAACCCAAACAAACATACCAAGTTTCAAACCATTCTGATTATAAATTTGCCTGTACGGCGTGCCAAAGGAATATTTTTATGCCTAACTAAACTAAGATCAAAGGTCATTGCCAGCAGCAACATTTTTTGATGGAAATGGAAGAAAATCGACAGCTCCCATCTAGAGGTCATCCCAAATAAGCATGCCAGGTTTCAAAACAATTTGATCATAAATGTGCCCTGTAGGGTGTGCCAAATATTGAAGTCTGACTTAAATAAGTTGTAAGAATGTTGCCAGTGTCAACATTTTTTTAGGGAAATGAAAGAAAATCGATAGCACCCATCTAAAGCTCACCCCAAACAAGCATACCAAGTTTCAAAGTCATCTGGTCAAAAATGTGCACTGCAGGGTGTGCCAAAGGGAAATATTGAAGCATAATTGCATGAAGTTTATCGAAAGTCATTGCCAGCGGCAACATTTTTTGATGGAAATCAAAGAAAGTGGATAGCTCCCATCTATAGGTAACACCATACAAGCATACAAGGATTTCTCCAAATATGGAGGCCGAAACGCCCCCTTGAAAGGGTCGTTTCGGCCTCGGGACGATTCAGACTTGATGTTTTTCCCCACCGAGAATTTATCGTCCCCAGTTTCAAAAAAATATCAAGGCCGAAATGTCCCGGGTCGAAACGTCCCAAGGCCGAAACGTCCAGGGGCCGAACTGGTAAAGAGCCGAAACGTCCCGCTCCCCTTGCGCAGAGTACCTGTGCATATACATTGAAAAATATTAGCACTACAATTGGATCACTTGAAACTATCAAATTATTTTGAAGTTATTTACTGGAAAACAGCAATTGGTGCTTTGAATCATTGAATGCATATATAAATATAGAAAAAAAAATAACTGAAAATAATCACTGGACGTGAAAAAATAAACGAATTGTCAAAAAAAATTCAAGGAAAGTAACTTGTTTCTGACGCCATTTGGCCTCGAAAGCTGCGCTTTTCGGCCCGAAACAAGGCCGTTCAGCACTCAAAAATATTTGGGGCCGTATCGCGCGAGGACGAAAAGCAATGGAGCCTATAATACTAGCACTCAATAGCAATACTACCAATAGTCCACAGGTTTCCAAAATCTGATGTAATAAATAAAGGATGAAACAACAAATAACAATAACCCGAGTAGCTATAATTTGCGGACATTTTCACCATGGGAGAACACTACATTAATAAATATTCACATTAGAAAAACTTGTTAGACGTTGCTATAGAAAGGAATCCTAGCAACAATCATGCTGCATCTGTTTATTGTGTGTCGTTTCTGGTAATTAGCTCAAGAGGGGAACTGGGTGCGTTTCTTTGCCTCTTCAGGATGTATGTAATTTTCGTACTCAAAACCATTTCGCACCGAATAAAAAAAAAGTATTTCCGTACCTAGAAAATATAAATAGTAAAATAGAATGTCCGTGACAATGTTCATCGCAGTCTGTTTGTCACAAAATAAGATTTTTAATGTTGCTTAGATTTAGCTGAAAACCATTAAGGAATGGTTCCGTGACAATTCGACCACGGGACATTCAGCCCGAGCTCATTTTCCGGGACAACTCGGCCCCGTCTTGGGCCGAGTTGTCCCGATTTTGGGGGGCGGCTTGTCCCGACTTTTTTTCAACATTTCTATGAGTTTTTTTTTTTAATTTCAAGAATTTTTAAATTAATTTGGTTGCATTATTAATATGTTTGGAATATATTTTGGACACATTTTAAAATATTTATCATAAATTTTAACAAAATATGAAGTACTTACATGTTTGTTTGAATTAAATTCCACAGTGAGAAATATCGTTCATAATCCTTCGTAATATTCAAAAATTATCCAGAATTATATCCACAGAAGCAAGAATACGACCACCCAGCACCACGAGCTGATAAACTGACTGGAACATACTGTGTTCAGTTTCAGGATTTTTAGCTTCGTAAGTATTAAAACATGTCTTTGTGTTTGTTTTTTAATTGTATTGAAATGATCATCGTTTAACTATTATTTGAGTGTTTATGTTTGTTTAGCATTGATATGACTTCACTAATTGTTTGTGCCTTTTTAACAGAAATGTTTACTGTTAATAATTAATCATTTTGTGTTTTTAAACAGGTACATTTGTACTGTTTGTAACTTGTTCTTTGAGGCTTTTTTAAATCTGAAATGACTTACTTAATGTGTTGACCTATGTAGATTTCCTGCACTGGATACGCTGTCCACTTCGCAGGACTCTGTAGATTCATCTATTTGCTATAGTGCGCTTTTTGTTTTTAGATCTTGTTTTGCTCGAAAACTGAATACAATGTCTTGGCAGGAAGTGTTTATCTATTTTTAAATGAAATTAGACAGGGTGCCGAAACAACATTTTAATATTTTATGTTTATCTTTCAAATGCTATAATATTTCCTTGTTCAAAATTTTTATTATAATGCTTACAAGTTACTTGTAGTCCGAGTCGGAAAAAGTCGAATCGAATCAAGTGTCTGGGTTTTTATCCCTGTAACAGGAAGCGTGGGTGTCATTAATTTTAAAACACTAGGGTAGTAAATCTCCTGTTTTAAACAGATTCATAAGGATTTGGGGTTTGATGCTACAAAGACAAATGGACACACAGACTTTAACTAACGTGGTTTTATTATGACAAAACAAAGGACGAAAAATATGAAAGATGAAAAACCACGGGCCCCTATTCCACCAAAGTATTTTGACCTCTAGAAAAATCATTTCTCCCTACACAGAATTGGATTATTTGGTCGAAATATACGAATATTCTCAGTCCATTATAACTTCAGGCGTCCTACAAAGACCGGGGGTTGTTCAACTTCCCTGGGCACTGCCTCCGGAAGAGCCAGCGTAAAACGTTGTCTTTTCCCGGGGCCGAGGTTAGTGAAGCGAAAATAAACCGAACGTCTAGCGTTTGTCCTTTTGGAACTCTACAAAAAGGGACGAGTTTCGAAGGACCGATTTACCATTTTACTGGTAAATAGAACACCGATAACTAATCTTAAAATAAGGTTGTACCGTTCTTGTATGACGCAGCTGGATTAGAGCTTTGGTTGTCACAATAAGAATGGAAGCCCCGATACGAGAGAAAATAGCCTTTAAATAGGATTCCTAGTCAGAAAATAGTGATCGCCGATTGATCCCTCGTTTTCACATTAGCGAATGGGATAACAGAAGAACGACGTTTGGCTTGAACTAATGAGAGACAATAATTCAGCTTGTTGATGGAAATAACCGGAAGCCGTAAGACCCAAATCAACTGCTGTTATAAAAAGGTACTATTGGCCAAACCCACTGATTACACCCCAAATTGAAAAATACAAATGTAAGTTTTAGATATCTTGTGCTTATATGAAAGGAAAGAAAGAATCCATCCTCTTTTCATTATACCTTAAACAACTATATACTGGAACAAGTACAGAACAACCCATAGCTAGGAGTTATCATCAGCAAAAACTTAAAATGGACTACCCACATCAACAAAACCTGCAATGAAGCAAGCTCCACACTCGGATTCATTCGATGAAACCTAAAATATTGTAACAAGAAACTTAAAGAAGCTGCCTATATCTCATTGGTACGTTCTCTACTTGAGTATGCAAGCACAGTATGGGATCCTCATTTACAGAAGGACACCAACCGACTGGAGAGTATACAACGCCGAGGTGCCAGTTTCGTCAGGAAGGATTACAAACGCACAAGCAGTGTTACTTCCATGATGAAAGAACTTGACTGGAAACCACTAAGAGATAGAAGAAGAGAACAGCGACTCATCCTACTCTTCAAAATCGCTAACGATCTAGCTGACAATGTCGTCCAATACAACAAACAACCAACAAAATCAGCACATAGTAAACAAATTAAAATTCACTCGTCCAACATCGAAACTTACAAAAACTCATTTGTACCACGGACTATCAAAAACTGGAATTCCATCTCGGAAAGCGCAGTGAATTGTGAGACAATCGAGAGCTTCAAAGCTCTCATATCGCGCAATTAGTAGACTCACTGCGCGCACAACTAGTAGACTCAATGCGCACACACAACCAGTAGACTCAGTGTGCGCACTTAACTAGTAGACTCAGTGGGCGCACACAGCTAGTAGACTCAGTGTGCACACATAACTAGTAGACTCAGTGGGCGCACACTAATAGTAGACTCAGTGCGTGCACACAACTAGTAGACTCAATGCAAACACACAACTAGTAGACTCAGTGCGCGCACACAATTAATAGATTCAGTGCGTGCACACAACTAGTAGACTCAGTGTGCGCACACAACCAGTAGACTCAGCGGGTGCACACAACTAGTAGACTCAGTGCGTGCACACAACTAGTAGATTCAGTGCGTGCACACAACTAGTAGACTCAGTGCGAGCACACAACTAGTAGACCCAGTGCACACACACAACTAGTAGACTCAGTGCGAGGACACAACTAGTAGACTCAGTGCGAGGACACAACTAGTAGACTCAATGCGTGCACACAACTAGTAGATTCAGTGTGCGCACACAACTAGTAGACTCATTGCACCCACACAACTAGTAGATTCAGTGTGCACACACAACTAGTAGACTCATTGTGCACACACAACTAGTAGACTCAGTGCGAGCACACAACTAGTAGACTCAGTGCGCACACACAACAAGTAGACTCAGTGCGCCCACACAGCTAGTAGACTCAGTGCGAGCACACAACTAGTAGACTCCATGCACCCATACAAATAGCAGACTCAGTGCGCGCACACAACCAGTAGAGTCAGTGCGCACACATTTATCCTGGTTGAGATTTACTCAGTATTGAGACAAATTTCCAGTAAAATACAGATACAAATAGTTAAAATTAAAATTTTGTTCAATTTTTTTTCTGTGATTTACGGACAACTTGTTATTGCTGCGTCAGTAAAAGGTTCGTGCAGGGTTTACTGGGGTCAACTTCTTCACGGTAAATTTCTTCCACGGCGGCTCCTGCAGACTTAGAATAGTTTTTCTAATCTGCATCTGCAACTGCAATTGCATCTCTAATCTTAAAAAAGAATAGGAAAGATTCTCGATTGAAACCAGTTTGGTTTAAAACACTGTCATTTCAAAGTGTATTTTTATCTTAAACTACGCTCTGTTTCGCTGGTAAAAAGGACCCGGTAAACACCGTTATTTTAAAATGTTATTTTTATCTTATAATTAGTCTGTGTGAAACACACAGACTATTGTTTTTGCACTGTTTCTTTTTCTTTTCTTTTTTTTTCTTCTTTTTTTTCTTCTTTTTCTTCTTCTTCTCCTGTCTTCTGTCTTCTCATCACTATTTTGTCCGCAAGATAACTCGAAAAGGAATTGCCCTATCTCGTTGATTTTTGGCATGCTGATAGACAGCCACAAGTTCTCGGCCATCTATGTTTTTCAGATTCCTGGGGTATCGGGGGTGTCTGTAGGGGTGTTTTGAAAGTGGGTCACGCCCATATCTCAGGTGTGGTATGACCTACAGACCTGGGACCGACACCAAATGAGTCGACACTCGATGGAGGTTCAAAATATGGGTCAAAGTCACGGAGGTCACCTAGTGGTCATTGGGTGCATTTTTCATAATTGCTGGAAATCACATTTTTTGACCCCCTAAAGCATTCCTGATGTACACACATGCATTTTGACGTAAAAAAGTGGGCGTGGCAAAAAATTTTAAAAGTGGGTCACGCTCATATCTCAAGCATGGTATGACGTACGGACATGGGACCAACACTAAATGAGTCGACACTCGATGGAGATTCAAAATATGGGTCAAGGTCACGGAGGTCACCTAGGGGTCATTGAGTGCATTTTTCATAATTGCTGGAAATCACATTTCTTGACCCCCTAAAGCATTCCTGATGTACACACATGCATTTTGACGTAAAAATAGTGAGCGTGGCCAAAATTTTTGAAAGTGGGTCACGCTCATATCTCAAGCATGGTATGGCATATGGACCTGGGACCAACACCAAATGAGTCGACTCTCGATGGAAATTCAAAATATGGGTCAAGGTCACAGAGGTCACCTAGGGGTCATTGAGTGCATTTTTCAGAATTGCTGGAAATCACATTTTTTTACCCTTAAAGTATCCCTGACATACACACTTGCATTTTTACGTAAAAAGTGGGCGTGGCCAAAATTTTGAACGTGGGTCACTCCCATATCTCAGGCATGGTATGACCTACAGACCTGGGACCAACACCAAATGAGTCGATACTCGATGGAGGTTCAAAATATGGGTCAAGGTCACGGAGGTCAACTAGGGGTCACTGAGTTCATTTTTCAGAATTGCTGGAAATCACATTTTTTTTAGTATGGCCCAGTAGGCCACAGGGTTTCACAGCCTCCAGTTTCCTGATACAGTAAATTCTCCCCAAGCAATACGATGTTATGTTCACACTGGAGACTATGTAAAAACCAGTGGAGTAATCTGTCAAAATGAAATCTGACCTTGTCATCATAATGGGATGTTAGTTTCTGAAACTAAGTTGAGAGAAACCCTTTGCCTTGCAAGGAAATAAATTGTAAATTATTCAGTTCACTGCTTTTAACCCTCTCCAGACTTCTATGTGGATTGCACATATTTTATTTCAGGCAGAATAAAGTTAACCCTTTCCATAAAACTGCACTGAATAATTGTTGAAACCTATCTTATTCAGTTCAATGCTTTTAACCCTTCTCAAGACTTCAATGTGGATTGCACATATTTTATTTCAGGCAGAATAAAGTTAACCCTTTCCATAAAACAGCACTGAATAATTGTTGAAACCTATCACAAAACTGTCAGGGTGCCGGTAACAATGCAATACTGGCATGGTCGACTGTATTGTTAACTGTGTTAGTGCTATGACTGTTTAAAACTAATTTGTCAGAGGAGTTCTATAGTCTTTCACTGCGCTCATCTCGGCCTCACCGAGAGTGCAGAAACCTTTGGTGTCAAAGTGCCATTAAGAGAATGTCTCTGATTTGTGTCGTTCCATCCCTCCGGAGTGCAAAAGCAGGTACTGTCAGCTGAGAAACTTAATGTTTTTCGCTTTATTTTCATAACATTTAATTCTATGTGGAATGGGACACCTTTTCAGTGTGCCTTCCAAAGTAAGGGATTCTTAACCCTTTAGCGAATATAACAGCGAAAACCGGTCAACATTATTCACAGAAACGTCTATTCAGTTTTAATTACCTTTTCATTTTTGCTTGAAAAAACATAGCTTATGACCCTTTATTGGATTGAGCTCATTTTTTAAAGGATTATTTATTTATTGGCGTTTAATGTCACATATTTCTCCTCAGTGGCTAATCATGACCACGACAGTTTTTTATGTGGATGAAGTCGGAGTACCTGGGAAGAAACAACGGGCAACAACGAGCAACTGTCAGATCCCCCACATACTAACTCCACACAAGCAGGGTTAGCATTGGTTGAAGACGGGTGCACAATCGATGTGCAGTACGCTTTAGAACACATCGCCACCATGCACCCACGTGGGCAATGGGGTGAAGTGGCTTGCCCAAGGACAGAGTGAGGACCTCACGCCTTGCAGCCTGCACCTCTGCCAACTGAGCCACTGCGCCCCCATTTAAAGGATTAAAATGGAGTATTTAAAGGGAATATTTTAACCCTCTGAAGATCTTAATATGGGGCATTATTCAGAAAGACTGGGAAATGCATTTTATTACACCTTAATGCATTTCTAAAGTTTATGAATGTATTTCATCACTCAAATTAGTGGGCAGAGACAAAAATATCCATTTCTGATTCGTGTATCAAACCCTTTGAATGCTGGTCACATATATGCCATTTCTGGTTTCTTAAAAAAATGTTCTGATTCCTGTATGAATATTTTCTACCCCCTTCCTTTTGTCTTGACGATAACTCAAAAACAAATCATCTGTCCTGGGGGGCGCGGTGGCTGAATTGGTAGAGGTGCAGGCTGCAAGCCGAGAGGCCCTCAGTTTGAATCCCACCTGCGGCAACCGCATTGTGTCCTTGGGCAAGACAATTCTTTCCCATTGCCCACGTGGGGGCATGGTGACGCTGTGTATTAAGGCGTACTGCACGTCGATGGTGCACCTGTCTTCAACCAATGCTAACCCTGCTTGTGTGGAATTAGTATGTTGGGGAGCTGACAGTTGCTTGCCGTTGCATGGTGGTTCTCTCCGGGTATTACGGCTTCCTCCACCCGAAAAAACTGTCGTGGTCATGATTAGCCATTATGTAGAAATATGTGACCTTACACACCAATAAATAAATAAATAATCTGTCCTGGGGCTGTTTGGCATACTGGTAGCCTGTCACAAGTACTGGCCCAGCTATGTTATCAGGGAACCTTTGGGAGTGGTCCATTGGGCCACAGAGTTTTTTATACCCCCTAATTTCTTTGTAAAAGAAAAGCATAATAAAGAAATAGCTGTTTATATTTATATACACAAGAGAATAATGTAAACAATCAAATTAGAGAGAAGTTGCTATAGCTGACAGCCTGACACATATTTACTCTTATCAGCTGTCAGATCAGAATTAAATTCCATCCCCAAACCAAGTCGAAAAAAAACCGTTAGGTGGCAAGAAAATTTGTTTATTATACAGAGCTGTCTTACAACACTTGAATAACTGTAGTTGAATAAATAACCCTTCACCTTTCATTGCATTTATTTTTTTTTCATTCTCAATCATAACTCAAGATCAACAGGTTTGGGCCGAGTGGTAAGCGGCTCTCTCGAAGCACTTATCACAGTTATGAATTAATGAAATGGAATATTTAAATGGTCTGTCTTTAACCCTCTTCATACTTCACCTTCCTCTTCATACTTCACCGCGAAGATCAAACAACATCATTTAACTTATGATGGTAGAACCTTTTGCACGCTTCCTGCCATATTGCCACTCTTTACGCAAATGCCATGATTCAAGATTCCACCATCTTATTTTATGTATGCCTTGTTTAGGGCACTAGATGCTCTTAAGGGTAGGCCTTTAAACGAGCTCTTGGGGCTTTTAAGTTTTTTATGGCACTATCCCAATATAGAGTCTAGGCACCCTTTGTCGGCTCGATAACTCAAACACAAATCGTCCTATCTCTATTCGTTTTGGCATGCTGGTTACCAACAACCAGTTTGCACTCATCTTTGTTTTTTCAGCTAGTTTGAGGCCTTGTGTGTGATACAGTAGGCTGACTTCCTTAGAGGCTTCTAAATCATAATAAATATTTGCTATCATCGCCCAAAAATGACAGATCTGTAGTTGGTGGAGCCATTTCTTTAAAGTAGGTGTATACATGGGACTATACCGACTGATTTAAAAACTGCTGGAGGTTCAATATATGGTCCGTCTGAAAGAGGTCACCAAGGTCATCCAGTGCATATTATTCAGAAAGACTGGGGAATGCATTTCATTACACCTTAATGCATTTCAAAAGTTCATGAACGTATTTCATCACTCAGCTTGATGGGCAGAGCCAAAAATGTCCACTTCTGATTCGTGTATCGAACCCTTTGAATGCTGGTCACATATATGCCTTTTCTGGTTTCTTATAAAAAACTGTTCTGATTGCTGTATGAATATCTGTAAATACTATTAACGAAAATCCATTTCTGATTTGTTTGAAAATAATTTACTCATGAAAATAAGCCTCCATAAATTCTCCTTCTGTATAGTTTATTCCTGATACTTTAACCCTTTTCACACAGACTTGAATTTACTGGGTGCAGTAAATTCTGTTTCTCTAGTTAGCTCCGTTTTAGTGGTAAAATAGGTAACTTTGCTGAATTAAATATAATACTAAATAAAATGACTTGCCTTTTTTGTCTACTATCAACTTTGGTGTCTTACTCAGTCATAGTGTTCGATTATGCTTCTAGAATCCACTTTTCCTCGTATGTACACCAGGGGTAATACTTTTTGCTGGTAATAAGGATGGTATCCGGTAAAAAGGACGGTAAGTGAAAAGAAACTACGCTTTAAAGTACTAAATGTACCTCTGAATGTGTGAAAAGTGATTATTTAAGGAAGCTTACGCAATAATAAATATATAGAAGGAAGATTAAGTATTGTTTGTTTTATTAGTCTGTGTGAAACACACAGACTATTGTTTTTGCACGGTTTCTTTTTCTTTTTCTTTTTTTCTTCTTTTTTTTTCTTCTTCTTCTTCTTCTTCTTCTTCTTCTTTTTCTTCTTCTTCTTCTTCTTCTTCTTCTCCTGTCTCCTGTCTTCTCATCACTATTTTGTCTGCAAGATAACTCGAAAAGGAATTGCCCTATCTCGTTGATTTTTGGCATGCTGATAGACAGCCACAAGTTCTCGGCCATCTATGTTTCTCAGATTCCTGGGGTATCGGGGGTGTCTGTAGGGGTGTTTTGAAAGTGGGTCACGCCCATATCTCAGGTGTGGTATGACCTACAGACCTGGGACCGACACCAAATGAGTCGACACTCGATGGAGGTTCAAAATATGGGTCAAGGTCACGGAGGTCACCTAGGGGTCATTGGGTGCATTTTTCATAATTGCTGGAAATCACATTTTTTGACCCCCTAAAGCCTTCCTGATGTACACACATGCATTTTGACGTAAAAAAAGTGGGGGTGGCCCCAAAATTTTTAAAAGTGGGTCACACTCATATCTCAAGCATGGTATGACGTACGGACATGGGACCAACACCAAATGAGTCGACACTCGATGGAGATTCAAAATATGGGTCAAGCTCACGGAGGTCACCTAGGGGTCATTGAGTGCATTTTTCATAATTGCTAGAAATCACATTTCTTGACCCCTTAAAGCATTCCTGATGTACACACATGCATTTTGACGTAAAAATAGTGAGCGTGGCCAAAATTTTTGAAAGTGGGTCACGCTCATATCTCAAGCATGGTATGACATATGGACCTGGGACGAACACCAAATGAGTCGACTCTCGATGGAGATTCAAAATATGGGTCAAGGTCACAGAGGTCACCTAGGGGTCATTGAGTGCATTTTTCAGAATTGCTGGAAATCACATTTTTTGACCCTTAAAGTATTCCTGACATACACACATGCATTTTTACGTAAAAAAGTGGGCGTGGCCAAAATTTTGAACGTGGGACCAACACCAAATGAGTCGATACTCGATGGAGGTTCAAGGTCACGGAGGTCAACTAGGGGTCATTAAGTGCATTTTTCAGAATTGCTGGAAATCACATTTTTTTGAGTATGGCCCAGTAGGCCACAGGGTTTTCACAGCCTCCAATTTCCTGATACAGTAAATTCTCCCCAAGCAATACGATGTTATGTTCACACTGGAGACTATGTAAACACCAGTGGAGTAATCTGTCAAAATGAAATCTGACCTTGTCATCATAATGGGATGTTAGTTCCTGAAACTAAGTTGAGAGAAACCCTTTGCCTTGCAAGGAAATAAATTGTAAATTATTCAGTTCACTGCTTTTAACCCTCTCCAGACTTCTATGTGGATTGCACATATTTTATTTCAGGCAGAATAAAGTTAACCCTTTCCATAAAACTGCACTGAATAATTGTTGAAACCTATCTTATTCAGTTCAATTCTTTTAACCCCTCTCAAGACTTCAGTGTGTATTGCACATATTTTATTTCAGGCAGAATAAAGTTAACGCTTTCCATAAAACAGCACTGAATAATTGTTGAAACCTATCACAGAACTGTCAGGGTGCCGGTAACAATGCAATACTGGCATGGTCGACTGTACTGTTAACTGTGTTAGTGCTATGACTGTTTAAAACTAATTTGTTAGAGGAGTTCTATAGTCTTTCACTGCGCTCATCTCGGCCTCACCGAGAGTGCAGAAACCTTTGGTGTCAAAGTGCCATTAAGAGAATGTCTCTGATTTGTGCCGTTCCATCCCTCCGGAGTGCAAAAGCAGGTACTGTCAGCTGAGAAACTTAATGTTTTTCGCTTTATTTTCATAACATTTAATTCTATGTGGAATGGGACACCTTTTCAGTGTGCCTTCCAAAGTAAGGGATTCTTAACCCTTTAGCGAACATAACAGCGAAAACCGGTCAACATTATTCACAGAAACGTCTATTCAGTTTTAATTACCTTTTCATTTTTGCTTGAAAAAACATAGCTTATGACCCTTTATTGGATTGAGCTCATTTTTTAAAGGATTATTTATTTATTGGCGTTTAATGTCACATATTTCTGCACAGTGGCTAATCATGACCACGACAGTTTTTTAGGTGGAGGAAGTCGGAGTACCCGGGAAGAACCACCGGGCAACAACGAGCAACTGTCAGATCCCCTACATACTAACTCCACACAAGCAGGGTTAGCATTGGTTGAAGACGGGTGCACAATCGATGTGCAGTACGCTTTAGAACACATCGCCACCATGCACCCATGTGGGCAATGGGGTGAAGTGGCTTGCCCAAGGACAGAGTGAGGACGTCACGCCTTGCAGCCTGCACCTCTGCCAACTGAGCCACTGTGCCCCCATTTAAAGGATTAAAATGGAGTATTTAAAGGGAATATTTTAACCCTCTGAAGATCTTAATATGGGGGCATTATTCAGAAAGACTGGGAAATGCATTTTATTACACCTTAATGCATTTCTAAAGTTTATGAATGTATTTCATCACTCAAATTAGTGGGCAGAGAAAAAAATATCCATTTCTGATTCGTGTACCAAACCCTTTGAATGCTGGTCACATATATGCCATTTCTGGTTTCTTATAAAAAATGTTCTGATTCCTGTATGAATATTTTCTATCCCCTTCCTCTTGTCTTGACAATAACTCAAAAACAAATCATCTGTCCTGGGAGGCGCGGTGGCTGAATTGGTAGAGGTGCAGGCTGCAAGACGAGAGGTCCTCAGTTCGAATCCCACCTGCGGCAACCGCGTTGTGTCCTTGGGCAAGACAATTCTTCCCCATTGCCCACGTGGGGGCACGGTGACGCTGTGTATTAAGGCGTACTGTACGTCGATGGTGCACCTGTCTTCAACCAATGCTAACCCTGCTTGTGTGGAATTAGTATGTTGGGAAGCTGACAGTTGCTCGCCGTTGCATGGTGGTTCTCTCCGGGTATTACGGCTTCCTCCACCCGTAAAACTGTCGTGGTCATGATTAGCCATTATGCAGAAATATGTGACCTTACACACCAATAAATAAATAAATAATCTGTCCTGGGGCTGTTTGGCATACTGGTAGCCTGTCACAAGTACTGGCCCAGCTATGTTATCAGGGAACCTTTGGGAGTGGTCCATTGGGCCACAGAGTTTTTTATACCCCCTAATTTCTTTGTAAAAGAAAAGCATCATAAAGAAATAGCTGTTTATATTTATATACACAAGAGAATAATGTAAACAATCAAATTAGAGAGAAGTTGCTGTAGATGACAGCCTGACACATATTTACTCTTATCAGCTGTCAGATCAGAATTAAATTCCATCCCCAAACCAAGTTGAAAAAAAACCGTTAGGTGGCAAGAAAATTTGTTTATTATACAGAGCTATCTTACAACACTTGATTAATTGTAGTTGAATAAATAACCCTTCACCTTTCATTGCATTTTTTAATTTTTTTTTTCATTCTCAATCATAACTCAAGATCAACAGGTTTCGGGCCGAGTGGTAAGCGGCTCTCTCGAAACACTTATCACAATTATGAATTAATGAAATGGAATGTTTAAATGGTCTGTCTTTAACCCTCTTCATACTTCACCGCCCCCTTCATACTTCACCGCGAAGATCAAACAACATCATTTAACTTATGACGGTAGAACCTTTTGCACGCTTCCTGCCATATTGCCACTCTTTACGCAAATGCCATGATTCAAGATTCCACCATCTTATTTTATGTATGCCTTGTTTAGGGCACTAGATGCTCTTAAGGTTAGGCCTTTAAACGAGCTCTTGGGGCTTTTAAGTTTTTTATGGTACTATCCCAATATAGAGTCTATGCACCCTTTGTCAGCTCGATAACTCAAACACAAATCGTCCTATCTCTATTCGTTTTGGCATGCTGGTTACCAACAACCAGTTTGCACTCATCTTTGTTTTTTCAGCTAGTTTGAGGCCTTGTGTGTGATACAGTAGGCTGACTGCCTTAGAGGCTTCTAAATCATAATAAATATTTGCTATCATCGCCCAAAAATGACAGATCTGTAGTTGGTGGAGCCATTTCTTTAAAGTAGGTGTATACATGGGACTATACCGACTGATTTAAAAACTGCTGGAGGTTCAATATATGGTCCGCCTGAAAGAGGTCACCAAGGTCATCCAGTGCATATTATTCAGAAAGACTGGGGAATGCATTTCATTACACCTTAATGCATTTCAAAAGTTCATGAACGTATTTCATCACTCAGCTTGATGGGCAGAGCCAAAAATGTCCACTTCTGATTCGTGTATCGAACCCTTTGAATGCTGGTCACATATATGCCTTTTCTGGTTTCTTATAAAAAAATGTTCTGATTGCTGTATGAATATCTGTAAATACTATTAACGAAAATCCATTTCTGATTTGTTTGAAAATAATTTACTCCTGAAAATAAGCCTCCATAAATTCTCCTTCTGTATAGTTTATTCCTGATACTTTAACCCTTTTCACACAGACTTGAATTTACTGGCTGCAGTAAATTCTGTTTCTCTAGTTGTAGACTATTTTCAAGACAAAATAGATCATTTCGCCAACGGCACTGATCGACACGCCATTTTCTTCAAGGAAAACAACGAATACGCTGAGGTGCACGACGGAGTGAATATTATCATACTTGCTCGATGGAGGTGTAGCTAATTAGTCTGTGTGAAACACACAGACTATTGTTTTTGCACAGTTTCTTTTTCTTTTCTTTTTTTTCTTCTTCTTCTTCTTCTTCTTCTTCTTCTTCTTCTTCTTCTTCTTCTTCTTCTCCTCCTGTCTTCTGTCTTCTCATCACTATTTTGTCCGCAAGATAACTCGAACAGGAATTGCCCTATCTCGTTGATTTTTGGCATGCTGATAGACAGCCACAAGTTCTCGGCCATCTATGTTTTTCAGATTCCTGGGGTATCGGGGGTGTCTGTAGGGGTGTTTTGAAAGTGGGTCACGCGCATATCTCAGGAGTGGTATGACCTACAGACCTGGGACCGACACCAAATGAGTCGACACTCGATGGAGGTTCAAAATATGGGTCAAGGTCACGGAGGTCACCTAGGGGTCATTAGGTGCATTTTTCATAATTGCTGGAAATCACATTTTTTGACCCCCTAAAGCATTCCTGATGTACACACATGCATTTTGACGTAAAAAAGTGGGCGTGGCCCCAAAATTTTTAAAAGTGGGTCACGCTCATATCTCAAGCATGGTATGACGTACGGACATGGGACCAACACCAAATGAGTCGACACTCGATGGAGATTCAAAATATGGGTCAAGATCACGGAGGTCACCTAGGGGTCATTGAGTGCATTTTTCATAATTGTTGGAAATCACATTTCTTGACCCCCTAAAGCATTCCTGATGTACACACATGCATTTTGACGTCAAAATAGTGAGCGTGGCCAAAATTTTTGAAAGTGGGTCTCGCTCATATCTCAAGCATGGTATGAGATATGGACCTGGGACGAACACCAAATGAGTCGACTCTCGATGGAGATTCAAAATATGGGTCAAGGTCACAGAGGTCACCTAGGGGTCATTGAGTGCATTTTTCAGAATTGCTGGAAATCACATTTTTTTTACCCTTAAAGCATTCCTGGCATACACACATGCATTTTTACGTAAAAAAGTGGGCGTGGCCAAAATTTTGAACGTGGGTCACTCCCATATCTCAGGCATGGTATGACCTACAGACCTGGGACCAACACCAAATGAGTCGATACTCGATGGAGGTTCAAAATATGGGTCAAGGTCACGGAGGTCAACTAGGGGTCATTAAGTGCATTTTTCAGTATTGCTGGAAATCACATTTTTTTGAGTATGGCCCAGTAGGCCACAGGGTTTTCACAGCCTCCAATTTCCTGATACAGTAAATTCTCCTCAAGCAATACGATGTTATGTTCACACTGGAGGCTATGTAAACACCAGTGGAGTAATCTGTCAAAATGAAATCTGACCTTGTCATCATAATGGGATGTTAGTTCCTGAAACTAAGTTGAGAGAAACCCTTTGCCTTGCAAGGAAATAAATTGTAAATTATTCAGTTCACTGCTTTTAACCCTCTCCAGACTTCTATGTGGATTGCACATATTTTATTTCAGGCAGAATAAAGTTAACCCTTTCCATAAAACTGCACTGAATAATTGTTGAAACCTATCTTATTCAGTTCAATGATTTTAACCCCTCTCAAGACTTCAATGTGGATTGCACATATTTTATTTCAGGCAGAATAAAGTTAACCCTTTCCATTAAACAGCACTGAATAATTGTTGAAACTTATCACAAAACTGTCAGGGTGCCGGTAACAATGCAATACTGGCATGGTCGACTGTACTATTAGCTGAATTGGTAGAGGTGCAGACTGCAAGCCGAGAGGTCCTCAGTTCGAATCCCACCTGCGGCAACCGCGTTGTGTCCTTAGGCAAGACAATTCTTCCCCATTGCCCACGTGGGGGCACGGAAACGCTGTGTATTAAGGCGTATTGCACGTCGATGGTGCACCTGTCTTCAACCAATGCTAACCCTGCTTGTGTGGAATTAGTATGTTGGGGAGCTGACAGTTGCTCGCTGTTGCATGGTGGTTCTCTCCGGGTATTACGGCTTCCTCTACCCGTAAAACTGTCGTGGTCATGATTAGCCATTATGCAGAAATATGTGACCTTACACACCAATAAATAAATAAATAATCTGTCCTGGGGCTGTTTGGCATACTGGTAGCCTGCCACAAGTACTGGCCCAGCTATGTTATCAGGGAACCTTTGGGAGTGGTCCATTGGGCCACAGAGTTTTTTATACCCCCTAATTTCTTTGTAAAAGAAAAGCATCATAAAGAAATAGCTGTTTATATTTATATACACAAGAGAATAATGTAAACAATCAAATCAGAGAGAAGTTGCTATAGATGACAGCCTGACACATATTTACTCTTATCAGCTGTCAGATCAGAATTAAATTCCATCCCCAAATCAAGTTGAAAAAAAACCGTTAGGTGGCAAGAAAATTTGTTTATTATACAGAGCTATCTTACACCACTTGATTAATTGTAGTTGAATAAATAACCCTTCACCTTTCATTGCATTTTTTAAATTTTTTTTTCATTCTCAATCATAACTCAAGATCAACAGGTTTCGGGTCGAGTGGTAAGCGGCTCTCTCGAAACACTTATCACAATTATGAATTAATGAAATGGAATATTTAAATGGTCTGTCTTTAACCCTCTTCATACTTCACCGCCCTCTTCATACTTCACCGCGAAGATCAAACAACATCATTTAACTTATGACGGTAGAACCTTTTGCACGCTTCCTGCCATATTGCCACTCTTTACGCAAATGCCATGATTCAAGATTCCACCATCTTATTTTATGTATGCCTTGTTTAGGGCACTAGATGCTCTTAAGGTTAGGCCTTTAAACGAGCTCTTGGGGCTTTTAAGTTTTTTATGGCTCTATCCCAATATAGAGTCTATGCACCCTTTGTCGGCTCGATAACTCAAACACAAATCGTCCTATCTCTATTCGTTTTGGCATGCTGGTTACCAACAACCAGTTTGCACTCATCTTTGTTTTTTCAGCTAGTTTGAGGCCTTGTGTGTGATACAGTAGGCTGACTGCCTTAGAGACTTCTAAATCATAATAAATATTTGCTATCATCGCCCAAAAATGACAGATCTGTAGTTGGTGGAGCCATTTCTTTAAAGTAGGTGTATACATGGGACTATACCGACTGATTTAAAAACTGCTGGAGGTTCAATATATGGTCCGCCTGAAAGAGGTCACCAAGGTCATCCAGTGCATATTATTCAGAAAGACTGGGGAATGCATTTCATTACACCTTAATGCATTTCAAAAGTTCATGAAAGTATTTCATCACTCAGCTTGATGGGCAGAGCCAAAAATGTCCACTTCTGATTCGTGTATCGAACCCTTTGAATGCTGGTCACGTATATGCCTTTTCTGGTTTCTTATAAAAAAATGTTCTGATTGCTGTATGAATATCTGTAAATACTATTAACGAAAATCCATTTCTGATTTGTTTGAAAATAATTTACTCCTGAAAATAAGCCTCCATAAATTCTCCTTCTGTATAGTTTATTCTTGATACTTTAACCCTTTTCACACAGACTTGAATTTACTAGGTGCAGTAAATTCTGTTTCTCTAGTTTTAAATGTTTCTGTTCACTATGATTGGATTTAACGTAAAGTTTTTTTTGGAGAGAAACCATTTATAATTTGAAAATAGTCTACAATAAAACAAACATTACTCAATCTTCGTTTTATATTGCACACGCTTCATTAAATTGTCACTTCACACTTTCAGAGGTACATTTAGTACTTTAAAACAGTTTTTATACGCTGAGCGTCCTTTTTACAGGCAAAAAGTTGTGTTGAAGCTTTTTTTAAACAGGGGTTCATATACTATTTTTAGTTAGCGTTTCGCCAAACACATGCCGAGGTAATAATAAGTATTAAAACCAACCATACATCAGTGGATACTAAGTCCCACCACAGTGATACCCACATGAGCTTATTAAGACTAGGGCCCCTTGTGCTCACTCCACTAATCCCAATGTGTGAGCTACGCTCTGCGGGAGATCGATCCTGGTGCCTCCTGAAGAAAGGTAGGGGTTAAAAACAGCATGTGACAGTTTGCATTTTTCTTGGGGGGGGAGGGGGGGGGGGGGCAAAACCCACAACGACTTCCAAATATCATGATTGCCCCCCCCCCCCCCCCCATGACTACCCCCATTATAGAATCCTGGCTACGCCCCTATTAGATAAAAAAATCCATTTCATATTTTCGAAATGGGGGGGGGGGGGGGGGGGGCTAGATCGATATAACGCTTGAACTATGGAATTTTGCCTATTCACTCCCACCATTATGAGCCCTTCCCAGGATATTTTTTGTCTTCAAATTCTGAATCTCTGAGATCGATTCCGGTGCCTCCTGGGGAAACGTGGGGGTTAAAAACAGTTAATTATGATTTGCATTTGGGGGCCCTCAGCCACCCTCCTCTCCCCCCCCCCCCCCCCCGGCCCACCACTGGGAGCGCACACATAGGGATTGGTGGAGTGAGAACAAGGCGCTCCAGTCTTAATAGGCACCTGTGAGTATCATTGGGGTAGGACATACAGGAATCTAGAACTAATATCCACTGATGTGTGGTTGGTTTTAATATTTATCATCACTCGGCATGTGTTTGGCGAAACGCTAACTGAAAATACGTTATGAACCCCCGTTTAAAAAAATAACTTGAACACAATTTTTTGCCGGTAAAAAGGACGGTAAGTGTATAAAACTATGTTTTAAAGTACAAAATGTACAGCTGAATGTGTGAAAAGTGACAATTTAATGAAGCGTACGCAATAATAAATATATATAACGAATATTAAGTATTGTTTGTTTTATTGTAGACTATTTTCAAATTATAAATGGTTTCTCTCCCAAAACCTTTCTGTGAAATCCCCTCGTAGTGAACAGAAACATCTAAATGTTACGCACATGAATTAGTTACACCTCCATCGAGCAAGTATGATAATATTCACCCCGTCGTGCACCTCAGCGAATCCGTTGTTTTCCTTGCACAAAATGGCGTGTCGATCAATGTTGGTGGCGAAATGATCTATTTTGTCTTGAAAATAGTCTACAATAAAACAAACAATACTTAATCTTCCTTCTATATATTTATTATTGCGTAAGCTTCCTAAAATAATCACTTTTCACACATTCAGAGGTACATTTAGTACTTTAAAACGTAGTTTTTATACACTTACCGTCCTTTTTACCGGATGCCGTCCTTTTTACGGGCAAAAAGTATTACCCTACACCAGCACACAAGCACATGTCAGCACATCCAACATGTGCCTATGTGCTACTTGGGATGTGTACACATTGTGCAATAGCACACAAACACCTCTAGGGAAATCCGAATACTTTATAGGGAGGCCGGGGAAGTCATACTAGAGCCAGGACAGACCAAGGACAGGAGAGAATAAGCTATAGAATAGACCAGGAGAGGCAGAAGCTGGGGATTCCCAGTGCTAGAAATGAACAAAATTTATGGGTGCAGTTTTAAGCTCCCGTGAAATGAGAGACTGGACTAAATTGCACCCGCAAACTGTTAGTACATGAATTTTGAGGGTATACTGCCACCAAACACCAGAAACTTTAAATGTATAAAGACCTGCTGACGAATAACAGTAACTTTTTCCCTCTTTTTTTTATTTATACATTTTTATTTACAGACATTGGTACATTATTCGGTACATACTTTATAATAAAAACAATCACACATATTCTTGAGTTATTAAGTTATTATTATGATACAAAGGTTTATGTCAGAAGCTGTTTTATGCTTGAATCATAAGAGAAGTGATTGTCTGCTTTTCTATTATAATGAGAGACGGAGAGAGAGAGAGATGCCTGCTGTGCTGTTCATTCATGCTTGCAATGACAGTCTCATCATCACACAGGTTACACTGTGTAGACTGCCACGTGGCCCAGACAGTTGACACGGTGCACAAATTTGAACCCAAGTGACCCGAAATGTGATCATTCCATGGTTGCTGCAACAGCATATATGTGTTGGATAAATAATTAAGAAGATGTCTCACGTTCTGAAGTTAGCCCCTCCCATCTAGCCCAGCTCTTCTGAAAGCGATCATACCTGCATATTCGATAATATGCAGCTCTTTCAATGTAATAATATAGCCGAAGTTCATGTTTTATCTGTGATAACGTTGGGTAATGATTAGTGAATTTTGTTTTATAAATGCAAAATTTAACGAATATAAAAAGAAACTGATGCAGTTCTTCAACATGACCTGCAACTGGAGTTGCAAATAATTCGAAGTCTTCAGTTGTTAGTAGGTTTTCACCGGTCTTTTCAATTACCCATATTGTTAATTGTCCCTTCAACCGTGATATTACCGGGAGTAGTAGACCATGTACCCGATCGTCCCTGATTGGCAGGACCTAGTGCAGGACCTAGGAAGTGACGTCATGTCACGTGACCCAGTGGCGCCATGTTGTGTTGTCATGGTAACCCGCGTGAGCGGCCATCTTGTGACGTCATCCCCATAGTGATACGTGGTCCTAGTGCGCGTGTTGTTTTCTGTGGTAGAGCGTGATTGCTGTTTTACCCAAAGGCTTCATATAGGATAGGGGTATGTTCGGAGGGTGTGTTCGATTGAACTGGAGTAATTTCCCGATTCGTAGAATTACCACAAACAACCCGACAATCCCTCTAAATCGCCAAAATCCCCCCCCCCCCCCCAAACTACCGAAATTGACTTTATTTGATACGGATTCCCCCCAGAATCATCCTATTTAGGACCGCCATACCATAGTACCGAGGGGCCCCTAGGTACCGAGAAGGCCTCCATGGGTAAGTTCGATTGACCTAGAGTAGTTTTTCTGGTTATATAGTACTGAGGGGCCCTTTGGATTATAGCTAACTGATAGACAACTTCCATGAAAGCCTATATCATTCCTAATGCCAAGAATCTATCGAGAAGTTACTGATAAGTCATTGCCCGAACTATTCGAATCCCACCAAGCAAATGAGCCATAGGGTATTTACTCGAACGAGTGACTCGCACGTACAACTCTTAGCCTCATTTCGGTATTTGAGAATACCTATGACCTGGCATTTTATTATTTGAGGATACCTATCGAGGATACCTTCTGGAGAATTCCTTTTTTGTCGTATGAGGCCATGAGGGCCATGAGAAAATCCCTCAATGAGGTCTAATTTACTATCCCTCTTAACCTCATTTCTTTTGAGGCCATGAGGGCCATGGAAAAAGTCCTTCAATAAGGACTATTTTACTACCCCTCTTAGCCTCATTTCGGTATTCGAGGATACCTATGGCCTGGTATTGTATTATTTGAGGATACCTATGGCCTGGTATTGTATTATTTGAGGATACCTATGGCCTGGTATTGTATTATTTGAGGATACCTATGGCCTGGTATTGTATTATTTGAGGATACCTATGGCCTGGTATTGTATTATTTGAGGATACCTATGGCCTGGTATTGTATTATTTGAGGATACCTATGGCCTGGTATTGTATTATTTGAGGATACCTATGGCCTGGTATTGTATTATTTGAGGATACCTATCGAGGATATTCTCTGGAGATTCCTTTTTTGTCGTATGAGGCCATGGGGGCCATGTGAAAATCCCTCGATGAGGTCTAATTTACTATCCCTCTTAACCTCATTTCTTTTGAGGCCATGGGGGGCCATGAAAAAATCCCTCAATGAGGCTTAATTTACTATCCCTCATAGCCTCTTTTCGGTGTTTGAGGATACCTATGGCCTGGTATTGTATTATTTGAGGATACCTATCGAGGATACCTTTTGGAGAATCCCTTTTTTGTCGTATGGGAAATCCCTCAATGAGGTCTATTCTACTATCCCTCTTAGCCACATTTCTGTTGAGGCCATGAGGGCCATGAAAAAATCCCTTAATGAGGTCTAATTCTTAACCGATTCCGTAGAGTTGGATTCTGTGCTTTAACATTTTAACACTCGAAGGTATGGAAAGGGGCTGATAACACTCAATTATTATGGCAAGAACCTGAGCAGATAAAACATGATAACAACCACTACAAAACAACAAAGGTAGAGATCGAAGTGAACAAGATATAACAAAGTGAACAAAGACAAAGAACAAAGTTTTGAATGAAATCTATATAATGCAGTGTTAAACCCTTTAAATTCAATATTAAAGCTTTCAACTATAACCCCTAAATATAATGCAGTGTGAATCCCTTAGAACTATTTTGAACTGAATGAACTTGATTTTTGAACCATAACTGTAATGAAGGTATATAATATTAAAACCTTTTGAACTAAATTCTTCCAATAGGGAAGGAGAATACCCTCGAGTGTTAAAATGTTAAAACACGGAATCCAACTTTACGGAATCTGTTATGAATCCCACTATCGGAATCCCTTATTTAGCCCATCTATATGTATAGAGGGGAAATGAGCCAATCTGATTGAACATTTTGAAGGCCTGAACGAAGGTATAGCTACGAAGTAGTGTTACAAGTCAATATTAATGGGCGATAGTATAGCCAATAGTACAGGAACAAGGCCGCAATGGCACAAGGCTGCTGAAAAAGCTAATGCTAGGACAGATAGACCATTGACAAGTAGTGGCCTTGGAGATAAGATGGAAGCCGTTGGTAAGACTACCCGTAGGAGCTGGATCATAGGTAACCTTAAATATCGAAATGAGGCTAAATATCCTCGAAGATATCCTCAAATATTACAATACCAGGCCATAGGTATCCTCAAATACCGAAATGCTGGCTAAGAGGGATAGTAATTAGGCCTCATTGAGGGATTTTCTCATGGCCCTCATGACCTCATACGACAAAAAAGGGATTATCCAGAAGGTATCCTCGATAGGTATCCTCAAATAATACAATGTCAGGTCATAGGTATCCTCAAACATCGAAATGAGGCTATGAGTTGTATGTGCGAGTAAATACTCTAGGGCTTATTTGCTCGGTGGGATTCGAGTAGTTTGAGCAATGACTTATCAGTAACTACTCGATAGATTCTTGGCATTAGGAATGATGTAGGCTTTCATGGAGGTTGTCTATCAGTTGGCTATAACCCAAAGGGCCCCTCAGTCCTATAACACTACGTGCTACTATTATGAGGCATGGTAAAGCGGTCCTAAAAGGGATTCTGGGGGAAATCAGAACCAGAAAAAAACTACTCTAGTTCAATCGAACTTACCCCTGATGACCTTCTCGGTATCTAGGGGCCTCTCGGTACCATGGTATGCCGGTCCTAAATAGGATTCTGGGGGGAATCCGTATCAAACAAAGTCAATTTGGGGTGGATTTTGGTGATTTGGAGGGATTGTCGGGTTGTTTGTGGTAATACCCCTGTCCTATAAGATGCCTTTGGGTAACATAGCAACCACGTGGTACCATAGAAACCAAGATGGCGGCCTCCAGTATACAAAATGGACGACGGAAACACGTATCACCCTAACAACACGCGCTGTGCATGCGCACTAGCAATACGTATCACTATGGGGATGGCGTCATAAGATGGCCGCTCACACAGGTTACCATGACAACACAACATGGCGCCACTGGGTCACGTGACATAACGTCACTTCCTAGGTCCAGCACTTGATCCTGCCAATCGGGGACGATTGGTTACATGGTCTACTAGTACCGGGCATTCCCAAAATAGGTGAATAATTGTTTCCGATTTCGTCTTACAACAGTAATTTGCCACTGGCCACAGAGTGCTGTTTTCTCAAAACAATACACATTTATATGCCCTCACGCTATATTATTGCTCCACAATATTTTTCAACAAGTGCATTTTTTAGCTCCCGTAAAATGGAAAATACGGGTGCTGACGGGAGCAATTGCACCCACACCCGTCTCATTTGCAGGACTGGATTCCGAAGCTATCCGTACTAGTAAAACAATTGTCAGGTTGTTTATGGAAATTCTATGAAGTGATCGGAGGTTTGGGGAAAATCTGAACCGGAAAACTACTCCAGATTAGTTGAACACACCTTATACCACTACGTGATATTCTTATAAGCCCCAAGAAGGGTCTTTTTCAAGTCCGTTTATGTGATTTTAGACAGTGTTTTGGGTCGTTCTCGGGTCAGTTTGGGTAATTAGATTTACTCCGTTGAATTGAACACATCATCCAAACATAACCTCGTCCTATTAGAGGCTTTTGGGCCACACAGGAATCGCGTGCTATCCTAGAAACCATGATGACGGCCTCCAGTAAAATGGACGACGGAAACACGTATCACTCTAGCAACACGTGCTGCGCTACGCGAATCACTGTGAGAATTACGTCACAACATGGCCACTCATGCGGGCTACTACGACAACACAAAATGGCGTACTGGGTCACGAGAATATGATGTCACATGAGATCACCTATAAAATATACTATATTACTATCCACATTTTGTTTCCTCCAGGTCTGAAAGTTCACGGTAAATTCGTGGGACATGAAGTTCTGACACAAAAAACAGTGTTGGGAGTATGGGGTTTATGAATTTAATCGTACTGTTTTCACCGTTTGTAGATACGTAGATACGTCATCAACATAAACCTCCCTCAACTGTCGCAACGGCGGACTGATGGTCGTGCAAATTTTGTGCTGATGTATTGAATTTACAATGTTCGAAAACAATATGTGGGTTTAGATTTTGGGGGACTTTTTATGTTATGTCACCGAATCTACACAGTTACGTTAGTGTGTGATCGAGTTTGATATTAACTGAACTTATACCACTATTGATGTGCGTATTCAGCGTTACCCGATATATAAAAGACATTGAGAAATGTGCTAGATACGTTATGCGTGGAATCCGGCCTGCGTGTACGAACGTCAAATAAGAACGTATCTCAAAATGTGAAAATTAAAGCGCCAGATGGTCCCAGATTCAGTCTCAGGGTATTGAATTTTCAAATTTTTTTCACGGACCCCCCCCCCGACCCCATCGATAGGAGGGGGATACCGTAGGCCTGAGGTCGGGTGGGTATTACTCCCACCAATGGGAGGGGCATACCCACCCCACCGCAGTCCTACGGCCTTCGGATATGCCTGTGGCATATATCGACCTGGCACCCTCCCCGCAAAATAAAATTATGCCCCCCCCCTCCCCCTCAATAGGAAATCCTAGCTACGCTCCTGAATTGGTCATTATGCATCTGACTGACGCCAAGGCATAAATGAAATGATTCGGCACAAAACACTATCAAGCGAGGAAGTAAGTAAACAGACCACCCATTGTGATAGTTTTATTAACTCTAGTTGGAGTTTGTCCCATATTTAATTTGCGCCTAAAATCAACAACCAGAAACTAGAAGTTGGGTCTATAGCGAATATGAAACACTTGAAAATCTCCAACTGCGATTGTTGATTTCTGTTCCTGTTCTCTGTAACAGCAGAGGGGGGGGGGGGGGGGGGATGAACCAACTTTTGGGTGGTGGGCAGGGGGGGGGATGCACCAACTTTTGAGTGGTAGGCAGGGGCGAATACACTAACCCCCTCATCACCAGGTGGCAGGCTGGCAGAGAGGGGGGGGGGGGTCGAATGCACCAACTTGGGGGACCCGGGGACCGGACCCATCACCCTCACCGGCACCCTCAGCACCAGATGGTGGCAGGCAGGCAAGGGGCCCCGGTGACGGCCCTACACCCTCGCCGGTCGAGAGGCTCTCTTGCAGTAACTGTCAACTAAGTGACACTCCATGGATGTGTGAGGGCAGCAGGCTGCCGGAGCTACACATCCAGCCACCGGCCCATAAGCATGTGGAAGGTTTTCCTCTTTTTGCTCTAATTTTCTTTGTGATTACACTTTACGAAATCGCGTGATCCATTTCTTAACAGCATACAGTGCGATTAATAATCATAAAAATGCTTCACAACCTGATGGCCAAGTTAAACTCATTTATTAGACATATTCGACTGTGAATCTATTCAGATTACTTTCGCCGAGAGGTTTCAGTGTTAGACACCCTCGGTTGAATCTATTCAGAGCAAATACTTTCGCTAGTGTAAGACTTAACGCTGTTCACACGGTTGTTCCTTTTGATGGCTGATCATCCAAAAGTCTTCTGTTACGATGCCGGTACCAGATATAAGGCTGGCGGATTCTACAAGCACAAAAAAGTGATATCAACGAAATTCATGTGGCTTTAACCCCTCCACATGGCTTAGAGACCAAGAGTTTTGAAACCAATCACTTGGGCATCTTCTCAAAGTATAAACACCCAGACATAAATTCTGGAGCAATCATCAAGCAATGGCGGAGTTCGCGCATGTGTTTCTGGCAAAACCAGGTGAACTTCGCTGTATGGTTTGCGACGACAGGGTGCGGAGTCTCGGCTACTGACCACCTTCACCAAATCACAGACCTGTTCGCTAGAGGTTTCTGGCTATTCCACTTCTACTACAAGACACGGCGGATTTTAGCCGAAATGAAAGTTGCCCCACCCCAGGACCATGCATGGTCTAGATACAATAACTCATATGACAGACGCGCTTTTGAAAGACTATCAAATGAATTCGGTGTGTCGCCTGATACAGATTGGAGAGAAAAGGGGGATTATAATGACGATATGGGCACTTTATACGGACATACTCATGCAGACTTTATCAGATGAGAGCATGCAGATTTTACTACGTTTATAGTTGACGAGGCAAACGGGTTTACAAGGACAGGAGTCGAAAGAATCAATGAGTCCATTAGGACCTACGTGCGGGCAATAATCGGGTCCCAGGTTCAGACTCGTTTATCGATCCTCGGAACGGGTACAGCGTTCGACGTCCAAAAGCAGTTTTAGGCGAATGTGGAAGATGTCATTGCCCGTCCAGTGGACCCGGAGAGTGGAATTAAACGCTATCAAGGCGTGTTGTCTCACGCCATGTCAAAAACAGATTATGTATTCGGTCGAGGCCTCTACATGGCGCCTTCTGATATGGAACAAGATGGCCTTTCACACGGCCTCGTGGGGTATAACAACGAGATCGTTATTGCCACAACCGTCCAGACCCTGGGACTAAACACAAACATAAACACTGCACCAATCCCACCCGTCGTGTCTACGGGGGAAACGGGACTAGTCAAGCCGCCGACCGGCCTGACGGCTATTGATGTACCATGGGGACCCGTAGCGGAGGTGCCGAGTCGGCGGCATCAGGAATTGCGGCTGCACGCCTGCATGATGACGAGAAAACTGCCGTTATTGTGGGTGGAGTTACAGTTGGCTTACTCGCGGTTTCTTCGATGAAGCCACTGACGAAGCGCCACAAGAAGCAAAGACCACGGCCCACAGGTTTACGGCCAGCCAGCCTACAGTTTTTACGAGTAGCTTGAACAGCCACGAAACATTGGGGCCTATAATCCAGGTAGCGCAGCCGCCGCCTTCAAAGCTAGCTTGGCCAGGATGCGCCCAAGAGCCTTAGGTGCTTCTTCACACACTTTTTGGGGCCACCCTTATCAGATGGTGGTGGAGTGGGAGTGGGGGTACTTCCAACCCCGCCGATCAGAGCAAGTATTAGGGTCTAGGGTCGAGATTGCTATCCCAATCGCTGTGAGGATAGATGCGATCGTAATCCCTTGTTCCCGGAAAAGGGTGCGAATGAGCTCACTCAGCGTCGTGTCCTCATTGAGGATCTGATTGGTCGTCTCTTTGATTCGGTTGATTTGAGATCGGAGAGCCTCTCTATTCGTTGCCGCCGCCTCCAGGCGGGATGCTCGTTCATCTTCCAGGTTGCGCAAGCGTTCTGCTATCCGGCGCCAACTGAACTGATCATCTTGAGCTTCATCGAGCTTTCTCTTTTCCAAAGCGATGTGCTAATCCAACCCGGACAGTCTGGCCAGGTTGTTCGTTAACTCACCTCGGGTGGTCTGCATTCCCCTGTCGACTCCGCGGAGCTCTCTGATGCTGTACTCCAATCCCACAGAATCAAGTGGAGGGTCATGTAAGGTTTTAAGTGCAGTTTCTTCCTCCCCGGTAAGACTTTCCTCAACGTTTTGAGTGGAATTTGACGCAACATTAACCACCTGTCCCAAATCTCGCAGTTTTGTAGTATCCCATCCGACCCTAGCAGCTGCCTCACCCAACTCAATGTCGTTGACCCACAGTGTTTCAAGCGCATTTGGCTTAAGCGCCTTGCCCCCTCGAGTCCAGTCCGTAAACCCCAGCTTATTCCGGATGATGGTTGATCTCACCACCGCCATGTCGTTATTTGGATGGGCCTTCAGCCTCAGCCGCCCATTTTTGCCGAGTTCAAACTTGGAATAGTCACGTAGACAGGGCACCATCCCTTTCTCAGACAGATTCTGGTAGTAGCCATTGACAGCCTCCTCCAAGAGCTCATGCTGCAATGAAGGTATTTTAACACCCGTCTCTTGATCCTGTTCCAAAGGAACATCCGAAGGGGCCGGGTAAAGCTAGTTTCATCTTGCAACTTCGTTGCATCATCATCGTCCTGTCGTCTTCCGAACTCGTCGATGTCAAAGTCTGCCACTGTATTGAAGATAGATCCGAGATATGTTCATTATATTCAACATGTCTTCAAAACAATATGGATGCAAGCTTGACCCATACCGCAGGCTACGAGAGCCTCTTGGGGTAAAGGGAGTTTGGCAGTCGGTTGTGATCACGCAAAAGCCTAATACGATTGGCTCGAACGAACAGCTCATTATACTGGGTACAGTGCGCCTAGCCTTTGCAGTCACCCTGAACTCAACAGATGATAACAGGTCAGTCATTCAGAATCTTTGCCATGCCATCGTCAAGAAAATGGCAATCAAGATCAGCGGGAACTAGGTGATGTCGGTCGACGATGCAGACCTGTACCACTGCTACCTTCATCTCTGCAAAAATGCGCAGAAAGAAATGCTACTAAGCTGCGGCCTTTGAATACAGATCTGTGATGCTCGAAAGCTTGGCCCCCGCTAAGGTGGCGATGGTGTTGTGCTTTTTGCCATCTTTGTGAGCCTTCGGCTTACAAATTTCCCGAACACACCTGCCAGTTCACAGGCCCCTGCTGCAGCCTCTAGTGCTATAACCACCACAGGAATTGCGGCTACGTTTGGCAACATCCCGATTCCACCAACGTCAATCCCTACAACGGTCGCGGATAGAAATGTTTCGATGCCATCTGCGATATTGACCCCTTGCTGGAATTTCTTGCCGAGAGAACGTCTGCGGTCTTGTTCGGTCATGAGACAGGCTCTTACATCACCAATCTCCTGGATGCGGAAAGTATTCGCGTCGCTAGTATTGAGTTCTGGATACAAGCCCATTCTTATTGGTATTATACATCATTTTCTAATACCTTTAAATCGTCGTCCGTCAGTATCTGTCTGGTAAACTGCAAGCGCTTGAGCTTAGCTGGGTATGATGTAGGGTATTGAATGTGTCGGCTGGAAACCTAGCATCTGTGACCTTGCACTCGACACCACTTAACGAGAGCAACACATCGTTGCCACGGACAATGATGACAAGTTCTTTGCCATTACGCCGCCGACCTCATTTTAGGTCAAGTCCATGTAGCACTGGTATTATGTCGTTGGATGGTATACCCAGGACTATCTGTATAATTGTGATGGTACCTTGCCAGGAGTAAGGCGATCAAACTCCCAAAAGAGCTTCATCATCGCACCTCCTTTTACCCCACCCAACACATACCTGGCATTGCTTCCGTGAACATAAATAACACCTTTCGGGATATAAGAAGAAAACACGTTGCCAGTGTTCTGGAGTTTACGGAGCCTGTGGCCGCGGCCCAGTTGGATGTGAGGTTGGATGACCCTGAAGTCAAGTTCCCACCCACCGAGAACAGGGTGCCTATACATAGACCATTGACTGGAGTGATTGTGGATAAGTTCGTAGATCCTCCACGGGGCTGACCCTTCCAGGTTCAAACCACGCAGCTCGGTAAATGTAGCTTGTTGGGGTTGTTCCCGTTCCGAAGGATCAACAACGGGCAGCTCTTTTCTCTTGTTTTCCCCCGGAGAGCTGAAATACATACAATTTGTCCGTCATCCCTGGTTCTCCAAAGCCCTGCGTGTCCCCGAGATCAGCCAGCTGAAGGGCCGTACAAGGCAATGCATTATGTGCTCCTTGTCCTCCGCTATTCACCATGCCTGTACACTTGTTGCGGTTATTGCAGTTGTTCTGTAGGAATAGGTATATTTCGAATATGTAATGTTTTGGATAGGTGCTGCAATTCAATAGGGCCACACATGCTATCTAAAACGTGGACTGTAACATTGCCTATAGGGCCTGGGACAAGCTTTTTGTATTGCAAATGAGTGAAAGCCAATGTTCTGCCACTGGCACATTTTTCATTTGCTACACAGGTACTGTTCTGAGTAGTGTGCTGGGTAGCCCGTTGTAAACATTTACCGTGGTTCTGACTTCTGGAAGATGAACGTGGACATCACGGTGGGCCGCAAGTTCAGGTAACTCACCCCCCACCAGCAGCTCCCCTCCCTGATGGGTTTTGGTTGTTGCAAATCCCAAGGTACGTGCCAACTTTCCCAGTTCCAGAGACTTATCTGTCTCGAGTCGCAGACGACCCAAATGTTTTTGAAGATCCAATATAGCCCCAACCTGACTAAACACCTCATCATTTAGCTCGCATGCATTGTAATTGCCATCTGGAATCTTTATCTCCCGCTCATCTGAGTCATTTTTCTCATCCACGACGCTAATAAAATGATTGCCTAGCCTCAAACTTGTACCAAAGAGGGTAGTAGGTTACTTCAACAAGGGCACACTCAAATTGCTATCCGACAGGGAGCGCCCTTGGTAGGTCCACCGGTTTGAACGTCGGATAGTTCCACGTACATAATTGTATATTATCATTATAAACTTCTCTAATACGGCTTTTAGAGGTCCAAAGGATGCTGGAATGGACATCAAGCTTGCAACACAGTTGGCTTCTGTTTATTACAGCCCCAAGGGGTACTGGAAGGGACTCACGGCCATAGAAAACCTTGCTTCCACGCCCAAGGTCTCTGACGATTTGGCTCGGGCAAGACTTAAGAAACAGGCCATCTGGCAGATATACCTTCCAGCGGTGCGGACGCCGATTGAGGTCCACCAGGCCGACCTGCTCTTCCTGCCACACGACCGGGTGGCCCGCAAAACATAAGTATGCGCTCATAGTCGCCCGCTATAAAGAGGCAGAGCCCCTAGCCACAAAAGAGGCAAAAGAGGTCGCGGCCGCCCTAGAAAAGATATACAAGCGTGGACCACTGCGGTGGCCCAAGCTCCTTCAGGTCGATCCCGGACGCGAGTTCATGGGCGCGGTGAATCAGCTGCTGGCGAAACACGGGACAGAAGTCCGGCGTGGCCGTGTGGACGTCCACTGGGACCAGGGAATTGTGGAACGATACAACCGAACCCTGGAGGAGCGACTGTTCGGGCGCCAATACGCCCAGGAGATGAGGTTACCGTCAGGTGAGAGGTCAAGTGAATGGGTCGCTCGGCTGCCCGCCGTTGTTTCGGCGCTGAACGGTGAAGTGAATCACGTAACTAAAAAGAGGCCATCTGACGCCGTCAAGGCCAAGGTTGTGACCCAAAAGCCCTCCTCTGTGAGTTCTGGCCGCCCTGTTGGCCTCAAGGAACAGAAGCTCCCCTCCAATGTGGGTGTTCGCTATCTCTACCAGGCAGGCGAGCTGGAGGGGGGTCGCCGTCGCGCAACTGACCCTGTGTGGTCCCTCCAAGTGTACCGGCTTGGACGCTCGGTCACCAAACCCGGCGAACCTGTCCCCTTCTATTTGATGGATGGACCAGCCCGTGGCTTCGTCCGTGAAGAGCTGCTTGTGGTGCCTCCCGACACCCAGCTGCCTCCCGATGTTCCTTCGGAACGAGTAGTCCTTCGGACTGGATATTCGGTGTATTGTGCCTCTGGCACTGCTGCAACCCCTCTTTTTCGGTTACACTCTAAATAGGTCAATCGCACGTTCCCACGGCAGTGCCCCCTGCTGTTGTCCAGCCGGTCGACACTGAACTGCTGTGTATCTTTGGGCTGGTAGGCCCACAGCTTCTCGATGTTCCTTGTCGCACAGTGGTTCTGCTGGTTTTCCTTGAGCCGCAGGATGTAGTCGACCTTGAGATTGAACCCCGGGAGTCCTTTGACCTGATCCTGGCACTTGTGGGCGACAAGCTTCCTCCCGATGTTTTTACGGAGCTGCTGCTCTGTGGGCTGCCTGACCTCAGTTGGTGAACAGGTCACTCGTTCGAGCTGCTGCATATACTCCTCGCGGGAAACAGCGAGGTAGGCGAGGTTTGACCATTGTAGGAAGTCGTCTATGATCCAAACCTTCTGTGGGTCATGGATATTGTGACCCTGGCTTGAGTGGACTGTGAAGGCATACCCGAAGGCATACCAATCATCGGTCTTAATAGCCTGTTCAGTGGCCTCAATGGTGACTTCAACGATGTCATTGAGTTCGAGCTCTTCTTCGCGGTCTGTTCTCGGGACGGGAACCATAATGTCCTGTTTTCGGCTGTCCTTGGGGTGGTATAGCAGCGGAACCGGGGTGTCTGGAAAGTACTCCTCGTATCTTCGGAGTAACAGCGGTTGTGCCCGGTCGCGAGCCTTCTGCCGGCTAGTGAGGATCAGGTCACCTGACCTCCATTGCTCCACGAAGCGCTCCTATCCGAGAGAGAGCTGGGGAGAGACTTCCGCATCTCCTGACACTGGACGTTGTCAGCCTGGAGGTGGATGAGCCTTTTCAGGGCCTTGAGCGCATCAACTTTTGCCCGGTGGTCTGCCTTGACCTCTTCGTAATAATCCACTGCTTGATGTAACCAGTCATGGGGCATCCCACCTGCGATTGGTGGTGGCTGGCCATGATCACCACAGCAGATAACCTGGACCCCACACTGGTCCAGCCAGTCCAAGAACATTTCTAGGATAGGCAGGAGCACAGTGCAGACCTCATCCCAGATGATGACACGGGGGTTGAACTTTTGGCCCATGCGGTCTGGCATCCAGTCGTTCTGGCCACCCCACCGGAAGAAGTTATGGTAGGTCTGGGCCTTGACTCCCCTACCTCGCATCTCGTTGGCAAGGCGGTGAGTTGGGGTAAAGACAAGTGGGTCTCGCATCCTGAAGAGCTCGATCACTCTCGTTGTCTCGCCGCCACCACCTCCACCGCTGAGGTAACTCAACTGATGGTGGGTCAGTGGGTCAATATAACTCGGTGCAGTGCAGGGAGGGAGGTCTTTCGTGGCGCTACAATACTCTGGCTTTGGAAGATATGCGGCATGATCCTGAGGCATGTAGAGACTTTCCCCCTTATCTCACCATTGAGCTGGCAGGACATTTGCTTTTCGGGAGGCCGTAGGGTGGGTTCGACATGATAGTGGCAGCACATTCTGCAATAACCTTCAGGGTGAACTTCTCGTGGGGCTTTGACACCGTCGAGTTTGTAGAGTATTGTCTTCTTGACATATATGCTGTCTATCGCCACCCGAACCGCCTCTTCTTTGTCAAAACGGTGTAACATACTGAGAAGGTTAATATGGGGGTATGCTAACTTAGACGCCCTTAGGTGGGCGTACTGGGACTGGCTACCATCATAGTAAGTTAGCACATGACCTAGGGAACACCGTTCCGGGGCTCCGACAAGAGTGCCACTTTGGAGTATCTCTAACACGATAATTTAGTTCACCATGATCCGTGACTAGGCGGCAATCGTTTACCATCGGCTTTTGCAACCTGAGTGAACTTCCCGATGATGCTGCAGCCCTGATCTCTATCTTCGGGGAGCTATACTACATTCTTCTTTTCGAAAGCGTTGATGGCTTCTCCTACCTCTAATCCGGTAAGGCTACCGGAATCCATGAGATATGAGATGAGGACCGTCGGGCCCCAGCCCTGCTCCTCGAAATTACTCCCGAACCATGCAGGTATGACAGGGTGGACACTTGGGTCGAAAGCCCACTTGCGTATTTGTGCGAAACCGGTACCTATGTCTTTGGCAAAGCACCATTGATTGCTACACGGGTCATGTTGGCCTTTGGATGACTGAAACGTTCGACGTAGGGCTGAGCCTCATCCAGCCCTTGGAAGCTTGAGGGATAGCATGCCTCTATGTCAATGCTTATGATGTCATGGACGTGATGCGTTTCACACAAGCCTTTGGATGCCATCCAGGAAAGATGCTGGGGTCGGTTTCCAGTCATTCCTTTCCCTTGCGACGATGCTGGCTGTGTGGTTCTCTCCGAAGGCCCTGTCGGCAAGAGATTCATCTCCTAGATTGGCGCAGGCCTTCTGGGGGGTTTAGTGGGCCTCTTGAGTTCTAAAGGCACGGCCGTCTTATAGAACGAACTGGTCGACGCTGAGCTGTCTATCCTGACCACCTCCGAGTAGCCAGACCGCGACTGGCCCATTTTGGGTGGCCTGTCTGATGACTTCCCAGACGTGACCCTCGTATATGTGCACCTGGGGGATTTGCAGGTCTTTGGATCAGGTGTGACCGTTATGGTAGATGAGCTCTACCTTCCCTCTCACACCATTTCCTCCAAACTGATATTTGCCGCTGTTGTAGATATCCTCACCAGCTATATCTTTCACGATAATGGCCCGCTTGAGGAATTCTCGAGCTCGACCACATCGTCGACCGTTGCACCATGGACTCTCTTCTCCCACTCCTCGATTTTCTGTTGCCTGGTGGGGGTTAGGCCCTGTCCTCTGAGAGCGCCTTCGAAGTGCTCCACCACTCTCTGAGCGACACAGCTGAGATCACATTCTTTCATTGGTGCTAGGTTTACTGGGTCTGGGTCTCTGAGAGGGTAGAACCCGTAAACGACCATGGTAACAGGGTAAGCATTCTGGTAGAACACCTGGTCGATCTCGGTCAGCGCGCCCGGCTTAGTTTCTTGAGAGATCTCAACGATGCCCCGTCCTTTCTTCATCTCGACACGGACAGGGTCGAATTTATCTTCGACGACCCAGTCTCCTTCGTCATGCTCGCGCAGGAACTTGATTTTCAGGGTGAACGCCGCCCCTGGAAAGGCTGCTTGCAGCCGTACTGCCCTCTCGTCCGTCATGCGGGCATCAAGGGCCAGTCGGCCGGCCCTTGCATGCATACCATGAGCGATCCCATCGTCGCCGATGGCATGGGGGTCCTCTACCTCTTCCCTCCATGTAGAGAAGACCGCGGCGGCGCCATCAACTTCAAACTCGTCTTTGGCGTCGTTCACTAGATCGACCCATATGGTTCATCATCTGGCAGCCTCACTGGCTGAGGGACTTTGTTATCCAAGTCGAATTGTCGCCGTAGTTTGGCTTGGTCAAACTCCTCAACAATTGCCTTCCTTTTTCGCTCACGCTTCTTTCGAGGTGGGGCCGTGCAGCATCTGGAAGCAGAGGCCTCAGCAAACGCCTCTTTATTTCTTCTGGAATGGGTTCTGAACAACATCTTGGAGAGGCTCAGGTGTTTGCATTTCAGCCAACAGCTGATTGATGTATTCGTCCATACTCGCCATGCTGAATTACTATGCCTGTCGCCACCACAGGTCTAAATGGAAATTTCGATGCCCGCCAGCCGGGTAAATTCCTTTGCCGTGGCCCTCTGCTCTCGGTGCAGTAATTTCATATGTTCGTTCTTATAACCACACCTCAGGCAGAGCGATAATTGGTTCGTTACCCCCTTGCCACAAACACAGCAAGGTTTTGTACACGATCCATTTCGCAGTTTGACCAGATGTACCCCCACAGTACTCCCCAGTACAGCGCCGGCCACAGAGCTCCGTAGAGCTCAAAGTAAGCCACTGACATGTGTTTATAACTATACGCAGTGCACCTGATCGGGCATATCCATTATCACGGATATGTCTAATAGACTTCACCACCGGAAGGAGGTTTATGTCTATGAGAGGCCTAGGCCGGCGAGGGTGTGGGCCGTCCCTCTACGCGAGTGCGCGTTTTGGTATCGGTATATGTTTGTGCCTACGCTAAGGCCCGTTTGGTGTTGGGGTAGAAAGTGAATCTACGCTGATGCCCAAGTGGGATGGCCTCTTGGCCGACGAGGGTGTAGGGCCGTCCCCGGGGCCCCTGCCTGTCTGCCAACATCTGGTGCTGAGGGGGCCGGCGAGGGGGTGTTAGGTCCTCCCCCGGGTCCCCAAGTTGATGCATTCGTCCCCACCCCTGCCTGCCTGCCACCTGGTGGTGAGGGGGTTGGTGCATTCGCCTCCTGCCTACCACCCAAAAGTTGGTGCATTCATCCCCCCCCTGCCTAGCACTCAAACGTTGGTGCATTCGCCCCCCCCCCCCCCCCCCCCCGCTGCTTCTGTCGTTCGTTTTTGTTCATACTTTAGTATACTTGATACATTTTTACGTTGAAATTTACGTTGTAAGAATCGGTTTCGATGGAATTTTTGCAAATCCCAAAACGGCTTCGAAGGCTTTTGCGTATCTCCGCTGCCATGCCGTGAAAAACTTCGATGAATTCTCGACTGGGTCTGAACAAGGCGACCCCGGAGATTTTCTACGATTATCTAAGCTTTTCTAACATCTAACATCTAAGATTTTTATATCGTCCAATAACACGCCGGGCAACCAAAAAACGTAGGAGTGACGTTACGAGAGAGTGACTCCCGGTTTTTTTCATACTGTGCTCGAAAACTGACAAAGGCGCCGCCTATACCTTCCATTAACAGATGCTGTTTTTATTGAAATTAGATCTAGGAACATTCATCGATTAAAAGATTCAATGGTGAGTATATTAAATTTATATATAGTCATGTACTGGATCTGCAAAGTTGTAGAATAGAGGTTTTTTTTATTGAATTTGCTCATTTTTCTCTCATATGTCTTGAAAATATTCAGTAATTTTGATAGAAGTAGTATATGGCGTATACTTCTGGCCTTTTCGTATGGGCCCCGCTTATGGACCCCGGAAGTGAAGTCATAGTTTTCCTCAAACGCCATGAAGGTAGCGGTCATGTTGTGATGTAAGGTATTACTGCGCATGCGCGTCTTGAACAAAGAAAAAAAAACCCGAAAAGGGTACACAACAAAAGACATTTCAAGGTTCAATACATTTTATTCTGTCCAACAATATATATACAAAGCAATGATTTAACATTATGATCGGTAATTTGGGGAAATCTTGACCCTCGGGTGTTTGGAAACGTGCACCCAAGTTGCGGTATTTTGATTGCTGGGTAGAAAGGAAACCAAAGCATTCATAGCCAAAAGCCACTCGATTCAGCTAAAAAACTTTGCCTCATTTTAATATCATAAGCTGGATGATGATTTATTAGAGATTAGAGAAAACGCAATAAATATCATAAAATTGAATGAATCAATGAATGAGAAGTATCAGCGTGCCAAAAGCGCACCACATTATACCGGGTTGGAAATACTTCGCGACACGAACAAATGGAGAAGATGAAATGGTTTCACGCGCCGAAGGCGCGCAGGGACGCCGTGGAGACCAGCCCCTTTCGACCCTCTTTAACTGTATACGTTCTTGTAGCTACATGTCTAGGCGTGTTGAAGCAGGAAAAGGATCGGGTACTCGGCAGATGTCACAGGTTAAATGATCAGAAGAGTGTTGGCTTGTCTTTGTGATGGTAAAAAAACTTTCCATAGTGGAGTGATTGTAGAATTTGCAGCATAACGCGAGAATTACCTCCCCTTATACAATCTTTGAATGCTATTTTTTATCTTGTGTGCGTAACTTTTGTCGCACCGTGTTATGGTTTTCCGGAATTTTTCAGATAATTTTCCAAAGCCGTTGTTCATTATTATCCCTTATTAACACTACATGGTAAATATGACTATTAAATGTTGGGTATGTGCAGGGCGTTATTGTAAGATGATCCTTAACCCTAAGTAATGACCCCAACCTGTGACCTTTGAGTAGCTTTTCCAGATTGTCAGTGATTCCTGAAAGCCTGCTACCGCATTTCGATTATAACTATATACATGTACAGAGAGAAGATATATAACCCTTTATCTAACGCCAGTCGCAGTCGACACTCGTTCAATAATTTCTCGTGTAACTAAATATTTTCATTTTCTACTTCCAAAACATAGCTTATGACCCCTCATTGGAACGAGCGCAACGTAACCTAAACCATCGTTCACGGGTTATTTATAGACATGAACAAAATATTCTTCAACGGAACAAACCTAGTTTCGTTGAAACTCTGTTGGTCGGATGTTTGCCCAGGTGCAAACCTGAGACCAGTCGAGTTTCAACGGAACAATTGAGCCGAACCTCAATCCCACATATTAAATACACCATTAGACTTATATCTGCCCATTCTATCATTCAACACTTGTAAGATGTTCTTGGACAGAGCATGGTTCAGCGTATAGTAATACATAAGAGGAGGGTGTTGCCCAGATTAAATTCCTCCTCCAACCTTTCAGATCCCACACAAAATCTGGGCAGTGATACAAGTTGTGAGATCCCAAAACCAGACGTCTTGACAATTCGCCGTCCAACAGGTGAGTACATCAATCATCACGGACGGAAAAATCACATCAGGTCTGTTCCAATTCCAGTGGAGTACTCCGAGTACCAGACAAAACGTCCAACTCAACAGGTTGTAACTAACTTTTCTGACATAATTATTGGTGTTCACCACACTTGTACAAATCTGTATAAATTTTAATTTCGTGTTCAATTGAGTAAAAGGCGGTTCCTATGAAATCACGGTAGACATATATTTCAGAGTCCTGCTTTTCACTATCGCAAACGATGCAAATGACTGTAAATAAATTTTTTTCTTTCATTTTGTCTTGGCGCGGCGAAGGAGGAATGTGTAGGGTACTTAGCGGTGTCGGTGTCTCGTTCGTTTTTTCTTCAAAGGCGGGACCAATGATAAATCCAGTTTTAACAAGCTGTGACGCCGAGTTACAGGTGACTTGTCACACTTTGAGTAAATCACACCTTCTCACTGGCAGAACATTGTGCAAACTCTGTACATTTAATTATAAAACACCACAAGTTCGTCAATATTCACCCAAGATTCGATGTCCGGGTGTAATGAAATAGTGTATTTTCTGCAGACATTCTGTTAAATTCCGACATATATTAGATTTATTCATGTTGAAGCATCTGGTTTACAATTTTTTTAATCTGTACAAAGCTGTATAAATTTTAATTTCGTGTTCATTTGAGTAAAAGGCGGTGCCTATGAAATCACGGTATGCATACTATTTTTACGCATTTCACCAAGTTGTCCACGCCACTGAGAGATTTGATGTTTTTTACGCATTTCACCAAGTTGTCCACGCCACTGAGAGATTTGATGTTTTTTACGCATTTCACCAAGTTGTCCACGCCACTGAGAGATTTGATGTTTTTTACGCATTTCACCAAGTTGTCCACGCCACTGAGAGATTTGATGCTCCAATTAGCATGTTTAACGGATCTGACTACCCCACTCAGACCCACCCTTTGCCCACTATGAGATTATGAGCACAAAATCGAAATTAATTCCCACATACAATGCTTCAATTGACTCTCCACAAAAAAGCCCACCTCACTCACTCTTTCAGTCTATATCGATGGTACAGCACAAGTCAAAATTAATTGTTATGTTCAAGCAATTTAAACCATATTACCGCACAAATCGAAATAAAATCTTATTTATTGGACCATACTACAGCACATGTCAAAATTAATTCCCATATACAATTTTCCAAGCACGTCCCTATGTGTTGCTATCAGCAGCTATAACTATAGCGAAACTTCGAAGTAAACACTTATTTTGTTCAAAACTTGAACCATTCCCATGGCAAAATGCCGATATAAAAAGAAGATAACAAACGAGAACAACTTGTGTACCTGCATTTTGTTGATAAAATACGTCTTTTATTGGACCACATTCCGGAATATTATTCATGTATCCACTTAATAACAACCGACTTTTATTGAATCACAGTAGCAGTGGGGAGTGTTTGTTTTGAATAACTGACGAGTAGTCACGAAGCTAAATTCGGTAATTTACGAGGTTTTCCGAAAGTGGGCGAAAGCAATAATTGCCGAGAACGGCACTCGGTAGTTTACGAGACACCACAAATAAAACAATGAAAAAATCTGAGATCAACAACATGTTTTAACACTCGATACTAACTAGAGATCAAAACTAATCAAATTGATTACTAATAAATTAATAATCGATATGAAATCTGCGCTCAAATGATAATTTTGTTGGTCAATAAATTGCTATTCTATATAAAATCCGTGATCAAATGAATATTTTTTGGTCAATAAATTACAAATCGATATGAAATATGTGGTCATATGAACACATCTTGGGAGTCATGACTGGGAAGGTTGCTGCTGAGCCTTTTTTAGTTATTGGTAATGGCTGCTGTTCGGAATGTCGCCCTATTGGTGAGAGCTTCCGCTTCTCAGTCCAGTTTTATGCTTATTGATTGGAGATTCAAGTTGTCATTACAGCTTGTTGGTGAGATTTTCTCTTTGTTGGCTGGTATTTCTCGCTATCGATTGATAGATCGTACACTGTAAAGCGCCAATGGGCTATGTGATAGTGTAAACCGTCTCTCTGACTTTTATCCTGGCTTGAGACAGGTAAAGTGTCTTCATGCTTCAGCGCATTAACAGTCTTTCTATTTTGTTTGTTACTGGTATTTGGTCCATCTTTTCTCTCTACACTCTTGCTGCCATGAATTCCCTATTATATTCTGTTTGGTGTACATTACCGATGTGAATAGCTTTGTATATAATTAACAGAGTTATTGATGAATAAATATTGTTTAAACCAATCCCATTCTGCTTTCTCAGTCTTTTCCGGGTGCTTTCTTTAGATGCGTGTCCATTGTAGCTTTGCAGAGGTGCTGTTTCCTCGAATAAAGTCCATGTTTTCTTTATTTCCGATCAGGCCTCTTGGGATATTTTGATCTTTAAGGATGTTTGCCAAAATATTCTAGCCCGTCGGTTGAAAGTCTTTTCCTTTTCGCAACAGATCATTTATTAGATCACTCATATTCGATCCTGAAGTTGTGACATCGTTATACACGAGTTGGTCTTTCTCATCCCAGGATAAATTGGGTATATTCTTTATTATCTGGAGCAACAAATGCGCCCTCCTCTTCATAGATTCTGGTACACAGGTCATCAGTTTGATACCCAACCTTTTCCACTGAAAAACTAGTCCTTACGGAGTGCGGTTTGGTGGTTTGATTACGTAAGTTTGAATGTTGCCGGAGGATTTCCTTGTAGAGCATCACTTTCTCTTCAATACTCAGTGTTGAAGATTCAATAATTGGCATCATGGTCTACGGGAGGGACAGCTGCAGCATTTAGGTGGGGGGGGGGGTGTACTTCCTGTAACTGCTCACTCCACCATGGTTCGATACATTGAATTCTGCTTGGAGGTAGGATGGGCAAGTCATCTACAGGTTTTTCCCTCAGTGATTCCATCAACACTCGCGGTTTTACTGGTTCTAGCTTATTTGCGACCCCAAAATTGTTACCACTAGTGAATGCATTGTTCCAACTAAAGTCTGATTTCAGATGCACTGGAGGGTAGGGGAGTTGGTTATAGGTAGATCTGACTGTAAATTCAGGTGTATTTGCATTATCTCTCCTTATAGGACGACTGTTGTTTACATTTTTGTGTAATGCTCGTCTGTTTCGATAATATTAGTTTTATGCGAGTAAGAATTTTGACACAATTCACAGATATAACATGAATTCATCTTATTCGGATGTGAGCTAATAGATTTGTGGGGAGGGCGACAATGCTCTTCCATTTATATATAGGAATAGGATGGATGCTACCCCAACCTGTCAATCACTGATTGGACAATTATATATCACATAGTCGTTGATCTATGGTTTGCTGTAAACAATAAAAAAGTGTGTGAAATCCATCTGACAGTTTTATATACACAATTTATTAAAACATCACAGTTCTTTTTATTTATTTACACGCCATCCATGTAATATTTATACCATCATCATTTCATGTACAATATTATAACTTTTTATTGTTGACCCTGCAAAATAGAAAACTGTGGGTTGATCGGGGCTGGTAACGCCGATCAAACTACAGATGTACTAGTATTGATATTCAATTTGAAATCTACCAATAGGACAACTTACCATCTCAAAACGACATAGGTCTTTACAAATTTCTTCAAAAGTTTGCCTCCACATAAGCTGGTTCTAATATCAACAAGATTAGAATGAAACAGACCACAGAAATTTCCCGCCAAACGAACCCATGCAGCACAAATGAGAACAACTCACAAAACCTCCTTAACCCAAAAGAAACCAAATCGCAAAGACAAAGCACAGACAACCGACTATTTAGCTGAAATATGAAATTGTTAAAAAATCTACATTAGCATTCAGAGTCAACCTGTAGAATAAAATGAATAAAAGTATTTAAATATTAATAATCTGGTAATATTATTTTGCACACTTCTACATATATACCAGGATAGGATGAGTTCTACCCCAACCTGCTGATCATGGATTGCTTCAAACTCACCCATGGTGCATCATGGGATATTACAGTGATAGGGCTCTGGGGTCAAATAAGTTTTTGCTCGACTTCACACAACTTGACACAGTTTACTCAAAAAACATCAGTCACATTTATGACAAGTCGTGGCAGCGCATCTCCACTTCACACTCCAACTTGTTAACAAAGCACGCTCATCAATGTTACCGAAATCATCTACTTATTAAATGACATACGTGTTACAGAAATCATCTACTTATTAAATGACATATGTGTTACAGAAAACATCTACTTATTAAATGACATACGAGTTACAGAAATCATCTACTTATTAACTGACATATGTGTTACAGAAATCATCTACTTATTAAATGACATACGAGTTACAGAAATCATCTACTTATTAAATGACATACGTGTTACAGAAATCATCTACTTATTAAATGACATACCTGTTACAGAAATCGTCTACTTATTAAATGGCATACGAGTTACAGAAATCATCTACTTATTAAATGACATACGTGTTACAGAAATCATCTACTTATTAAATGACATACGTGTTACAGAAATCATCTACTTATTAAATGACATACCTGTTACAGAAATCATCTACTTATTAAATGACATACGAGTTACAGAAATCATCTACTTATTAAATGACATACGTGTTACAGAAATCATCTACTTATTAAATGACATACGTGTTACAGAAATCATCTACTTATTAAATGACATACCTGCTACAGAAATCATCTTATTAAATGACACATGTGTTACAGAAATCATCTACTTATTAAATGACATACGTGTTACAGAAATCATCTACTTTTTAAATGACATACCTGCTACAGAAATCATCTACTTATTAAATGACACACGTGTTACAAAAATCATCTACTTATTAAATGACATATGACTTACAGAAATCATCTACTTATTAAATGACATACGACTTACAGAAATCATCTACTTATTAAATGACATACGACTTACAGAAATCATCTACTTATTAAATGACATACCTGTTACAGAAATCATCTACTTATTAAATGACATACTTGTTACAGAAATCGTCTATTTATTAAATGACGTACGAGTTACAGAAATCCTCTACTTATTAAATGACATACGAGTTACAGGAAACATCTACTTATTAAATGGCATACGAGTTACAGAAATCATCTACTTATTAAATGACATACGAGTTACAGAAAACCTCTACTTATTGAATGACATACGAGTTACAGAAATCATCTACTTATAAAATGACATACGTGTTACAGAAATCATCTACTTAGTAAATGACATACCTGTTACAGAAATCATCTACTTATTAAATGACATACGAGTTACAGAAATCATCCACTTATTAAATGACATACCTGTTACAGAAATCATCTACTCATTAAATGACATACGAGTTACAGAAATCATCTACTTATTAAATGACATACGAGTCACAGAAATCGTCTACTTATTAAATGACATACATGTTACAGAAATCATCTACTTATTAAATGACATATACATGTTACAGAAATCATCTACTTATTAAATGACATATACATGTTACAGAAATCATCTACTTATTAAATGACATACATGTTACAGAAATCATCTACTTATTAAATGACATACATGTTACAGAAATCATCTACTTATTAAATGACATATACATGTTACAGAAATCATCTACTTATTAAATGACATACCTGTTACAGAAATAATCTACTTATTAAATGACATACGAGTTACAAAAATTGTTACAAAAATCATCTACTTATTAAATGACATACGACTTACAGAAATCATCTACTTATTAAATGACATATGACTTACAGAAATCATCTACTTATTAAATGACATACGACTTACAGAAATCATCTACTTATTAAATGACATACCTGTTACAGAAATCGTCTACTTATTAAATGGCATACGAGTTACAGAAATCATCTACTTATTAAATGGCATACGAGTTACAGAAATCATCTATTTATTAAATGACATACGACTTACAGAAATCATCTACTTATTAAATGACATATGACTTACAGAAATCATCTACTTATTAAATGACATACGTGTTACAGAAATCATCTACTTATTAAATGACATATACATGTTACAGAAATCATCTACTTGTTAAATGACATACCTGTTACAGAAATCGTCTACTTATTAAATGACATACATGTTACAGAAATCATCTACTTATTAAATGACATATACATGTTACAGAAATCATCTACTTATTAAATGGCATACATATTACAGAAATCATCTACTCATTAAATGACACACGAGTTACAGAAATCATCTACTTATTAAATGACATACGAGTTACAGAAATCGTCTACTTATTAAATGACACACATGTTACAGAAATCATCTACTTATTAAATGACACACGAGTTACAGAATCATCTACTTATTAAATGACATACGAGTATCAGAAATCATCTACTTATCAAATGACATATACATGTTACAGAAATCATCTACTTATTAAATGACGTACGTGTTACAGAAATCATCTACTTATTAAATGACATACGTGTTACAGAAATCATCTATTTATTAAATGACATACGACTTACAGAAATCATCTACTTATTAAATGACATATGACTTACAGAAATCATCTACTTATTAAATGACATACGTGTTACAGAAATCATCTACTTATTAAATGACATATACATGTTACAGAAATCATCTACTTGTTAAATGACATACCTGTTACAGAAATCATCTACTTATTAAATGGCATACATATTACAGAAATCATCTACTCATTAAATGACACACGAGTTACAGAAATCATCTACTCATTAAATGACACACGAGTTACAGAAATCATCTACTTATTAAATGACATACGAGTTACAGAAATCGTCTACTTATTAAATGACACACATGTTACAGAAATCATCTACTTATTAAATGACATATACATGTTACAGAAATCATCTACTTATTAAATGACATACGAGTATCAGAAATCATCTACTTATCAAATGACATATACATGTTACAGAAATCATCTACTTATTAAATGACATACGAGTTACAGAAATCATCTACTAATTAAATGACATACCTGTTACAGAAATAATCTACTTATTAAATGACATACGAGTTACAGAAATCATCTACTAATTAAATGACATACATGTTACAGAAATCATCTACTTATTAAATGACATACGAGTTACAGAAATCATCTACTTATTAAATGACATACCTGTTACAGAAATAATCTACTTATTAAATGACATACGAGTTACAGAAATCATCTACTAATTAAATGACATACATGTTACAGAAATCATCTACTTATTAAATGACATAAGTGTTACAGAAATCATCTACTTATTAAATGGCAGAAGAGTTACAGAAATCATCTACTTATTAACTGACATATGTGTTACAGAAATCATCTACTTATTAAATGACATACGTGTTACAGAAATCATCTACTTATTAAATGACATACGTGTTACAGAAATCACCTACTTATTAAATGACATACGAGTTACAGAAATCATCTACTTATTAAATGACATACGAGTTACAGAAATCATCTACTTATTAAATGACATATACATGTTACAGAAATCATCTGCTTATTAAATGACATACATGTTACAGAAATAATCTACCTATTAAATAGCATACATGTTACAGAAATCATCTACTTATTAAATGACATACATGTTACAGAAATAATCTGCCTATTAAATAGAATACATGTTACAGAAATCATCTACTTATTAAATGACATATCTGTTACAGAAATAATCTACCTATTAAATAGCATACATGTTACAGAAATCATCTACTTATTAAATGACATACGAGTTACAGAATCATCTACTTACTAAATGACATACGTGTTACAGAAATCATCTACTAGTAAATGACATACATGTTACAGTAATCATCTACTTATTAAATGACATACCTGCTACAGAAATCATCTTCTTATTAAATGACATACCTGCTACAGAAATCATCTACTTTTCAAATGACATACCTGCTACAGAAATCATCTACTTATTAAATGACATAAGTGTTACAGAAATCATCTACTTATTAAATGGCAGGCGAGTTACAGAAATCATCTACTAATTAACTGACATACGTGTTACAGAAATCATCTACTTATTAAATGACATATGTGTTACAGAAATCATCTACTTATTAAATGACATACGTGTTACAGAAATCATCTACTTATTAAATGACATACCTGCTACAGAAATCATCTTCTTATTAAATGACATACCTGCTACAGAAATCATCTACTTTTCAAATGACATACCTGCTACAGAAATCATCTACTTATTAAATGACATAAGTGTTACAGAAATCATCTACTTATTAAATGGCAGGCGAGTTACAGAAATCATCTACTAATTAACTGACATACGTGTTACAGAAATCATCTACTTATTAAATGACATATGTGTTACAGAAATCATCTACTTATTAAATGACATATGTGTTACAGAAATCATCTTCTTATTAAATGACATACGAGTTACAGAAATCATCTACTTATTAAATGACATACGAGTTACAAAAATCATCTACTTATTAAATGACATACGAGTTACAGAAATCATCTACTTATTAAATGACATACGAGTTACAGAAATCATCTACTTATTAAATGACATATACATGTTACAGAAATCATCTACTTATTAAATGACATACGAGTTACAGAAATCATCTACTTATTAAATGACATACTTGTTACAGAAATCGTCTACTTATTAAATGGCATACGAGTTACAGAAATCATCTACTTATTAAATGACATACGAGTTACAGAAAACATCTACTTATTAAATGACATACGAGTTACAGAAATCATCTACTTATTAACTGACATACGAGTTACAGAAATCATCTACTTATTAAATGACATACGAGTTACAGAAATCATCTACTTATTAAATGACATACGAGTTACAGAAATCATCTACTTATTAAATGACATATACATGTTACAGAAATCATCTACTTATTAAATGACATACATGTTACAGAAACAATCTACCTATTAAATAGCATACATGTTACAGAAATCATCTACTTATTAAATGACATACCTGTTACAGAAATAATCTACCTATTAAATAGCATACATGTTACAGAAATCATCTACTTATTAAATGACATACATGTTTCAGAAATAATCTACCTACTAAATAGCATACATGTTACAGAAATCATCTACTTATTAAATGGCATACCTGTTACAGAAATAATCTACCTATTAACTAGCATACATGTTACAGAAATCATCTACTTATTAAATGACATACGAGTTACAGAAATCATCTACTTATTAAATGACATACGTGTTACAGAAATCATCTACTTATTAAATGACATACATGTTACATAAATCATCTACTTATCAAATGACATACCTGCTACAGAAATCATCTACTTATTAAATGACATACCTGCTACAGAAATCATCTACTTATTAAATGACATAAGTGTTACAGAAATCATCTACTTATTAGGCCGGGGAAAAATAATTAATTTGTTCAGGTAACATGCTGAAAAAAAATAGGGTCGGTCGGTCGGGATTTTTTTTTTTTTTTCACAATTATTTTTTACAATGAATGCCTTTCAAGTGTCTCAGAAATCAACCTGTATATCCCTATATATCCCTCATGTCCTATTTGTTTGGTAATTTTATACGATTTGCATCAGTAAATAAAACTATAAACCATTTTTCTATGCGTTTTCATTTCTTAAATTGAAACCCGTAACGAGACTCCAGAATTCGAAGATCGCGGCTACGTACGATTGTTCCATTGTTTCTTTGTCAGGTCAAGAACGTGATCACACTTTGCGGTCATGTTTTAAGTGTGGAAGATGGAGAGAATTTAGGTGTGAAAATAAAATTCCACGCCCTTTCATAGCCGAACAAACATGTCGGTCAAGCTATATTGCAGTTCTTGGGGAAAATGGGCTATATTGCGAGTCAGGGGAAGAGGGAGGTCACTTGCGTACTGTAAAAAACTGCATGGTTTGACAAACGACCCTGCCAGCGTGCTAGTTGATTCTATATCGGGCCGATGTCGGTGCAACAGAAATCCTGTCTGACAGTGGATTTTATACAATGGATTTTATATTTCATTATTCATTATGGATTGGTCTTGTGCTTAATATATTTCGACTTTAGGAATAAAGGCCGAATGTTCCCACTTTTGAGGCCGAATGTTCCCACTTTTGGTAAAAATTTTCGAAGTTTGGGAGTTGAATGTCGTCTGTCTTTGGATTTGCATCCTTTGAACATTTCACTTCAACGGCATGAAATTCTTCGGTATGTATGGCTTTAAAAATGTCTATAAATGAGGATGAGTTGGAAGCTGTTCTTAAAAACTGCTGTTTCCCTCTGTGTTCGCACTTTTCTGTGTGAATTGCGACAACGCTTGTAGCCGACATTTTGATATAAACACGCGTTCTGAAACTTGTTGCTATGAGCGTCATCGGTCGACATGCACACGCCCTTTAACATGAGAAACGTTCCAGGGACAGTCGTGCCACGCAAAGTTGGTGCTATTATTTCATTAGGCGAAAGCGATTTCATTATTTTTTCTTTTTCTTAAATTTTTTTTTCTGTGCAAGGTAAAAAATATTTAGGGTCGGCGGCAAAAATAGGGTCGGTCGGGTTACCTGAACAAATTAATTATTTTTCCCCGGCCTTAAATGGCAGACGAGTTACAGAAATCATCTACTTATTAACTGACATACGTGTTACAGAAATCATCTACTTATTAAATGACATACATGTTACAGAAATCATCTACTTATTAAATACATATGTGTTACAGAAATCATCTACTTATTAAATGACATACGAGTTACAGAAATCATCTACTTATTAAATGACATATGGGTTACAGAAATCATCTACTTATTAAATGACATACGAGTTACAGAAATCATCTACTTATTAAATGACATATACATGTTACAGAAATCATCTACTTATTAAATGACATACTTGTTACAAAAATCGTCTACTTATTAAATGGCATACGAGTTACAGAAATCATCTACTTATTAAATGACATACGAGTTACAGAAATCATCTTCTTATTAAATGACATACGAGTTACAGAAATCATCTACTTATTAAATGACATACGTGTTACAGAAATCGTCTACTTATTAAATGACATACCTGTTACAGAAATCATCTACTTATTAACTGACATACGTGTTACAGAAATCGTCTACTTATTAAATGACATACGACTTACAGAAATCATCTACTTATTAAATGACATACATGTTACAGAAATCATCTACTTATTAAATAACATGCATGTTACAGAAATCATCTACTTATTAAATAACATACGAGTTACAGAAATCATCTACTTATTAAATGACATACGTGTTACAGAAATCATCTACTTATTAAATGACATACGTGTTACAGAAATCGTCTACAGATTTCTTTTTTCATTATTTCATTTGCAGTGAGAGTGAAACTGTTCAAATGATTATTTTAGTGAGTAAATAAGTTATCAAATGATCAATTTAGTAAGTAAATAAGTGATCAAGTGACCATTTATTGACTTACTAAAGTGACCATTTGATCACTTATTTACTTACCAAATCGATCACTTGATCAGTTATTTACTTACTAAATTGATCACTTATTTACTTACTAAATTGATTACTTGATCACTTATTTACTTACTAAAGTGATCATTTGATCAGTTTCACAAATAAAATAACGAAAAAAGAAACCTGTTGTATACACTGCATGTTTCAATATTTGTAACACGTATGTCATTTAATAAGTAGATGATTTCTGTAACACTGATAAGAGTGGTTTGTTAACACGTTGGAGTGTGAAGTTGAGATGCACTGCCTCGACTTGTCCTAAATGTGACTTGGATGTTTTTTGAGTAAACTGTGTTAAGTTGTGTGAAGTCGAGCAAAAACTTATTTTACCCCACAGCCCTATCACTGTAATGTCCCATGATGCACCATGAGAGAGTTTGAAGCAATCAATGATCAGAAGGTTGGGGTAGACCTCATCCTATTCTGGTATATAATTGTCCAATCAGTGATTGACAGGTCGACGTAGCACCCATCCTATTCCTATATAAAAATGGAAGAGCATTGTCGCCCTCCTCACAAATGTATTAGCTCACTTCCAAATAAGATGAATTCATGCTATATCTGTGATTTGTGTCAACAATCTTACTCACATAAAACTAATTATTATCGACACAGACGAGCACTGCATAAAACTGTAAACAACAGACATCCTATAAGGAGAGATAATGCAAATACACCTGAATTTACAGTCAGATCTACCTATAACCAACTCCTCTACCATCTAGTGCATATGAAATCAGACTTTAGTTGGAAAATGCTGCAGCAGAGGGGGCGAACAGACTTTTTTGTAGGCCCCGAGGGATGGCCCACCACCCTCGCTGGCCTGGGAGGCCATCATATCACATCACTTTATAGGCCAGTCAGGGGGCCCCAGCATAGATTCACTTCAGGGGGGCACCAAAAGTGCCTGCATACCACCTATGTGGCAGTTTTGGGGATCCCAGCGTAGATTCACTTTCTACCCCAACACCAAACAGGCTCCAGCGTAGGATAAAGAGTGGGCAAAAGTAAATCTCAAGCACATATGCCCTCGACGTAGATAATGTTGAAAGCGTCCAGGTACATATAAATTTTTAACAAATATAATATTGACTTACCAACCTGAGTGTTGAAGTGTGTTTTATCGAAACACTGATAGATAACAACAAACTTGTGTAAATAGTGATTGCACAATCAGGAAAAACCAAATCTATATTGAAACGTTTGTTGATGTCACATGATTTCTTGTCCTTATGTAAACAGGTTGACTAAAAATTATGTTGCTGACAGCATAACCCATTTCTTGACAGCACACAGTGCAATTGATAATAAAAAATGATTCACAACATATTGGCCTAGTTAAATATTTCTGTCGAGGATGAGGAAGACAGTTGATTGTATTAGATACACTCAGTTAAATTACATCCTGATGTGGATAGTAAATCAATCTATTCAGAGCAAATACTTTGGCCGAGAGGTTTTAGTGTAAGACATTAATTTAACACTACACACAGTGGCTCCTTTGATGGCAGAAGACACAAAGGCCTTCCGTTACAAGGCCAGTGACAGATATACAGGGCCGGTGGATTCTACCAGCACCAAAAAACTAAGTGGTATCAATGAGATTCATGTGGCTGTATCCCCTCCACATGGCTTAGAGACCAAGAGTTGAAACCAATCACTTGGACATCTCAAATTATAAAATTTATTTATTTATTTATTTATTTATTTATTTATTTATTTATTTATTAGGGTTTAACGACACATTAACAGCCAGGGTTATATCATGCCAGTGTCAGTTTTATGGATAGAGGAAGCAGGAGTACCCAGAGAGAACCATTGAGCAACGATGAGCAGCCGTCAGCTCTCCAACATCGTAACTCTGAACTCTGCACCACGGCACAGGCAAGGTTAGATTGGATGAAGACATGCGCACCACTGATGTGCAGTACCCCTTAGTAAACAGTGTCATCGTGCCCCCATGTAGGCAACTGGGGTGAAGTGCCTTGCACAAGGACACAATCTCAATGCATAAACACCCAGATATAAATTCTGGGACAATCATGAATCGATGGTGGAGCATACCCATGGCCTTCTGGCAAAACCAGGTGAACTTCACTGTATGGTGTACGACGACAGGGCGCTGGGTCTCAGCTACTGACCACCTTCACCAAACCACAGACTTATTCGCTAGAGGTTTCTGGCTATTTCATTTCTACTACCAGACACGGCGGATTTTAACCAAAATGAAAGTTGCCTTACCCCAGGACCATGCATGGTCTAGATACAATAACTCATATGACAGACGCGCTCTTGAAAGATTATCAAATGAATTCGGTGTGTCGCCTGATACAGATTGGAGAGAAAAGAGGGGATCATAATGACGGGTTGGGCACTTTATACCAAGCCGTACCATACTACAGCTATCCCTTGACATTACACCTGCCGAGAGTCGAAAATACGACCAAACGGTCACATTCACCGAATGCTCCAGGCATGGTCATACCCATGCAGACTCTATCCGACAAGAGCATGCAAATTTTAGTATGTTTATAGTTGACGGGGCAAACAGGTTTACAAGGGCAGGGATCGAAAGAATCAATGAGTCCATTAGGACATACGTCTGGGCAATAATCGGGTCCCAGGTTCAGACCCATTCATCGATTCTCGGAATGGGTACTGTGTTCGACGTCCAAAAGCAGTTTGAGGCGAATGTGGAAGATGCCATTGCCCGCCCAGTGGACATGGAGAGTGAAATTAAACGCTATCAAGGTGTGTTGTCTCACGCCAAGTCAAAAATGGATCATGTATTCGGCTGAGGCCTCTACATGTCACCTACTGGTATGGAACTAGGTGGCCTCTCACACGGCCTCGTGGGGTATAACAACGAGATTGTTATTGCCACAACCACTCACACCCTGGGTCTAAATAAAAAACATAAATATTTTTCCAACCCCACCCGTCGTGCCTACGGGGGAGACAGGACTGGTCAAGCCGCTGGGACCTTTCTGTGCCAGCGGAAGCATGCGTGGCTCTGCTACGACTGCAGCATGCCAGCATGATGAGAAAATTGCCGTTATTGTGGGCGGGGTTACAGTTGGCTTACTCGCGCTTTGGTTTCTTCGATGATAGCCATTGACGAGCCATCACAAGAAGCAGACCCCCGACAGCAAGGACCATGGCCCACAGGTTTTCGACCAGCCAGCCTGCTTTTTTTGCGAGTAGGTTGAGCAGCCACGAAACAATGGAGCCTATAATTCCAGGTAGCGCAGCTGCCGCCTTCCCAGCTAGGTTGGTCAGGATGCGCCCAAGGGCCTGCATGTGCTTTTTCACCCACTCTCTGAGGCGACACTCATCAGATGGTGATGGAGCGGGGGTACTTCCACCCCCACCGGTCAGCGCAAGTACTAAGGTCGAGATTGCCATCCCAATCGCCGTGAGGATAGATGCGATCGTAATCCCTTGTTCCCGGACGAGGGTACAAATGCGCCCAAGGGGCGTGGTGTCCACATTGAGGATCCGATTGATCGTCTTTCTGGTTCGGTTGATTTGAGATCGGAGAGCCTCTGTATTCATTGCGGCCACTTCCAGGTGGGAAGCTCGTTCATCTTCCAGGTTGCGCAAACGTTCTGCAATTCGGCGCCTGATAGACTCATCAACACCTTCAGTGCCCAGTTTGAGCTTCCCTGAAGCGATGTGCTCATCCAGCTCGTACAGTCTGGTCAGGTTGTTCGTTAAATCACCCGAGATGGTCTGCATTGCCCTGTCGAGTCCACGGAGCTTGCGGAGGATGGTTTAGTGGAGGCTCGTCCCCGAGGATCTCATCCATCTCAGCATCAGTGAATGTGGTCTCTATTTCGTGGATTGTGTCCAAAACTTTCTTTGTGGTTGGTCCCAGATCCTGCAGCTCTACAGTATTTACAGCAGCAAACGGCCGCGCCCAGCTCATTGTTAGATGTCTGAAGGGCCTTAACTGTCTTTGAGGGCAGTTATCCTTTTTCAGGGGCCACCCCAAGCGCACGAACAACATCCATGATGTACCTCTCAAGAGTATGCGTTTCAAGGAACTGTCCAGGCTTGCGCCGGTTGGTCTGAAGTAACCAGCGGTGGCCCCATCTTAGCCATAACTCACCTTTTTTGGTTGATTGAAACTCCAAGCCGGGTTGCATCTTGTTTTTTTGCCCTCTCTTGCCGCCACCTCCCCACAAGGGCCTCTGTTTTCTCAGAGGATGCCAATTCTTCTTCCGAAACACCCATAGGAACTTCTTCACCCCCCGCTCAAGGCGGAATAGTCGTCGTGGTTTCCTCCTCATGGTCGGTGAAGCCAGTTTCATGATAAAACAGAGTTTCATCTTTTTCATCGTCGTGGTCACCCTGCTTATCGCGATAGTCGAAGTCTGCCATTGTATAGAAGGCTGACCCTGGACACTTCAATATATAGTTCAACATGTATTCAAGCCAATCTGAACGCAAGCTTAACCCATACTGCAGACTACGAGAATCTCTTGGGGTAAAAGGAGTTTGGCAGTCGTTTTTGACCACGCACAATCCTGGTACGATTGGCCCAAACCAACAGCTCAATATCCGGTTCCCAAACCTCGGGTCCCACAACCTTATCGTACCGGGTACAGTGAACCTACCCTTTGCAGTCAACCTGAACTCAACAGATGATAACAGATCAGTCGTTCAGAATCTTGACTGTGCCATCGTCAAAAAAATAAAAGTCAATCAAGATCAGAGGGAACGAGGTGATGTCGGTCGACGATGCAGACGTGTACCACTGCTACCTTGACTTCTGGAAGACAGCCTCCGAGCGCAAAAATGCGCACTACCAGGGCATTGATACCTCCGCGAAAAGAAATGTAACTAAGCTGCGGGTCGGCGCAGAAGACAAGGTTGATACTGTTGTTGTAGACAAAGCTATCGCTGATGCCTATGGCAATCGGTTCTGTATCCCGCTGGACTTTGAACTCCTCGTATGCCTTTCTACCGGAGTGCGCTTGGGGATCGGCTCGAGTATCAGCTGACATTCAATGATTACAGTCGAGTGGTGCAAGCCACAGGCGATGCCAATGCCAGTTACATGATAACATCGGCCTGGAATATAAAATGGTCATCCAATCTGAACTTGCTCGCATGGTCCGCAACCAGTATGCTGGTCGACTCGCATTTTCCACGCAATCCTCTACGACCACGCCCTCCACCACTGCAAAAATGACCGAAGACAAGACTCTCTGTGGAACATCAACCTCAACATTGCCGCACGGAGCATGAAAGGGATATTGCTGCTGTTCGAGGACCCTGCTACGGCTGGTGCAGCTTTCGGTGAAAAGCCCGAGGTCTTTTATAACCACCAAGATCACAAAAGTTGAGGTTATCATCGGAGGTGTGCCCAACCAGCTGTAGTCCCAGGGATTGCGTGCCTACCAGAAATGGAACGAAGCCACTCGGCACTTTGGAGCTTGCCCCAGCAGCAAAAGAGATCCTGAGGGGCTCTGGTCGCGAAGGATCTATCTCTGGCTGATGTCACACTGACACTGGGAGAGTTCTTGACCAACAAGTATGCACTATGGCTTGACCTGCGGACCACGGATGATTGCGGGCTACACGGCAGGGGCCGGCGTATAGAAAACGCCGGTTCACCAACACACTTTATTAATGACCTTTTCCTTATGGAGCCACACGCAGCCATTATTTGCGGTCAAACAGGCTGTGGCAAGACAGTTTTCGCTCTGAACCTGCTGGAGGGCCCATACCGGGGCGTAATACAACAAAACATACCACAACCGTCCATGGATTTGGGATAACCCCGATGTCTACATAGCAAATCCTGATGAACGCATCCACTCATATCTACGGGCCTTCTATCAGATGTTCCAGGGTGAGCCAACCTTGTATATTATCGATGATTGCTCGCCTATGAAAGCTTTGACACAAAAGAAAGACATGCTGTCCGAGCTAGCCTTTTCGGGTCATCATGCGCAGCAGAGTGTTTGGGTTTTGATGCTGAAGTATAACTCTGTCTTAAAGGATCTCCGCGAGCAGACCCGCCGGGCTTGCCTGTTCCACTGTAAGGACAGAGACAGCTTCGAGGACTGTCTACGAGAGAATGATGTGATTGGAAGCCACGAGGAACGTGTAGCAGTTCGCCATGCATTGGCGGAGAGCAAGCATGCCCAGCTAGTGTTAAAAACAGACCAACCAACCACTTATAAAGTGTTGTGGTAACGGACCTGTTATAATATATTATGTGGGAAACAGCTATTTTAGTGACCCAAGCACTATATATAAGAGTATTTGGGTTTTGACGCAGAAGTATAACTCTGTCTTAAAGTATCTCCGCGAGCAGACCCGCTAGACTTGCCTGTTCCACTGTAAGACAGCTTCGAGGACTTTCCACGAGAGAATGATGTGATTGGAAGCCGGGAGGAACGTGTTGCAGTTTGCCAGGCATTGGCAGAGAGCAAGCATGCCCAGCTTGTGTTAAAAACAGACCAACCAACCACTTGTAAAGTGTTGTGATAACGGACCTGTTATAATATATTATGTGGGAAACAGGTCTTCTACTGACCCAAGCAGCTATTCTGGAGACTCAAGCACTATATATAAGTGTGCTGGGGTTGGCGGCATTGCACATTGCTATGTGCTATATTAGACTCAGATGGCGTGTATGTACATGTATACAGGCATTCGTGTATTGGGACGATGTCGTTGACCAACTGCTGGAAGAGCAAGGTGCCGCGCCAGAAGTGGGCTCTACTGAAGGCAATATGGCAGCGGATCCTGCTGTTCCTTTTCTGAAGGAAAAACAGGTCGATGGGACCAAACACGAAAGGCTAGCTGCATTAGCTTCCGGTGGGCAGGCAAAGCAGTATATAGGGAAAAACCTCACAGTTGACCAGGTCGATGCCATGGACGACGAGGAAATCAATAAACTCTATACTCGCTGAGGCACGTCTCGGTGCAGCGGTGACGAAAACTCTGGGGACTGCCGCACTACAATACAACTCTATGCAGGGGTGGTCAACATGTTTCTTCCCATACCACCGCAAAACCAACTAAAGTTGGTTGCTGATCTTGAGGCAGATCCATTTGTTGGGCACGCGCTAAGCAGTACCACGTGCGAGCTATATCATCGCTATGGCATGTACTTAGCACTGCTAACCGCGATGTTAACCACTGCTAAACAATGACGATTTGGACACATCTGCCCTTTTACAAATCAAGACGATGTCAGACAACAACCTATCGACGGAGCCAGATTTGGACACACATTTCCGATTTGGACACACCTGTCCCTTAACAAATCAAGATGATGTCATCGATTTGTTTGTTTGTTTATTGGGGTTTAAGGTCACATAATTTTGCGCAATGGCTAATCATGATCATAACAGTTTTACGGGTAGAGGAAGCCGGAGTACCCGGAGAAAACCACCGAGCAACGACGAGCAACTGTCAGCTCCCCAACATACTACACACAAGCAGTGTTAGCGTTGGTTGAAGACAAGTGCACCATCGACGTGCAGAACGCCTTAGTGCACGACGTCACCCTGCCCCCACATGAGCAATGGGGTGAAGTGTCTTGCCCAAGGACACAACGCGGTTGCCGCAGGTAGGATTCGAACCGAGGACCCCTCGGATTGCAGCCTGCACCTCTACCTACTGAGCCACCTCGCCCCTACGATGTCATCGATGACAGAGCCAAACCTGCCGATAGTTACTGCGCAACAGGTGGAGAGAGTGACAGCTTTGCCAACCACTGATTCGTCTATTGTTCCAAAGGAAAAACAGAAAGACCCTAAGAAAGTGGCCGCCGGACGGACAGAGCTGCCGCCCGGAATGCAAAACAAGAAGCCTTGGTCCAGTTGCAAGAAGAGAAGGCCAATCTCCAAAGAATGGTTGTAAACAACGCAGTAGCAACCCAAGCGACTGATGGCCCCGCTGTTCCTTCTGAATGGGAACAACATGGACACCAGCAAGGGGTCTCAAATGCAATGCATCACAAACGCAGTTCATTAGATGACTGGTCTCATGGACAGCTGGGCGGTTGGGTTGGCTAGCTTGGCATTATGGTTTTTGCAGTCGGCGACAACCCCGCCTAATGCTGCTGTTGGTGATCCGGTCATCCGCGCCGCCCGCAGCGCAACACCTCCAAACAAGCATTTAAAGGTATCTTCAGACCCATTCTATATGGAGTAACATCATTTCTTCAGCCGATGGAAATATGCTGTTCAATGCTGTCTATCACAGCGCCATGGTCTCTGCCCTCGCAATAGGATATGCCCGCTTTGGTAAGATGGCAATGAAGGGTACCACCCCTTGATTTCACCGGCTGTGACGTCGGGATAGAAGTCCTTGACGTGGGGCTGGCAATGGCAACCAAGGACATGCTAATTAAGCAAGGAATCATTTCAGCAGATATTATGAAATAACAAGATGGCCTCGATCGCAATGCTAATTGGGGGCGCCTTTGTTAATGCAGTAGCCTTCTCTGGCAGCAACTAGCTCGTCTCCATGTTTCGGGATAACGATGCTGGGGTGGAACGTGTGAGACCTGACAAAGCCGTAGTAAAGCTTCAGGCAGCGTGGTCCCATAAGCAATCTATTTGAGGTATAAATGCTGAAAAACAATTAAATAAAAAAACGTTAAAAAAGATATTTAAAAATATTTATAGGGGCCGGAATGACTTGGTATATTGGGGCCGAATTGACGTGATGCCGAAATGACTGAGGACGATATGACTGGGGCCGAAATGACTTAGGGCCGAAGTGACTGGAATTCTTTATTCACAGTGAAGACAATGTAAACAGAAGTGGAGGTAGCTGTCAAACATTAAATGTTATCTGCTATTTCAAACAGATGCCAGCACTTCAAACCAAGTTGAGAGAAACCCTTTGCTTTACAAGGAAATAAAGTATAAATTATTCAGTTCATTGCTTTTGACCCTCTCTAGACTTCAGTGTAGGTTCTGAAGATTTTCATGCAGTGTGAGAATAATCATAACCCTTTCCATACACACATTACAGCTCTAAACATCACTGAAATAAGTGTCAGAGCAAAAACTGTCCATTTCTGATTCATTGATAGAACCCTTTGAATGCTGTGCACATATATGCTTTTTCTGGTTTCTTGGAAACATTTATCTGATTCCTGTATCAATATCTTTAATTAATATTAACGAAAACCTCTTTCTGATTTCTTTAAAAATATTTCACCCCAAAAATAAGCCTCCATAAATTCTCTTCCTATTTTGTTTATTTCTGATGCTTTAACCCCTTTCACACAGACTTCAATTTACTGGATGCAGTAAATTCTGTTTCTCTAGTTGTCTAATGGGTTTTCACATTTTGCCATTTCCGGCGAGCAGAGAGGCCGCTGACTATCTTTGTTATTACTGCCACTTCAAAATAAAAGAGTTTTCTGATATGGTCAACCATTGTATTGAGGCCCATCCGTCATCCACATGACATTCTGAGATATTACCAGTTCGGGATTCAACTAGACACAGATAGACATGGATATCAAACAAAGGTACACGAGGGAGTCGTTCCGACAACATTAGCTCGATCAGGTAGAAGTGTTGTGGTGGAAGGAGCCGAGACAAATATGCGTGTGTCTATTGTAATGTTGTGAAAAGAAAGAAACTGAACACATCAGTGAAAACAGAGAGATCGGAGTCTTCGACTGATCGGGATAACATTAAGAATAAAGCTGTTAGCGATTTGACTTACAGCAGAACACAAGAACGCCCGGACTATGTACAAACCGAGCAGAGACATCTCACTAGTGTTGGTGTAAGATGTTTTGATCCGGAAGAAATTAATAAAGTATTTTGAGTGGTATCCGCTGGAAAGAATTCATACTGAAAAACAAAATGAAAAATCCGCTGGAGAATTTTTTTTATCTAAGATGACGGAGTGTGACCGAAAAATGTAATTTTCTACAAAACTGGTCGGTGTATCTCCAGATAATCACGACTGAGTGTTCAATGTCAGCGAAATAATACCACAAAAACACACACGTTCACGATAGTGTGTTACCTGGGTCAGAATAGGCTTACCGCTGCACAATGGGTGACGTAGTTTACCCAACCCTCCTCATGCAGCTGGAGTAGTCAAGCAAGTGAGGAATACAGTTTTGCGGCGAAACAGTGGAAAACTGGTGACCCCGAACTCTGACAAATGCTTCAATGGTTCAGAAATGTACTGGCAAACGTCTAAGTAATCGTCGCCTGTATCTAGAATTAGCTCCTCTGCATTGTTGCAGCCGTGTCCCCTACAATAGCAACTACTAGCGACCCATTTCAGACCGTTTTTTGTGGCATGAACACAGGTGTATGATTGGCGGAAACATTTTCGATTTACGGCTCGAGTCATCGAGGCCATCCGTGAAAATGTGCTGCATGAAACCTGACCAATTTGGTCTAGTATCCGGCGATTTGCCAAAATACCAACCTGTGTGCCATCGTAAGTCAGTATTCAATGATTTGGGCAGCACATAAGGAGTCTGTAATTCAATAAGATTTTTGAATTTCAACACCGATAACCCCTTATTCTGGGTGGCTGTATACGTGTGTCTTGGCACTCCTTTATTTTCAATGTACGAGCGTGCGACTTTGACATTTGATCAATCGCGATCTGGGTACCAGTGGGGTATTGTTTGGAGGGGTCGATAGTAGTACGTCTCGCACATTTCACCCCTCGGTGCCTGACCTCGGCAGTGCCGTCATGTCACGTGACCCAGTAGCGCCATGTTGTGTTGTCATGGTAACCCGCGTGAGCGGCATTCTTGTGACGTCATCCCCACAGTGATATGTGGTGTTAGTGCTCATGCGCAGCGCGTGTTAGTGTGATACATATTTCCGTCGTCCATTTTGTATATTGGAGGCCGCCATCTTGATTTCTATGGTAGCGCGTGGTTGCTATATTACCGAAAGGCTTACAACAAAGCAGAGGTATGTTCGGGGGGTATGTTCCTTTGTACAAGAGTAATTTCCCGATTCATAGGATTACCACAAACAACCCGACAATCCTTTCAAACCACCAAAATCTACTCAAAACTACCGAAGCGGACTTGTATTCCCATTTTACCGGCTTAGCACGTAGTGCTATAGTACCAAGGGGGCCCCGGGGTGAGTTCGACTGAACTAGAGTACATACAATTACCCAAATAGACCCGGCAATCTCTCCAAATCTCCAAAATCCACTTATATTTGATATGAAACCCCATTTGGTGCATATAAGAATAGCACGTAATGCTAGATTAGATTAGATTAGATTCTTTATTTACAGTATACTTAAAAAAAACAAACAGTTACAGTTATATAGTACAAGTGGTGTTGATGTGTATACTGAGGAAGATAACATAGCCAGATTGGCTGTCTACCTGTTACCCCCTTTGGAATTGCAGACAGACTGTGACCAAAAATTGTTTGTATGTAGCAGATTACATGCAACTGATATAAGATGACAGAGCATAGGTAATTTCATAGCTGGGGCCATGCTACTTTCATATACAGGTTCCGTCCTACACTTACACCTACACCTATACCGGCTGGAGACAGGTGGTTTCAAATTGAAAGAAGGCAACCTGCTTATCGTGCCCACCTCACCACTCCGTGCAACTCCAAGTCCTTGCGAAAACTCGTTGCGAAACCGGCGTCAAGAGTACACTTGGTATGTTTGGGGCACAAGGTCCACGTCGGTCAGCACACCTGTTGAGAACATATTTAAGAGTGCTCAGCATGTGCGCTGACCGACGAGTCTTGTGTCACAGCAGGGAGTACATGTATGGTATGCGTTATGATACAGTGCGTGGAGAGTGTATTATCACTAAATCACCCGCAGAGTGGAGATTCCAACCGAGCAATAATTTCAAATTTGTTGCAAAGCATAACCAGCACCGGCAAAGATTCAGCCAATGGCCCTCCGGATTAAACCCGGAGGTCCATTGGCTGAAACATTGCTTGTGTTTTTTGTCGATATATACAAAATTTGAAAGTTATAGCTTGAGTGATAACTCCACTCCGCGGGTGATTTAGTTACAATCCACTCTCCACGTACTGTACATCCAAATGCGAGAGTATAAGCCTGGTGGGTATGCTTCGATCGAAAATTGCTGAATAGTGATGGGGCTACGCGGGGCGTGAATGCGCGGACACGAGCAGCAAGTTTAGATCGGACGAGGGTTCCAGATTGTTGTGCAGAGTACGTCTGTTGCCTATAACTATATAAAGAGTTGCCAAACACAATATTGTTCAATAATCCTGAAGATTTACAAGTTTAAAATGTGCAGATTGGACAACAGGGATTATTTCAGCGGACATCGGTTGAGTACGATGATATAAATTTTGAAGTCAGTGTTCTCTTGAGTATGTTTCTATCATTGATATGACGAGTTTTATTGTCTAGGGCGCTCCATATATTTGGAGACGCATACAGAGGAAGTTTGTCCAGAGATTTGGTTCGCGTTTTTCTATATGTCTGGTGGCCCTACCAGACGAATTGTCCGCGATTCTGAAGATATCACTAAAGGATGCTTGTAGTCTTCCATTTTCCAGTCAAAGACAAACAAGCAAGCGTGAAGTTTAAACAGGTCGTCAACCTTTAGTATTTTATCTTTTTTGAATAAAGGGTCTGTATGGGCGTTGCATTCTTTATTGTTGATTATTCGCAAAGATCGCTTTTGCAAGACCATTAGTTTTTTTTACTTCCTCAGCGTTACCCCAAGTTTGTATTCCGTACAGCAGATGGCTATGTATTTAGGCGTAGTAGAGTGTTTTCATGGACCCATGTGGAAGGATTTTCTTTACTTTGTTGAGATAGTAATTAGCACGAGCTATTTTCGAACATAACTGGGATATGTGGGCTTTGTACGACAAATGTTCATCAATATTTATTCCCAGAAATTTTGTTGATTTTTCTGTTTCAGTTGCTCCAACTTTCTTTATTATTTGATTATTTATTGTTATCTCGTTGCCAATATTAGTGTTGCTTGTTTTGTGTGGGTTCAATACCATGTATGTGTTTTTTTTAGCATTCAACAGCAATTGATTTGCGGAGCACCATTTAAATACTTTATGAAGTTCCTCATTAAAACACGCTGTTAATAAGTTATTATTGGGGCTGGAGCCGTGAGCTGTAGTATCGTCAGCAAATGATAAAAGATTCAGTGAGGTTGAATTACTAATGTCATTGATATACAACAAAAAGAGGACGAGTCCTAAGATCGAGCCCTGAGGAACACCACAGGTCTGTAATGCAGGGTCCGACGTATGATCCTGATATGTAACATACTGAGACCTGTTGGACAAGTAGCTTTTGAACCAGTTGTTGACGAGCCCTCTAATTCCATATTTCTCCATCTTACGTAATAATATTTCGTAATTTATTGCGTCAAATGCCTTGGATAAATCCAAGAACACTGCTAGGGTACTATCTTTCCCTTGTTTATTATTTTCTATTGCAGTGCTTTTTAGGAGCTGTAGAATAGGGTAGATTGTGGCATGTTGTTTTCTGAATCCATATTGGTTGACAAAGAAGTTATTGAATTCTTTAGCTATGTCTTGCCCTTCGTTTATTTCCTTATTATCCTGAATAAAAAACGAGGGTAGTTTTGATTCTCCTTTATTTTTTATGATTGCTTGGTTTAAAATTTGCCATGTTCGGCGCATGTTATTCTTATTTGCATTAAGGATATCTCTATAATAAATTGCCTTGCATTGTTTTTTAACCTTATTAAAGATTCTACAATAGTTTTTGTAGTTTAGTTTATTCTGTTCATTCGGTAGTTCAAGCTTTTTATTATAGAATTTTTGTTTATTATGAGACGATATGACCAGTCCTCTGGTCATCCATGGTTGTTTTTGGATAAATTTGCTATTCTGGCGTATGTTTTTAAATGGAAATGCTTTTTCGTAGGCTTCCTTATAAATGTCTAAAAAAATTTCATATGAGGAGTTTGGACAGTTGGACGGCATTCCTGTTGAAAAGTCACTTTGAGAGAGGAGTATGTTGAATTCAGCAATACTTTCGGCATTTATAGGACCGAGATATCTCCTGGGGTATGTTCTATTTAATAAGGGAATTGGTCATGATTTTCCCACAATCCCACTATTATGCCTATTAAAGATGCTACTCTAACCCTAGAAGTTCATCTAGTCAACACTATCTCTGATTCCCTCGTCCAAGTCTTATAATCACCAGTGCTTGGTTTCTCATTACCTGTATGCAGAGTTATCTCCCTTGTATACAACGAAAGCCTATATAATTCCTAACACCAAGAATCTATCGAGCAGTTACTGGAAAGTGATTGCTCGGACAACTCGAACCCCATCGAGCAAATAAGCCATAGAGTATTTATTCGTTCGAATGACTTGCACATACAACAAAAGGGCTCATTTCGGTATTTGAGGATATCTATGACATGGCAATATATTATTTGAGGATACCTTTCGAGGATACCTTTTATAGGATACCTATCTGAGGATACTATTACCTATTTCGCCAGGCCTTTTAGGCCAATCTAAAGACATACCTATTCCAAATTCCGCTGATAAGTTATCGAGCAATTACTGAAAATTAATTGCTCGAACGACTCGAATCTGATCGAGCAAATGAGTTATCAAGCAATTGCTCGATCGAGTGACTCCACATACTGCTCAAACGACTCGAATTTGATCGAGCAAATGAGCTATCGAGCAATTGCTCATTCGAGTGACTCACACAAATGACTGTTCGACTCATTTCCGAAAAAGACGATTCCATAGCAACAGACATATCCAAAAAAGGAATTCCGTAAGTGGGATTCCTATCCGATTCGGTGACATGGGATTCCGTGATTTAACATCAACACTCAAGGGTATGGAAAGGGATTAATAACACCCAATTCTACTCTTATTTCAAGGACATGAACAGATAAAACATTACAACCACTACAAAACAACAAAGGTGCAGAACTAAGTGAACGCAGATCCAACAAACCAAGATCGAAGTGAACAAAACACACACACAAAAAAATGATGAACTGGTTGGACAGATCTGAACAGATAGGACGCAACTATGATCGAAGTGAACATAACAGACATAACGAAGTTTGATATAATCTTAACGTCCCATTAATTCAGTAAAGTTTTAACCCGAATGAACTATAACCCTAATGAAAATTTGAACCTTGTGTTATCCCCTTTGAACTATTTTGAACTGAATGAACTGTATAGAATATATCGTCGGCTGAGTGCTAGAATGTTCTATGTCCCATAACATTCTAGCACTCAGGCGACGAAATATAAATAATATTAACATCCTTGAACTCCGATGTGTAACTGAATGAATTCTTTAACTACAGTCTTAATGAAAATATAACGAAGTTGACCTGAATGAACTCTATTTTTAAACTATAACCCTAATGAAGACATATAATATTAACACCCATTGAACTAAATTCTTTCAACAGAGAAGGGGAATACACTCGAGTATAAGTCATCTAGGATTGCCTCTTCACTTAATTCGAATGATGACATCGGTTCTAAACTTGATATTTCACAAAACCAGTTGACTTGGCTGGCACAGAACTCAAGGCGATGAACATGGAACTCGCTTTGTTTACACCCCGCGACCTATAACCTTGCTTAGATTGAAGTCCAAGATGGTAGTTTCGAAATAGGCTTATTTGTATAAAAATGATAAGTTACAGTATAACATTTACAGTTAAATCAGGAACTGCCGAGCTGAAAGAAACAAATAGTCAAGGGGAAGTTAAAATGTATAAGACAGATGAGGAGAAGGCAAACAAATTGAACGAATTTTTCACCAGCGTCTTTTCAAAGGAAACAGACAATGAAATACCATCATTACCAAAATTATCAGTCGATCAAGAACTAGATGATGCAAGCTTCATTGAAGAGCAAATCAAGAAAATTCTGAAGGCAATAAACCCACAGAAGGACCTGGTGAGGTACATCCCAAAATCTTAAAAGAATGCCGCGAAGAGCTTTGCCACCCATTAAGAATAACATTTAATGCATCACTAAAGGCGAGTCAGGTTTCAGAACAATGGAAAATTGCTAACATGACAACGCTATTTAAGAAGGGTGAGAAATCTATCCCAGGAAATTACAGACCCATCAGCATCACAAGCATACTTTGCAAACTCCTCGAGAAGCTAATCAGAGAAGAAATTATAAAACTCATGAAAAGAAACACACTATTTAGCAAGAAACGGTCTGGGTTTATAAATGGAAGATCTGCTTTACTACAACTCATTCAGGTGATGAATGATTGGACAACAATACTTGATGATGGAGATCACTGGATGTCATATATATGGAGGCTTTCGATAAAATGCCCCATAAAAGATTAATTGGTAAACTAAAAAGCTATGGGATTACAGGTAACATACAAAAATGGATAAAAAGCTCCCTGAATGACAGAAAACAAAATAGCAATCGTAAACGGCAGCAACTCACAGTGGGAGGTAGTCACCAATGGCATCCCTCAGGGAAATGTGCTTAGGCCAATACTAAATGTTGTCGAAACAGTGCCCACGGACAGGGAGTCATGACACAATGTGCATTCAAACACCTTTTATGTCGATGGAAACTCAAGTCGAAATAATAAAAGTTCTCATACAATATTGTCATTGCCTTAAAGAAATGGCAACCTTAGTTAAATGTTTTTTGAATTCGCACTAATGAGCGTAATGGGGTCCGAGGCACTTCACTCGCTCTCTTCCCCCGTTGCTTACATCGTGTTCTCTTGAAATGTTTACATCTTGCGACCTGTGGCATTGCGTAGATTAAAAGCCAAGATAGTAGTTTCGAAATAGGCTTAATAGGGAAAAATTATACGTATCTTTGTCATTCTGAAGAAACAGTTTATTAACCCCAATCTTCTCTAGGTGTGAAAAGGGTCCGTTTATCAACGTATATTTATTTTACTGATACTTGTTCAATAATGTGCGCACCAGAATTTGTCAAAACAGTGTTCACGACCACAGATCCATGACACAACGTGCACTCAAACATCATTTAAGTCAATAGGAACTTATTTCGAAATAATGACAGTTCACATACAATATTACCATTACCTTAAACGAAGATCCAACAAATCAAGATCGAAGTAAACAGAACACAACAAAAAATAAATGATGAACTGGTTGGACAGATCTGAACAAATGGTTACACTGGCTAAATGTTTCTTTGAAGAATACGTGCCAATAAACGTAATGGGGTCCGAAGCACTTCACTCGCTCTCTTCTCCCATTGCGTACAACGTGCTTTCTTGAAATGTTTACACCTCGCAACATGTGACCTTGCATAGATTAAAATTCAAGATTTCGAAATAAGCTTATCTCCGGGATTTGATCAACAAGAAGGGACAAGTCCTCGAAGTCTCTCTCGCTCTCTCTCGGCGATTCGATTTCCAATCAGATTTATGACTCGAAAATGTCGCGTGTCGCCTCGTAGTACAACAAAATGTTGTGTGTCGCCTCGTAGTATAGCAAGATGTTGCGTGTCATCTCATAGTATAGCACAATATCGCGTGTCACCTCATAGTATAGCAAAATGTCGCCTGCTGCCTCGTAGTATAGAAAATGTCACGTGTCATCTCATAGTATGGCAAAATGTTGCATGTCACCTCGCAGTGTAGCAAAATGTCATGTGTCGCCTCGTAGTATAGCAAAATGTCGAGTGTTGCCTCGTAGTATAGCAAAATGTGGCGTGTCGCCTCGTAGTATAGCAAAATGTCGCATGTCATCTCGTAGTATAGCAAAATGTCACGTGTCATCTCGTAGTATAGCAAAATGTCGCGTGTCGCCTCGTAGTATAGCAACATGTCGCGTGCCGTCTCGTAGTATAGCAAAATGTCGCGTGTCGTCTCATAGTATAGCAAAATGTCGCGTGTCACCTCGTAGTATAGCAAAATGTCGCGTGTTGTCTCGTAGTAAAGCAAAATGTGGCGTGTTGCCTCGTAGCATAGAAAAATGTGTCATGTCGCCTCGTAGTATAGCAAAATGTCGCGTGTTGTCTCGTAGTATAGCAAAATGTGGCGTGTTGCCTCGTAGCATAGAAAAAATGTGTCATGTCGCCTCGTAGTATAGCAAAATGTCAGATGTCGTCTCGTAGTATAGCAAAATGTTGCGTGTCGTCTCGTAGTATAGCAAACTGACACGTGTCATCTCGTAGTATAGCAAAATGTCGCGTGTTGTCTCGCAGTATAGCAAAATGTCACGTGTCATCTCGTAGTATAGTAAAATGTCGCGTGTCGCCTCGTAGTATAACAAAATGTCGCGTGTCGCCTCGTAGTGTAGCAAAATGTCACGTGTCGTCTCGTACTCTAGCAAAATGTCGCGTGTCGCCTCGTAGTATAGCAAAATGTCGCGTGTCGTCTCGTAGCATAGAAAAATGTGTCATGTCGCCTCGTAGTATAGCAAAACGTCGCTGTCGTCTCGTACTATAGCAAAATGTCGCGTGTCGCCTCGTAGTACAGAAAAATGTGGCGTGTCGCCTCGTAGTATAGCAAAATGTCGCGTGTCGCCTCGTAGTACAGCAAAATGTCGCGTGTCGCCTCGTAGTATAGCAAAATGTCGCGTGTCGTCTCGTAACATAGAAAAATGTGTCATGTCGCCTCGCAGTATAGCAAAATGTCGCGTGTCGTCTCAGTATAGCAAAATGTTGCGTTTCGTCTCGTAGTATAGCAAAATGTTGCGTGTCGCCTTGTAGTATAGCAAAATGTCGAGTGTCGTCTCGTAGTATAGCAAAATGTCGCGTGTCGTCTCGTACTCTAGCAAAATGTCGCGTGTCGCCTCGTAGTATAGCAAAATGTCGCGTGTCGTCTCGTAACATAGAAAAATGTGTCATGTCGCCTCGTAGTATAGCAAAATGTCGCGTGTCGTCTCGTAGGATAGCAAAATGTCGCGTGTCGCCTCGTAGTGCATCTGGAAATCTAAAGTGGGATCTTATTCGACTTTGACGATTTCTCGAGCAAATAAGTTCAAAAATCGCGAGAAATTACCAGAGTTTCGAATTCAGGTTTTTTTTTTTTGTCTCAAATCTGCCTTTCACATCTACTATCATTACTTTTAGTACTGGGTGTCACGAATCGCGTTTATTGTTAAGTCGGCTTTCCAGAGTTTTTAAAAACAATATAAGTTGTTCAGAAAATTTTAGAAATAATACGTTTGGTGTTTCGTTGTTTTAAGTACCTTCAGTATTTTCCTACAGGCTGCCATAACATCATTGTTACTTATTTGCAGTAACTGAGGCGAGAGAAATTTTAAACTGTCTTATTTCTGAAGTATAACTCGAGAAATTGAACAATACAGCAGAAGTATGACGTACGAACAAGATCATAAATCATTGAATTAAGCATGATGCTAAAATAATATAGCATGAGGCCTAAATAATGTAGCATGGTGCTTAAATAATTAAGCATCATGCTTAATTATTTAAGCAGCATGCTTAATTATTTATGCTGCATTCATGAAATCATACCGAACAATTTTGCATCATGCTCAACTATTAGAATATCATGCTAAAATAAAATTTATGGCCATCCAGTACGCGGACCTCATGCTATACTATTAAAAAAAAGTTGGGAATATTTGATAAAAGTGAGACATATGAAGAAATATATTTATATTCTCATAAAAAAAACAGTTGAGGCATTGCACTGTGATACCTGGTGAATGATTTCAGCTATAGTTGGGTGTCTGACAAGCACACATTCCACGCACTGAGCTGCAGAAGACATAGACGGTCAGTTAGAGAATTTACCACATTCAGTCAAAGATCTCAGTACCTTGTAAATCCTCCTCGGTTCGCGAGACAAGCGCGGATCCGACGTGGCACACTCCTCACCAAACGTCCAATATCAGCTTGACTGATGTTATTCCACTCTTCCTGCAGTGCAGCGGCGAGCTCCTGGACATTGGTAGGGGGCTGTTGGCGTTGTCGTAGGCACCTGCCAAGCATACCCCAGACGTGCGTGATTGGTGAAAGGTCTGGACTTAGTGCTGGCCAAGGCAGTGTAGTGATCTTCTCCTCCTGGAGGAACTCTGTAGCGACACGGGCCCTGTGTGCTCTTGCATTGTCATCTTGGAAAATGAATCGACGGCCGTGACGTCGCGCATATGGTACCACATGAACTGGTAACAGTTTGTCACGGTAGTACTGCCCTGTGACACACCCTTGGATGAATGTAATGCTGTTCCGCTTGAATGGTTATGCCTCCCCACACCATAATCGATCCACCATCAAAACGATCGTGCTACGTAACGGTTACGTCATGGTATCGTTCGTTCCGCCGCCGCCACACTCAGTTTCACCTGTCGTGGAAGTCGAGAGTGAGTGAACCTCGATTCATCGGCAAACATGACGTTGCTCCACCGACGATTGTCCCAGTTCTGTCGTGCTCCACAACAATTACACCTTGCTGCGATGTGACGTTCAGTCAAACGTGGAATTATTCATGGTCGTCGAGCATACAAATTCCAGATGTGTAGGCGATTTCGGATAGCTTTACCAATGACTCGCACATCTGTCGATCGGTGCAGCTGCTGCCTAATTTCTGAGGCACTTTGATGGCAGTTACGTAATGCTGTGGTTCGGATGAAACGATCCAGGTTAGCAGTTGTCGCCCTTGGACGACATGACATACGTCTGACATGAACATTTCCTGTCTAACGGTAGCGGGACCACAACCTGCTAATCATCGATTGAGTGACGTTGAGAATTTGAGCCACTGTAGTCTGTCTGTTGCCAGCTTCCAACGGCACGTAAACGTTCGTCATGTGTCAGTCTTCGCATACCTCAAAAGTTACGTTTCGACTAGAAACTATTGATGAACGAGTTTATACCACGAAAAGAACGACGAGACCTCCGAAAAAGCCCGTTCAGTACAAATGAAAAAAATTCAAAACGTACTCCACAGACATTAACGAGGCGCCCGTGCTAAAACCCTGCACGCGATGTTTTCATGGGTCGGTGATATTCATGATCCACACTAAACTTGGTAACATATTAATGTGTCCAATCACGCGTATCCTATACCATTTTCTAAAAATATCAACATCAGTTTGGATATCCCCTACTTTTTTCATGAAATCGTGCAAAAGAATATAGCATGATGCTTACCTAATGAAGCATCATGCTAAATTAAAGTGCATGATCCTCCCGTAATTCAGCATCATGCGAAATTAATTCACCATTCATGAAATCGAGCAAAATAATATAGTATGATGGGCAATTATTTAAAATCACTACCTTAACGTAACGGCCAAAACCGATAGCGCTATTCTCAAAAATCGCCAATTAATTTTCATTATTTTTTTCATTTTTTGTCTCTAAAACATAGGTTATGACCCGTCCTTGGAACGAGCTCGTCGAGCTCGTTCCAACGAGGGGGTGATAACCCAGGTTTTTGAGACAAAAAATGAAAATAATAGTTATTCAAGAATTTTTTTTTTTTTTGGGGGGGGGGGGGGTGTTGAGGTTGCAAGTATCGTCTGCTTTTCTTGTTAGGGAAAGGGTTAAAGAGAGGAATAGATGGCAACCACCATGTCTGCACAAGTTATCCACGTGATAGTATTTTTTTAAGCATAACGTTAACCTTAGATGCGGACATGTCATCTTTTTTATGCACATTTTTTAAGCGTATGCGACCTAATAAATTGTAGTTTTTTTGGCATCACCTCCGACAAATCGACAACTTGGGTTGATACAAACGATACAAAATATAATATTCTTCAAATGCTAGTTTGAATATTCCCGCCAAGCCGATTTAGTTCGAGCCCAGATTGCGACCGAATTGGCGAAAAGCTGTTTGAAAACATAATTTGCTGGCAATTACTGCAAATGGTATGGTTGAGTATTTGTTTATTCGCCGGTGAAAAGTTACTTTAATTTGCAGAATTATGACTAGCATTGATAAATTTGGATCAAGTGACAGATCTGCTGGATTGTCGTCCGCCATCAGTATTGTGGATGTTGTGCGGCAAGTCGCCAAACTCTTTTCGAGATCTGCGCAGTGATATCTTTCCTCCTACAAGTATCTGGAAATTTCATTGGTCCAAAGACGTCACATGTAGAAGACTGCATATAAAACCATATACTGCCTGTCAACATCAATATACGCTGACAGCTATGGGTAATCTCCCCTTTGTTCATTGATTATTCAAAATGGCGGCAGCCGATAAACGCTTCAAGTTGAAAGATTGAGTATTGGAAGCCCATATTTGGTCTGAAGTGCAGGATAGGCAACTTAAAAGGCTTCATATTCTGTGGATGTGTGTCATGTTACCTTCGAAATGAAACTGTTTGGTATGTATGAATTTGCCTTGTTACAATTTATGGGGCACTCTCCCATAAATTGTAACAAGGCAAAGACACGTGAACACATTGTGAGAATTCTCTCATTTAATTTTGATCGCTGTTGTTATTAGTTCTGTGCCTCGATGCAGCAGTTGGTAAGATATACTCGTTACACATTTTGTTGGTGGCCTAAATGGTATATATGGTGTCAGTTGATTTCATATTGGACGAGAGCGAAGCGCTCGTCCAATATGAAATCAACTGACACCATATATACCATATTAGGCCACCAACAAACTGTGTAACTAATAATATATTTTGCAAGAATGACATTTCCAGTATATTAATAGTATACGACCTGAAAGACAATTATTGCTAAGTCTCGTGTGGCTGCGACATAATTTAACATTTGAAGAACTCGCCAGGTCTTTTCACTTGTCGATCACTTTCGTTCATGGGATAATGCACCATGCTTTGGTATCTTATCTGATGTTATCACTCCTAGAGAAGTTTATTGACATGATCTGGACATTTGGGACACGTTAGAAGGTATGTATTTACAGGCTTACATTTATATGGTCTGAACAAACCAAACGGTAGAGCTTTGTATTCATCTAACTTAGTGGGGGAGGGGGCTCAGTAGGCAGGCTGCTCTCCAAGAGGTCCTCGGTTCGAATCCCAAGTGCGACAACTGCGTAGTGTCCTTGGGAAAGACACTTCAACCCCATTGGCCACGTGGCGACAGGGTGGCGTTGTGTACTAAGGCGTACTGCACGTCGATGGTGAATCTGTCTTCAATCAATGCTAACCCTGTTTGTGTGGAGTTGGTATGTTGAGAGCTGACAGTTGATTGCCGTTTCTCGGTGGTTCTCTCCGGGTACAGCGGCTTCCTTCACCCTTAAAACTGTCATGGTCATGATTGGCCATTGTGCAGAAATATGTGACCTTAAACACCAATAAATAAATAGAAAAATAAATAAATAAAGATTATTACCATTATGTGGATATACAAAATATGTATCCGAGTCGAGCTCCGGTTTCTTAGGGCAGATCATGACGAGTCGAAGACGAGTCGTGATCTACCCTTAGAACCCGGAGCGAGACTCGGATACATATTTTGTACATCCACATACTGGTAATAATCATTTTATCTCACAATATATTGGGGATAAGTCAAGAATGTAGACGAATATATAACGAACTATTTATTCGTACGGATGATCAAAAAGAAAACAAAAATGGAACTCTCGAGAAAGGAACGTGCTTGTATCCGCCCCCCTGATACAAACATCTGTATGAGGGGGTCGGATACACGACAGTTGCGGAGTTGATACAGATAAAATACATGTTGATTGTAAGATAAATATAAATATCTAACTCAGTTGCCTAAAGTGTCCGAAAAGTAGCTGATATAAGATTGAAAAGATATGAAATGTATTTATCTATCTCAGTGGCCCAGATGGTCAGAAAATAGCTGATATAAAACTAAACAATATGAAATATCTTTATACTTTCTCAACGAAAACATGCAGATATGGATATCAATGGCGCCGACTCAACGAACAGGTTTCATTAATATGAACATTTGTATGGTTTTATTTATTGATTTGTTGAAATGTTCCAACTAATATAAAACTTAATTTATTTGTCTAAGAAGCTGTGTTGGTAAATGTGTAAGATGAACATCATATACGTTAGGCGTCACATGTGGGTTAAGTATGTGGAGAGTATGGGCCCTATTCACTTTGATGATGTGGGTGTGATGGTCAAGGTCACATTAACCAGCATTAAATGATTTGTACTTGGCTTCCGCTCTATAACTACAATTATCCGGTGCCAATTTTAATCCAGGAAATAGGGAGAGGGTGGACCCTATTCATTTTGAGGCTACGGGTTTGAAGGACAATGTCGCAGTTACGTTCAGCATTAAATGCATGTGTGCTTGCTTTGCGCTTTTTAACTAAATGTCCACAATCTTGACTGACAAACCTTCATAGAGTGGGTTTTTTTCGGGAATTAAGCCACCCACGGTGGCTCTCTAGTTTAACCCTTTACCTAACGTAACGGCCAAAACCGGCCAGCGCGATTCTCAAAAATCGCCAATTAATTTTCATTATTTTTTCATTTTTTGTCTCAAAAACATAGGTTATGACCCCTCGTTGGAACGAGCTCGTCGAGCTCGTTCCAACGAGGGGTCATAACCTATGTTTTTGAGACAAAAAATGAAAAACATAGTGAAAATTAATTGGCGATTTTTGAGAATAGCGCTGGCCGGTTTTGGCCGTTACGTTGGGTAAAGGGTTAAATGATAAGGAGTTTGATATTGATGGCAATATTGTGATGTGAGTATCCACATACATTTATTGATATTTCGACGTGCATGTAAACTGCAATGCTCCATCCACCAATTCCCAGAGGCGGTTAATCCTGGAATTACCGTTAAGAGGGCAAACGACGAGGTGGTAGGGCGGGGGGGGGGGGGGGGGGGGCACTGGGCTAAGTTTTTGACGACCAACAATGGGTGGGGTGAGGCGGCTAAAAATTGCGAAAGGGACCTAATTGTTCGATGTCCGACAACGAAAAATAAACTGCGACTTATTTCTAGGACAGAAGTTCTATAGTTCTTGCAGCCATCATGATTATTAACCATCAGAGCCTCAATCAGGCGACACGTTGATGACTTTCAGGGTTTCAAAATAGACATATAGTAAAGACGATTTAACATGTTTCCTGTTCCGTGCCAGATTTTTCTGATGCTGTTGGCGTGCTAGACTGCACAGTCATCTGAATTAACCCTTTACCCAACGCAGACGATTTCAAAATGTATTATTTTAAATATCATTTTCTAACATTTTTTACATTTGTTAAAAAAATTCAACAAAACCTTGTCATGTGACCCCTCTTTGGAACGAGTTCGAGGAGAGCGTTCCAAAGAGGGGTCACATGATATGGTTTTGTTGAATTTTTTCGAAAAATAATATTTTTTCAGCTGCTGAATTTGCATATTTATAATACGCGGGCGGATGCGGGCGATTCATTGGGTAAAGGGTTAAGCGACCACTGGATCCTTCATTAGGTCACTATTACAAGTGGTACAAGGGTTTTCATTTTGTCAGCTGTTTAGTAATAGTGGATGCTCGAGAGTTTTTCGTACATAGCAGTTGTGGTTTTGCAGGCATTATGTCGGATGCACACCGTCTTCGACAGTCACCCACAATCGGACATGGACAAACTTTGCCTCTTCGAGCTGGTCAGACTTTAATAGCTGACGCCACTTTTCCAGCAGGCTAACGTATCTAATTACCCCAGGTCATCGTGCCTCAAGTCCTTCCACTTATCCATGCGCATCCTTCCACATATCCACACGCGCAGACTTACGTTGCGGCGGCATAATGCGAGGCCGCACGTTGCTAGGGTTTGTCGTGAGTTTCTCAACCAAAACAATGTCCCAGTTCTCGATTGGCTACCCTACTGTTCACATTTGTCCCCGATCAAGCATTTGCGGCACGAACAAACCATAAGAGTCAGGAAGCTCGTCAACGTCCCAAGCAACGTCGCTCAGCTCACGCAGGCCCTTCTTCAGTAGTGGAATAACATCCAACAAAGGACCATAAATAACTTGATTGGGTCAATGGTAAGGAGAGTTGGAGCAGCGACTGACACCCGGGTGGGCACACCCGCTATTGATTTTGATCAGGAAATGGCTAAGGGGACCCACGGTTGAACGTATCCATGCAAACGCCGTCTGTGTTAAGACAAAAAAAAATAAAATAATAATCAGTAATGAAGAAATAACATCAAACTCCAGACAATGAAATAATCATCCATAACACATTTGAAATATTTATCACAGAAAAAAAATTTACGTTTCTTTTTCCGCTAGTATTTTCACATATGCTACATGTTGGTGACCAAACACAAAAGTGACTTAGTTTGTCCTACCTGTGAGTTGTTGATTCATTACGGCACGAGAAACTTCACGCTTCAAAACCAGTTGTACCACAACACATGGATAATGACATCCTACCCGTATAATACCTCTATAACACCCACTTCGGAAAAAGTCTGATAACAGGTGCGAGAAACCAGAAGTAAAGAAAATCATCCCCTTTATATAGGTAGGGGTCACTCAACTGCTTTGGACGTTATTCGACTTCTGAAAATGCTCTTTAAGATTTTCAAATAATCTACGGACGAGAAATCCGTTACTTATTCCCTGTTCCTTATTCGATATTCGTTAAAGTAACGGTTGTCACGTCCGTAATAATCTGGTACACAATATTCTGATGTTAATCAAGATGATGTGTGAATAGTTGTTGTGAAAAAGGGTACGTGATAACGTCCGCGTTGCAGCGCTCCAGATTAGAATGGGTATTCCGGAGCAGGCCAAAGTGGTAACAGAGTTTACAGGGAGAAAACGGAGTTGACTTCGGCGAGAAGCTGCAACAGCCATTGGCACTTTGATGACGAACACCGGAAGTGAAGGACTTCATAACTCTGTGAAAGGAAACCTTTGACAGAAGTGAACGTGCATTGAGAAACTATTCCAAGCCATCACTAACTATAGTGGTGAGTATTAATTACCTCGTCATTATAAGGTCATTGCAGCTTCAATACTCTAACCCAATGTTACTTTATTTGGCGACGATTTTGTTAGAACTTGCGTGACCTTTCTCGGTATATTGATAAAAATAGAAATGGCGTGTTTAGTGTGGCCGCCGCCATTTTGAATTGTAAATTTGACACTTGAGATATTAAATTTTGTCTCCTTTAGATCTTCTTTTCCTAAATTTAAGATGAAATTGCGTTTTCATTTCATTGTATTTAGGGAGAAGATAATGAATTTTTCTCACCTTGTGAATGTGAATTTTTTTTCAATAGGTTGGTGCTTGTTGAAATCTATTTTCACAAATTGAAAACAAAAGGTTTTGTCTTCGATACCGTTGTGGTCTAAACAATTCGGTTGTCATTTGTAAATTGATTGAACAGTGGCTCTGTCGGAAATTTATAAACAGTTTGGAGTGTCAAAGTAATGTTTTTCATTTGAGCGATACGTGATTTTGAAAATATTGCAGGTTTCTCAATAAAATTATTGCTTCAAATTTTCCTTGCAAGTTGATGTGAATCACTGAGATTGCTTGAGCATTATGCGAGAGTGAACAATTTGTATTTACAACGTTGAATTTTTTGTGAAAAAAAAAAAATTGTTTGTTTACTTATCAGTGATTTACGCCAATAAGCATGAATAAAACAAAAAAAATGTCAATACAGCTTCTTTTCATGAACATGAACTTTTCATGAACTGTTACTGAAACTGCTGCAATAATTGAGGGCAGAAAAAAGTATGGAGTACTGAATTGGGAGGATTTAACTCAAATCCCATATTTCAGGGGCACACAACCACAGTGGCAGGTTATTGACTTAAGTCAGCCACTGCATCCAGTGTCAATCGACAACAGGATTATGCGTAGGCAAAGCCCAGGTAGGGGGTTACCCCACCACCGTCTTTTATTGCCTCAACCTGTGTTGGCCCAGAAAGAAGGGTAAGTCAACAGTATACAGGGAGAGACAATAAGTATACTCCATTATGACCTGTATCAACAGGGTCGTGTGGCACAAGCTCACACACTGCGTCACCACGTGTACACAGCCCAGGTCACGGGCAAATACAGGCTGCACAACCAGCATGTTGCAAACTTAGTGACAAATGAAAACATTTTAAATTCCCGGAATTTGGAAAGTTTTTCTGCCAATAATAGTTAAAAAGTTGTACCGACAATAGCATGCTTGCCCAGTTATACACTGGTAGGGCGTGGTTCTTTGGCATGTAATAGTCCGGCCATAACGTACACTTCTTCGGCTATTAGAGGAAATATTATAAATACCGGAAGTTTGTACCAGATGACAAGTAGCCCGAACGTTTGTGCCTACAGTCATGGGCCAGGGATCACCCAGCCTATGTATAGTCGTGGGTCACAAAACATAAAGGCCACATCCCCGGTACACATTAGTGCGTCACAGCAACAGGGTAATGGTTTAAATACACATATTGATGACTTGCTGCAATTTGATCCAATTGTATGCAGCAGTCGAACACAAAACCATTTACCACATCACACTTTCCATACAGAACAGACACGTGACCACTATCGTGAGAGTTAAGACACAAATGTTCAAAGGGCAACTCAAGGTGTGAGTTATCAACATTTACAATATAACCAATCAAATGCTACTCGAGGGATCTCTGACAGGAGCAGATTGATTGGTAACAAATTTCCTTCGGTTGAAGTCAAAACTGAGTGGTCAAATTCCCGAGGGATCTCCGAAGGAAGGACATCCACTCAAGTATGTCAAAATACTGTGGAATTAGATCGTGAACTGATAAATTCCCGAAGAATGCCTGAAGGAATTCAGTTCAACGATAATAGAAAAAACAGTTCTGTTTGAATCACCTTGTGTAGATTCCCGAAGGCGGCCCGAGGGAATCAGAGACACGAACTGCCAAATTCAGGAAAACCGAACACCTTCTCATTTACGCCAAGATACAAATTTGCAGCATGCAAGTGGCTCTGGTCCACTGCATTCCCAAAACCAAAATTTAGAGTTTTACTCACATCATGGCTATACTTTGGGTAATCAAGCACTCTGTCAAGGGAAGCCCCTCCGATTCGGGACGGCGAGTACCTTGCAGACATTCGCCCAAAAATGAATTATCAATGTTCGGAATTTCCTCAATTGGGTAATCGGGGTAAGTTTTATTCACCACAAGTGCGACTCCAACGAGATGCACCCCAATTTAGTTTTCGAAGTGCTCAACCCACCGAAAACTGAAGACATATTGTGACAGCTTCGTGGTTAACAATATGTTTCGTTAAGGATTGAACGGGTAAAACAACTTCCTTATAGATAATTTACCAAAACTCCCATTTCCAGTTAGGTTGGTCACAAAATGTCCGAAAAGACGAATATGTGTCTTCATCAGATCATAATTGATTTTTGCCCTCAGGAAATAAACAGAACTAAAGTGGACAGCAAATATTAAGTAAATATGTATCTTACAAAAGTTAAAAACAGTTCTTGCAAAAGACGGTCATTTATACCCGGAACTCTGTCCAGTAATATGGCCGTATTAATATTTCAAACTCTGACATGGGCAGGGCGGACTAAGTATATAAGTTTCTGAATTTACTGTTTCTTCGCCAAGTGTTGATTCAATAAAATCGGTGTGAACTTCTGTGCTAATCCCGACTCTGTCATTTACAGGTAAATATACTCGCCCGAAAAAAAAGTGTGCATTGCAGAAATTGATCAAACTCCAAAAAAATAATTTCGTAGGTGTAAAGAGTGTTAACCTGTTCATGAATAAGTTATATTGAACACAAAAACAGCTTTCCCCGTTAAAATTGCATTAACGTTAAATGACGTGCTGTACGTTTGTGAAAAGGCATGTTTTGCACGTGGAAAGTCTGAAAATTCATACAGCAGTGTGAATCCTTGGGTATTTAAACACTAAAGTAATGCCTTCCTATCGTTCACATTCAAACTTGCGCTGCTGTTAAAACGACTCCACATTAGCATGCCAAGATTGACAATGAATCAACGTCTCCTTGCCCTGGGTATGATTAGAGCTGGCAGAACACACAGAGAGGTTGCTCAGCATTTGAACTGCCACCGTAACACTGTAGACAGGCTAGTCCATCGACATGCACAACATGATGACGTTCGAGACCGACTCCGCTCCGGGAGACCCCGAGTTACCACCCCGCACAAGATCGGCATAACCGTGTCGTCCATCTCCGGAACCGGCAACAAACGGCAACGACGACAGCCAGGAACATCCCTAACCTGAGACGGATACATCCTCAAACAGTAATCAACCGGATGAGAGAATACTGCTTACGTCCTCGAAGACCTGCAATTCGTCCGATTTTGACGTTACGTCATCGTCGTGTTCGACTGCAGTGGTGTAGACAACATCTCAGGCATCCCTTACACTGGTGGCGTCGTGTTTTATTCACAGATGAATGTCGTTTCCATCTTTCATCGTCAGATGGCCGCCAGAGAGTGTACAGACGCCGAAACGAACGCTACGCAGATCATGTGTCGTGGAGCGAAACCGTTATGGGGGAGGGTCTCTCGTGGTGAGGGGTGGCATCACTCCCCGTAACAGAACTGAGCTGGTCATTATTGATGGCAATCTCAATGCAGCCAGATATCGTGATGAAGTGCTTACACCTGTTGTTGTTCCATTTCTGCAACGTCACAGCCCCGGCGTCATTCTACAGCAGGACAACGCTCGACCCCACGCAGTTCGTGTTATTCAACAGTATCTGCAGCAACAACAAGTGGATGTTCTTCCCTGGCCTGCAAATTCGCCCGATATCTCACCCATTGAGCACGTATGGGACGAAATGAAACGTCAGCTACGCCGTCGTCCCCATGCACCGTCAACGCTTGTGGAACTCCAAAGACAGCTTATCAGAGTATGGAACAACATCCCACAACACTTCCATGCTAACTTGTTCGCTTCCATGAGGCGTAGATGCACAGCAGTAGTCGATGCAGACAGAGGTCATACCAGATATTGAGTGTGTGACTTTTGTGTTTGACCCTTAGCGTCTTTGACTCTCCATGGCACCAAGAGTATTCGTCGTAGCGTAATGAAATTTCTCGTGTTGATCACAAATTGATTCATCTGTGATTGAATAAAATTTCCATGAATGAAAATGATATATATCTTTTTTAGGGTTATTTTTTAGCATGCACACTTTCTTTTTTGGGAGAGTATATATGTATTTTGTTTATTAGTTTTTTTTCTTCTTCTTCTTCTTCTTCTTCTTCTTCTTCTTCTTCTTTCTTCTTCTTCTATGCACTTCCTTGTCCTCACGATAACTCGAAAGGAATTGTCCTATCTCGCTGATTTTTGGTATAATGGTTGACATTCACAACTTCTCGGCCCCCTATGTTTTTCAGGTCGCTAGAGCCATTGAGTATGGCCCAGTTGGCCACAGGGTTTTCACAGCCTCCCATTTCCTGATACAGTAAATTCTCCCCAAGAAATACAATGTTATGTTCACACTGGAGACTATGTAAACACCAGTGGAGTAAGCTGTCAAAATGAAATCTGACATTGTCATCATAATGGGATGTTAGTTCCTGAAACTAAGTTGAGAGAAACCCTTTGCCTTGCAAAGAAATAAATTGTAAATTATTCAGTTCACTGCCTTTAACCCTCTCCAGACTTCTATGTGGATTGCACATATTTTATTTCAGGCAGAATAAAGTTAACCCTTTCCATAAAACTGCACTGAATAATTGTTGAAACCTATCTTATTCAGTTCAATGCTTTTAACCCTCTCAAGACTTCAATGTGGATTGCACCCATTTTATTTCTGGCAGAATAAAGTTAACCCCTTCCACAAAACTGCACTGGATAATTGTTGAAACCTATCTTATTCAGTTCAATGTGGATTGCACATATTTTATTTCAGGCAGAATAAAGTTAACCCCTTCCATAACACTGCACTGAATAATTGTTGAAACCTATCACAAAACTGTCAGGGTGCCGGTAACAATGCAGTACTGACATGGAATAGCCATGAAATATTTTATTTCAGGCAGAATAAAGTTAACCCTTTCCATAAAACTGCTCTGAATAATTGTTGAAACCTATCATTACTGACATGGTCGACTATACTGTTAACTGTGTTAGATCTATGACTGTTTAAACCTCATTTTGTTAGAGGAGTTCTATAGTCTTTCACTGCGCTCGGCTCGGTCTCACCGAGAGAAACCCTTTATCTTGCAAGGAAATAAATTATAAATTATTCAGTTCAATGCTTTTAACCCTCTCAAGACTTCAATGTGGATTGCACATATTTCATTTCAGGCAGAATAAAGTTAACCCTTTCCATAAAACTGCACTGAATAATTGTAAAATTTGTTGAAACCTATCTTATTCAGTTCAATGATTTTAACCCTCTCAAGACTTCAATGTGGATTGCACCCATTTTATTTCTGGCAGAATAAAGTTAACCCCTTCCACAAAACTGCACTGGATAATTGTTGAAACCTATCTTATTCAGTTCAATGTGGATTGCACATATTTTATTTCAGGCAGAATAAAGTTAACCCCTTCCATAACACTGCACTGAATAATTGTTGAAACCTATCACAAAACTGTCAGGGTGCCGGTAACAATGCAGTACTGACATGGAATAGCCATGAAATATTTTATTTCAGGCAGAATAAAGTTAACCCTTTCCATAAAACTGCTCTGAATAATTGTTGAAACCTATCATTACTGACATGGTCGACTATACTGTTAACTGTGTTAGATCTATGACTGTTTAAACCTCATTTTGTTAGAGGAGTTCTATAGTCTTTCACTGCGCTCGGCTCGGTCTCACCGAGAGAAACCCTTTATCTTGCAAGGAAATAAATTATAAATTATTCAGTTCAATGCTTTTAACCCTCTCAAGACTTCAATGTGGATTGCACATATTTCATTTCAGGCAGAATAAAGTTAACCCTTTCCATAAAACTGCACTGAATAATTGTAAAATTTGTTGAAACCTATCTTATTCAGTTCAATGATTTTAACCATCTCAAGACTTCAATGTGGATTGCACATATTTTATTTCAGGCAGAATAAAGTTAACCCTTTTCATAAAACTGCACTGAATAATTGTAAAATTGGTATAAACGTATCTTATTCAATTCAATGCTTTTAACCCTTTCAAGGCTTCAATGTGGATTGCACATATTTTATTTCAGGCAGAATAAAGTTAACCTTTTCCATAAAACTGCACTGAATAATTGTAAAATTGGTTGAAACGTATCTTATTCAATTCAATGCTTTTAACCCTTTCAAGGCTTCAATGTGGATTGCACATATTTTATTTCAGGCAGAATAAAGTTAACCTTTTCCATAAAACTGCACTGAATAATTGTTGAAACCTATCACAAAACTGTCAGGGTGCCGATAACAATCCAATGCTGACATGATCGACTGTACTGTTAACTGTGTTAGTGCTATGACTGTTTAAAACTCATTTGTTAGAGGAGTTCTATAGTCATTCACTGCGCTCGGCTCGGTCTCACCGAGAGTGCAGAAACCTTTGGTGCCAAAGTGCCGTTAAGAGAATGATTTGTGCCGTTCCATCCCTCCGGAGTGCAAAAGCAGGCACTCTCAGCTGAGAAACTTAATGGTTTCCGCTTTATTTTCTTAACATTTAATTCTATGTGCAATGGGACACCCTTTCAGTGTGCCTTCCAAAGTAAGGGATTTTTAACCCTTTAGCCAACATAATGGGGAAAACTGGTCAGCATTATTGACAGAAACGTCTATTCAGTTTTAATTACCTTTTTATTTTTGATTGAAAAACATAGCTTTTGACCCTTTATTGGATTGAGCTCATTTTTTAAAGGATTACTTATTTATTGGTGTTTAATGTCACATATTTCTGCACAGTGGCTAATCATGACCACGACAGTTTTTCAGGTCGAGGAAGTCGGAGTACCCGGGAAGAACCACCGGACAACAACGAGCAACTGTCAGATCCCCCACATACTAAATCCACTCAAGCGGGGTTAGTATTGGTAGAAGACGGGTGCACCATCGATGTGCAGTACGCTTTAGTACACAGCGCCACCATTCACCTACGTGGGCAATGGGGTGAAGTGTCTTGCCCAAGGACAGAGTGAGGACCTCACGCCTTGCAACCTGCACCTCTGCCAACTGAGCCACTGCGCCCCCATTTAAAGGATTAAAATGGAGTATTTAAATGGAATATTTTAACCCTCTGAAGATCTTAATATGGGGGCATTATTCAGAAAGACTGGGAAATGCATTTTATTACACCTTAATGCATTTCTAAAGTTTATGAACGTATTTCATCACTCAAATTAGTGGGCAGAGCCAAAAATGTCCATTTCTGATTCCTGTATCAAACCCTTTGAATGCTGGTCACATATATGCCATTTCTGGTTTCTTATAAAAATGTTCTAATTCCTGTATGAATATCTGTAAATACTGCTAACGAAAACCCATTTCTGGTTCGTTCAAAAATATTTTACTCCTGAAAAATAAGCCTCCATGAATTCTCTTTCTTTTCCCCCACCATCCCCAGGAAATGACCTCAATAAAGAAATGTTAATTATTGAGAAAGAAATAACTGTCCGTCGTGTTAAATCACCATTAGCGATACATGTGCAATTAGCTATTAGCAATCAAAAAACTGAAGCAGATGTCGATACAACTGCTGATGTAACTGTTTTATCGGATAAACTGTTTAGGCGCATAATTCTAATACCACCAGTAATAAAATCCGTTTATTTTAACACTGCTGCTAGGGACGGACGGATGACAGGCAGTTTTGTAGGTCCTGCCTCTATTCAAATTGGTAAATTGATATTTCATGAACGTGTTTACGTTGCGCCAATCGAAGACGATATTTTATTAATTAATTTTTTGAAGAAAAATAAGGCAATAATTGATATCAAAAATGACTCGTTTAAAATCGGAAATGTTGAAATTCCCACTGTGTCAAAAAACCCAAATGATTCCACACGAATTGCTAGAATAACTTTGGATTCGGACACAATTGTCCCACCTAACTCATCTGTGTTAATAAACCGGAGATCATTCACGAATTCGCCAAATAATAAGGCGAACACCTTTGTGTTTTGTAGATGAGGAGGTATCCCATTTACAAAAAATGTTAAAAACTGGGGTTATTCGACCAAGTTTAAGTGAATAGGCCTCACCGCCAGTTTTAGTTCGAAAACGGGACAATTCACTGAGGTGGTGCATTGATTATCGGGAAATTAATGCAATCACAATAATGAGGTTTAAACTTTACCCCGAATTGATGAATGTCTTGATTGGCTGTCAGGCAATTTATGGTTCGGGAAAGCGGATTGCATGAGTGCCTATCATCAAGTTAATCTCAGAAAAGAAGATAGATGCAAAACGGCATTCAGTACCAAACATGGCAGTTGGGAATTTGTTAAAATGCCTTTAGGTTTTTCCGGTAGTCCCTATACGTAATCAAGGGTAATCAATTTTGTTCTCCAAGGGTTAACCTGGTCCACGGCTTTGAGTTATCTGGATGATGTGGTGCTCGGCGGACGTTCATTTGACAGTCATTTGCAAAATCTTAACCAGATACTGGGAAGACTTCGCAAATACGATTTAAAGTTAAAGCCCCCAAAATATGAATTTTGCCAGCACAAAATTGAGTTTCTTGGAAGAACCGTCAGTAAAGACGGTGTTGAGTTAAATGATGAAGCCAAGGAAACTATTAAAAATTGGCAAATTCCAAAAACTACAAAAGAGGTTGAAAGCTTTTGTGGTTTGGTGAATTATCACCGAACCTTTATTAAAGATTTTGCCAAAATGGCTAAACCTCTTTATGACTTAACTGGAAAAACAACATTCAAATGGGGACAAGACCAACAAGATGCTTTCGAAGCTATTAAGACTTGTTTGGTGTCTCCACCAGTTCTCACTCTTCCAAACAATAGTGACCCTTTCATTCTCGATACAGACGCCAGTGGGTGGGCGATAGGGGCTGAGCTATCCCAGATTCAAAATGGGGTGGAGAGAGTAATTGCAATGGGAGTTTTCTTTTAACTCCCCAGCAAATACGTTACTGCACAACTAGGAAGGAGTTGCTTGCAGTGGTAAGGTTTACTAGACAGTTTAGGCACTATTTGCTGGGACGTCCATTTATTGTTAGAACTGACCACAATAGCCTTAGGTGGCTAATGAACTTCAAGAATCCACAAGGCCAGGTGGCTAGGCGGATGGAGGAACTTCGCCAATATAATATGGTAGTCCGGCATAGGCCAGGAAAATTGCATAGTAACGCAGATACCCTTTCTAGAATGCCCACAGGTCAGGGGTGTCCAGAGTATTTTTCAGGTTGTAAACTTTCAAAATTACCTTGCTGCGGGTGCAACTATTGTGTTCACTTACAGAAAAATTGGGCTAAGTTTGAAGAAGAGGTTGATTATGTGGTGCCTCTAGCCCAGGGATCATGTACTTTTGATGATACAACCGAAATTACAATATCAGAAATTACCCCAGATGACGCAGTGGCAGGTGACAAAATGGAAAATTTAACTTGTGAATTCCAATCAGAGGTTCCTGGGGTTCTGCGGGGCTTCAGTGATGGTTGGACAGACACAACACCCAATATTGGTTCAATTTGTCCAGATTCTGGTTGGGTCCATTCCTACCTAGAAATTGAATCTATATATAATGTCCTCAAATTATGGCAGTCACGGCTAATAATGATGTCGTTACTCTTGCTACGGTCTGTTCTTCAACAGAAATGCAAGAAGTGCAAAGAAAAGACCCCGATATCTCACCTATTGTGACATGGCTGGAAACGGGAGAGCAACCCACTGAGGGTGAACTCTTCATTTGCAGTGATGCTACAAAATATATGTGGATTAACAGAAAAAGGTTTCTCTTGAAGGAGGGGTTTTTATATAAAGTTAGTAAAAATAGTTTAGATCACGTTTTGGTAGTTCCCAGTAAATTTTCGGCAGAAATTTTGTCGTTAGCCCATAATATTCCTGCTTCAGAGCACCAAGGGGAAGTATGTACCAGACATAGGGCAACTAAAAACTTTTATTGGTATGGAATGAGTGAGGAAATCAGAACTTTTGTGGAAACCAGTTCATAATGTTCAGTTGGCAAAAAGCCAACTAAAAAGTCAAAATGGGATATGACAATATTCTATTCAGGTTATCCAATGGAGAGAGTTCATTTGGATTTCCTGGCTTCATTACCACTTACTGAAAAAGGGAACAAATATATACTAATGATAATCGACCAATTTACAAAGTGGATCGAATGTATCCCTTTACCAGATCAGACTGCGGAAACTGCTGCATGTGCAGCGGTTAATGAGCTCTTTTCACGATTTGGTTGTCCATTTCAAATTTTCACGGACCGAGATCCTTGTTTTGAAAGTAAATTGTTTACAGCTAATTGCGAATTATTACAAATTCATAAAGCCGGAACATCACCTTACCGACCTTCGGCTAAAGGTCAAGTGGAACGCCAAAACCGCACCTTAATGAACACGGTTCGATGTTTTGTAGATAAAGGGCAGAAAAACTGGGATAAATTTATTCTGCAGTCAGCCGGAGCTTTACGGTCATCAGTGCACCGGTTAACTGGATTTACCCCAATTAAATTAATGTTGGGCAAAGAAGTAAATCACCCAACAGATTTGGTATTTAACTTCAAAAAAGACGTTCCATCAAGGGAAATTCCAGAGTATGTTCGTGATTTGAATTCTGAAATAAAAAGGGCTCATGAAGTTGCACGTAAGCAGTTAAAATCCGAATGTAAGAAAATGAAACGAAATTATGATCTCACTCTGAATAATAAAACTTATAAATTGGGTGACGTGGTTTACATGTTAGACGATGCTACGAAAAATGGTAGATGTAGAAAATTGGCTCATTTTTTGGAAAGGACCAGCCATTATTGGTGAAGTTTATTCCCCATGTTTATTTAAGGTTATTTTCAAAAAATCTATTTGTGTGGCGAACCATGATAGGTTAAAAAGTTGTCATGATAGGGTTCTGCCACCATGGTTAGCAAAATGCCTTAAGAATTTTGAAGAAACAGGGGAAGTTACAGTACAGAGCATCTACAGGTTTCTGCATCTGTCGTAAACCATATCGTCGACAATCCATGATACAGTGTGAATATTGTCTAGAATGGTTCCATGGAAAATGCTTTAACATCACCCAAGAGGAAGGAGAGGAGAACGAATACAAATGTCCTAATTGTTAGTTCGTTTCATGTCAAAAATGTGACAATAACTTTGATATAGAGCTGGATCTGGATCTGGATGTGGATTCAAAAAGGTTGGTGACACGTAACGGCAACTGGGGCGGGTCAGTAAGTACTATATCCGTGACGGATACCCTTGAGGAACTCCTGATAGGGTCAAATATGACAGAGATTTTACCAATGGTGGAACCTGAGGACAACCTGATGGCAACACAACAGTTGGAAATTCCTGAGATGGTAAGGATCACACCTTTACCTGATCCTACTCCTGAGGAATGTCTGATGGAGTTGGTAGGGGAAGACAGATCTTCTAAAGAGGAGACTGACAAAATGGAGACACATGACGAATTCCGGAGTGTGCTTCCACTTACGGGGTTAAGGGTAGAGAAGGCACAGGAGGGAGACCGAACTGTGCTGGAATCCGGTGGTGTGGAAAAAATGGAGATTCAATACGAAGCCATTCCCACACCCGGCTCAGTAAAACAGGGACCGATTGAAAAGATAGAGAAAGATACGTCCATTCAAGAAAGAAAATTAACAGGCATGGCAGAACGTATTGCTCTATCAGCGGTTGGAGCTAAAGCTCAGCAACAGGAACTGAGTGAGCTCCATCAAAAATTAAACAGGCATGTTAAAGAAAATATATTAATAAAATCTGCATCAAGGTTCATGGCCCTATTATTAGGAGCAAATTGGTTCCTGGTGGAAACTTTAAACGTGCTTAAAAGTCAATATCTCACAGCCAAAGCAGACAAAAATAGAATCTGGCAAAAAGATATATCGGCTTTTGCTATGGACCAGCTGTCATGTCATTGGTGGGTCAAAGATAATTTGGGACCATTTCCTAAAATTCAAACTCAAAAAGCTAGGACAAGAATAGTGTCTGCTACTCCCTTCACCAGGGGCATTCGGTTCTTGGAGAAGTCTAGTACCATAGCTACTGCCACTGAGGCAGAAGTTAGGGTGGAGTCAGTAGACAGGGTTCTTGAGGAAAGGAGTGTTTTTGCACCCAAAGTGAAAACCCACCTAGGCAATCAGATGTCTGTGGTGAAAGGCTCAGCTGACTCAAAGTAGGATCAAGTCGAAGGACACCTCTAGGACTGGCCTAAAGGACCCAAAAGCCGGAAGCCAGAAAAAATGTCCCATGAAAATGGGGAACGCCCAAAAGTTAGCAAAGGACAAGAAGAGGCACAAAAAGTTGCGGAACCCTTGAGAGTGGCCCAAATGGGTCCCAAAACTAAGGTGGCGAAAGTTTGTCCCCTAGAAACATGTGCTATGGAATTTAAAACTGATATACAAAGGCACTTTTCTGGGGCTCACTTCCCACCAACGTGGTGGTTTGAATATGGAATAACCACTCCAAAACCTCTTAGGGTTAAAGTGGTGCATGACATGGTTCTGCTTGCTAGAACCATGTTAGGACTAGAGGAGAAATCATCTGACTTGCTGATTCTGACAAAATTATTGAAAAATTTGAGGGCCATAGAATCGTCTTCCAAGTCAGAGCTTTTAAAAGACCTGGACCCTAGCAATGGTTATGAGCTAACCACAATGGCCATTTCTAAGGCCCTAGGTGTCGCCCTTCCTCCTGAAGGTATCCAAATGGAACAATTGAATACAGTTTCTTGTTTGTTCCATTGGAAGGTGGTATGCCTTGTTCTGAACCAGGTCAGTCTCAGGGTTCAGAGCACCTTCATGAAGGCAAAGGAGTCCACTTGGAAGGTGAAAATGCTGCTAAGGCTCGTAAGAGTGAGTTTGGGACAGAAGAGTGGTAGACTGCTCAGGTTAGGACGGTACAGCTGAATTATCCTCATGAAACAGAGGGTGGTCTGGTTGCTACTGCCTGGATAATCTCGGCGGTCGAAGCTGAGGCAGTGGCACTGACGGTAACCGGAAGTGCAACACCTCCTGCTCCTAAAGCCCATACGGTTATGGTCACAGAAGTTGCATCAAGGGGAACCCCAGGTGCAGCTGCAACAATGTCTAAACCTAAAATTCCCAAGTTGAAGACACCCGAGAAGAGGGGTGCAAAGAAACAAGGGGGTCCATCGTCAAAACAGAAGCGGCTGACAGATTCGAGACGCTCTTCTGTCATGGAACCCCAAGGCCCCATAATACAAAGAAAAATGGACCCGGTGACCTTAAAAATAAGTGCAGAGAAACTGGGGGGCTCCACAATTGAAGCAGAAGCGGTCGACCGATTCGGGAAGCTCTTCTGTGTTGGATTCCCCGGGTCCCTTCGAGTTCCAAAGGAAAATGGACCCAGTGACTCGGAAAGTGACAGCCGCTGGTAAAGTGAGAGACCCCGTAGCCATAGACTCTCACTTTCACCTGAACAGAGTTCGGAAAAACTTCCGCTTGCCAGGGCTGACACTGGGTCAGGTGCTGGCAAGGACTCGGGATCAGATGAACCCCCAGATTCCTGTTCGATTAGAAGCTGCTGTCGACGTCTTGTGTGAACCCGAGGAACTCCCGAAGGATCCACAGGCGTTGAGCGGTATTGTAGCGGTAGGTTGCCACCCCTCGAAACAGAGTTTGTTAACTGAGGAGGTGAAGCAGCAGCTTAAGGGGTTGGTTAATTCCCCCCAAGTAGCCGCCTTTGGGGAAATCGGCTTGGACCGAACCTATGTAAAGGGTCCAGCCGAAGCTGAGGAACAGGACCGAATTTTCGGGGAACTGTTGAAAATGGCGCCAAAAGATAAGCCACTGATGCTGCATGTTCGTGGGGCTGAGGGATCTCTGATGTCCCATGATGTGCCGCACACGGCGCTGATCAAAATCCTGCAGACGACACATGCAAGTCAGGTTATCCACCTACATTGTTTCACAGGCTTGGAGGTGGACGTTAAGGCCTGGTTTCGTCATAGGCCCAATACATATTTTGGTATAACCGGTCTCTGCAGGAGTGTTTCCCCAGAAATGAAGAAAACAGTGGTTGCAATCCCCTCAAATCGTCTGTTACTGGAAACAGACGCCCCATATTTTTCAATGTGGACCAGGAGGCGCTGGTCAACTCCTGCTATTATAGGGGAGGTTGCCCAGGCGATGGCTGCAATTAGAGGTGAAAGCCCTCATGAACTGCTGGAGATCACTGTGGCCAATACCAAGACAGTTTATGGTATTCCGTGAATCCGTCTGTGTATATGTCAAAATCTCCAGGTTGGTGTAGTTTTCAAGTAAAAGTGAATAGTTTTGTGTTTATCCCTTTACTTGTATTTTTCTTTTTGTGACTGGGGTAGAGGCTTGGGTAGTTAGTCCAGAATAAGGGGGGAAAATAAACTATTTCCAGATTGAGGTGGGTGACTTGGGTTGTTGTCAGGAGTGTGCTGACGGTTATCTGAGGTGCCTCAAGGAAAGGTTTATAAAGTGTTATTTTACCTAAGTATTATTTTATAGTAAATAGAGCGGGATCATCATTTAAATTTAAATTATTCCAGTATTTGAGGTGGGGTGTTTGGGCGGTTGTCCAGACTTGAGGAGAACAAGGATTGCCTCAAGTGAATAATTTAATTATGAACCCACTAAAGTTTAACTGCAGTTATGCCAGTTTGTCCCATATTGAGGTGGGAGGCTTGGGCAGCTGTGTGGCGCTGAGGGATGCCTGAGGCGCTGAAACACTACCCAGGATAAGTCTCACGGGAGCCTCAAGGGAATGTAACATGAATGAGGAGGGGAGCTTGGACAAATACTCGGACCTGAGGAAGCCTGAATTGTCCAGTAGGAGCCTCCAGGGTGCCTCACTGCATGATCGAAATTGGTTAGGTGGTTGATGTTGAGGACTGGGTTGTGTACAGGTAGTCACTCGCCCAAGTAGAGCCTCAAGGATGCCTCAACGGTTAGTAGAATTTTTTCCTAGATTGAGGTGAGGTTTTGGGTAGTTGGTCAAAGATGCGTCAACAGGGCAGAGGCAGGCGTGCTTCACACATCCAGTTTAAAGCCTCCAAGTCGCCTCGAGGATAATGTCATTCTGTTTTTAAACCAGATGTATATTTTGTACACTTAGGTGCAAACCCTCATATTTGGTAAACACACTTGGTATATCTCTTTTGAAAAATTCTTACTTGGTATATCTTATGAAATGTGCATATTTGGTATACGCCAGGGGTTATCTTGAAAGCTACTGTGTAGAGAAAAAGCTGTGTCTTGATCTGACGGATCTCGGAGGTGACGGAGACAGTCTTGAAGGACACTTTAAGTACGGATTTCAGTGGAGATGCCATAGAGGGAAGGCGAAGCAGCCACCCGAGGAATTAAAAGGGAGTTTTCAGTTTTGAAACCGGGTCAAGTTTCTCTTGAGGAAACCTGATAGGGAAACACGAAAAATGGGACCTTGGAAAGGGCTTTTGGAATTGAGCTGTTCGCATGTACGACAGCTCGGCCCTTTAAATTAATTTGGGCTGTTCGAATGTCCGGTAGTCCATTAACCGTGATATTTTAAAAAAAATGAAGTTTTAAAAAGATTTTAAGTAAATCAGTAATTTTTTAGTATTTGGAACTAAATGCTTAAATACAGAAAATGGCCATGTAAATTAAATATTTTCAAGAATGAAATTAAATTAATGTTCGGCCAGATTAAAATATTTTTCTATAAAGTTCCAAAATCCAGTAAATCACTCTTTTCCCGTATTTTTATAAGTAAAATGTAAAGAGTAATTTAATTAAAACGGGAAGAGTGTTGTGAAAAAAGGGTACGTGATTACGTCTTCGTTGCAGCGCTCCAAATTGGAATGGGTGTAAAGGAGCACGCCGAAGTGGTAACGGAGTTTACCGGGAGAAAACGGAGTTAACTTTGGCGAGAAGCTGCAACAGCCATTGGCACTTTGCTAACGAACACCGGAGGCGAAGGAGTTCATTACCCTATGAAAGGTAACCTTTGACAGAATTGAACGCACATTGAGAAACTATTACAAGTCATCACTAACTGTAGTGGTGAGTATTAATTACCTCGCCATTATAAGGTCATTGCAGCTTAAATACTCTTACCCAAGGTTACTTTTTAGTTCCTCCAGAATGCAGAACGGAGTAAAGTTCGGTCGCGATATAAAAGAAAAAGAATTTCTATTGAGAAAGGATACGGCGTTCTTAAATAATGGTTCTTATGGTGCAGTTCCTAAATGCGTGTTTAACAAGCAAAGACAGTAAGTAAATAGCTAATATTTATTAACTCTTCAGGGGCGGTGGAAAGATTTTCAAAGTGGAGTGGGGGTGGGGGTGGGGGTGGGGGTGGGAGCTGGATCAGGCAATGGATGGTCGTCGGTATGAAAATTTTAAATTCCAGGGTCCCAAAACCCCCATTTCCATGCATCTGAGTGGATATTTTGAGATTTTTCAGGAAATGTATTTGAAAGATTTCACACTTTAAAAAACATTGGTAAAGCATACAGGTGAGGTCTATTTATCAGCGTTGGTCGTCACGACCAAAGCTGATAAATAGACCTCACCTGTATGCTTTACCAGACGTTTACAGCAATTATACTGTTTGTGGATTATCTTCTCTGGGGGTGGATTTGGTACTTGTATGTCTGTGAGATTATGATCTACTTCAGTTAACCGATTTTTTAACAGACTGTATACATTTTAGTGTTTACTGCCACTTACTGCAAAAAATGATCCGAAATCCATCGAAACTGAACCAGTACGAGAGAAACATAGCTGGCGAAAATATGGGGGAGGCTCTGGATCCGTCCCTTGTTTCACCAGTCATTAGTTGTGTTAAAATATATGCATACAAAAAAACATGGCTCGGCAAAAAAGTGGAGGGGCTGAAGCCCCCCCCCAGCCTTACCCCCACCCTCCCACCGGTTCCGTTGCCCCTGCTCTTATTTACCAAGTATGGTTTTCAACTCTCCACATTTTTGTATCGGAGAAAAAGATAGGATCTATGATGAGTCGCAATTCCATATAAAATTTATGTACGGAGTTACTAAAATCAGTCTTAGTGTACGAGTTCTATTATTACATATCAAATTGAATTTAAGATTCTTTTTATCACATGAAATGTAATTTAACTTTTTAATTAACGTAACAATTAAAATTTTATATTGTCCACATTTTTATGTCGGAGATGTACACAAGACCGCCGTGGAATGGTCATTTTCCACGGAGTGGGCTGTATTTCCACGGACGCAATAATATTAGATTGCAAACACTAATTATAGGAATAATCATCAAAAAATTAATTAATGAAGCACCGGGTACAACCTGGCAACTTACTGTAGTCATAGGTTAAACCTTAACCTAATGAAACGTTGAAAAGTTATTCGCAAAATACATCATTCAAATTTTATCCTCCAAATAAAAGCTTATAAGCCATCATTAAAACGAGCACGTTCCGATGAGGGGTCATAAGCTACGTTTTGGAGACAAGAACAATTTTTTTTTAGTTATTCAAAAGAATGTTTGCACGTAGTGTCTCATTTTCGACTTTGATAGAAGGATAAATATACTACTCAAAGTTTGCTAAGCACCAAGTGTATCCAACTACCTGTTTTACGTTTTAGTTGAAATATTGTAATGAAAAGTGTATATATTTTTTATTTAATTATATCTTTAATGATTTAAGTACAGAAATTAGGATTTTATTTGTGTCTGACATGATTTTTTAGCTTTTGAATACGATAACCATGGAAAATGGATATTATTGGTAAAAGAGGAAATTTTTCAATTTTCCAAAAAGTTGACGGAGCGAACTGGTATGGGTTCAGTATCGAGTATGAGACCCATTACTGTTAATTACAGCTTGATAACGCCTTCTCATGCTCACAGTCAGGTTCCTGGTGATCCTTTGCAGGATGTTGTTCCATTCTTGGACCAGCATGGCACCAAGCTCCTGGACACTTCACCGGCGGATACAGGATTTTGGAATAGGGGGGGCGCCAATCTTGATGACGAAAATTTGGGGGTGTGGCAGAACGGGTTGATCCCAGCACGCAGATGCCGAAGGCATCTGCCGCGAGTGCCGAAGGCACTCGCAATAGAAGGGGGGTTTGGGGGGGTTCTCCCCCCAAGAAAATTTTAAAATGACAGTTCAAATGGTGCGCTCTGGCGACTTTTCGGGTGAAAATGTAGAGATTTCTTTTGCTGTTAAAATGTCACTTTTTAACCAACAATTACCGGTGCGGTGCCAAGGAAAATTCAAACCTGCTGGTTAAAAGTGGTAATATATATACTTATACTTTGCTGCGAGTGTCGGGGGGCACTCGCAATGGAAGGGTGGCGGGGGGGGGTCAGGGGTGCAGATACATTTTAAAATGGGCCTTCAAATGGTGCGCTCTGTTGTGACAGCTGGACCCGGGTACTGGCGGATACAAGATTTGGGAATAAGGGTGGGGGCGCCAATCATAATGACGCGAAGCGTCATCCGAGACCCATCCGTCCCCACCCTCAAACCCCAACCCATCTTCCAGTCATCCATGGTTATGTGGCTCCAGTGTTGTCAGAAATTCAGCAATTTAGATTTTGGTTGACAGAGCTCTGTTAACCAAAATATAAATTGCTGAATTTCTGACAATGCAGGGAGATCACTAGTGCTCGGACGACTATGGAATTTCACAGTCGACTAGCCGAAGCCCCAAAATCGAGTCATCGTCGACTAGTCGGCAACGGCAACTTCCAACAACTCGCCAGCGGCCGAAGTGGACCAGGTCTACTTCGGGCGCACGCCAAGTTGTTGGAAGTTGTCGACCCGTGCTGGTCGCACATCGAAAAGAACTCATGACGTTGTCAAAGCGCAAAAATGTTCAGCAAATAATTATTCAGGGAAAAAATGTCTATTCTCAGGTTCGTCTGGTCCGACCCACATGCCATATCCAACGTTACTGGCTTGAAAAATGGTGGGGGTATGGGCCTCCCACAGGAACATTTCAACAGCGAAATCAGTATTTTGTTGGGAAAATTTGAGAAATTTAAAAAATGGAGCTACAAACCTCACATCAGATCTAGTGTTAACATGACAAAATTCCGTGCCAAAGATGGGGGCCCTGCCGCTCTGGGCGTCCGCCCAGTCTGCCCATTCGTAACTACAACGCAAACAGTAATTCACTGCCTCGTGGTTAGAGAGTGCCTTCTAAACCGTCGTGCTTGATGACCAATGATCATTCAGGTTTGATGTTGGGCATCAAGGGAGCTAATTAACACTAGCATTTCGTTTTTAAGCTTGCGTTGCGCAATCGTTATTGAAAGAAATTCGAATCCTGACAAATTGTCAATGAATAAATTCAAACAAATCGTCATGTGAGATCCAGAGGGTCATCCAGGTTCCTATGTCCAAAACTGGACAAAGCACGTTCTGGTTCTCAAACGACGAAATGGCGCATGTCTGGTCAGTTACTGAGTAAATGATCAGAGGTGTGCCATTTTGTCGTGTGATAACCAGAATGTCTATTGTCCTATGTCAACTGATCAGTGGCGGCGCCAGGATTTTGAAATTTATAAGAGGTGGGGGGAGGGGGGGGGGGGTGAGGGCATGTAAATATTTAGGGGGGTGTCTAGCGAAATGGAGTCGCATATGACATATGAGTAATGACGTTGAACTACGCAATTCAAAAGTGAAGGGAAATTAATTTGAACGTGAACTACTGGGACACCTTTCGACTAATCGACTTTCAATTTCAAAGTCGACTTTGGAAGCTAACCGCGTTTCAACATCAGAGTGCTGCGGGTTAACGAGCTAGGTAGCACGATTAGCATGGAATCAATACTTTTTAGTAAACTCGGAATTTCTTGCAAACTAAACGACAGGTAATGAGCAAAGTAAATTAATATGTGACAGACATGATAATGTAATAATATTGATGGAGTCCGAGATAACTGTTTAATAAGAGTATATATACATCAGCACATGACAGGCGGCGTATACTTGAGTATTGAGAAATTACCCTAAAATAATTATGCTGACCATTATCAAAAATATACACCCAAAGACTTAGAGGATACATTGTTTTGATAATGGCCAACAAAATTACTTGAAGTCATTTTCTCATCACCCAAGTATAGGACCCTTGGCAGTAGTACAGTGTGAACACTGTGAGTCTGACATTATCGGCCTATTGGGAAACACCCAGTTACTTATCATTATGGAATTCCAGAAGCATGCGGCGAGGATGCATTCTAGAGAAAGAATCAATTATCTCCGAGTAATTCAACTGAATATCTCTGTGTACAAACATGAGTAACAATGCATTCAATCTGTCTTCAGCCATAGTACTTCTAAATTTATTCTTTACAAATTTCAATGCAGAATTTGCCCGCTCAACTGAAGCACTCGTGGCGGCGGTGACAAGTAATATATTAAGTATGGCATATATATTTGGGAATTGAGAATCACATCGGCTTTTCATCATTTGAACGGTTTTGTCAATGGTTGCTGGTTTTTCATTCTCTGTGGACCAATACCTCACCCAAAGTCTGACTTCCTGGTTGAAACTATCGGGTGTCGGCATATCATCACTATAATAATCTCGGATACTCGCGATATCTTTTTGAAATTTTTCACTTTTGCTGTGAAGACCCATATATTTTGGAATAATAACCATCGCACGCACAGCATTGTTAGAAAGTTGATTGAATCGCTCTTTCAGTTGTGCTAACATACTGTCAATAAATGGCGTGAAGATAGAGCGACGATAATAGTCTTCAGGAGATTCGGCTTCAACATTGTTTCTCAGTGTTTGGCGACCGCACCGCCTCGGAACTGTTATTGTTGTTTGAGCTGCATCTGCCATTTGGCTAATTTCGCAATATATGGCCTTAAATTCTTTCTCAGAGTTGCTGCGAATATCAGCCAACTCTGCCCGTATTAAATCGATCTCCTCATAAGCGACGACGATGTCATTCTCCCTACCTTGTAACAATGTTGCAAGTGATTTTGTAAATCCAAATAAGAAATGACATGTCTGGAAAGATGCAATGAAACCAACAGCCGTTAACTGTGCATATAAGCCATTAGCCTCGGTAACGGTTTTGGAATCCCAGTTCCCTTCCCGGTTGTATCTTATTACATCAAGAGTGTCTAACAGTGGTTCGTATATGGCCTTCAATGTGTCAAGAGAAGTATGTCTTTCCACCCATCTCGTCTCACATAGGGGTTTTACTTTAGATTTAGACACGGTAGATTCGGGATGTATGCTATTATATTCATCAACTGCACGTTCTAACCGTCTGGAACGCTTTGGCGAATATTTAAAGAAAACTCCAACGGATTGTAAGACACAAATCATATTTCGAATTTCGGGTACGTTGCATGCTTTGGAGAGAGCTAAATTCAAGTCATGTGAGGCACAGTGAAAATATATTGCTTTGTTGTTGCCTGTTTTCATGCGAAACTGTGCTGCAGCACCTTTATTGCTACCGGCCATGTTTCCCGCCCCATCATATGTCTGGCTGCGACAGTACATAGGGTCTACGTTGAGCTCTTTCAAACACTTCAAAAGATAATCAGACAAAGCATCGCCAGTGATATTATCGCACTCTATAAACTCGATAAGGCGCTCACAAGCAACGCCACCTTTAACGTATCTAAGTACAATTCCCAACTGCTCGTGGTTGGAGGAGTCGGTTACCTCGTCAATCATTAAGCCGTAAAATGGACCTGATGGTTGTGAGTTAATTTCCTTAATGATGGTGTTCTGAATAAATTTCAGACAACATTGCAGTATGTCATTTTGAGCGGTTTTGGAAATATATACGGCATTCCGTTTACACGAGACGGAGTCAATGTGATTGCGTAGCTGGGGGTTAAATTCAGCCACTAGATGTAACAAAGACTTAAAGTTACCCATGTTGGTCGAGTAACAGTTATCACTACCAGGAATACCATCATCCCTATGCCCTCGGAGTGGAATCCCTTGTCTCCCACAGAACTCGACACATTTCAGAATAGTTATTAGTATTTCTCGGTTAGCAGCAATAATTGACTTTGAGTTCTCTGACAAAACAGAATCGATGCGCATATCAGGTTTTTCATATGTTTCCATGAAGGACTTGAGTTTCTGCATGGAATCTTTGTGGTATTGCAAAGTTGCATGGAGATCAAAGTCATTGGTGGCATCTTTCCAATTGGTATAACATGTATCTATCATATTGATAGCACGTGTCCCTTTATGAGATGGCATAGGAAACAAGACACAGCTTATACAGAAGATCCCGTCCATCCTTTTGGAGTAAGAAAGAAAATCATATTTGGAGAACTACTCGTGTTGACAGTACCTGTTCATTATACCCGATTTTTTACGCTTGTCTTTGTAAACCTTGGGTGGAAACTTATAAGACCTTTCGGGCGCTCTAATTTTCCACAGGTATGCACGGATGTCGTCTGTGATAACATTTTCACTCGTTGATCTGGGTATATAATCGGATATATCTACTCGTGTAGACTTCTCTCCTTTCTCAGCACTATTACCGACAAGACCCGAGTTCATTGTGGATGCTAAATTTGTTTGGGGTGAATCAGCCATGACAGATCGAGCGGCCACAATCGGCTCAATTTTGGATAAAGTACCGGCCTGTGATTCACAATCGTCATTCATTTTCTTAGCCTTATATTCGATAAGTGCAATCGTGTCGTCATTTGATTGTCTCTTCGTGGACTTTTCACTGCCTTTAGTCCCGAAAAATGATTCAATTTTACTTTGCTGCGACATATTTGACTGCTGCCGCGCTAGTTTACTTTTCAAAACAATGCCGGAAGTTTGTTGATCCGACGAATAAATGTATATAGGGTAAAAACTGACTCGATTACGGATCGCACAAAAACGGCTGCGGCACATGTATGACGTGTAAGATAACATTGTGCGTTTCGGTCCGTGCACAAGTGTGACGTTCATTTGCAAGGAAAAGATTAACTTGCTAGCATTGTGCTTAGGCAACGCTAGGCGTGGTTCTGATCTGCTGTCGTGGTATTATATAGACTGTTTGTGATAACTTTGCTCTGGAGAATAGGGGGGGGGGGGGGCGCCCCCCCTTAAATCCGCCACTGCACTTCTTGGCTGGACTGGACGGGCTGAAATTGCAAGCTGCAACTCATTCCAGACATGTTCGATTGGATTGACGTCAGGGGATCTTGCTGGCCAGTCCATACGCTCAATCCCCTCCATCTGTCGGTACTCCCCGACAGCATGCGCAACATAAGGACGGCCATTATCGTTCATCAAAATGAATCTATCACCCACTGCACCTGCATACAATCTGACGTGGACATCCAGGATCTAATCAATATACCGTTGTGCAGTCAATGTACCACGTTCAAGGACACAGAGCTCTGTATGCCCATCCCTGCTGATGCCGCGCCAGACCATGATTAACCGTCCACCATAGCGGTCGTGCTCAGCAATGTTGGCTGCATGGAATCACTCTCCTGGTCTTCTCCATACCCTAGAACGCCTATCTGTGTGGTCTAGGCACTACCTTGACTCATCTGTAAAAAGGACAGGTAGCCAATCTTCTTTGCTCCATCCAACGTGGCCCATGGCTCATTCATATCGTGCCTGGCGGTGGTTCTGGGACATCGGAATGCAAATACATGGTCTTCTCGATCGGAAATCACCTTCGTGCAACCTTGCCCGGATAGTCTGCGTCGAAACATTTACCCCGGATGCATTCTGAAGGTCGCTGGGTTGCTGTGGCAAAGCGGTTCCCACGGGCCTGCATGATCAAAACCCGGTCTTCAGCTGCAGATGTTGCCCTGTCTCTACCACCACCATGCCGTCTTACTGGTGTGCCATACTGCTGAAATCTTGCCCAGGCTCTGGTGACCACCGTATGGTGCACACCAAGGGCTTCACCAATCTGACGATTGGTAGCCCCTTGCGCCACCATCCCTACAGCCCGCCACATTTCTGCTGCAGACAAATGTCTTCTTACATTTCCATTTGCCATATCCAATCATTAACTCATGAGGGTTTGTGTTCCAATGAAGGTTGAATACCCTACACATGTCATGTACATATAGACAGTACACGGAAACGTCATGAAAATCAAGGGGTACATGCTTTCCGTGATTTTCACGAAAAGTCTGCCTGTCAAGAGAGCTAATGTAAACACTGGGGACCATCTCAATACATTCCTCAATCATATCCACAAAAATATCGCAAATATGTCACAAGCAAATTTCACAATGATTTGGCAAATATTTGGTGGTTAGCAAACTTTGAGTAGTATATATTCTTTACGTTCAGGCGACACATTTACCACATTAATTTTTGATGCCCAAAATTGTTGTGTGCCACATTTGGTATTATTAGAGATGCCCAACATCGTTGTGTGTCACAATAGGTATTACTGGAGATGCCCAACATTGTTGCGTGTCACATTTGGCATTATTGGAGATAATCAACATTGTTGCGTGACACTTGCCTGTGTCATTAGTAGGAATGCCCAACGTCGTTGCGTGTCACATTTGACATTATTAGAGATGCCCAACATTGTTGCGTGTCACATTTGGCACTATTAGAGATGCCCAACATTGTTGCGTGACACTGCCTGTGTCATTAATAGGGATGCGAAACATTGTTTTGTGTCACATTTGGTAATGGTGTCATTAATTAGGGATGCCTAACATCGTTGCGTGTCACAATAGGCATTATTAGAGATACCAAACATAGTTGCGTGTCACATTTTACATTATTACAGATGTCCCATATTGTTGTTTGTCACAATAGACATTAATAGAGATGCCCAACATTGTTAAGTGTTACCATAGGAATTATTGAAGACGCCCAAACGTTGTTGCGTGTCACAATGGGCATTTTTCTATTGCCTCATCTCGAGATTCGATCGGCAACAAGGGACAGATCCTCGTAGATTCTCTCTCGGTAATTCGATTTCCCATCCCATTTCAGACTTGAAAAATCGTTTGTCGTCTCGTGGTATACAAGTCGCGTGTCGTCTCGTGGTATATAAGTCGCGTGTGGTCTCGTGGTATGCAAGTCATGTATCGTCTTGTGGTATACAAGTCGCGTGTCGTCTCGTGTTATACAAGTCGCGTGTCGTCTCGTGGTATACAAGCCCATTCAGCAAGAAATCTAGAATGTGCTCGTATTCGACTCGAATTTTAGTACTGGTTGTTATGAATCGGTTTTATTGTTTAGTCGGCTTTGCATAGTTATTTAGAAAATGTTAGAAATAATAAGTTTGGTTTATAGTTGTATAAAGTAAATTGAACTATTTTCCAAAAGCTGGCGTAAAACACCATTGTTACTTGTTTGCAGTAACCGAGGAGAGAGAAACTTTTATTTTAAACTGTATTATGTCTAAAATATAAATCTACAAACTGAACAATATAGCAGAAGCGTACGCGTACTCGAAGTAAAGGAATGGATTTAGCAATAAGCTAGAAGAAATTCCGGTTTTCTGCCCAGAAAGGAAACCAAAATCACGCGTCGTCTTTTCACACTTTCCCAAATACTAGAATCAACGAAAGCCGAAAAGGAAAATATGTTTATGACTTTCTCTGGATGTTAAAAGGCATGGTAGAGTATAGGGAAGGAATGAGAGATGTAGGAGATGGTAGAGTATAGGGAAGGAATGAGAGATGTAGGAGATGGTAGAGTATAGGGAAGGAATGACAGATGTAGGATATGGTAGAGTATAGGGAAGGAATGAGAGATGTAGGAAAAGGTAGAGTATAGGGAAGGAATGAGAGATGTAGGATATGGTAGAGTATAGGGAAGGAATGAGAGATGTGGGAGATGGTAGAGTATAGGGAAGGAATGAGAGATGTAGGATATGGTAGCGTATAGGGAAGGAATGAGAGATGTAGGATATGGTAGAGTATAGGGAAGGAATGAGAGATGTAGGGGAAGGTAGAGTATAGGGGAGGAATGAGAGATGTAGGAGATGGTAGAGTATAGGGAAGGAATGACAGATGTAGGATATGGTAGAGTATAGGGAAGGAATGAGAGATGTAGGAAAAGATAGAGTATAGGGAAGGAATGAGAGATGTAGGATATGGTAGAGTATAGGGAAGGAATGACAGATGTAGGAGATGGTAGAGTATAGGGAAGGAATGAGAGATGTAGGATATGGTAGAGTATAGGGAAGGAATGAGAGATGTAGGATATGGTAGAGTATAGGGAAGGAATGAGAGATGTAGGATATGGTAGAGTATAGGGGAGGAATGAGAGATGTAGGAGATAGTAGAGTATAGGGAAGGAATGAGAGATGTAGGATATGGTAGAGTATAGGGAAGGAATGAGAGATGTAGGAGAAGGTAGAGTATAGGGAAGGAATGAGAGATGTAGGAGATGGTAGAGTATAGGGAAGGAATGAGAGATGTAGGAGATGGTAGAGTATAGGGAAGGAATGAGAGATGTAGGAGATGGTAGAGTATAGGGAAGGAATGAGAGATGTAGGAGATGGTAGAGTATAGGGGAGGAATGAAAGATGTAGGAGAAGGTAGAGTATAGGGGAGTAATGAGAGATGTAGGATATGGTAGAGCATAGGTGAGGGATGAGAGATGTAGGATATGGTAGAGAATAGGGAAGGAATGAGAGATGTAGGATATGGTAGAGTATAGGGAAGGAATGAGAGATGTAGGAGAAGGTAGAGTATAGGGGAGGAATGAGAGATGTAGGATATGGTAGAGTATAGGGAAGGAATGAGAGATGTAGGATACGGTAGAGTATAGGGAAGGAATGTGAGATGTAGGATATGGTAGAGTATAGGGAAGGAATGAGAGATGTAGGAGAAGGTAGAGTATAGGGAAGGAATGAGAGATGTAGGAGATGGTAGAGTATAGGGAAGGAATGAGAGATGTAGGAGATGGTAGAGTATAGGGAAGGAATGAGAGATGTAGGAGATGGTAGAGTATAGGGGAGGAATGAGAGATGTAGGAGAAGGTAGAGTATAGGGGAGGAATGAGAGATGCAGGATATGGTAGAGTATAGGGGAGGAATGAGAGATGTAGGATATGGTAGAGTATAGGGGAGGAATGAGAGATGTAGGAGATGGTAGAGTATAGGGGAGGAATGAGAGATGTAGGATATGGTAGAGTATAGGGAAGGAATAAGAGATGTAGGAGATGGTAGAGTATAGGGACAGAATGAGAGATGTAGGAGATGGTAGAGTATAGGGAAGGAATGAGAGATGTAGGATATGGTAGAGTATAGGGAAGGAATGAGAGATGTAGGATATGGTAGAGTATAGGGAAGGAATGAGAGATGTAGGATATGGTAGAGTATAGGGAAGGAATGAGAGATGTAGGAGAAGGTAGAGTATAGGGAAGGAATGAGAGATGTAGGATATGGTAGAGTATAGGGGAGGAATGAGAGATGTAGGAGAAGGTAGAGTATAGGGAAGGAATGAGAGATGTAGGAGAAGGTAGAGTATAGGGGAGGGGTGGGAGATGTAGGATATGGTAGAGTATAGGGAAGGAATGAGAGGTGTAGGAGATGGTACAGTATAGGGAAGGAATGAGAGATGTAGGAGAAGGTAGATTATAGGGGAGGAATGAGAGATGTAGGAGATGGTAGAGTATAGGGAAGGAATGAGAGATGTAGGAGAAGGTAGAGTATAGGGGAGGAATGAGAGATGTAGGATATGGTAGAGTATAGGGTAGGAATGAGAGATGTAGGATATGGTAGAGTATAGAGAAGGAATGAGAGATGTAGGAGAAGGTAGAGTATAGGGAAGGAATGAGAGATGTAGGAGATGGTACAGTATAGGGAAGGAATGAGAGATGTAGGATATGGTAGAGTATAGGGAAGGAATGAGAGATGTAGGAGAAGGTAGAGTATAGGGGAGGAATGAGAGATGTAGGATATGGTAGAGTATAGGGGAGGAATGAGAGATGTAGGATATGGTAGAGTATAGGGAAGGAATGAGAGATGTAGGCTATGGTAGAGTATAGGGAAGGAATGAGAGATGTAGGAGATGGTAGAGTATAGGGAAGGAATGAGAGATGTAGGAGAAGGTAGAGTATAGGGAAGGAATGAGAGATGTAGGAGATGGTAGAGTATAGGGAAGGAATGAGAGATGTAGGATATGGTAGAGTATAGGGAAGGAATGAGAGATGTAGGAGAAGGTAGAGTATAGTGGAAGAATGAGAGATGTAGGATATGGTAGAGTATAGGGAAGGAATGAGAGATGTAGGATATGGTAGAGTATATGGGAGGAATGAGAGATGTAGGATATGGTAGAGTATAGGGAAGGAATGAGAGATGTAGGAGATGGTAGAGTATAGGGAAGGAATGAGAGATGTAGGAGAGGGTAGAGTATAGGGGAGGAATGAGAGATGTAGGAGATGGTAAAGTATAGGGAAGGAATGAGAGATGTAGGATATGGTAGAGTATAGGGGAGGAATGAGAGATGTAGGATATGGTAGAGTATAGGGGAGGAATGAGAGATGTAGGATATGGTAGAGTATAGGGGAGGAATGAGAGATGTAGGAGAAGGTAGAGTATAGGGGAGGAATGAGAGATGTAGGAGAAGGTAGAGTATAGGGAAGGAATGAGAGATGTAGGAGAAGGTAGAGTATAGGGAAGGAATGAGAGATGTAGGAGAAGGTAGAGTATAGGGGAGGAATGAGAGATGTAGGAGAAGGTAGAGTATAGGGGAGGAATGGAAGATGTAGGAGATGGTAGAGTATAGGGAAGGAATGAGAGATGTAGGAGAAGGTAGAGTATAGGGGAGGAATGAGAGATGTAGGAGATGGTAGAGTATAGGGAAGGAATGAGAGATGTAGGAGATGGTAGAGTATAGGGGAGGAATGAGAGATGTAGGAAATGGTTGAGTATAGGGGAGGAATGAGAGATGTAGGATATGGTAGAGTATAGGGAAGGAATGAGAGAGGTAGGAGAAGGTAGAGTATAGGGGAGGAATGAGAGATGTAGGATATGGTAGAGTATAGGGGAGGAATGAGAGATGTAGGAGAAGGTAGAGTATAGGGGAGGAATGAGAGATGTAGGATATGGTAGAGTATAGGGGAGGAATGAGAGATGTAGGATATGGTAGAGTATAGGGAAGGAATGAGAGATGTAGGATATGGTAGAGTATAGGGGAGGAATGAGAGATGTAGGAGAAGGTAGAGTATAGGGGAGGAATGAGAGATGTAGGATATGGTAGAGTATAGGGAAGGAATGAGAGATGTAGGATATGGTAGAGTATAGGGAAGGAATGAGAGATGTAGGATATGGTAGAGTATAGGGAAGGAATGAGAGATGTAGGAGAAGGTAGAGTATAGGGAAGGAATGAGAGATGTAGGAGAAAGTAGAGTATAGGGGAGGAATGAGATATGTAGGATATGGTAGAGTATAGGGGAGGAATGAGGGATGTAGGAGAAGGTAGAGTATAGGGAAGGAATGAGAGATGTAGGATATGGCAGAGTATAGGGAAGGAATAAGAGATGTAGGCGATGGTAGAGTATAGGGAAAGAATGAGAGATGTAGGAGGTGGTAGAGTATAGGGAGGGAATGAGAGATGTAGGATATGGTAGAGTATAGGGGAGGAATGAGAGATGTAGGAGAAGGTAGAGTATAGGGGAGGAATGAGAGATGTAGGAGAAGGTAGAGTATAGGGGAGGAATGAGAGATGTAGGATATGGTAGAGTATAGGGGAGGAATGAGAGATGTAGGAGAAGGTAGAGTATAGGGGAGGAATGAGAGATGTAGGAGATGGTAGAGTATAGGGAAGGAATGAGAGATGTAGGATATGGTAGAGTATAGGGGGAATGAGAGTTGTAGGATATGGTAGAGTATAGGGAAGGAATGAGAGATGTAGGATATGGTAGAGTATAGGGGAGGAATGAGAGTTGTAGGATATGGTAGAGTATAGGGAAGGAATGAGAGATGTAGGAGATGGTAGAGGATAGGGAAGGAATGAGAGATGTAGGAGATGGTAGAGTATAGGGAAGGAATGAGAGATGTAGAAGGTAGAGTATAGGGGAGGAATGAGAGATGTAGGATATGGTAGAGTATAGGGAAGGAATGAGAGATGTAGGATATGGTAGAGTATAGGGAAGGAATGAGAAATGTAGGAGAAGGTAGAGTATAGGGGAGGAATAAGAGATGTAGGAGATGGTAGAGTATAGGGAAGGAATGAGAGATGTAGGAGAAGGTAGAGTATAGGGGAGGAATGAGAGATGTAGGATATGGTAGAGTATAGGGGAGGAATGAGAGATGTAGGATATGGTAGCGTATAGGGGAGGAATGAGAGATGTAGGAGAAGGTAGAGTATAGGGGAGCAATGAGAGATGTAGGATATGGTAGAGTATAGGGGAGGAATGAGAGATGTAGGATATGGTAGAGTATAGGGAAGGAATGAGAGATGTAGGAGAAGGTAGAGTATAGGGGAGGAATGAGAGATGTAGGATATGGTAGAGTATAGGGAAGGAATGAGAGATGTAGGATATGGTAGAGTATAGGGAAGGAATGAGAGATGTAGGAGAAGGTAGAGTATAGGGGAGGAATGAGAGATGTAGGAGATGGTAGAGTATAGGGAAGGAATGAGAGATGTAGGAGAAGGTAGAGTATAGGGGAGGAATGAGAGATGTAGGATATGGTAGAGTATAGGGAAGGAATGAGAGATGTAGGAGAAGGTAGAGTATAGGGAAGGAATGAGAGATGTAGGATATGGTAGAGTATAGGGGAGGAATGAGAGATGTAGGATATGGTAGAGTATAGGGGAGGAATGAGAGGTGTAGGAGAAGGTAGAGTATAGGGGAGGAATGAGAGATGTAGGATATGGTAGATTATAGGGGAGGAATGAGAGATGTAGGATATGGTAGAGTATAGGGAAGGAATGAGAGATGTAGGAGAAGGTAGAGTATAGGGAAGGAATGAGAAATGTAGGAGATGGTAGAGTATAGGGAAGGAATTAGAGATGTAGGATATGGTAGAGTTTTGGGTGGAATGAGAGATGTAGGTTATGGCTTTTTCTGGATGTTAAAAGGCATGGTAGACTATAGGGAAGAAATGAGAGATGTTGGAGATAATCTCCTGCATTGCCTCGAGAGGGTAGCTGGAAATCTGAAAACCACATGGCTGTTTCTGCGCATGATACGGTACTTGCATGAAAAAGAGAAGAGGGGACAGGGAAAATGCTTACAATTGTTGGGAGACGGAGGAATAAATGAAAACTCGAACTGAATGAAGAGATGTGGAGGCAACTCGGAGGTCAAGAGTACTGGCGAGTTATCTATTCCGGAAGGTGACATCAAACCGTTTAATGTTAGTGTGTGTGGGGGGGGGGGGGGGCGGAGCGGGACGGGGGGGGGGGGGGGGGTGAGGGGAGCAGGTTACTACGAATATTTGGGGTCAACATAAACATCAGGGGAAGAGGCTCCATCAAAACTACATGAATAAATTAATTATGGGGCGAAACACATTCTCAGTCAATAAAAACTATTAGGAAACGGCAACTTCAATAAAGATGTTGTGGGAAAACCATTTGGGGAAAGGTAGGTGTACCAAGTATAAAGAGTTTAAAAACGGTTTTAAAGAGTTTAAAACTCTAGAGAATAATATAAATCAGTGGATAACAGGTTCGTGTAACAGTGCAACAATGAAAGCAGTCAGGGGTGATCAGGGTCAACCAGGGGTTATCAGGAGTGAGATTGAATACGTGATGAACAAGGACAGAATAGACGTGATAAAACTCTGTTACCTTAATTATTTAGTACGTGTCCCGGCAGCCGATGGTGTAGATTCATGTTTCATAACATATAGTCGCCCGAGTGCTAGAATGTCCTATGTCCCATAGGGGAAATAATATATAATCCCATAGGGGACATAGTACTCCCATAGGGGAAATAATATATAGTCCCATGGGGGACAGAGTACTCCCATAGGGGAAATAATATGTAGTCCCATAGGGGACAGAGTACTCACATAAGGGAAATAATATGTAGTCCCATAGGGGACAGAGTACTCCCATAGGGGGCATAGGACATTCTAGCAGTCAGGCGACGATATCGAATTCTACTATATACACATGGTAAATTACCCAAGTTAGGGAGTTTTACGGAGAGAACCACCGAGCAACGGCGAGCAACTGTCAGCTCCCCAACATACTAACTCCACACAAGCAGGGTTAGCATTGGTTGAAGACAGGTGCACAATCGACGTGCAGTACGCCTTAGTACACAGCGTCACCGTGCCCCCACATGGGGGCAATGGGGGGTGAAGTGTCTTGCCCAAGGACACAACGCGGTTGCCGCAGGTAGGATTCGAACCGAGGGCCTCTCGGCTTACAGTCTGCACCTCTATCAACTGAGTCACCGCGCCCCCAACGGGGCCAGAAGCTAAAATCAATACCTTAAAGCGAGGAATAGATGAGAACCATGTCTGCGCATGTTATCCACGTGATTTAATTTTTAACTGGTAGCGTGCTAAATTATTTTTGGCCAGCAAATATTGTACACATGTCGTTGCCTTGTTACAATTTATGGGAGAGTGCCTATGGGCACTCTCCCATAAATTGTAACAAGGCAAACCCTTACAAACTAAATAATATCACTTTAAAGATAATACAAAGCATATCCACTGAATATAGCCTTCAAGTTGTGGCACCTGAGCTACAGAATAAAGCCCAAATATGGGCTCCCTGCACTCTACCAGTTAAGCAAAGCGTCATCCTGGTATGCGGGCATGTGATCTTTTTTATGCACATGTTGTCCATTCTGCAGCGCATGTGACCTAACAGATTGTAGTTCTTTGGCATCACCTTCGATACACGGTTCGATCCCTGCCACGGTAACTGTGTTATGTCCTTGGGCAAGGCATTTGATGCCGATCGCCCTCGTGGGGGCACGGTGGCGATGTTTACTAAGACGTACTGCACGTCGATGGTGCACTCGTCTTAACCAATGCTAACCCTGCTTGTGTAGAGTTAGTAAGTTGTGGAGTCTGGCAGTTACTCGCCGTTGCTCAGAGGTTCTCTCCGCGTACCACGGCACCACCACCTGTAAAACTGTCCTACACGAGGTGACCCTGGCTGTCGAAAGTGTCGTTAAATCCCAGTAAATAAATAAAGAAATCTTCAAATGCTTGCTTAAATATTCCCGTCAAGCCGTTTTGTCGAGCCCAGATGGCCACTGTTGTGGCGAAAAGCTGTTCGAAAACAGAACCTGAGGCTTTAACCCTTTACCCAATGAATCTTCCGCATCCGCCCGCGTAATATGCAAATTCAGCAGCTGAAAAAATATTATTTTTCGAAACATTTCAACAAAACCATATCATGTGACCCCTCTTTGGAACGAGCTCGTCGAGCTCGTTCCAAAGAGGGGTAACATGATATGGTTTTGTTGAATTTTTTTGAACAAATTTAAAAAATGATATTTAAAATAATAAATTTTGAAATCGTCAATCGTCTACGTCGGGTAAATGGTTAAACTGGCATTAATATAAATAAATGGCGGATTTGGCAGGACAAACATTGCACGTGGACATGGTGGCATCCACTGCAAATAGCGTGGTTGCGCGTTTGTTTCTTCCCTGGTGAATAGTAACTTTAATATGCAGAATTATGACTCACCTTTTCGTTTCAATGCATTTTTCTCCCCCGCGCACAATAAATCCCCCGCACACTACCAAGTCCGATAACGGGTACGAGTATACAGAAGTGAGAAAAATCAACACCTTTCTCTGGGTAGGGGTCAACTGCGTTGGACGTGATTCGACGAATGACTGCTGGAAATTATCTTTGCGATTTTCAGATAACCTACGCACGAAATATCCGTTACTTATTCCCTGTTCCTTATTCGACATTCGTTCTCAACCGATTTTACTGGGAATAAGTAACAGTTGCCATGTCCCCAATAGTCTAGTATATAAGATCCTGTCATGTGGTATTCACATTTTCATAATTGAAACCCGAGGACTTCTTTGCTACGAATCTGACAGAATATTGCACATATATAGAGTGCAGTTGCACGACTATTGGTTCGTTAACCCTTTAAAAACTAATGGTATCTCCCATGCCAGGTCAACTGGAAGAGTCCATATTCATTACTTGAGGGTAGACCAATTAATATTTTCAACGTGCAGCCTCGGTGCTGCACGTTGAAAACATTTATTGGTCTGTCCCGCACATTCACCGGGCAGCCATCTCACATAATGAAATTGTGACATATCACGCACCTTGGTAGGAAAAGGGACCCCTCGTGCTCAGAGGGTTAAATAAGTATTTATCTTTTCTAGATTTATTGAGGAAATAGAGTCACATCTAGATGTATGGTTTAGGAGTAACATGAATACGTACGTCAACGAGTCCCGAATCGCTGTGGCACAATACTTTGGAGCAGAGGAGAGAAACATGGTATTTGTTGAGAATGCAACAACAGGTATGTAATCCTCCGCGTTTTGTTCTCTGTACAAAAATCGCAAAAGAACAAAATGTCAAGAACCAAACATTTTCGTAATGCAACCTAGACTTCTCTCAGCCAGGGTCACCTCGCGTCGGACAGCTTTACGGATGGAGGATGCAGGAGAGAACCGCCGAGCAGCGTCGAACAACTGTCAGACTCCTCAAGCAGGGTTAGCATTGGTTGAAGGCATTGGTTGAAGCTGTATAGACGACATGAAGTCCGCCTTATTACACAGCGTAACCCTGATCTCACGTAAGCAATAAGTACCCTGCCCAGTGACACAACGCAGTTACGCCTGACGGGAATCGAACCGCGGACCTTTCAGTTTGACGTCGATTGATGTAACAACGTTTCCACCGCGATCCCTAATTTAATTCTATGCTCGACCATTGGGCAGATAAGGGTGACTTTTGATATTTCGACGACAGTGGACGTGTCCGTTGTTGTGTACTTGACCCTAGTCGACACATCTTGAAACTGTCTAGCTTAATGCTGCCGGCCGACTAATTATGAATTGGAAATGCCTCAGAGGTAACGCAACTGAATGAAAGACAGGGGCGTAGCAAGGAAATGATATTGGGGTGGGGGTACTCTGTAGTTGACGAACCCGGGCGTCCTCGTACTTTCCTCCGGACGACGTGTGGCTGATAGACGTATCAGGTGGACCGCGAGGTACATCAGCAGCAATGTAACGCGTGCTATTTGAAATAAGTTGATAAAGGACACGCCTGAGCTGGAAAATCACCCCTTAACCCTTTACCAAACGTAACAGCTAAAACCGGCCGGCGCTATTCTCAAAAATCGCCAATTAATTTCAATTATGTTTTTCATTTTTGTCTCAAAAACATAGATTATGACCCGTCGTTCCAATGAGGGGTCATAACCTATGTTTTTGAGACAAAAAATGAAAAAAAAATAGTTATTCAAGAATTGTTTTGCAAGTGTCGTCTGCTTTTCATGTTAGGTAAAGGGTTAATGTTTCAAAGTCGGTCTGCGCGTACAGAAGATTTAGTAGACTTCAGACTACATTACACAATTCATTCAGGGATCGACATTTGTATTTTGGCTGTTCGAGAAATAATGCGAGAAAACACGGGATCTCTCACTCAGGGAGGGACGTCTCTTTCCATACGTTTCAGACTTGGAATTTTCTGTTTTTATATTATCTGACATTTCAGACCGTAGAAATGAAAAACTGAGCAGAAAATGAGCTAGGACCGTAAAAATGAAATCATGGTTAATTATATGTATGATTGTGTTTACAAATGTTTGGAAATAGAATGCTTTAGAATATTACAGACATTCTAATAATTATAAGGACAGATTAATTTAGAAATATTGAAAATATTGCGACACACTGTGTATATAACACGCACAGCAGTGGCGTAGATAGCTTTCCGCTGGCGGAGGGGCAAGCCCAAAATTTTCCGGCAGACCGAAAATTTTCCGACAGTGTAACAACAAAAACCCAAACAAACCGAAAGAATCTGTTGTTTAGTGCAAATGTACTGAAAATTGGTCTTTTTTACCCAAACTTTACCCAAAATTACATGTTTTTATCCCCAAAGCCAGCATTTTAATGTTATTAGGCATAAATTTGCCTAAACAGTAAAGTGGTCCCAAAAAATTTCCGACAAAATTTCTGGTGGTGGGGGGGGGGGGGGGGGGGGGGGGGTCTAGAACCCACTTAGGGCACGATCAGTACATGTTTCCTAGAACCCCCTTAAAACATAGGTTATGACCCCTCGTTGGAACGAGCTCGTTCCAACGAGGGGTCAAAACCTATGTTTTTGAGACAGAAAATGAAAAAAATTAGTTATTCAAGACTTTTTTTTGCAAGTGCCGTCTTCTTTTCATGTTAGGTAAAGGGTTTAACACCTAGAATTTCACAATGTGTTGCATGTCTTGTTTATATTCTTATCTACACGATCATCAGTCACTAATTTGGTGTAACGTAGCATGCACCATAATTATCAAGGAACCGGACAGGTCATAATCCACGCGTGGGCAGGGATGTTCACGCAAGCGTTTACTTGGCAATGAAATTCATCAGCAGAGAAAAATTAATGAATCACTGGGTTGTACCGGGTTGTACCCGGTGCTTCATTAATTAAATTTTTATGATTATTTCTATAATTAGTGTTTGGAATCTAATATTAGTGCGTCCGTGGAAATATTGCCCAGGCGAGGAAAGTGACCAGTACACGACTGCCGTACTATGTACTCTAAAATCAGTTGGGCTAAAAATTAAATCAACTGATTCGTTTTTAAATGAATGGAGCGATCAAATTGAGTCAAGTCGAGGGATCATAAAAACTGATGCGGGTTTAGAACAGAACTGTAACGTGACCGACTCAATACCCTCATAGAAACAGAAAATCTGTATTCACAGAAACGATGATTTATTTTAGAAATGGATTTAATAACAATGTGGAACAATTTACAATAAACAACACAAGCGCGTCTACTGGAATCTTCAGTACAGTTCTAGTATCCCATTTATCATTAAGAACTATCCACTCCAGCCCACGTCCCCCCCACCCGCGTATCCCTACGTCCCCTTTATATACACAGACCGTCCCTGACGAGTGTCGTCACCCATCGACACACTGTCCTGATCGTAACAATGGCAATGGCCGTCATTAATATCGTCCAGGGACGCCAACGGGACGCGACGTCACAGATCGATCTGATTGCGTCACTTCAATGGAACTTATAAAATGATTAGGGTTTAGTTGATTGGAACGATCTGATTGAGTCAGGCCAAGAGACCCTATAAACTAATTCGGGTTTAGTTGATTGGAACGATCAGAATGAGTCATGCCAAGAGACCCTATAAACTAATCCGGTTTTAGTTGAATGGAGCGATCTGATGAAGTCAGGTCAAGGGATCCTTTTAACTGTTCCAGGTGTAGATGAATGGAACGATCTGATTGAGCCAGGTCAAGGTCTCCTTTAAATTGATTTGGCTTTAGTTGAATGGAACGATCTGATTGAGCCAGGCCAAGGTATCGTTTAAATTGATTTGGCCTTAGGTGAATGGAACGATCTGATTCAGCCAGGTAAAGGTATCCTTTACATTGATTTGGCTTTAGTTGAATGCAACGATCTGATTGAGCCAGGCCAAGGTATCCTTTAAATTGATTTGGCTTTAGTTGAATGCAGCGATCTGATTGAGCCAGGTCAAGGTATCCTTTTAATTGATTTGAATTTAGTTGAATGGAACGATCTAATTGAGCCAGGTAAAGAGATTCTATAAACTGATGCGGGTTTAGATGAATGGAACGATCAAATTGACTGAGCCTTTGTCAAGTGCAGCGGTCAAGACAGGGTCACATGCAACCCCAATGGCCGTAGCAGTGCCACACGTCATTAGTCGTGAGCTAGGAGCTATGACAGACAAAGGATGGTCTACAAACTGGAAGCAGTAAATATAGAATTTATTTATTTATTGGTGTTTAAAGTGACATACTTATGCACAATGGCTAATCGTGCCCGTGACAGTTTACTGGTGGAGGAAGCCGGTGTACCCGGAGAGAACCACCGAGCATCGACGAGCAACTGTCAGCTCCTCAACATTCTAACTCTGTCCAAGCTCCGCTGAAGCAGGGTTACAGCGGTTGCAGACATGTACACCATCGACGTGCAGTGCGCCCCGGTACACGGCATCATCGTGCCCCCGTGTAGGCAACCGAGATAAAGTGCCTTGCCCAAGGACACAACGCGGGTCGTCCATGACAGGGATCGAACTCGGGACCTCTAGCATAGAAGTCCAACAATCTACCACTGAGCCACCACGCTTCCCGCAAATGTAGAAGAAGCCACGTATGGAGGAGCTAGAAACTTTGGAGCTCATAACCAGATGAGCCTTGAGAAGAGTACGTGTCGTAACTGCAATTTCTCGATATCTCATTTAATCAACAAGATTTGAGTGGGCAAAGTTTTAACTGTTTCAGTCACTGCTTCGTTTACACATTTGAGGGAGCTACAGTCAAAATTAGAAGTCCTGTCGTGAAATGTGCACAAGGAGCACGTCGATCTGCGCGTTAATCTACGCGTTAGGAACATAGTAAGGCTATCAAACTCTGTACATATGGGTTGTGCACAAGCAATGTTTCGGGTAACCCGGAGGTCCATTGGCAGAAACATTGCCTGTGCTTGCTCTGCGTAACCAGGAGAACCTACCGTGCTTTGGATGTCATTCGATATGGCAATTGCGCGCAATTCCTACGAGCAATTAAAGCCTAGATAAGCGCACAGTTCGTGACAGGACTTCTAGTTTTAACAGGTTGAATGGAGTGAGGTGATCTGGGGTCCTATACCCCGATTAGTCGAAGAATAATTAGAACTAGATAGATTGGTAAATAGAAACTGAAACAAATACCATAGTATTTTCAAAATAAACAAACGTATGTGTCAGTTACTTATAATCATGTGTAAACAAATAAATGGTTTAGTTCAGTTAACAAGCAGTAGCAAATAGGGTCATGATTTTTTATATTTTATCTTCTCAGGGTCGCTTTACATTTTATCCAACGAAATGACAAAAACCTGCCATTTACAAAAATCGCCATACAACTTTTATAACTGTTTATCTCAAGTGAATTGCTTATGATCCCTCACTGGAACGAGCTCATGGAGCTCGTTCCAACGTGGCGTCAAAAGGTTTGTTTTTGAGGCTAAGAATAAAAAAAGGAGTTTTGAAGTGTTGTGTGCTATTTGGACCAGGTGAAGGTTAAATGTATAGCCTATTTTCACATGTATTTAGATTCCGTTCCATGCGTATCTTCGATATCATTTTAAACGAAGATACAATTTTTGTTAGTTGTTTATAAAACATTTTGGACTGAGCATGAAAATTGGGAAATCCGGAACCATTTCATTTTATTTTCCCTCAGTACAAATCGAAAAGTAGCAAAAATGCTGTTTGATAACACTCTGACGGAATCCTTGCAAAATCGATCAAAATATCATAATTGGACTTCCATGTGTGTGTCGAGAAGAAGCGGCGAAATCAGCGGATCGGACTTCACTCCCGCGGGACAACGGATAAATTACTATACTGAAAACTTTGAGCATGTTTCAGCAAATATTAAATTCGAGGATTAAATACTTTTAATTAGAATCAAAGGATTATCTGTATAGACATGAAATACTGTATTCTAGCACTACTTAACCATTTAAACCCCCAGCGGACGCTTTTCCGGCCAGGAATATGATACGTCATAATGCCATTAAATAGGATTGGCTGTTCAGTAAACGTATGGGGTAGACCAATGAATATTTTCAACGTGCAGCCCCGAGGCTGCACGTTGAAAATATAGATTGGTCTACTCCAAATAACGAATATGGACTCTTCTCATTGCTGCCATTGAACTGACATGGAAGATACCACCAGAGTTCATAGGGTTAAGATTATAAAAAAAAATGAACTGAAATCAACAAAATGTACACTAGATCAAGGGTACAGACCAATGCGGTCTTAGATAAATGGATCAATCTGGATGCGCTTGTAAAAGACCTGACCGAGAGCAGAATCGAGGCAGGGTCAGGCATAGCTAGGAAGTATGAAGTAGTGGTACAAATCAATAATAGTGGTATATATTTATTGGTGTTTAAGGTCACATATTTCTGCACAATGGCTAACCATGACCGTGACAGTTTTACGGGTGGAGGAAGCCGGAGTTTCCGGAGAGAACCACAGAGCAACGGCGAGCAACTGTCAGCTCACCAACATACCAACTCCACACGAGCAGGGTTAGCATTGGTTGAAGACAGGTGCACCATCGACGTGCAGTACGCCTTAGCACACAACGTCATCGTGCCCCCACGTGGGCAATGGAGATGAAGTGTCTTGCCCAAGGACACAACGCGGTTGCCGCAGGTGGGATTCGAACCGAGGACCTCTCGGCTTGCAGCCTGCACCTCTACCTACTGAGCCACCGCGCCCCCCAATAATAGTGGTTCAAATCTGTTAGGGTGGTAGAAGATTAAAGTACTGGGTTACTAAAATAGTATTGGATCACACGACTGATGGCGATTACTATAGACAAGTTAGCAGTGGTGGTTTTAGACCTATGAAGGTGTTGGGGAGACGTGGACAAACAGGTACTGGAAGCCATAACTATCTTGAAATAGATAATAAACACTCAAAAGATACATTACCATGTCATAAGTATCCTCAAATACCCATATGTGTCTATGTGCTAGTGCACAATGTGTCACAATGTGCCCAATGTGCCCACATTATGCATTCATTATGCATTCACGCATAAGCACATATCGGCACATCCAATATATGCCTATGTGCTACCTGTAATGTGTACACATTGTGCATTAGCACACAAGAACATTCCATCGACCGACAAACCCACAGTTCGTGGAATCCCTTTTCGATTATCCTTCTAGAATCCCCTTTTCATCGTATGTGCTTATGTGCTGCATGTTACGTGCGCACATTGTGCATAAGCACACATATATATACTGGTACATCCAGCATGTACCCATGTGCTACCTATTATGTGTACACACTGTGGCATAACACAAAACACATCTCGGGGCGAGCAACGTAGAGTTTCTTATATGTAAGGTACCTTAGCTTGCTGTAGGTCTGGGCATTGTATAGACTGATGCAGGTTTAGATGAATGGGGTGATCTGATTGAGCCTATTAAAGATTTGGCCAAGGGTAGAGACAGAATCGGGGATAGCTATAAGTCAGTAATCGTGAGACATCCTAGCACATAACGGAGTAGTGGTAGCCAATAGTAATATATAAGATAGTGATGGTACAGGTCTTCAAGTGTGATAGAAAATTATAGTACAGTTAAAACTAGAAGTCCTGTCACGAACTGTGCGCTTATCTAGGCTTACTTGCGCGTATGAATTGCGCGCAATTGCCATATGGAATGACATCCAAATCACGGCAGGCTCTCCTGGTTACTCATAGCAAACACAAGGAATGTTTCTGCCAATGGACCTCCGGGTAACCCGGAGGTCCATTGGCAGAAACATTGCTTGTGCACAGGCCATATGTACAGAATTTGATAGCCTTACTGTGGTTATACCGCGTAGATTAACGCGCAAATCAACGTGCTATTTGTGCGCATTTCATGACAGAACTTCTAGTTTTAACTGTATGAATACAATAGTAATGGATCACACTACAGATGGTGGTGGCTGTAGACAAATCCGTAGTGGTGGTTTAAGACCTATGAAGGTCTTGGAGTGGCCCAGAAGGCCAGGCCAAACAGGTACTAGGAGCCATAACTATCTTCAGATTGATAGTCTCCAAAAGGTATCGGGCAAAAATGTATACTCAAAACGTATCCTCAAAAGGTATCCTTAAAAGGTATCCTCAAATAGTACACCAACATGGCATAGGTATCTTCAAATAGTACATAACCATGTCACAAGTATCCTCAAATACAAATCCGTACACAAAGGAACACCTCCTGCGAACACACCGTATCCTGTTAGAGGGTGTTGGGTCACATAGCAACCACGTGCTACCATAGACACCAAGATGACGGCCCCAAAATACAAAGTGGACGACGGAAACACGTATCGTCCTAACAACACTCCCTGTAGATGCGCACTAACACCACTTATCACTATAGTAATTACGTCTCAACATGACCGTTCACACGGGTTACCATGGCAACCGAACATGGCGCAACTGGATCACGTGACTCCATGAAATCAACCAACCTGGTGGTGTCCGGGACATGGCATACTACAAATATTGGTTGGTAACTTGAATTATGGAGAAATTGCAGAAGAGCATGTGAGTCCAAAGATAAGAAACACGAACGCTCGATGTACTGGTGTACAAAAAGAGATTCAATACACTTTGTTTTTTATTAACAGTACTTGAAAAGTGGAAATCCTGCATGGTGGCAGCGAAAATATGTAACAGAATTCTATTCATTTTTATATATTGGGGGTATAATACAAAACCGTACATATATATATTACAGGTATAAATACTGTATTAAAGAGCTTCTTCTATACAGAAGATGATGCAATATTGGTTAGTAACTTGAATTTTGGAGGAATCACAAACACAGCTCACAGAACAGCTTGTATGTTTAAAGGTAAGGTACAATAACTATTTTTCGTGATTCAAACTACTCGATACAGCTCCATCCACAAGATGAGATCGTGTTTGTACATGTAAGATGTGAATTCCGCATACATCTGGGAGTGTTTAGTATAACCCTTTCAACACGGACAGGCCACATGTAGCCGCTGAGACACGTGGTTTGTTCAGAGACACTTTCCCCCCTTTTATCCCACCATATTTAGAAACTTGTACAAAACATTTATCAACTGCTTTCGTTGAATTTGATTTGAATTTCCGATTCATATAGGACATTTCCTTGTCAGATTTAATTACTACTTATTAAAGGTTATAATCCGTAATACTGAGTTACAACATGATTCCATAGTACTGATTCTCAATTTTATTAATGTTACTTGAAGTATTTCCGAGGATTTTGTTCGTTGACAATGCCCGTTGTTTGTCGACTGTATGGTACATTAACATCATTATTCACCTATTATATAGGTTATTGACACCATTGTCTGCGTATTGTATGGGCCCTGGCATTATTATGTATGTATTTTATAGGTCTCGGCACTATTGTCTGCGTATTGTATAGCCCCTAACACTATTGTCTGCGTATTACCAGGGTCTTGGCACTAGTGTCTACGTATTGTATAGCCCCTAACGCTATTGTCTGCGTATTACCAGGGTCTTGGCACTAGTTTCTGCGTATTGTATAGCCCCTAACGCTATTGTCTGCGTATTGTATAGCCCCTAACACTATTGTCTGCGTCTTACCAGGGTCTTGGCACTAGTGTCTGCGTATTGTGTAGCCCCTAACACTATTATCTGCGTATTGTATAGCCCCTAACACTATTGTCTGCGTATTACCAGGGTCTTGGCACTAGTGTCTACGTATTGTATAGCCCCTAACGCTATTGTCTGCGTATTACCAGGGTCTTGGCACTAGTGTCTGCGTATTGTATAGCCCCTAACGCTATTGTCTGCGTATTGTATAGCCCCTAACACTATTGTCTGCGTATTACCAGGGTCTTGGCACTAGTGTCTGCGTGTTGTGTAGCCCCTAACACTATTATCTGCGTATTGTATAGCCCCTAACACTATTGTCTGCGTATTACCATGGTCTTGGCACTAGTGTCTGCGTATTGTGTAGCCCCTAACGCTACTGTCTGCGTATTACCAGGGTCTTGGCACTAGTGTCTACGTATTGTATTGCCCCTAACGCACCTAACACTATTGTCTGCGTATACGCGGGTCTTGGCACTATTGTCTCCGTATTGTTTTGCCACCGACTCTATTGTCTGCATATTGTATAGCCCATAACACCACTGTCTGCATATTGCGTGGGTCTTAACACTATTGTGTGCGTATTGTATAGCCATGACACTATTGTCTGCTTATTGTATAGCCCTTCACACTATTGTCTGCGTATTATGCGGGTCTTGGCACTATTGTCTGCGAATTGTATAGCCCTTCACACCATTGTCTGCTCATTGTGCGAGTCTTAACACTATGGTCTGCGTGTTGTATAGCCCTGGCATTATTGTCTGCGTATTGTATAGCCCTTCACTCCATTGTCTGCTCATTGTGCAGGCCTTAATACTATGGTCTGCGTATATATAGCCCTCGCACTATTGTCTGCGTATTGTGCGGGTCTTGGCACTATTGTCTGCGTATTGTATAGCCCTGACACTATTGTCTGCGTATTGTATAGCCTTTCACACTATTGTCTGCATATTGTTCGTGTATTGGCAATATTGTCTGCGTATTGCGTAGCCCCTCACACTATTGTCTGCATATTGTATAACCCTTCACACCATTGTCTGCTTATTGTGCGGGTCTTAACACTATGGTCTGCGTATTGTATAGCCCTGACACTATATTGTCTGCGTATTGTATAGCCCTGACACTATTACCTGAGAATTGGGTGGGTCTTGGCGCTATTATCTGCGAATTGTATAGCCCTTCACACCATTGTCTGCTTATTGTGCGGGTCTTAACACTATGGTCTGCGTGTTGTACAACCCTGGCACTAGTGCCTGCGTATTGTACAGCCCTAGCACTATTGTCTGCGTATTGTGAGGATCTTGGCACTATTGTCTGCGTATTGTATAGCCCTGACACTATTGTCTGCGTATTGTATAGCTCTTCACACTATTGTCTGCGCCTTGTCCGTGTATTGGCACTATTGTCTGCGTATTGCGTAGCCCCTCACAATATTGTCTGTGTATTGTATAGCCCTTCACACCAGTGTTTGCTTATTGTGCGGGTCTTAACACTATAGTCTGCGTATTGTATAGCCCTGACACTATATTGTCTGCGTATTGTATAGCCCTGATATTATTGTCTGCGTATTGTGCGGGTCTTGGCGCTATTGTCTTCGCGTTATATAGCTCTTCACACTATTGTCTGCTTATTGTGCGGGTCTTAACACCATGGTCTGCGTATTGTATAGCCCTGACACTATATTGTCTGCATATTATATTGCCCTGACACTATTGTCTGCGTATTGTGCTGGTTTTGGCACTATTGTCTACGTATTGTATAGCCCCGACACTATTGTCTGCGTATTGTATAACCATTCACACTATTGTCTGTGCATTGTCCGGGTCTTGGCACTATTGTCTGCGTATTGCATTGCCCTTCACACTATTGTCTGTGTATTGTATAGCCCTTCACTCTATTGTCTGCTTATTGTGCGGGTCTTAACACTAGGGTCTGCGTATATTGTATAACCCTGACACTATATTGTCTGCGTATTGTACAGCCCTTCACACTATTGTCTGCGTATTATGTTGGTCTTAGCACTATTGTCTGCATATTGTATAACCTTTCACACTATTGTTTGCTTATCGTGTGGGTCTTAACACTATTGTGCTGGTCATGGCACTATTGTCTGTGTATTGTATAGCCCTGACACTATTGTCTGCGTATTGCATAGCCCTTTACACTATTGCCTGCGTATTGTGTGGGTCGTGACACTATTGTCTACGTATTGTGTGAGCCTTTACACTATTGTTCACCTATGGTGGGGCCCCCCTAAACTATTGTTTGCTATTTGTATGGGCCCTTGATACTATAGTATGCCTATTGTTTAGAACATTGGCACATCACATAGCATCCCATATTTTTGTACCTATTATTTGGAGAGATGACACCTGACGTCCCCTGTTTTGCCTATTGAACTGGGTTCGTGACACCAACGTTTGCCTCTTGTGCGGGCCCATAGCTCCATTGTCTGCCTATTGTATGGGTCCCTCACGTTCCCCACATGTTTGCTTATGGACACTTATTTCATTTAGACTGTTGTTCGTATGTTGTTTTTTGGCACTGACCTTGTGTGGGGTCCGGACACATGGCACTTTTTAAGAATTCACGGGACCTTACTCAAAGATTCGACCATTGTGCGTTGACCTTCTGTATTATTGTTGATATGTATCTCACTGGATTTTCCCAATGACGCCTAATAAGTCATATTTATTAGTTTGGATAACACATTGGTCGACCACAAAGGCTGTCTCTCACCGAATTTTACTACTTTACAGTCGCAGTGGAGGGGCCCCAACCCACGCGTGGGCAGTGATCTCCATGCATGCGTTTACCAGGTAATAAAATCATCATCAGAAAATGTTTAATTATTGAAGCACCGGGTTGTACCCGGGGCGTCATGAATTAAATTTTTGATGATTATTTATTTATTTATTTATTTATTGATGTTTAAGGTCACATACTTATGCACAATGGCTAATCGTGACCGTGACAGTTTTACGGGTGGAGGAAGCCGGAGTACCCGGAGAGAACCACCGAGCAACGACGAGCAGCTGTCAGCTCTCCAACATCGTAACTCTGAACTCTGCCCCGCAGCACAGGCAGGGTTAGATTGCTTGAAGACATGCGCACCATCGACGTTCAGTACGCCTCAGTACACAGCGTCATCGTGCCCCCATGTAGGCAATCGGGGTGAAGTGTCTTGTCCAAGGACACAGCGCGGATGCCGCAGGTGGGATTCGAACCGAGGACTTCTCGGCTTGCAGCCTGCACCTCTACCTACTGAGCCACCGCGCTCCCATTTTTGATGATTATTCCTATATTATTTATTTATTTATTTATTGGTGTTTAACCCTTTACCTAACATGAAAAGCAGACGACACTTGCAAAAAAATTTCTTGAATAACTAATTTTTTTCATTTTTTGTCTCAAAAACATAGGTTATGACCCCTCGTTGGAACGAGCTCGTCGAGCTCGTTCCAACGAGGGGTCATAACCTATGTTTTTGAGACAAAAAATGAAAAAATAATGAAAATTAATTGGCGATTTTTGAGAATAGCGCTGGCCGGTTTTGGCCGTTACGTTGGGTAAAGGGTTAAGGTCACATATTTCTGCACAATGGCTAATCATGACCGTGACAGTTTTACGGGTGGAGGAAGCCGGAGTGCCCGGAGAGAACCATCGAGCAACGGCAAGCAACTGTCAGCTCCCCAACATACTTACTCCACACAAGCAGGGTTAGCATTGGTTGAAGACATGCGCACCATCGACGTGCAGTACGCCTTAGTAAACAACGCCATCGTGCCCCCACGCGGGCAATGGAGATGAAGTGTCTTGCCCAAGGACACAACGCGGTTGCCGCAGGTGGGATTCGAACGGAGGACCTCTCGGCTTGCAGCCTGCACCTCTACCTACTGAGCCACCGCGCTCCAGATTATTCCTATAATTAGTGTTTGGAATCTAATATTATTGCGTTTGTGGAAATATTTCCCACCCGTGGAAAGTGACCAGTCCACGGCAGTCGTATTGTACTAACTTGAATAAGATTTATTTATCAGGTTCGATTTTTCTATATGTACTTCTTTTAGAAGAATGTTGTTATTTTATCACGATTTTTTCTCTCTTATAAGTGAATATAGGCCTAAAAGTTAAAACCTGTTTCTCAGACCCCCGCATGGTCATTTTTATAATCAATGCAAACTTACAAAAATAAAAATGAAATGGTTTATGTCTGATATTTTATCCAAATCAATAAAATTGATAAATTTGTCCCTTGAGTGCAACAAGGCTTTGCAATGCTTTAGCAGTCAAGGGGACGAAATACACCACCACTCATGCTATTCTGTAAATTATGAGGCCTAAAACACAAAACAAACCAAGAATATGAACAGATTATGTTTAATAAATATATACAAAAATAAGAAATAAAATAAAAAACCACCCGTCGACAATTTTACAAAAATGGCCTGAAAAACAGAAGATCTACCTTGTGGGGCCTTATTGGTCAGTATTATCTTTTGTAAAAGATGTTCACGTGTTTTTTGTTTTGGATGGAAATCGATTTAAAGCCATTGAAATGTATCCGATGCACCTGTTAAATTAACGGTCAACATTCTTTTAAAACTTTACACGAAAAAAGAAATAGCAATTTTAAAACAGAGACCCCAAATAGGCTTTCACTAAATTCACCGTTAGCTGATGAATGGTATTGTATCCTCAGCGACTAACATTATTATATAGTGCAGTAATTTAATTGACCGTTAATATCACCAAATTAAAATAGATCTTTCAAATTTGAGAATTATGGACAATGTGTGCTCAAGTATGAAATACAGTTAAAACTAGAAGTCCTGTCCTGAAATGCGCACAAATAGCACGTCGATATGCGCGTTAATCTACGCGATATGGCCATAGTAAGGCTATCAAATTCTGTAAATATGGCCTGTGCACAAGCAATGTTTCAGCCAATGGACCTCCGAGTAACCCGGAGGTCCATTAGCAGAAACATTGCCCGTGTTTGCTATGAGTAATCAGGAGAACCTGCCGTGCTTTGGACGCCATTCGATATGGCAATTGCGCGCAATTCCTACGCGCAATTAAGCCTAGATAAGCGCACAGTTCGTGACAGGACTTCTAGTTTTAACTGTAAAATACCTTGCAATTTTTTATTCAGTTCAATTGTAGATTGCACAAAGAGTAAACAGAGATATGACATGATTATAATAAACTAATAACAAACGAAACAGCTATTTTTGAATTGTAAATAAGATTAATATATCATACATATAAGTATATAAAGTCAAAACCCTAGGTCAGTTTAATGATCTACGATCATAATATATCATACATATAAGTATATAAAGTCAAAACCCTAGGTCAGTTTAATGATCTACGATCATAATATATCATACATATAAGTATATAAAGTCAAAACCCTAGGTCAGTTTAATGATCTACGATCATAATATATCATACATATAAGTATATAAAGTCAAAACCCTAGGTCAGTTTAATGATCTACGATCATAGTATATCATACATATAAGTATATAAAGTCAAAACCCTAGGTCAGTTTAATGATCTACGATCATAATATATCATACATATAAGTATATAAAGTCAAAACCCTAGGTCAGTTTAATGATCTACGATCATAGTATATCATACATATAAGTATATAAAGTCAAAACCCTAGGTCAGTTTAATGATCTACGATCATAATATATCATACATATAAGTATATAAAGTCAAAACCCTAGGTCAGTTTAATGATCTACGATCATAGTATATCATACATATAAATATATAAAATCAAAACCCTAGGTCAGTTTAATGTCCTACGATCATAATATATCATACATATAAATATATAAAATCAAAACCCTAGGTCAGTTTAATGTCCTACGATCATAATATATCATACATATAAGTATATAAAATCAAAACCCTAGGTCAGTTTAATGACCTACTATTTTGCAATTATTGTTTCTCTTTTCCTGAAGAACAGCAGGATTATGTTGCAGATGGTGTGACATAATGATGGCGTATTATTTTTCATAATAAATTCAAACCGATCTTGTTTGCTTGCATTTGAGAAGTCTGCGTTGTTCATGTTAATTATTACAAACAACTATCTTCTGATGTTTGTATAGACCGGGAAGACCATGACATGCATCTCGGATTCCACATCGCTGGCGTCCTTACAGACATCAGAAACATTGCAAATCCTATTTTCTAACGGTATTGGCGGCTGTGCACGTCTCCCCTTTTCAGCTTCCAAATTATGATTACTAATCCGTAATTTCGTAAACATATTCCCTGCTTCCTTTGTTTTTGAATAAGCTAAATAGGGCTCGAATTTAATGTAATTTTTGAAGGCGCGATAAGTTAGTTTTACCGATCTTTTTATTGTCATTGTTAAGGTATTATATTCATTGAAGAAGATTGTATAAACATTTGTCAAATGTTTATGTAATTTACGGATTTATTATATGATACAGTATGTGGAGAGTGTATTATCACTAAATCACTCGCAGAGTGGAGATTCCACCCAAGCAATAATTGCAAATTTGTTGCAAAGCATAACCAGTACAAGCAAGTTAAACCCGGAGCTCCATTGGCTGAAACACTGCTTGTGTTTTTTGTCGATATGTTCAAAATTTGAAAGTTTTAGCTTGGGTGACAGCTCCACTCCGCGGGTGATTTAGTTACAATCCACTCTCCACGTACTGTATATTGTAACCTTCCAACATTTGACGGAAACCGCTATATTCCGTCGTTAATTTATGCTCTTCCAGTAAATCACGGAGCAATGTAACTGGAGTTGCACAGTGAAGCCTGGCCATGAATTTGAACTTTTTGACGATGCATTCGAGGAAAGTTGGGAATCTGCCAAGTTCAGCTCGAGCGGCATGGTTGGAAGAATGTTTATTAACACCGAGTATCATTTTACAGAATTTAATGTGTACAGTCTCAGTGGGAAGTCTATCCAACTTTACAAGTTGATACTCTGTATTCTACAGTTCGCTACCATATATCAATATGGGTTTTATTAATTGATCAAATAATCTGGACATTACAGCAGTGGACGTGGGTTGTTTACTCGTAACAGAACTGAAAAGACTGTAAAGTGCTTTCATCCCTTTCAGTTTTATAGCATTCTGTGCCTCTTCAAATTTCCCATTTGTGGAAAACGTTATACCCAGATAAGAAAAGCTTCGTACAATCTCCAACCTTTTGTCAGCTAATGTAAAAACTGGGGAACCTTGAACCTCTGTGAGGGAAAAAAGTAAAGCACTTAGTTTTCTCGGCGTTTACCCTCAGATGGCTATTCTTCGCGTATATTTTTAAATTTTCTAACCCGATAGGCGTACTTGAGAACATATTTAGGTCGTCTGCAAACAAAAGATGACTTATGTACTTATTATTCACAACTATAGGGTCGCATTCTCTAGTAAAGATTTTTCGAATGCCATCTATAAATATTTAAAACAGCGCCTGGGAGATTGCACAGCCTTGTCTAACCCCGATTGTGGATAGTAAAGGCGGTCCTAGGCCCTTGGTAGTTTTAGTGGGATAGTAGCTTGAGGAGTACAAGGACTGTAAAATTTCAAGTATTTTACCAGTTACATCGCATTTACGTAATTTGTTAAACAGCAAGGGTCGGTGGACTGTGTTAAAGGCTTTCCGGAAGTCAACCAAGTTGCAGAAAGATGCCTTTTTCTCTCGTTTACACTGATTGAAAATATTTTGAGAACAAATGCACCGTCGACCGTGCTACGGTGTTCACGAAATCCAAACTGGTTGTCTATTATAAGCCAGTTCTGTGTTTATGACATAACCCATGCATTAAAATTCATTTAAATAAACAAATTTTAATTCCGATGTTTAACCCGGTGAAGAGTTTGTTTTGATTGAAGCTGCACTGATCAAATGGATCGATAAAAAATCGAAACAACCTTTTCGGAACCAGTGTTTGTTGAAATTCGTGTCGCTGTTTACTAACTGTAATAGCCACCAAATGGTTAAGCGTGAATGGGCTGCTGGTGCCCATTCACGCCTAACCATTTGGTGGCCATTACTGTTAGTAAAAATATAAGTACAAATATGTGCAGATTTGCAAAACAGCTGGGAGAAACGTTTTTAAAAGAAGTTCGAAGCATGTCAAGATGTACGAAGATTTACCGAAATAAAGTTGACCAATTTAGATATAATGGGATCCACAAAACGAGAAGGCCACGAGACTGAGTTAATGTTCTGGTTAGAAATGATTGTTTGTTTTTTTTAAAAATATTATATCATTTTTGGCTAATTTTTTGTGAACCGAGTTTATTTTGCTTTGGACGTTTTCATTTTCACACTATGCGACAGACGGCCGATGATTGCACAACGAAATTTGGAAACTTTTCGAAGCGTAACTAAACGGTGCGGTAAAAAAGTTCCGGCTTATATATCATCCGTTGAATACAGAATGATTTATATCATAGTGGCGATTCCGTTGAATACAAGGGTAATGGATGTGTAATAATGACCAGATTCGAGGACTTGGTCAAACAACTTGACTGTTTCGTCTAGCATGTAGGGAATACAGTTTGTAGGAGTTCGTTGGTTGTATTGTCGGGGCCTGGAGACTTTTTATTTTTTATTTGTCGGAGTGCTTTCCTGCTTTCCTCCGGAGATATTACGTCACAGTTTAATATTTGGGTCAAAGTTCGAGATGAAGCGGGTGGCATGTCTGCCGGTTTCAGCGCTCTGTGCTGAAGAACAAGTTTTTCAAAGACACGAACAGCGGTATCGTGCTCAAGACTATTGACGTCACTCCTACCAGATCAAAATTGTTTTATAATTTTCCAGGAACTAGCTGCCTCCTTACATTGTAAGTCATCCAGCTGGTCACATAGTTTTTTTTAAAACATTCTTGATTTGTATCTCACTTCTGTCTTATGTATGTTTCTTTATGCGAGTTTAACGACACTTTCAACAGCCATGTCGTACAGTCTTACATGTGGGAGTCCGAGAACCTCGCGAGAACCAACGACTCGCGGCGACCAACTGACACATTTTCCAATTTAACAACTCTGCGCCGTGAATCGAAAGTTAGTTTACTATTGAAGTGCAGTACACCTTTGTACATAATGCCACCGTGTCCTCATACGAGCCATCAGGATTTTGTGTCTTTTCTAAGGTCACATGGAAAAAGTAGATACTAGGGTCGGTAATCAGATTTAAACCACTCGCATGATAAGGCTATTAAGCACGAGGCTCTGTCGAGTGGTTAAAACCTTTATTCTACGAGAGGTTTAAATCTGATTACCGGCCCTTTTAATTATTGGTTTTATTTAGACCACACTCTTAATAAATAATCGACTTTGTCACTTAAAATGGAGAAAAAGCGATATTTTCTATTAGCAGATGAGCGAACACATGGGTTTGGTTTGTTTAAACTGCGCCGATGGGCAGTACTGCCGACTGCGCGCGAATGCTTGATTGACAGCTAGACACATCGTCAAAGTGGAATGAATTTACTTTGCTTTTTTCAGTCAAATTATCATTAACAATTCTTAAATTTTATTTTAAATATTTAATTGTAGGTATTTTAAACTTAATAAGTCAATGCACGAAGTGGATACTACCACAAAACGTCGTGCGTTTGAATGAAACATCGTGAATCGTGAATGTGACGATGTCGGCAAATTGGGACATGTCAAAGGTCAAGTTGGATGTAGTTCCTACTATAGGTGTCGATTTTTGTTATGGAATTCCCATTAAAATGTTTTAATACACCGGTAGTGGGGTTAAAATTTAAAATTTAACATAGGGGTATTTTCACGGGTAGTAACACAGGTGATCGTGGTATAAAACTCAGTTACCGTTGATCAGGATCGAACCATCAACGTAACGATTTAACCTTCTACATTTTGATGTCAAAATGGCAGTTTTCAGCAGTAAATATTTCCCATAATGTAGTTTGGTATTTAGCTAAATATACCCTGTTTGACAGAGTTCAATGGGTGTGCTAGGGGTTAAATTCTAATTTTCTGATCACTCAGCTACAGTTAAAACTAAAAGTCCTGTCCTGAAATGCGTACAAATAGCACGTCGATATGCGCGTTAATCTACGCGATATGACCATAGTAAGGCTATCAAATTCTGTAAAGATGGCCTGTGCACAAGCAGTGTTTCAGCCAATGGACCTCCGGGTAACCCGGAGGTCCATTGGCAGAAACACCGCCCGTGTTTGCTATGAGTAACCAGGAGGACCTGCCGTGCTTTGGATGCCATTCGATATGGCAACTGCGCGCAATTCATACGCGCAATTAAGCCTAGATAAGCGCACCGTTCGTGACAGGACTTCTGGTTTTAACTGTACCGCACTTGCCAACAGGAATTTGTGGTCAAATATGCTTCAGAAATTCAAAGCTAGGAATGCAAAACAAGTTGCAACAACAGGGCTGCGTGGGGGTGCGGGCTGGAATGGAAAGGGGGATGGATACCAACATTGTCTGCAGTTTTTTTTAAATTGAAGAAGGACACCATTCCAAAAGGCTTGTTAATGCCACATGATACACCCGGGTTCTTTCAAATTTTTAACGGAACGTGATTTTGGATTGCTTGGAAATTCAGGCAAGTGTCGCGATAGCTTGCAAGTGATACGCCAACAGGACAGTGTTCTAAAGGTAACAGTCTGAAGTGTGAAGGCGATCGACCTCGTTCTAGTGTTGGATAAACGTCGTGTTAGAAGGCAGTGATTATCGGTGGTTTTTGCCTCTGGCAACCTTCACATACACGAAAACAAACGGCACCACGTTCTTCACAACGGAAACCCGACAGTTTTGAACTTTACTCCACGCACGCCTGTTTCTGCTTGGATATCTGAAGCATATTCGGTTGTTCTCGTGAAATATTCTTTTATTATCAGTTCTGGTACGAATATGGAAAGAGGCTTTTAGGAACCGTTTATTCCTGCTATCAACTATGTGAGGTGAAAGGATATGTATTTCTGTGTTCTATACACCACAACTTTCATCTTGATGTATAATTTGATTTGTGCATATTTATTTGGAATTGATGGAATTCCAGAATTTCATAGTAATTTCTTTTCCTTACTTATACAGCACCTTAATTTTTCTTCCATTTTTGTCTCATGCTATTACAGGACAGGTACTGATTATTGACATCCAGATCCCAATCACCAATGAGGACGAAATAATTAAAAAATACGAGGATTTCTTTCAAAAGAACTCAAACATCAAAATAGCAGTTATTGGTGAGTTGCCCAAGAGATGGATAACCAGTTTAGAAACCGTAGCGTAGATAGCTTTATTAATTTTCTTAAATTAATCTTGTGTTGTCAAACAGTGTAGTAGATTTAGCTTAAAAATTCTGGGCAGTAAAACAATGGCATGAGTAGCATTATAAATTCTGTGTGGCATAGATAGCTTTATAAATTCTGTATAACCAATCAGTGGCATAGATAGCTTTTTAAATTCTGTGTGGCCAAACACTGTCGTGGATTGTTTTATAATTTCTGTGTAGTCACGCATTGACGAGATAGCTATATAATCTATATAAGTATAATTATGTGCCCTTAACCAATGGCGTAGACAGCTTCATAAATTCTGAGTAGTCAAACAATGCCATGGCAGCATTGTAAATTTTGCGTGGTCAAACAGTGTCATAGATGGCTTTATAAATTCTGTGTGGTCAACCTGTCGGATACATAGCTTTACAATTTCTGTGCTGTCAACCAATTACATTGATAGCTTTATACGTGCTAAGTAGTCAACAAATGACATATAAAGCTTTATAAATTCTGGATAGTCAAGCAATGTCATTGCCATTGACAACTTTATAAATTCAGTGTCGTCAATCAATGGCATGGACAATTTTGTAACGTCTGTGTGATCAAAGAATGGCATGGGTAGCTTTGTATATTCTGTGTAGACAATGGAATAGATAGCTTTAAAAATTCCGTGTAGTCCACCAATGGCATGGATAGTTTTATAAATTCCGTGTGGTCAAACAGTGGCATGGATAGCTTTATAAATTCTGTGTAGGCAACAAAAGACATAGATATACCGTGTATAAATACCGTGTAGTGAACCAATGTCATGAGTAGTTTTATAAATGTAATGTGGACAAACAGTGGCATGGATAGCTTCATAAATTCTGTGTAGTCAGGCATTGACGGAGATAGTTATATAAATTATAAGAAGCCAAACTGTCGCGTAGATAGATTTGTAAACTATGTGAAGTCAATCAGTGGTGTAGGTAGATTTATAAATTATGTGTAGTCAAAGAATGTCGCTGAGAGATTTGTAAATTATGTGTTGTCAAACAATGGTGTAGACAGATTTATAAATTATGTGTAGTCATTATGTGTATTGGCATGGACAGATTTATAAATTATGTGTAGTCAAACAATGGTGCAGATAGATTTATAAATTATGTGCAGTCAAACAATGGCATAGATAGATTTATAAATTATGTGTAGTCAAACAATGGCGTAGATAGATTTATAAATTATGTGTAGTCAAACAATGGCGTAGATAGATTTATAAATTATGTGTAATCAAACAATGGCATAGACAGATTTATAAATTATGTGTAGTCAAATAATGGTGTAGATAGATTTATAAATTATGTGCAGTCAAACAATGGCATAGGCAGATTTATAAATTATGTGTAGTCAAACAATGGCATAGATAGATTTATAAATTATGTGTAGTCAAACAACGGCGTAGATAGATTATACATTATGTGTCGTCAAACAATGGCATAGAAAGATTTATAAATAAGGTGTAGTCAAACAATGGTATACACAGATTTATGAATTATGTGTAGTCAAACAATGGTGTAGATAGATTTATCAATTATGTGTAGTCAAACAATGGCGTAGATAGATCTATACATTATGTGTAGTCAAACAATGGCGTAGATAGATTTATAAATTATGTGTAATCAAACAATGGCATAGACAGATTTATAAATTATGTGTAGTCAAATAATGGTGTAGATAGATTTATAAATTATGTGCAGTCAAACAATGGCATAGGCAGATTTATAAATTATGTGAAGTCAAACAATGGTGTAGATAGATTTATAAATTATGTGTAGTCAAACAATGGCATGGACATATTTATAAATTATGTGAAGTCAAACAATGATGTAGATAGATTTATCAATTATGTGTAGTCAAACAATAGCGTAGATAGACCTATACATTATGTGTAGTCAAACAATGGCGTAGATTGATTTATAATTGTGTGTTGCCAAACAATGGCATAGACAGATTTATAAATTATGTGTAGTCAAACACTGGCATACACAGATTTATAAATTATGTGCAGTCAAACAATGGCATAGATAGATTTATAAATTATGTGTAGTCAAACAATGGCATAGATAGATTTATAAATTATGTGTAATCAAACAATGATGTAGATAGCTTTATAAATTATGTGTAGTCAAACAATGTCGTAGATAGCATTATGAATAGGTGTAGTCAAACAATGGTGTAGATAGATTTATAAATTATGTGTGGTCAAACAACAGTGTAGACAGTTTTAGAAATTATGTGTAGTCAAACAACGTCGTAGATAGCATTATGAATTAGGTGTAGTCAAACAATGGTGTAGATAGATTTATAAATTATATGCAGTCAAACAATGCCGTTTAAAGATTTATAAATTATTTATAGTCAAACAATGTCGTTGAAAGCTTTCTAAATTATGTGTGATGAAACACTGGCGAAGACAGCTTTATAAATTATGTTTAGTCAAACAATGCCGTGGAAAGATTAAAAATTATATGTAGTCAAACAATGGCGTAGATAGTTTATAAATTATATGTTATCAAACAATGTCGTAGAGAGATTTATAAATTATATGTTGCCAAACAATGGCATAGATTTATAAATTATATGTTGTCAAACAATATCGTAGAGAGCTTTATGAATTATATGTTGCCAAACAATGGCATAGATAGATTTATAAATGATGTGTAGTCAAACAATTGCGTAGATATATTTATAAATTATATGTTGTTAACCAATGGCATAGATTTATAAATTATGTGTAGTCAAACAATGGTGTAGATAGATTTATAAATTATGTGTAGTCAAACAATGGCATTGATAGATTTATAGATTATGTGTAGTCAAACAATGCCGTAGATAGATTTATAAATTATATGTTATCAAACAATGGCATAGATAGATTTATAAATTATGTGTAGTCAAACAATGGCGTAGATAGATTCATGAATTATGTGTAGTCAAACAGTGGTGTAGATAGCTTTATGAATTAGGTGTAGTCAAACAGTGGTGTAGATAGCTTTATGAATTATGTGTAGTTAAACAATGGGGTATATAGCTTTATGAATTATGTGTAGTCAAACAATGGGGTATATAGCTTTATGAATTATGTGTAGTCAAACAATGGGGTATATAGCTTTATAAATTATGTGTAGTCAAACAATGGGGTATATAGCTTTATGAATTATGTGTAGTCAAACAATGGCGTAGATAGCTTTATGAATTATGTGTAGTTAAACAAAGGGGTAGACAGCTTTATGAATTATGTTTTGTTAAACAATGGGGTAGATAGCTTTAAAAAGTATGTGTTGTCAAACAGTGGTGTAGATAGCTTTATGAATTATGTGTAGTTAAACAAAGGGGTAGACAGCTTTATGAATTATGTTTTGTTAAACAATGGGGTAGATAGCTTTAAAAAGTATGTGTTGTCAAACAGTGGTGTAGATAGCTTTATGAATTAGGTGTAGTCAAACAATGGGGTAGATAGCTTTATAAATTATGTGTAGTCAAACAATGGGGTAGATAGCTTTATAAATTATGTGTAGTCAAACAATGGGGTAGATAGCTTTATAAATTATGTGTAGTCAAACAATGGGGTAGATAGTTTTATAAATTATGTGTAGTCAAACAATGGGGTAGATAGCTTTATAAATTATGTGTAGTCAAACAATGGGGTATATAGCTTTATAAATTATGTGTAGTCAAACAATGGGGTAGATAGCTTTATAAATTATGTGTAGTCAAACAATGGGGTAGATAGCTTTATAAATTATGTGTAGTCAATCAATGGCGTAGATAGCTTTACAAATTATGTGTAGTCAAACAAGGGTGTAGACAACTTTATAAATTAGGTGTAGTCAAACAGTGGCGCAAATACCATTATAAATTAGGTGTTGTCAAACAATGGCGTAGACAACTTTATAAATTAGGTGTAGTCAAACAATGGCGTAAACAACTTTATAAATTATGTGTAGTCAAACAATGGGGTAGATAGCTTTATAAATTATGTGTAGTTAAACAAAGGTGTAGACAACTTTATAAATTAGGTGTAGTCAAACAGTGGCGCAGATACCTTTATAAATTAGGTGTTGTCAAACAATGGCGTAGACAACTTTATAAATTATGTGTAGTCAAACAATGGGGTAGATAGCTTTATAAATTATGTGTAGTCAAACAATGGGGTAGATAGCTTTATAAATTATGTGTAGTCAAACAATGGGGTAGATAGCTTTATAAATTATGTGTAGTCAAACAATGGGGTATATAGCTTTATAAATTATGTGTAGTCAAACAATGGGGTAGATAGCTTTATAAATTATGTGTAGTCAAACAATGGGGTATATAGCTTTATAAATTATGTGTAGTCAAACAATGGGGTATATAGCTTTATAAATTATGTGTAGTCAAACAATGGGGTAGATAGCTTTATAAATTATGTGTAGTCAAACAATGGGGTATATAGCTTTATAAATTATGTGTAGTCAAACAATGGGGTATATAGCTTTATAAATTATGTGTAGTCAAACAATGGGGTATATAGCTTTATGAATTATGTGTAGTCAAATATGTCTTAGATAGCTTTATAAATTAGGTGTAGTCAAACAATGGGGTAGATAGCTTTATAAATTATGTGTAGTCAAACAATGGGGTAGATAGCTTTATAAATTATGTGTAGTCAAACAATGGGGTATATAGCTTTATAAATTATGTGTAGTCAAACAATGGGGTAGATAGCTTTATAAATTATGTGTAGTCAAACAATGGGGTAGATAGCTTTATAAATTATGTGTAGTCAATCAATGGCGTAGATAGCTTTACAAATTATGTGTAGTCAAACAAGGGTGTAGACAACTTTATAAATTAGGTGTAGTCAAACAGTGGCGCAGATACCTTTATAAATTAGGTGTTGTCAAACAATGGCGTAGACAACTTTATAAATTAGGTGTAGTCAAACAATGGCGTAAACAACTTTATAAATTATGTGTAATGAAACAGTGGCGTAGATAGCTTTATGAATTATGTGTAGTTAAACAAAGGGGTAGACAGCTTTATGAATTATGTTTTGTTAAACAATGGGGTAGATAGCTTTAAAAAGTATGTGTTGTCAAACAGTGGTGTAGATAGCTTTATGAATTAGGTGTAGTGAAACAATGGGGTAGATAGCTTTATAAATTATGTGTAGTCAAACAATGGGGTAGATAGCTTTATGAATTATGTGTAGTCAAACAATGGGGTAGATAGCTTTATAAATTATGTGTAGTCAATCAATGGCGTAGATAGCTTTATGAATTATGTGTAGTCAAACAAGGGCGTAGACAACTTTATAAATTAGGTGTAGTCAAACAATGGCGTAGACAACTTTATAAATTAGGTGTAGTCAAACAATGGCGTAGACAACTTATCATATGACTCTTCCGTTTTGTTCACTTTAAAACATTTGATATTTTGTTTTCATTTTAATCAGTGATAAATAAAGCCTTCCGTCAATTTCATTGGTCAATTTCAAAACTAGACAATTTGATTGGCTGAACAAAATACAACTGGGCCACATTTTCATAATTTGCATAACTAGAGTTGGGAGCTTTCATTGGTCAATTTCAAAACTGGACAATTTGATTGGCTAAACAAAATACAACTGGGTCAGATTTGCATAATTTCAGTTATAAGAATTTACGTTATCTGTCCTATTTAGGGTGGATTATATTGTATTAATCTTTTACCTAACGTAACGGCAAAAACCGTCTCGCGCAATTCCAGAAAAACGCCATTCATTTTTTTTTTTATATTTTCACTTTTTGCTTCCAAAACATAGGTTATGACCCCTCATTGGAACTAGCGTGTCGCGCTCGTTCCAATGAGGGGTCATAACCTATGTTTTGGAAGCAAAAAATGAAAATGTTTAGTTATATCAGGACGTCTTTTCCAAGTGCCGTCTGCAACTCATGTTAGGTGATGGGTTAAAAAGTCATACTAAGTGGCTAATTTGTGCGTGTGTGTGTCACACGATAAATAACATATGAAATGAGTGTTTATCTCATATAATATTTATGAAACTCGTCCGAATTTTCCGTTTGGACGGAAAATTCTTCGACTCGTTTCATAAATATTATATGAGAAAAACACTCATTCCATATGTTATAAACTATGTGTAGTCAAACAGTGGTGTAGATAGCTATAAGAATTAGGTGTAGTCAAACAATGGCGTAGACAGCTTTATAAATTATGTGTAGTTAAAGGATGGTGTAGGTAGCTTTAAAAATTATGTGTAATCAAACAGTGGCGTAGATAGCTTTATGAATTATGTGTAGTTAAACAATGGGGTAGACAGCTTTATGAATTATGTGTAGTTAAACAATGGGGTAGATAGCTTTATGAATTATGTGTAGTCAAACAGTGGCGTAGATGGCTTTATGAATTATGTGTAGTTAAACAATGGGGTAGATAGCTTTATGAATTATGTGTAGTTAAACAATGGGGTAGATAGCTTTATGAATTATGTGTAGTCAACCAGTGGCGTAAATAGCTTTATAAATTATGTGTAGTCAAACAATGGTGTAGATAGCTTTATAAATTATGTGTAGTCAAACAATGGGGTAGATAGCTTTATAAATTATGTGTAGTCAAACAATGGGGTAGATAGCTTTATAAATTATGTGTAGTCAAACAATGGGGTAGATAGCTTTATAAATTATGTGTAGTCAAACAATGGGGTAGATAGCTTTATAAATTATGTGTAGTCAAACAATGGGGTAGATAGCTTTATAAATTATGTGTAGTCAAACAATGGGGTAGATAGCTTTATAAATTATGTGTAGTCAAACAATGGGGTAGATAGCTTTATAAACTATGTGTAGTCAAACAATGGGGTAGACAACTTTATAAACTATGTGTAGTCTAAGAATGTTTTAGATAGCTTTATACATTATGTGAAGTCAAGCAATAGCGTAGATAGCTTTATAAATTATGTGTAGTCAAACAATGGTGTAGATACCTATATAAATTATCTGTATTCAAACAATATCGTCGATAGCTTTATAAATTACGTGTTATCAAACAGCGACGGAAATAACTTTACCTATATATATAGCTATAGAGTAATCTATATATAGCTTTCTAAATTCTGTGTAAACAAACAATAGAGTTTACAGTTTTATGGTTTTATGAACTATCTGTATTCAAATAATGTAGTAGATAGTATTTTGAATTAAGATTTCCATTGACCCTCTCATAACAACATGCCAATCGAAATCTCGCCTTTCAGTGCTTGGCCATCTTTTCAGCCTTCACTGCAAAAAATATAGGTTCTCTTTAGAACAAAAACTGGTTCTAATCTTGTCCCTGAGATGGAACCAGTTCTGTTTAAAAAGTATTTATTTCAAATCAAATACAATTATAAAGATTAACATTAAATATTAACAGAAGTGAACATAAATTGAGGGGGTTTCAGTCGTAAGTTTAGAGCTTATACGAGGTTGTCTCAAATCATTATTAAGCAAAGGAGATATGGACAGTTGGCATCTCGAACCAGTTTTGGTTCTGTACAGAACCAAAACTGGTTCGATATGCCAACTGTTCATATCTCCTTTGTTTCAAAATGTTTGGCGACTGCGTTGAATAAGCTCCAAGTTTACTGCTGAATCTATTTCAGTTCGTGTAATATTCTGTTAAAAATGAATGTTAATCTTGGTAAATTTATTTGATTTAAAATAAATACTGTTTAAACAGAACTGGTTCCATCTCAGGGACAAGATTAGAACCAGTTTGGGTTCTAAAGAGAACCTATATTTTTTGCAGTGTTTCTTGAGTTCATAGTGGATACAGAAAGATTTCAAGACATTTCTTCCAAGTGTTAGAAATTAGATCAATATGATGACTCCATTTAGAAACTTCGATGGGATGTCTGACTCCAACCCTAGTGTTATTCCTGCACCAAAGAAACCCAATGTGATACCTGGGTTTATTACATCTTATACATATAAGAAAATGACTTTGATTGTAACGGCCGTGCGTTATGAGATGTATGATATCATCTTTGCACTATACACTTGCACCTGATTGTTGGTCATTTGATGTATGGTGAAGGCATTTATATAAGCCATGCCTGTTCGTTAAACCAATTTCAATGAAGTGAAATAAATTATTGTTTAAAATGTGCGTGCCTGCGCCGCCAAAATGGTTGACAATGTAACCTGAAACGCCGCAGGGTAGTCTAAAAGTCAAGCTGAAACTCTAAAACCCTCTTTACCGTTGGTTAACTCACTCAAGTTCGTGTTTTCTTGAACTACAGTTAAAACTAGAAGTCCTGTCACGAACTGTGCGCTTATCTAGGCTTAATTGCGCTTATGAATTGCGCGCAATTGCCATATCGAATGGCATCCAAAGCAAGGCAGGTCCTTCTGGTTACTCATAGCAAACACCGGCAATGTTTCTGCCAATGGACCTCCGGGTAACCCGGATGTCCATTGGCTGAAACATTGCTTGTGCACAGGCCATATGTACAGAATTTGATGGCCTTACTATGGTCATAACGCGTAGATTAACGCGCAGATCAACGTGCTATTTGTGCGCATTTCAGGACAGGATATGCATCGATTGTGTGGTGTTAGTACGTTGGGGAGCCTGACAGTTGCTCGCCGTTGCTAGGTGGCTCTCTTCGGATAATTCGGCTTCCTCCACCCGGAAAACTGTCCGACATGAGGTGACCCTGGTTGTCGAAAGTGTCGTTAAACCCCAATAATAAATAAATAAATAAATAAATAAATAAATAAATAAATAAATAAATAAATAAATAAATAAATGTATTCAAAATGTTGCTCAGGCCTCACAAAGTAGATCTATTTCTCAGGCCATTTTTTTTGGGTAAAATTGCATGTGCGCAGTGGGTTTTTTATTTTATTTTTTATCTTTGTAATATTTCGTTGCTGTCATACATGTATGACCACACGAAGTAATAAAAACAACACAGACGTAAAAATAATAATATATAAATGTAATCAAGAACTCGGAGAGAAGAGTTTGACAGGCTTCACTGGTAATTTGATATATAATACCCTAGAGTCCAAATCACTTCAGAACGTGACTTTCCCTCTTGTAAAACAGCAGAAAAATACAGGGTGGCTCAGAGTTAACTAAAATACAGCTTTTAGATAAGACCGATAGGTAATTACTCAGTGAACAGACGGACGGACAGACAAGCCGACGGACGCCCAAGCAGACTGACGGACGGAAAGATGTACGGATCAGCGGACGGACGTCCAAACAGACAGACAGACAGACAGACAGACAGACAGACAGACAGACAGACAGACAGACAGACAGACAGACAGACAGACAGACAGATGTCTGAACCAATATACAAAGCGAATTTCAAGCTTTAACCAATTTTTATTATTTCTTTTAGGATGACCCCTGAACTTTGGGTTGTCTATTCACAAGATAACGGAAAATTAATAGTATAAATTTTGACTTAGGCTGGACTCTCCTACTTGTATCCTAGGATAAACGACCTATTTCAATTAATTAGTAACGATGTCACAATTCTTCACAAAATTGAATGCAACAGCTCTTAAACATCTATATATGGTAATTTATCAGAAATGTATATTTTCAAAACAGATTAAATGCTTCTGTGAACCGCGGTGTCAAATCACAAAAATTAAATCCGCCAACTACAAATCAGCAAAGCTTCGAAATCTGTTAATATTGTTTCCAGATTATTACTCTATCATATATCATATATCTAGTGCCGAATGTAGACCATCCAGAAGCTTTCTGAAATGTTCTGCATGTACACGGGTGTACCGTCAAGCGTGACTGTATCTAAGTGCCATATTATGACCCAACACTGTGTCACGGACAGGGTTTTTCACAATGTACTTTTTATGTTTTTAATTTTTATATTACTACAGACACAGACCACATATCGTCCCTTTAGTGCAACAAGGCTAAACCATTGCAATTATCACCGTGTTGCACGTAAGGGGCTATATGTAGAACAAGAAAATACTATGACCAATCAGTAAAGCGCATACCGGATTTCTTCTTACAATGTTGTAGTGTTTCAGAGTTTTATTTTCTACATCGTTACAGACTATATATCATGTACAAGTGCAATACTGTGGCCTGTTAAGAGACTAGCTGAGGTATGCCACAGATATGGTTGTTTGATACTTGTTGATGGAGCACACGCACCAGGACAAATACTTAACCTTAATATTGAAGACCTGAATGTCGACTTTTTTACAGGTATACTATAAGTGACTGCATATTAGGGACGTAAGTCCTGGCGGGGAATGGAAATGCCACTATTTGACGATAGTTTTATGTTAGCTGAGTTGGACAAATACTTGTATCCCTTTGTAAGCCCGACCCAGCTGAAAATTTGGTAGATTATGATATGGAATTCCTGCTTAGCGAATTTTGACATACGAAGTACTGTGAACTCATTGTCTCAGCGTTCCCTATTAACATACTTGAACTCACAGTTTCAGCATTTCCTATCAACATGGGCCTATGATGCCTATGTGCCGAACATGGGCTTATGATGCCTATGTGCCGCATGGGAAGTCCGGCTGCCCAAATTATAAAACATTATTATATGACAGCCTGATTTCTTTGAAGATTACTTGCGTCATAAAACTGATCATATGTATCGTACCATCCTTGGAAATTTATCACGCCAATCGACAATACCATGTCATTTTGCCAATTGAATAGCTTTCTAACTCGCGGAGAAGCATTTATATAAACACATTTCATATCATGCAGTGAAAGCAATGAAGAGAGTTTCACACCCGCGATCGAATCCCACCTGCGGCAACCGCGTTGTGTCCTTGGGCAAGACACTTCGCCCCCATTGCCCACGTGGGGGCACGGTGACGTCGTGTACTAAGGCGTACTGCACGTCGATGGTGCACCTGTCTTCAACCAATGCTAACCCTGCTTGTGTGGAGTTGGTATGTTGGGGAGCTGACAGTTGCTCGTCGTTGCTCGGTGGTTCTGTCCGGGTACTCCGGCTTCCTCCACCCGTAAAACTGTCACGGTCATGGTTAGCTACTGTGCATAAATATGTGACTTTAAACATCAATAAATAAATACATAAATATATAAACAGTTTAATTCCGTAATGAACGTGACAGTACAAACCGCTGTTTCCTTAATTAAAATTTTGCTACTGATGATTTTCATTACGTAGTAAACGCATGCGCAGACATCACTGCCCACGCGTGGATTACGACCAATCCGCGGCGACTGTACCGTATGGCTGTTTATTTACCCACGTTTTGATGTGTTTTGCGCGTAGACAACCGTTGATTTAATGTGAAATCCCTTTACACACAAAGATAATTTTATAGATATTCTTTCATGCAACATTTATACATAATCTTATTGATACATATGTATTTCGCTTTTAAAAATCAATCTATTAACATAATTAGTGGAAGTACTCGACATAATCATAGAAGTGCAGCCATGACGAGTTTTCATTCATTAGTAGTTATTAACCCTTTGAACTCTAGTGGTATCTTCCATGCCAGCTCAATGGCAACAATTGGAAGAGCCCATATTCATTATTTGGGGTAGATCAATCAATATTTTCAACGGGCAGCCTTGGGTCTGTCAAAGATCCATCTCCGACAAAGATTCCGACGATTTCTTACCCATGTTCAGCATTCAATGCAGGGTACCTACATTTCCGACAAAGAGCCAGACGATTTCTTACCCATGTAAGACAACGCAGGATACCTACATCCCCGGAAAAGAGCCAGACGATTTCTTCCCCATGTTCAGCATTCAATGCAGGGTACCTACATGTTCGGCAAAGAGCCAGATGATGTCTCACCCCTGTACCTCATTCAATGCAGGATACCTACATCTCCGGCAAAGAGCCAGACGATTTCTTATATATGTTCACCATTCAATGCAGAGTACGTAGGTCTCCGACGATTTCTGTACCGCAGATAGAACGAGGGATATTTCTGTACCCTTGCGTAGAAGTGTCAGGTGGATTTTGCAGAAATCCCCCAAACAGTGTTTTCCACAGAGTTCCGTAGAACCAAAAACAAGCCAGACATGTGTTGTAGCCCATCATTTTCGCATAGATTTACTTAAAAGAACCTACATCCGGCAAAGTGCGAGACGATTTCTTACCCGTGTTCAGCATTCAATGCAGGGTACCTAGATCTCTGACAAAGAGCCAGACGATTTCTTACCCATGTTCAGCATTCAATGCAGGGTACCTACATCTCCGACAAAGAACCAGACGATTCCTTACCCATGCACCGCATTCAATGCAGGGTACATACATCTCCGATAAAGAGCCAGACGATTTTTTACCCATGTTCAGCATTCAATGCTGGAGATACCTACATCTCCGACAAAGAGCCAGGCGATTTCGTACCCATGTTCAGCATTCAATGCAGGGGTTACCTACATCACCGACAAAGAGCCAGACGATTTCTTACCCATGTTCAGCATTCAATGCAGGGTAACTATATCTCAGACAAAGGGCCAGGCGATTTCTTACCCATGTTCAGCATTCAATACAGGGGGTACCTACATCTCCGACAAAGAGCCACACGATTTCTTAACCATGTTCGTCATTCAATACATGGGGTACCTACATCTCCGACAAAGAGCCAGACGATTTCTTACCCATGTTCAGCATTCAATGTAGGGTACCTACATCTCCGGCAAAGAGCCAGACGATTTCTTACTCATGTTTAGCATTCAATGCACTGTACCTACATCTCCGACATAGAGTCAGGCGATTTCTTACGCCTGTACCGCATTCAACGCAGGGTACCTACATCTCCGGCAAAGAGCCAGACGATTTCTTACCCATGTTCAGCATCCAATGCAGGGTACCTGCATGTTCGGCAAAGAGCCAGACGATTTCTTACCCCTGTACCTCATGCAATGCAGGGTACCTACATCTCCAACAAAGAGCCAGACGATTTCTTACTCATGTGTCGCATCCAATGCAGGGGGTATCTATATCTCCGACAAAGATCCAGACGATTTCTTACCCATGTTCAGCATTCAATGTAAGGTACCTACATATCCGGCAAAGAGCTAGACGATTTCTTATCCATGTTCAACATTCAATGCAGGGTACCTAAATCTCCTGTACCCTTGCGTAGAAGTGTCAGGTGGATTTTGCAGACAGCGTTTTCCAGAGAGTTCCGTGGAACCAAAAGCAAGCCAGACATCTGTTGTAGCCCTTCATTGTCGCACAGATGTGCTTAAACGAACCTACATCTCCGGCAAAGAGCGAGACGATTTCTTACTCATGTGCCGCATCCAATGCGGGTACCTACATCTCCAACAAAGAGCCAGACGATTTCTTACTCATGTGTCGCATCCAATGCAGGGGGTATCTATATCTCCGACAAAGATCCAGACGATTTCTTACCCATGTTCAGCATTCAATGTAAGGTACCTACATATCCGGCAAAGAGCTAGACGATTTCTTATCCATGTTCAACATTCAATGCAGGGTACCTAAATCTCCTGTACCCTTGCGTAGAAGTGTCAGGTGGATTTTGCAGACAGCGTTTTCCAGAGAGTTCCGTGGAACCAAAAGCAAGCCAGACATCTGTTGTAGCCCTTCATTGTCGCACAGATGTGCTTAAACGAACCTACATCTCCGGCAAAGAGCGAGACGATTTCTTACTCATGTGCCGCATCCAATGCGGGTACCTACATCTCCAACAAAGAGCCAGACGATTTGTTACTCATGTGTCGCATCCAATGCAGGGGGTATCTATATCTCCGACAAAGATCCAGACGATTTCTTACCCATGTTCAGCATTCAATGTAAGGTACCTACATATCCGGCAAAGAGCTAGACGATTTCTTACCCATGTTCAACATTCAGTGCAGGGTACCTAAATCTCCTGTACCCTTGCGTAGAAGTGTCAGGTGGATTTTGCAGACAACGTTTTCCAGAGAGTTCCATGGAACCAAAAGCAAGCCAGACATCTGTTGTAGCCCTTCATTGTCGCACAGATGTACTTAAACGAACCTACATCTCCGGCAAAGAGCGAGACGATTTTTTACCCATGTTCAGCATTCAATGCAGGGTACCCAGATCTCCGACAAAGAGCCAGACGATTTCTTACCCATGTTCAGCATTCAATGCAGTGTATCTACATCTCCGTCAAAGAGCCAGACGATTTCTTACCTATATACCGCATTCAATGCAGGGTGCCTACCCATGTTCAGCATACAATGCAGGGTACCTACATCTCCGACAAAGAGCCAGACGATTTCTTACCCCTATACCGCATTCAACGCAGGGTACCTACATCTCCGGCAAAGAGCCAGATGATTTCTTACCTATGTTCAGCATTGAATGCAGGATACCTACATGTTCGGCAAAGAGACAGACGATTTCTTAACCCTGTATCTCATTCAATGCAGGGTACCTACATCTCCGACAAAGAGCCAAACGATTTCTTACCAATGTACCGCATTCAATGCAGGGTACCTACATCTCCGGCAAAGAGCCAGACGATTTCTTACCCTTGTTCAGCATTCAATGCAAGGTACCTACATGTTCGGCATAGAGCCAGACGATTTCTTACCCCTGTACCTCATTCAATGCAGGGTACCTACATCGCCGACAAAGAGCCAGACGATTTCTTACCCATGTTCAGCATTCAATACAGGGTACCTAGGTCTCCGACGATTTTTTACCTCTGTACCTCAGATAGAACAAGGGATATTTGTTGTGCCCTTGCGTAGAATTGGCAGGTGGATTTGCAGAATTCACCCCAAACAGCGTTTTCCACAGAGTTCCGTGGAACTCGTGGAACCAAAAACAAGTCAGAAATGTGTTGTAGCCCTTCATTTTCGCACACATTTACTCAAAACAACAACATGTCTAAAATATTATTACTGTCAAAAGAGACCCTCACCCCCACCCCCATCCTCTGCCTCTTGTTAGTCTCTCTGGAAGATGGCTTTTCCTTTTCTGCGGGGATTATATGATGTTATAGCATTGCCGAGAAGAGATTGTTTCGTTGCCAAGATCGAAGTTTGAATTCCGCCTAGTGCATACCCTAGTACCAGGGGCGTAACTATCGGGGGGGGGGGGGGGGTGTAACCCCCATTAATTTTCCAGTCGGGGCATTCTGGTCAGCAATGAATATTAATCAAGTACTTTCTAAACAGACTAGATTTATTACTTGGACTTGAGCGGCCCAAGTTGAAACTATGGGTTCTCAGTACTTTGAGGTCTGTTGTAACCGATTTGGGCTGTTGTGGGGGCAGCCTGCCCAATTTGGAGGTGGTAGTGGCAGGCCTGGCATTTTCAGGAGAGCGATCTATTCGCTCGCCTACTGCTCGCCTTAAAAAAATTAAGGAGTGCGAAAACTAGCCATCCTGACCGTAGAATGTAATGATTACCGTAACAGCCTATTCCTAAAACCCACATCTTTTCAAATCTCTGCTATATTAGTGATCTCTGCAAGACGGCCAAACTGCCCCCCCCCCCCCTTGCCAATGCCCGGGGGTGTGAGAGAGGCAGTGTAGCCGTCTCACAGAGACTACCTTGTTTGCAGCACCAAATAAAATTTGCAAGGTCCACTAGGCAGAATTCATTAACAGTAAAACTTCATATTGATACTTTTAGCTTTTGTAAGCTTGGGGGGAGCTAATCGCTCCCCTACGCTATGCGAGGGAAGCGACTTTTAGCCCTCCTGCATTTTTAAGAATGTCAGGTCCGTAGGAGTCTGTACATTTTAATTTTGGAGTCTAAGGTATGAATTTTCTCTCGCTAGTATTCATGTACTTCTGAAAAAAGACTACTTTTCGTCTCTTGAGTTCCGATGTGTTCTATGTGCCCACTGGCACATAGAACACATTGGAACTCAGGGGCCGATTTGATTCCTGGACTTGTGTCAAACACAATCAGTCATACAAATGATCGGTCTGTAGTATCTCAATCGGATTATTGGAGCCTCAACATGACCAGTTTGGAGTACCGGTGCCGGACGTGTTAATTAACCCTTTAAACACTGGTGGTAGCGTCCATGTCAGTTCAATGACAGCAATTGGAAAAGTCCATATTCACGATTTGGGTGTAGTCCAATTAATATTCTCAACGTGCAACCTTAGGGCTACAGGTTGAAAATATTGATTGGTCAACTCACATTTTCACTTAGGTTTTGACCCCTCATTGGAACGAGCTCGATGACGACACTTGCAAAAAAAATTCTTGAATAACTAATTTTTTTCATTTTTGGTCTCAAAAACATAGGTTATGACCCCTCAATGGAACGAGCTTACCCATGTTCAGCATTCAATGCAGAGTACGTAGGTCTCCGACGATTTCTGTACCGCAGATAGAACAATGAATTTAACGAGCTTGGAACGAGCTTATCGAGCTCGTTCCAATGAGGGGTCATAACCTATGTTTTTGAGAAAAAAATGGAAAAAATTAGTTATTAAAGAATTTTTTTTGCAAGTGTCCGCTTTTCATGTTAGGTAAAGGGTTAAATAAGGTGTTTCGTCACGAGTATTATAAGTATTTTTTATTTATTCACAAATAAATTTCTCAGAGGTCTTGAGTTTCTTTTAACTATCATTACCACTGACTGATATTCCAACTGCATCATCAAGGCAAAATCAGGTTTACAGCCCCCCCCCCCCCTCCACACACACATACAAACACACCTGTCGTTTATCTTGGCGACGCACCATCCTCCTACAGGTCGGTAGATAATATGTCTCGTGTCCATACCTCAAACTCATTGCCGTGTTGGGTATTAAGAGTCATTGCAATCCCACCATCTCGAACAGTCTGTTCATTTATAATTTGATTTACACCACATTATAGCATTGATATGTGATTGCACTCGTTCCGACCAGTCCCGTTTAAATTCTAGCTGTCCAGTTCTGCTTCCACATTTACACATTCCACCTGCAGCTTTCCCATTCCACGTGCAACTCTATCCGACACACTTCCAGCTCTCCCCGTTCCACTTTCCGTTCCTTCCGTTCCGCTTGTAATTCTATCGGATGCGTTTACAGCTCTTCCCGCTCCGCTTTGCGTTTCATGACCTACTCATACGATACGATTCCAATTCGTCCCGTTCCGCTTTCAGCTTTCGCAGTATTGGCTCTATCGATAAATATGTTAACTCCATCTGATTTCATGAACTCTTCTACGCCGTGGAAACTAATATGACTTACTTCCGGTTGGTATGCGAAATTCTTTGTTTCCGAGTGTTCGTTTGTGTACTCTGTGAACCTTGGCCCTATTATTGTTTGATAATGGGCTGGGGAGCTTGAAGTGTATCTACCAAAACGTCTATCTTGCTCCTCCCTTATTTAATCAACCTCTAGTGCTATTAATCGATTACATTTTTCGAGATGGAAAACGGTCTGGTTATAGGCGCTGGGCGGGTCTCGCGATCCTCTATAATTGGTGCGACCTCCCCCCCCCCCCCCTGCAGCTTCAATGTGACAAGCGTGATCCAGTGCGGTGTTATAAGGCCTAAGGTCTCGTTCCCTATTATAAGATCATATCTGAGGTTATTGGACATCCTCGGCCAAATGGCTATTTTGAGCTGTAGTTTTATTTTGTGGTTGTGTGGGTTTAGTAAATAATTCTCATTAATGGTGATATGTCCAAACTAATCTGTTGATGGTCTTGATTCAAACTGTGTACTGGCAAGTGCAGTTCTGTTGGGGGTGAAGCTCACACAGGAGCATTCAATGACCAACTCAGACCTGTTTGGAACCTGACAATTTACAGGTGACAAATGGGACAATTTTTGTGTAAATTTGCTTTGAGAAAGTCTTCTTAAAAAATGAATAAGAAACCCATATGCTTTTTATTTGTCATAATGATCATCTTATACTGTAAAATCCTCAGTGGAGGAATGATGAATTCCTATTACACAGTTTTATCACAATCGATGCAAGAAAATTGGAAATGTATCCTTAAAATGAGAAAGTTTTGAACATTTAGAGCCATTTCTTTAGCCATCAACTGTGTCATTCAGCTGAGTATATTTGAGTGATATTGTAAGATTTTTTATTATATTCAGTTGTCTCCAGAAAAGGCCATGCTTCCAGAAATTGTATGCAATGTGAGTATTGTAATGTGGGGGAGGGGGGGGGGGGGGTAATTTAACTGTTAAATATCCTCTACCGTGTGTTATGAGAAGCCGTGCATTTCTTGAAAAACCAACGTTTTCACCCGAATAACTGTAACGAGACCTGAGAAGTTAAAAATCTGTTTCCCAGGCTCCCCCGCATTGTCCTTTTGGCTGCCGCATGCTCTCTTTTTATAACCAATGCAACTTAAAAAAATAAAAATTAAATGGTTTTATTCTGATATTTTACCGAATTTAACAAAATTTATTAATTTGTCCCTTGAGTGCAACAAGGTTTTGCAATCCGTTTTTCTTGCACTCAAGGGGCGAAATATACCAACATCCATTTTATTCTGTAGATTATGAGGCCTAAAACATAAAACAACATGAACTTATGATAGCAAAGAAATAATTACAAAGATTAAAAATAAAAAATCATCTGTCCACATGCAAATTTACAAAAACAAAAAAAAAAATGGCCTGAGAAATAGAAGATCTACTTTGTGAGGCCTAAGCAACATTTTGAATACATTTATTTATTTATTTATTTATTTATTGATTGGGGTTTAACGACACTTTCGACAACCAGGGTCACCCCGTGTCGGACAGTTTTAAGGGTGGAGGAAGCCGCAGTATCCGAAGAGATCCACCGAGCAACTGTCAAACTCCCCAACATACTAACACCACACAAGCAGGGTTAGCATTGGTTGTAGACAAGTGCACCATCGACGTGCTGTACACCTCAATACACAGTGGCACCGTGCCCCCATCTGGGCAGTTGCGATGAAGTGCCTTGCCCAAGGACACAACGCAGTTATCCTGGTGGGGATCGAACTGTGTACCTTTCGGTTTGAAGTCCAATTCCGTAACCGCTGAGCCACCGCGATTTCAAATTTATATACAGACTGTGAAAAAGTAATAGAAGCTAAAGGGCGATTTTTGAAAAATGCACTCAACGAATAACGTAAAATAGATGATTAATGCTTCAGTTAAAACTAGAGGTCCTGTCGCGAACTGTGCGCTTATGTAGCCTTAATTGCGCGTAGGAATTGCGCGCAGTTGCCATATCGAATGGCATCCAAAGCACGACAGATTCTCCTGGTTACTTATAGCAAACACAGGCAATGTTTCTGCCAATGGACCTACGGATTACCCGGAGGTCCATTGGCTGAAACATTGCTTGTGCATAGGCCATATGTACAGAATTTGATAGCCTTACCATGGTCATAACGCGTAGATTAACGCGCTGATCGACGTGCAATTCATGCGCATTTCATGACAGAACTTCTAGTTTTAACTGTACTTGAAGCATATAAAGATATATCATTATTCCATCCTTATTGACCACATTTGACGTTAATGGTATTAAAACAAGCGGTCTAGTTTTGCTTTGTATATTAACTCTCAGGGGAATGAATTCTGAAAAATCAAGTAGATCTGAACTACGAATGTCTCCGATGAGTTGGAGTTACAATAACAGTCATTAGACCTTTCGCAATTACTATTCTTTCAGGAAATTTACACAAATGGTGTTTTGTGCCAAGAGGATGTGCAATATTATGGGTTCGTCCTAAGCACCATTCATGGGTGAAACCCACTGTCACATCTTGGGGACATGATCAACTCTTTCAGCTAGAATTCCAATATGGTCCAACCAGAGACAATATATCGTTTGCAACGGCCAGTTATTTCATAGACTTTTTGGATAAAGTCGGTGGCATTGTGAGTATAATGTAACATGTTTAAATTATGTGGGGGTCTTTCTTACCTATTCTCTCTTCAATATCTGGTAATCATACCTTTTTTTGTTAAAATATGTTAGAAATAAATTCTCAAAACTCAAAACTCAACGAAAGATTTCATTCATACCATGCGTACATCAATGGTTATACCGCTTGCTTACTATATTTATAATTATATTTATTGGTGTTTAAGGTCACATATTTCTGCACAATGGCTAATCATGACCATGACAGTTTTACGGGTTGAGGAAGCCGGAGTACCCGGAGAGAACCACCGAGCAACGACGAGCAGCTGCCAGCTCCCCAACATCGTAACTCCGCACTGCAGCACAGGCAGGGTTAGATTGGCTGAAGACATACGTACCATCGACGTGCAGTACGCCTTAGTACACGGCGTCATCGTGCCCCCACGTGGGCAATGGGGGTGAAGTGTCTTGCCCAAGGACACAACGCGGTTGCCGCAGGTGGGATTCGAACCGAGGACCTCTCGATTTGCAGCCTGCACCTCTACCAACTGGGCCACCGCGCCCCCCCAAAGTTGGTACATAAGGCAATCAATTCTCCATCAGATTGAGATAAATTAAGTTGGTACATTAGGCAATCAATTCTCCATCAGATTGAGATAAATTAAGTTGGTACATAAGGCAATCAATGCAGGAGTTCACCAGACACTGAATTTATTCATTTATTTATTGGTGTTTAAGGTCACATATTTCTGCACAATGGCTAATCATGACCATGACAGTTTTACGGGTGGAGGAAGCCGGAGTACCCGGAGAGAACCACCGAGCAACGACGAGCAACTGTCAGCTCCCCAACATACCAACTCCACACAAGCAGGGTTAGCATTGGTTGAAGACAGGTGCACCATCGACGTGCAGTACGCCTTAGTACACAACGCCACCGTGCCCCCACGTGGGCAATGGGGGTGAAGTGTCTTGCCCAAGGACACAACGCGGTTGCCGCAGGTGGGATTCGAACCGAGGACCTCTCGATTTGCAGCCTGCACCTCTACCAACTGAGCCACCGCGCCCCCTACCGCTTGCTTACACCAGACAATTGGAAATATGCTTTCATGAATAACAACACCTGTTTGTTTGAAAAGGTTGTGGAATTTACGGATGTGACAACCATTGTTTATTCCCAGTTCCTTATTCCGATTTTATCGGGTGATAACGAATGTCGAATAAGGAACTCGGAATAAGTAACGGTTAAGTAAGAGTTGATCTTTCTGTGGTTGATTTTTGTTTATTGGAGTCTAACGACACTTTCGACAGCCAGAGCTACATTGTGACGGGCCGTTTTGGGGATAAGAAGCCGAAATACCAGAATAGAACCACCGAACAGCGGTAAGCAACTGTCAGACTACCCAGCGTACTAACCCCGCACAAACAAGGTTAGCATAGAGTGGAGACACGTACGCCATCGATATGCAGGATGCTTTAGTACACAAAGGCACCGTGCTCCACGCGGACAATCGAGATTAACCCTTTACCCAACGAATCGCCCGCATCCGCCCGCGTAATATGCAAATTCAGTAATTGAAAAAAATATTTTTTTTCCAAAACTTTCAACAAAACCATATCATGTGACCCCTCATTGGAACGAGCTCGTCGAGCTCGTTACAACGAGGGGTGACATAATATGGTTTTGTTAACATTTTTTGAAAAATTTGAAAAAATGATATTAAAAAAAATAAATTTTGATATCGTCTGCGTTGGGTAAAGGGTTAAGTATCCAAGAATACAACACATTTGCCCCTGTAGAAACGTACTTTGTTGGGAAAGCAAACCACAGACCTTCCAGTTTGAAGTCAAATGCGATCAGTTCTCTATGGGAATGAGATAAATCAAGTTGACAAATAACGTGAACAATGCTCCATCATTTCGTAATAGTTAATGTTGGCACATAACCATCAGATCGAGATAAACTAAATTGGTACATAAGGCGATCAATTTCCTATGGGATGGAGAAAAATTAATGTTGCACATAACACAAACAATTCTCCATCCTATCAAGATAAATTATGTTCTCACATAAGGTGAACAATTCTCCATCAGATCGAGCCAAATAAGAGGATCAGTTCTCCATCATATCCAGATAAATTAAGTTGGTACATAAGGCGATCAGTTCTTTATAGGATCGAGATAAATTAAGTTAGCACATAAAGTGAACAATTCTTCATCATGTCAAGATAATTTACATTGGCACATAGGGCGATAAATTCTCCATCAGACTGAGATAAATTGAGTCGGCACATAAAGTGATCATTTCTCAAGAGATCGAAGTAAACTAAGGTGGCACATAAGGCGTCCAATTATTCTTCATTAGATCGAGACACATTAAGTTGGCACGTGGGGCGATCTATTCTCCATCAGATGAAGATAAATTAAGTTGGCACATAAGGCGATCAATTTTCTCTGGGATCGAGATAAATTAAGTTGGCACGTAACGTAAACAATTCTACATCATATCGAGATAATTTACAATGGCACATAATACGATCAATTGTCCATGATGTCAAGATAAAGAGTCGGCACATAAAGTGATCATTTCTCCGTAAGATCGAGGTAAATTGATTTGGCACATAAGGCATCCAATTATTCTCCATCAGATTGAGATAAATTAAGTTGACAAATGACGTAATCAATTCTCCATCAGATTGAGATAAATTAAGTTGGCAGATGACGTAATCAATTCTCCATCAGATTGAGATAAATTAAGTTGGTGGAGGCAATCAGTTCTCTATCAGATAGAGATAACTTAAATGGGTACATGAGGCAATGAGGCAACCAGATTGAGATAAATTAAGTTGGTACACAAGGTAATCAATTCTCTATCACATAGAGATAAATTAAGTTGGCACATAAGGCAATCAATTCCCCATGAGATTGAGATAAATTAAGTTGGTACATAAGGCAATCAATTCCCCATCAGATTGAGATAAATTAAGTTGATACACAAGGCAATCAATTCTCCATGAGATTGAGATAAATTAAGTTGGTACATAAGGCAATCGATTCTCCATCAGATTGAGATAAATTAATTTGGTACATAAGGCAATCGATTCTCCATCAGATTGAGATAAATTAAGTTGGTACACAAGGCAATCAATTCTCCATGAGATTGAGATAAATTAAGTTGGTACATAAGGCAATCGATTCTCCATCAGATTGAGATAAATTAAGTTGGTACATAAGGCAATCAGTTCCCCATCAGATTGAGATAAATTAAGTTGATACACAAGGCAATCAATTCTCCATGAGATTGAGATAAATTAAGTTGGTACATAAGGCAATCAATTCTCCGTGAGATTGAGATAAATTAAGTTGGTACATAAGGCAATCGATTCTCCATCAGATTGAGATAAATTAAGTTGGTACACAAGGCAATCAATTCCCCATCAGATTGAGATAAATTAAGTTGGTACATAAGGCAATCAATTCTCCATCAGATTGAGATAAATTAAGTTGGTACACAAAGGCAATCAATTTTCCATCAGATTTAGATAAATTAAGTTGATACATAAGGCAATCAATTCTCCATCATATAGAGATAAACTAAGTTTGTACCTAAGGCAATCAATTTTCCTTCAGATAGAGATAAATTGAGTTGGTACATGAGGCAACCAATTCTCCATGAGATTGACATAAATTAAGTTGGTACACAAGGCAATCAATTCTCCATCAGACAGAGATAAATTAAGTTGGTACATATGGCAATCGATTCTCCATCAGATTGAGATAAAGTAAGTTGGTACATAAGACAATCAGATCTCCGTGAGATTGACGTAAATTAAGTTGGTACATGAGGCAATCAATTCTCCATCAAATTGAGATAAATTAAGTTGGTACATAAGGCAATCAGTTCTCCATCAGATTGAGCTAAATTAAGTTGGTACATAAGGCAAACAATTTTCCATCAGATTGAGATAAATTAAGTTGGTACACACGGCAATCAATTCTCCATCAGACAGAGATAAATTAAGTTGATACATAAGGCAAAAAGCAATTCTCATCAGATTGAGATAAATTAAGTTGGTACACAAGGCAATCAATTTTCCATCAGATTTAGATAAATTAAGTTGATACATAAGGCAACCAATTCTCCATCAGATAGAGATAAATTAAGTTTGTAATTAAGACAATCACTTTTCCATCAGATTGAGATAAATTAAGTTGGTACATGAGGCAACCAATTCTCCATCAGATAGAGATAAATTAAGTTTGTACTTAAGGCAATCAATTTTCCATCAGATTGAGATAAATTAAGTTGGTATATAAGGCAATCAATTCTCCATCAGATAGAGATAAATTAAGTTGGTATATAAGGCAATCAATTTTCCATCAGATTGAGATAAATTACGTTGGTACATATGGCAAGTAATTCTCCATCAGATTGAGATAACTTAAGTTAGTACACATGGCAATCACTTGTCCATCAGATTTAGATAAATTAAGTTAGTACACATGGCAATCAGTTCTCCAGCAGATTGAGATAAATTAAGTGGATACATAAGGCAAGAAATTCTCCATCAGATTGAGATAAATTAAGTTGGTACATAAGGCAATCAGTTCCCCATCAGATTGAGATAAATTAAGTTGATACACAAGGCAATCAATTCTCCATGAGATTGAGATAAATTAAGTTGGTACATAAGGCAATCAATTCTCCGTGAGATTGAGATAAATTAAGTTGGTACATAAGGCAATCGATTCTCCATCAGATTGAGATAAATTAAGTTGGTACACAAGGCAATCAATTCCCCATCAGATTGAGATAAATTAAGTTGGTACATAAGGCAATCAATTCTCCATCAGATTGAGATAAATTAAGTTGGTACACAAAGGCAATCAATTTTCCATCAGATTTAGATAAATTAAGTTGATACATAAGGCAATCAATTCTCCATCATATAGAGATAAACTAAGTTTGTACCTAAGGCAATCAATTTTCCTTCAGATAGAGATAAATTAAGTTGGTACATGAGGCAACCAATTCTCCATGAGATTGACATAAATTAAGTTGGTACACAAGGCAATCAATTCTCCATCAGACAGAGATAAATTAAGTTGGTACATATGGCAATCGATTCTCCATCAGATTGAGATAAAGTAAGTTGGTACATAAGACAATCAGATCTCCGTGAGATTGACGTAAATTAAGTTGGTACATGAGGCAATCAATTCTCCATCAAATTGAGATAAATTAAGTTGGTACATAAGGCAATCAGTTCTCCATCAGATTGAGCTAAATTAAGTTGGTACATAAGGCAAACAATTTTCCATCAGATTGAGATAAATTAAGTTGGTACACAAGGCAATCAATTCTCCATCAGACAGAGATAAATTAAGTTGATACATAAGGCAAAAAGCAATTCTCATCAGATTGAGATAAATTAAGTTGGTACACAAGGCAATCAATTTTCCATCAGATTTAGATAAATTAAGTTGATACATAAGGCAACCAATTCTCCATCAGATAGAGATAAATTAAGTTTGTAATTAAGACAATCACTTTTCCATCAGATTGAGATAAATTAAGTTGGTACATGAGGCAACCAATTCTCCATCAGATAGAGATAAATTAAGTTTGTACTTAAGGCAATCAATTTTCCATCAGATTGAGATAAATTAAGTTGGTATATAAGGCAATCAATTCTCCATCAGATAGAGATAAATTAAGTTGGTATATAAGGCAATCAATTTTCCATCAGATTGAGATAAATTACGTTGGTACATATGGCAAGTAATTCTCCATCAGATTGAGATAACTTAAGTTAGTACACATGGCAATCACTTGTCCATCAGATTTAGATAAATTAAGTTAGTACACATGGCAATCAGTTCTCCAGCAGATTGAGATAAATTAAGTGGATACATAAGGCAGGAAATTCTCCATCAGATTGAGATAAATTAAGTTGGTACATAAGGCAATCAATTCTCCATCAGATTGAAATAAATTAAGTTGGTACATGAGGCAATCAATTCTCCATCAGATTGAAATAAATTAAGATGGTTCATGAGGCAATCAATTCTCCATCAGATTGAAATAAATTAAGATGGTACATGAGGCAATCAATTCTCCATCAGATTGAAATAAATTAAGATGGTACATGAGGAAATCATTTCTCCATCAGATAGAGATAAATTATGTTGGTACACAAGGCAATCATTTCTCCATCAGATAGGGATGAATTAAGTTGTTACACAAGGCAATCAATTCTCCATCAGACTGACATAAATTAAGTTGGTGCATAAGGCAATCAATGTTCCATCAGATTGAGATAAATTAAGTTGGTACACAAGGCAATCAATTCTCCATCAGATTTAGATAAATTAAGTTGATACATGAGGCAATCAAATCTCTATCATATAGAGATAAATTAAGTTGGTACATAAGGCAATCAGTTCTCCATCAGGTAGAGATAAATTGAGTTGATACATAAGGCAATCAATGCTCCATCAGATTGAGATAAATTAAGTTGGTACACAAGGCAATCAGTTCTCCATCAGATTGAGATAAATTAAGTTGGTACACACGGCAATCAATTCTCCATCAGATTGACATAAATTAAGTTGGTACATATTTATTTATTTATTTATTGGTGTTTAAGGCCACATATTTCTGCACAATGGCTATTCATGACCGTGACAGTTTTATGGGTGGAGGAAGCCGGAGTACCCGGAGAGAACCACCGAGCAACGGCGAGCAACTGTTAGCTCTCCAACATACCATCTCCACACAAGCAGGGTTAGCATTGGTAGAAGACAGGTGCACCATCGACGTGCAGTACGCCTTAGTACACAGCATCACCGTTCCCCCACGTGGGCAATGGGGATGAAGTGTCTTGCTCAAGGACACAACGCGGTTGCCGCAGGTGGGATTCGAACCGAGGACCTCTCGGCTTGCAGCCTGCACCTCTACCAACTGGGCCACCGCGCCCCCCAAAGTTGGTACATAAGGCAATCAATTCTCCATCAGATTGAGATAAATTAAGTTGGTACATTAGGCAATTAATTCTCCATCAGATTGAGATAAATTAAGTTGGTACATAAGGCAATCAATGCTCCATCAGATTGAGATAAATTAAGTTGGTACATTAGGCAATCAGTTGTCCATCAGATTGAGATAAATTAAGTTGGTACATAAGGCAATCAATGCTCCAGACAGAGATAAATTAAGTTGGTACATAAGGCAATCAATTCTCCATGAGATTGACGTAAATTAAGTTGGTACTTAAGGCAATCAATTCTCCATGAGATTGAGATAAATTAAGTTGGTACATAAGGCAATCTATTCTCCATGAGATTGACGTAAATTAAGTTGGTACTTAAGGCAATCAATTCTCCATCAGAGTGAGATAAATTACGTTGGTACATTAGGCAATCAGTTCGCCATCAGATTGAGATAAATTAAGTTGGTACATAAGGCAACCAATGCTCCATCAGATTGAGATAAATTAAGTTGGTACATTAGGCAATCAGTTCTCCATCAGATTGAGATAAATTAAGTTGGTACATAAGGCAATCAATGCACCATCAGACAGAGATAAATTAAGTTGGTACATAAGGCAATCAATTCTCCATGAGATTGACGTAAATTAATTTGGTACTTAAGGCAATCAATTCTCCATGAGATTGAGATAAATTAAGTTGGTACATAAGGCAATCTATTCTCCATGAGATTGACGTAAATTAAGTTGGTACTTAAGGCAATCAATTTTCCATCAGAGTGAGATAAATTACGTTGGTACATAAGACAATCAGATCTCCGTGAGATCGACATAAATTAAGTTGGTACATAAGGCAATTTATTCTCCATGAGATCGAGATAAATTAAGTTGGTAAATGAGGCAATCAGTTCTCCATGAGATTGACGTAAATTAAGTTGGTACATAAGGCAATCAATTCTCCATGAGATTGAGATAAATTAAGTTGGTACATAAGGCAATCAATTCTCCATGAGATTGAGATAAATCAAGTTGGTACATAAGGCAATCAATTCTCCATGAGATTGACGTAAATTAAGTTGTTACGTAAGGCAAACAATTCTCCATGAGATTGAGATAAATTAAGTTGGTACATAAGGCAATCAATTGTCCTTGAGATTGAGATAAATTAAGTTGGTACATAAGGCAATCAATTCTTCATGAGATTGAGATAAATTAAGCTGGTACATAAGGCAATCAATTCTCCATGAGATTGACGTAAATTAAGTTGGTACATAAGGCAAACAATTCTCCATGAGATTGAGATAAATTAAGTTGGTACATAAGGCAATCAATTGTCCTTGAGGTTGAGATAAATTAAGTTGGTACATAAGGCAATCAATTCTTCATGAGATTGAGATAAATTAAGTTGGTACATAAGGCAATCAATTCTCCATGAGATTGACGTAAATTAAGTTGGTACATAAGGCAAACAATTCTCCATGAGATTGAGATAAATTAAGTTGGTACATTAGGCAATCAATTCTCCGTGAGATTGAGATAAATTACGTTGGTACACAAGGCAATCAATTCTCCATGAGATTGAGATAAATTAAGTTGGTACATAAGGCTATCTATTCTCCATGAGATCGAGATAAATTAAGTTGGTAAATGAGGCAATCAATTCTCCATGAGATTGACGTAAATTAAGTTGGTACTTAAGGCAATCAATTCTCCATGAGATTGAGATAAATTAAGTTGGTACTTGAGGCAATCAATTCTCCATGAGTTTGAGATAAATTACGTTGGTACATAAGACAATCAATTCTCCATGAGACTGAGATAAATTACGTTGGTACATAAGGCAACCAATTCGCCATGAGATTGTCATAAATTAAGTTGGTAGTTAAGGCAATCAGTTCTCCATGAGATTGAGATAAATTAAGTTGGTACATAAGGCAATCAATTCTCTATCATATAGAGATAAATAAAGTTGGGAGATGACGTGATGAGTTCTCCATCAGATTGAGATAAATTACGTTGGCGCGTAAAGCGATGAATTCTCTATCAGATTGAGATAAATCGAGTCACCACCGCTTTTGGGACGATATTACTGCGTGTGTAATGCTATGACTGGCAAAATGTGTGTTTATCTTCAGGTTTATCTTTTGTCTTTCAGGAAACCGTGTATAAATACAACTCAGTTCTAATAACTAAAGCAAGAGATTATTTATTGGAAGAATGGAAGGAATGGAAAGTGACCAAATTACCAATTCCAGAATCCATGGAAGCACCCTACATGCGCCTGATAAGAATTCCAAATCTGAAAGGATATGAGGAAGTTTCTGTAAGAAAGTACAATTACTTCGGGTTGTTTTGTCTTGAGATGTGATGTCTGAGTTAATGGGTATATTTTCAAGTGAAAGCAATAGAGTAGGTGGGATAGATAATTCTTGTAAGCTAACTTCCATTTTACCTAATAGTGAGATAGAAGTGGTTTGCTTCTTCCGTGTATTTAACCCTTTACCTAACATGAAAAGCAGACGACACTTGCAAAAAAAATTCTTGAATAACTAATTTTTTTCATTTTTTGTCTCAAAAACATAGGTTATGACCCCTCATTGGAACGAGCTCCACGAGATCGTTCCAACGAGGGGTCATAACCTATATTTTTGAGACAAAAAATGAAAATATTTTGAAAATTAATTGGCGATTTTTGAGAATAGCGCTGGCCGGTTTTGGCCGTTACGTTGGGTAAAGGGTTAAGAAAAGCGTTAAATCACATCTCTGTCACAGGCATTCTATTAGCAACTATGAAGCCAAAGATCACTTTGTGGATTTTAGGCTTATAAATTATTATTATTTTTGAAACCTGATAAACAGACCGGATGTGAACATTATGGAAATTGTTCCGTGTATTGATACCTGATAAATGGACCAGGTGTAAACATTATGGAACTTGTTCCATGTATTGATAATGATCAATAGACCGGATGTGAATATTTTGTACTGTGTATTGATACCTGATCAACGGACCGGATGTGAACATTGTGGTACTTTTTCAGTGTATTGATACCTGATCAATCGACCGGATGTGAACATTATGGTACTCGTTCCGTATATTGATCCCTGATACATGGACCGGGTTTGAACATTATGGAACTTGTAAAGTGCATTGATACCCGATAAACAGACATTTTGTTCCCTGTATTGATTTCTGATCAACGGACCGGATGTGAACATTATGGTTCTTTTTCAGTGTATGGATACCTGATAAACGGACCGGATGTGACCATTTTGTTCCGTGTATTGATACCTGACAAACGGACCGGATGTGAACATCCTGGGACTTGATTGGTATATTGATACCTGATCAACGGACCGGATGTGAACATTATGGTACTTTTTCAGTGTATTGATACCTGATAAATGGACTGGATGTGTACATTTTGTTTCGTGTATTGATACCTGATAAACAGATCGGGTGTGAACATTATGGAACTTGATTGGTATATTGATACCTGATAAAAGAACCAGATGTGAACATTTTGTTCCGTTTATTGATACCTGACAAACGGACCGAATGTGAACATTATGGGACTTGTTCCGTCTATTGATACCTGATAAACGGATCGAATGTGAACATTATGGGACTTGTTCCGTGTATTGATACCTGACAAACGGACTGGATGTGAACCTTATGGTACTTTTTCAGTGTATTGATACCTGATAAACGGACTGGATGTGTACATTTTGTTTCGTGTATTGATACCTGATAAACAGATCGGGTGTGAACATTATGGAACTTGATTGGTATATTGATACCTGATAAAGAACCAGATGTGAACATTTTGTTCCGTTTATTGATACCTGACAAACGGACCGAATGTGAACATTATGGGACTTGTTGCGTCTATTGATACCTGATACACGGACCGAATGTGAACATTATGGGACTTGTTCCGTCTATTGATACCTGATAAACGGACCGAATGTGAACATTATGGGACTTGTTCCGTGTATTGATACATGACAAACGGATCGAATGTGAACATTATGGGACTTGTTGCGTCTATTGATACCTGATAAACAGACCGGATGTGAACATTATGGGACTTGTTGCGTCTATTGATACCTGACAAACGGACCGGATGTGAACATTATGGGACTTGTTGCGTCTATTGATACCTGACAAACGGACCGGATGTGAACATTATGGAACTTATTCAGTGCATAGATACCCGATAAACAGACATTTTGTTCCGTGTATTGATACCTGACTAAGGGACTGGATGTGAACATTATGGTACTTTTTCAGTGTATTGATACCTGATAAACGGACCGGATGTGAACATTTTGTTCCGTGTATTGATACCTGACTAACGGACTGGATGTGAACATTATGGTACTTTTTCAGTGTTTTGATATCTGATAAACGGACCGGATGTGAAAATTTTGTTCCGTGTATTGATACCTGACTAACGGACTGGATGTGAACATTATGGTACTTTTTCAGTGTATTGATACCTGATAAACGGACCGGATGTGAACATTTTGTTCCGTGTATTGATACCTGACTAACGGACTGGATGTGAACATTATGGTACTTTTTCAGTGTTTTGATATCTGATAAACGGACCGGATGTGAAAATTTTGTTCCGTGTATTGATACCTGACTAACGGACTGGATGTGAACATTATGGTACTTTTTCAGTGTATTGATACCTGATAAACGGACTGGATGTGTACATTTTGTTTCGTGTATTGATACCTGATTAACAGATCGGGTGTGAACATCATGGAACTTAATTGGTATATTGATACCTGATAAAAAGAACCAGATGTGAACATTTTGTTCCGTTTATTGATACCTGACAAACGGGCCGAATGTGAACATTATGGGACTTGTTGCGTCTATTGATACCTGATAAACGGACCGAATGTGAACATTATGGGACTTGTTCCGTGTATTGATACCTGACAAATGGACCGGATGTGAACATTATGGGACTTGTTGCGTCTATTGATACCTGGTAAACAGACCGGATGTGAACATTACGGGACTTGTTCAGTGCACAGATACCCGATAAATGGACATTTTGTTCCCTGTATTGATTTCTGATCAACGGACTGGATGTGAACATTATGGTACTTTTTCAGTGTATTGATACCTGATAAACGGATCGGATGTGAACATTTTGTTCCGTGTATTGATACCTGACAAACGGATCGAATGTGAACATTATGGGACTTGTTGCGTCTATTGATACCTGATAAACGGACCGAATGTGAACATTATGGGACTTGTTCCGTGTATTGATACCTGACAAACGGACCGGATGTGAACATTATGGGACTTGTTGCGTCTATTGATACCTGACAAACGGACCGGATGTGAACATTATGGGACTTATTCAGTGCATAGATACCCGATAAACAGACATTTTGTTCCCTGTATTGATTCCTGATCAACGGACCGGATGTGAACATTTTGTTCCGTGTATTGATACCTGACTAACGGACCGGATGTGAACATTATGGTACTTTTTCAGTGTATTGATACCTGATAAATGGACCAGACGTGAACATTTTGTTCCGTGTATTGATACCTGACAAACGGACTGGATGTGAACATTATGGTACTTTTTCAGTGTATTGATATCTGATAAACGGACTGGATGTGTACATTTTGTTTCGTGTATTGATACCTGATAAACAGATCGGGTGTGAACATCATGGAACTTGATTGGTATATTGATACCTGATAAAAGAACCAGATGTGAACATTTTGTTCCTTTTATTGATACCTGACAAACGGACCGAATGTGAACATTATGGGACTTGTTCCGTGTATTGATAGCTGACAAATGGACCGGATGTGAACATTATGGGACTTGTTGCGTCTATTGATACCTGCAAAACGGACCGCATGTGGACATTATGGGACTTGTTCCGTGTATTGATACCTGACAAATGGACCAGGTGTGAACATTATGGGACTTGTTGCGTTTATTGATACCTGATGAATGGACCGGATGTGAACATTATGGTACTTGTTCCGTGTATTGATACCTGACAAATGGACCGGATGTGAACATTATGGGACTTGTTGCGTCTATTGATACCTGATAAATGGACCGGATGTGAACATTATGGGACCTGTACAGTGCATTGATACCTGATAAACGGACCAGATGTGAAAATGTTCCGTGTATTGATACCTTATAAACGGACAGGATGTGAACATTATGGGACTAGTTGCGTCTATCGATACCTGATAAATGAACCAGATGTGAAAATATTGTGCCGTGTATTGATACCTGATAAAAGGACGGATGTGAAAAGTTTGTTCCGTGTATTGATACCTGATAAATGGACTGGATGTGAAAATGTTCCGTGTATTGATACCTGATAAACGGACTGGATGTGAAAATGTTGTTCCGTGTATTGATACATGATAAATGGACCGGATGTGAAAAGTTTGTTCCGTGTATTGACACCTGATAAAAGGACGGATGTGAACATTATGGAACTTGTTCCGTGTTCTGATACAATATTTATTTCCATCGTTTACAGAAAGTTACAGAAAACAAGTACGATAATGATACAAGTATCAGCGAGCTCAAAACATTAATGGAAATGGATTCAGCAACAAGCTGGAAGCTTATACTAGGCTGTTTCCATGTATTGATACCTGATGATCGGACCGTATGAAAACATTGTGCAACTTGTTTCGTGTATCGATAGACTCATTAATATTTATAAGTTTAAACTTCCAAATTCTATTGTTGACGAAAATAATCAACAATCTTCTCCATTTTCTTTATTTTTTTATTTTTTTGACGGCAGAATAAATAAACTAAATACTTATTATAATGGTTTTGTGAGTGATTTTATTCACTTTTGACACCTTTAGGGCCAAAAACAGAAGAAAAAATAAGTCAATAAAAACGGAGGATTATTTCACATCTATGATCGCGAAAGCATACACTATTGTAAGAATTGAGTTGTTTCAGAAAGTAGAACTTAATCAATGTCGTCTGTTTATTATCGTTATTCAACCCTTTGAACACAGGTACTATCTTCCAAATCAGTTGAACGGCAACAATTGGAAGAGTCCATATTCATTAATTTGAAGGGGAGACCAATAAGCATTTCCAACGTGCAACCTTAAATATTGATTGGTCTCCCCCACACATTCATTTAGCAACCGTCCTGCTTGAAGAAATTTTGGCGTGTCATGGTCCTGGGCCGGGAACGCGTGCTCTCGTTCTCAAAAGGTTAATTACATTTATCACAAATTCTTGACAATTTGATCTAAATTTATGAACTTCGTCGATCTTTGCCAAAAATACCCCGAAAACCAAAATATACACATTATATATATTATCTACCTTCAACCAACAATGTTTTTCTCTTTGGGGGATTGGGCGATATTGTGGTATGTAATAGCACTGGGAGATTGGACGATGTTGTGGTATGTAATACCACACTATTGTCCAAGCAAACAAAGCGAAAATCATTGTTGGTTGAAGGTATGTAATAGCAAAGGACAGATTCAGGGAGAAACCCTTGTGTCAATTCATCTCAAGTGAACTTTTTGCTGAAGTTTAGTGCCTCCATTCTACCGCCTTTATATCTTTGTTTTTCTCCCTATGATTTGAGTGAGGTGGCGCATGAAGCATCTGTCAGTATTGATGAATATATACAGTATAAGTTGATTAATACCTCAATTCTACCCTCTCCACACTTGTGTTTTGGTTTCTAGGATTTGAGTGAGGTGGCACCTCTTACAAATGTCAGTACTGATGAAATGTATGTAGTACAAGTAGGTCAACGTCTCGATTCTACGGCCTCCATATTTGGTTTTTACTTCTTTGAGTTGAGTGAGGTACTACCTCAACCAGTTGTTAGTATTGGTGAAATGTATGCAGTACAAGTAGGTTAACGTCTTGATTCTACAGCCTCCATATTTAAGTTTTTACTTCTATGAGTTCAGTGAGGTACTACCTCAACCAATTGTTACTGTTGGTGAAATGTATGCAGTACAAGTAAGTTAACGTCTTGATTCTACGGCCTCCATATTTGTGCTTTAACTTCAATGAGTTGAGTGAGGTGCTACCTCAACCAATCATTACTATTGGGGAAATGTATGGAGCACAAGTAAGTTACCATCTCGATTCTATGGCCTCCATACTTGTGTTTTAACTTTAATGAGTTGAGTGAGGTGCTACCTCAACCAATCGTCAGTACTGGTGAAAGGTATGGAGTACAAGTAAGTTACTGTCTCGATTCTACGGCCTCCATATTTAAGTGTTTACTTCTATGAGTTGAGTGAGGTGCTACCTCAACCAATCATTACTATTGGGGAAATGTATGGAGCACAAGTAAGTTACCATCTCGATTCTATGGCCTCCATATTTGTGTTTTAACTTCAATGAGTTGAGTGAGGTGCTACCTCAACCAATCGTCAGTACTGGTGAAAGGTATGGAGCACAAGTAAGTTACCATCTCGATTCTATGGCCTCCATATTTAAGTGTTTACTTCTATGAGTTGCGTGAGGTACTACCTCAACCAATTGTTAGTATTGGTGAAGTGTATGCAGTACAAGAAGGCTAACGTCTCGATTCTACTGCCTCCATATTTGTGTTTTTACTTCCATGAGTTGAGTGAAGTGCTACCTCAACCAATTGTTATTATTGGTGAAATGTATGGAGTACAAGTAAGTTAACGTCTCGATTCTACCACCTCCATATTTGTGTTTTTACTTCTATGAGTTGAATGAGGTGCTACCTCAACCAATCGTTACTATTGGTGACATGTATGAAGTACAAGTAAGTTAACGTCTCGATTTTACGGCCTCCATATTTGTGTTTTTACTTCTATGAGTTGAGTGAGGTGCTACCTCAACCACTCGTTACTATTGGTGACATGTATGAAGTACAAGTAGGTAAACGTCTCGATTCTACGGCCTCCATATTATTAGTTACTTAGTTACACAGTTTGTTGGTGGCTTAATATGGTATATATGGTGTCAGTTAATTCCATATTGGACTCGAGCGATTTTATTTGTGTGATGCAGGAATTAACTGACACCATATATACCATATTAGGCTACAAACAAACTGTGTGTCGAATACATCTTACCGACTGCTGCATCGATGCACAGAACTGATAACAACAGCGATCAAAATTAAATGAGAGAATTCTCACAATGTGTTCACGTGTCTTTGCCTTGTTACAATTTATGGGAAAGTGCCTACAGGCACTCTCCCATAAATTGTAACAAGGCAAATTCATACATACCAAACAGTTTCATTTCGAAGGTAACATGACACACACATCCACAGATTATGAAGCCTTTTAAGTTGCCTAACCTGCACTTCAGACCAAATATGGGCTTCCAACACGCAATCTTTCAACTTGAAGCGTTTATCGACTGCCGCCATCTTGAATAATCAATAAACAAAGGGGAGATTACCCATAACTGTCAGCGTATATTGATGTTGACAGGCAGTATATGTTTTTTTATGCAGTCTGCATGTGACGTCTTTGAACCAATGAAATTCCCAGATACTTGTAGGAGGTAAGGTATTTGTGTTTCCACTTCTATGGGTTGAGTGAGGTGCTGCCTCAACCAATTGTTACTATTGGGGAAATGTATGCAGTACAAGTAGGTTACTGTCTCGATTCTATCATCTCCAAATTTGTGTTTTCTTTCTTGGATTGAGTGAGGTGTCGCCTCAGGCAACTGTCAGTATTGGTATTGGTATGAAGTGCAAGAAGGGTAGTTCCTCGATTCTACAGCGTCCTATTTTTGTTTTCTTTCTACATTTGTGTGTGGTGGCGCGCGTGTAACTATCACTGTTGGTGAAACGCATAGAGTAAATGCAGAATGGTGCCTCGATTCTATCGTCTCTATATTTATGTTTTTCTTTCTTTCTAGGATTTGAGTGAGGTGGCGCTTCAGGCAACTGTCAGGATTGGTGAAACTTATGGCGTGCAAGTAGTTGTTATGAATATTGAACAGTCCCTTTATATCCGATTGTCTGCACAGATATACAATGAAATGGACGATTATAAAAAACTTGGGGAGGTGATGAAAAATTTATTCCTCTGATAAAAAATATACAGAGTTTTTATTTGTATGTTAAAAATATAGTAGTGAATATTTTGTGACAAAAATATAGTATTGAATATTTTTGTGATAAAAGTATAGTAGTGCAATTTTTAGGATAAAAGTATAGTATTGAATATTTTTGTGATAAAAATATAACTAAATACTTAGTATTATTTGTATGATAAAAATATACGTAGTTTTTATTTGTGTGATAAAAATGTAGTAGTGATTATTTGTGTGATAAAAATATAACTGAATAATTTTGTGATAAAAATATAGTAGTGAATATTTTTGTGATAAAAATATAGTAGTGAATATTTTTGTGATAAAAGTATAGTAGTGAATATTTTTGTGATAAAAATATAGTATTGAATATATTTGTGAAAAAAATATACGTAGTATTATTTGTATGATAAAAATATACGTAGTTTTTATTTGTGTGATAAAAATGTAGTAGTGATTATTTGTGTGATAAAAATGTAGTAGTGATTTTTTTATTTGTGTGATAGAAATATACGTCGTTTTTATTTGTATGATAAAAATATACATAGTTTTTATTTGTGTGATAGAAATATACGTCGTGTTTATTTGTGTGATAGAAATATACATAGTTTTTATTTGTATGATAAAAATATACATAGTTTTTATTTGTGTGATAAAAATATACGTCGTTTTTATTTGTATGATAAAAATATACATAGTTTTTATTTGTGTGATAAAAATATACATAGTTTTTATTTGTATGATAAAAATATCCATAGTTTTTATTTGTGTGATAGAAATATACGTCGTGTTTATTTGTGTGATAAAAATATACATAGTTTTTATTTGTATGATAAAAATATACATAGTTTTTATTTGTGTGATAAAAATATACGTCGTTTTTATTTGTATGATAAAAATATGCATAGTTTTTATTTGTGTGATAAAAATATACATAGTTTTTATTTGTATGATAAAAATATACATAGTGATTATTTGTGTGATAAAAATATACTTAGTTTTTATTTGTGTGATATTTATTTATTTATTTATTTATTGATGTTTAAGGTCACATATTTTTGCACAATGGCTAACCATGACCGTGACAGTTTTACGGGTGGAGGAAGCCGGAGTACCCGGAGAGAACCATCGAGCAACGGCGAGCAACTGTCAGCTCCCCAACATACCAACTCCACACAAGCAGGGTTAGCATTGGTTTAAGACAAGTGCACCATCAACGTGCAGTACGCCTTAGTACACAGCGTCACCGTGCCCCCACGTGGGCAATGGGGGTGAAGTGTCTTGCCCAAGGACACAACGCGGTTGCCGCAGGTGGGATTCGAACCGAGGACCTCTCGGCTTGCAGCCTGCACCTCTACCTACTGAGCCACCGCGCCCCCCCCATTTGTGTGATAAAAATGTAGTAGTGATTATTTGTATGATACAAATATACATAGTTTTTATTTGTGTGATAAAAATATACGTCGTTTTTATTTGTGTGAAAAATATACGTCGTTTTTATTTGTGTGATAAAAATATACGTCGTTTTTATTTGTGTGATAAAAATATACGTCGTTTTTATTTGTGTGATAAAAATATACGTCGTTTTTATTTGTGTGAAAAATATACGTCGTTTTTATTTGTGTGATAAAAATATACGTCGTTTTTATTTGTGTGATAAAAATATACGTCGTTTTTATTTGTGTGATAAAAATATACGTCGTTTTTATTTGTGTGCTAAGAATCGTTTCGTTTTTAACCTCACATTGACCTTCTTGGAATTATACTCATGAGAGTCATGAAGAGAGCATTGCTGTACTTTATTTTTCATTTTGGTTACCATGCAGTTATTGTTTGTTTTTAAACTTTTGTCATCGTATGTGCCTATGTAAAGGGAATGTAAAGACTAATACGAGTTTAGATGAAGGGAGCAATCAAGGTGCGCTTGTAAAAGACCTGACCGAGAGCAGAGGGTTCAGGGATAGCTAGGAGATATGAAGTAGTGCTACGAGTCAATAATAGTGGTGCAAGTGGTTGTAAGGGTGGTAAAAGACTAGAGTATTGGATGACTACAATAGTTGGATAACACGACAGATTTGACTATGGGCAAATCACCGCTGTGGTCTAAAGCGTATGAATGTTTTAGGGTGGCCTAGAAGGCTGGGCCAAACAGGCACAGAGAGCCATAATTATCTTCAAATAAATATCCTCGGGTAGGTATCCCCTAAATGTATCCTCGAAAGGTATCTTCAATTGATAAATTGCCATATCATAGGTATCCTCAAATACCCGTTTGTGCCCAGAGTTAAAACTAGAAGTCATGAAACGAACTGTGCACTTATCTAGGCTTAACTGCGCGTAGGAATTTACTTTTTTTTTTGTCATCGTATGTGCCTATGTAAAGGGAATGTAAAGACTAATACGAGTTTAGATGAAGGGAGCAATCAAGGTGCGCTTGTAAAAGACCTGACCGAGAGCAGAGGGTTCAGGGATAGCTAGGAGATATGAAGTAGTGCTACGAGTCAATAATAGTGGTGCAAGTGGTTGTAAGGGTGGTAAAAGACTAGAGTATTGGATGACTACAATAGTTGGATAACACGACAGATTTGACTATGGGCAAATCACCGCTGTGGTCTAAAGCGTATGAATGTTTTAGGGTGGCCTAGAAGGCTGGGCCAAACAGGCACAGAGAGCCATAATTATCTTCAAATAAATATCCTCGGGTAGGTATCCCCTAAATGTATCCTCGAAAGGTATCTTCAATTGATAAATTGCCATATCATAGGTATCCTCAAATACCCGTTTGTGCCCAGAGTTAAAACTAGAAGTCATGAAACGAACTGTGCACTTATCTAGGCTTAACTGCGCGTAGGAATTGCGCGCAATTTCCATATCGAATGTGGCATCCAAAGCACGACAGGTTTTCCTGGTTACTATAGCATACACAGGCACACAGGGTTACCCGGCGGTGTGTTGGCTGAAACATTCCTTGTTCACAGGCCATATGTACATAATGTGACAGCCTTACTATGGTCATAGCCCGCAGATTAACGCGCAGATCGACGTGCTATTTGTACGCATTTCGTGACAGGACTTCTAGTTTTAACTGTATATGCTAGTGCACAATGTATCACATTGGGCATTACCAAAAAGCACATATCGGAACATCCAAGATGTGCCTATGTGCTACCTATAGTACGCACACATTGTGACATAATATGTACTAACACATAAGCACATCTCGGGACAATCAACGTTTCTTATATGTAAGGTATCCTGGCTTGCACTAGGGCAAGGCATTGTATGGCCCGATACAGGCTTGGATGAACGCGGTAATCTGTTTGAGACTAGATTTGGTCAAAGGCATGTGTCAAGCCAGAATCAGCGTTAGCTACCTACATGTAGCTTGAAGTAGTGCTACAAGTCAGTAATTGTAAGCCACCCTAGGACAGGACAGAATAGTGCTAGCTAATAGTAATAGTACAGGGCTGCAATGATGGCAAATGAATATAGTATTGGATGAATACAATAGAATTGGATCACACGACAGATGGCGGTGACTATGGACACATAGTGGACGTGTAGCTATGGATGGGGTAGGGGTGGCCTAGAAAGCCATACTGGGGCCCTAACTTTCTTCAATTAGATATCCTGCAAAAGGTAATTCCCAAATGGTATCCTCAAAAGGTATCCTCAAATGATACATTGCCATGTCATAAGTATCCTCAAATACCGGTATGTGCATATGTGGTAGTACACAATATGTACATCCAAGATGTGCTACCTGTGATGTGTAAACATTGTGACACAATGTGCACTAGTACATAAACACATCTAGGGAAGTCAGAATATTTTATAAGGAGATCGAGGAAGTCATAACATAAACAGGATAGGCCAAGAATAGAGAGAATAAGATAGATAAGATAGAATAGCGTCTGTAATAGACATAACAATGAGGATTCTGGGTAATTAGATTGCTTCTTATACAAAGATATGTGCCTTATAGCAGCGCGTGCTACTCTTATAAGCCCAATTGGGGCTTCGTCAAGTCCGTTTCGGTAATTTGAGGAAATTTGTATTTTTGGTGATTTGGTGAAATTGCCGGGTCTCTTTGGGTAATTAGATTGACTCTTAAACAATCGAATGAGTCTTATAGCACTCTGTGCTACTCTTAAATACTCAAAATGGGGTCATTCATACCAAAAAAAATGTATTTCTGTAGTTTTTGGTGATTTTGCGAAATTGTCGGGTAGTTTGGGCAATTAGCGTTACTCTTATAGAAAGAAACAGACCCTCCGAATATACCCCTCAATGAATTACAGTCTGGTAATAAATTGAATACACAGTCTTCGAATAATATGAATAAACAGTCTTGTAATAAATTGAATAAACAGTCTTGCAATTTATTGAATAAACAGTCTTGTAATAAATTGAATAAACAGTCTTGTAATAAATCGAATAAACAGTCTTGTAATAAATTGAATAAACAGTCTTGTAATAAATTGAATGAACAGTCTTGTAATAAACTGAATAAACAGTCCTGTAATAAACTGAATAAACAGTCTTTTAATAAATTGATTAAACAGTCTTGTAAATAAATTGAATAAACAGTCTTGTAATAAATCGAATAAACAGTCTTGTAATAAATTGAATAAACAGTCTTGTAATAAATTGAATGAACAGTCTTGTAATAAACTGAATAAACAGTCTTGTAATAAACTGAATAAACAGTCTTTTAATAAATTGATTAAACAGTCTTGTAATAAATTGAATAAACAGTCTTCTAACAATTTGAAAAAAAACAGTGCTGTAACAATTTGGAAAAGGTCTGGTAATAAATTAAATATTCAAATTAATAAAATGAATTAAAAAATTAGTAAACTGAATCAACAGTCTTGTAATAAACTAAATATCCAATTCAGTTAACTGAATTAACAAATCAGTAAACTGAATTAACAGTTTTGTAATCAATTAAAAATTAAAATTAGTAAATTAACAAATTAGTAAACTGAATTAACAGTTTTGTAACCAATTAAATATTCAAATTAGTAAACTGAATTAACAAATTAGTAATTTGAATTGACAATTTACTAGTTTGTTATTTCAAATTAGTAACGAAACATCGTTTGAGACGCCGTAGCCTGGCGCTTCAAAGAATAATTATGTACGTTAATTTTTAGACATATCGTCCCCTGAGTTCCAATGTGTTCTATGTGCCAGTAGGCACATAGAACACATTGGAACTCAGGGGACGATGTGTGATGACCGAATAAGTTCACAAGGCCGATTGTATTCGCAAAAAATACGAGCCGATTATGTATGCACGAATACCTCGAACCGGTTACATCCACGAAAAGCAAACTTATTACGTTCACGGGAAGATTACGTCCATAAAATACGGGCCGATTACGTTCGCTGGTCGAATGCATCAGCAAAATGAAACCGATTACCTCCAATTGCGTCCGCAAAATGGAAGCCGATTTACGTCCGCAAAATAGATGCTGATTATGCCCACAGGCTGAATGCATCCGCAAAATGAAAGCCGATTATGTCTGCAGGCTGAGTGCGTCCGCAAAATGGAAGCCGATTACGTGCGTAGGCCGATTGCATCCGCAAAATGGAAGCCGATTACGTCTGTAGGCTGAATACGCCTGCAAAATGTGAACCAATTACGTCCACAGACCGATTACGTTCGCAATATCCGAAGTGAATATGTTCACAAGCCGAATGCATCCGTAAGCCGAGCCGATTGTCTCCGCTGGCTGATTTTGTCCGCATATTGTGGGCAGCTTGCATCCGCAAAATGAAAGCCGATTACGCCCGCAGACCAAAATGCGTCGGCTGTGAGAAATGTCTTTAAAAAATATGCTCCTCTGCCCGAACCAATGCTATCTTTTGACGTACAACAGCTTTTGTAAATGCTACAACCAAAAGCTCTAGAATCCTCATAAATCGTCCCCCGAGAGCCAGAATGTCCTGTGGGACATAGGACATTCTAGTGTTCAGCCGACGAAAGGGTTGCACCGATCCGCATGGCCAGAATATATATTAGTCAAGTGGTGAGGTTTCATTAAGGGGTTGTAGTGACCAAAATTGCAAAGTTTTGAGATAACCTAAATATAATTTTTGTACTTCAAGAAAGATCTACATGTATGCTACAACAAGAGGGATGTTACATCCCAACGCTCACCTACATTCGCGCTTGATAATGTCGTTCCAATGTAACATGCCTAATATTTAGTTAATATAAATCATTAACTAGGCATCAAATGATTAATGTGGTTTATGTGATGGCTTTGGAAAGTCTTTTATTATATATCAATTCAACATAGAATCATTGGATATAAAAGCATTTTTTTCTTCTAGAAATGTTTATGATTAAGAATATGAATCGTGAGGCCAGATATTAAATCATAAATAAGAATTAGGAAAGGCTTTCATAAATCACTGAAATTGTAATTGAAGTACATTCATTGGTTAAAGAGGAGTTGCGGAAAAACATTCATTCAAGAAAGTGACTATAAGTCCCAACAAAAATACATCACATCAACAACTAAAATAAGCCTTAATGTTACTAGTAACAAGTATGAGAAAGTATTAAATAAAAAAAAAAAGTTGAAAAATTTTTTTTTTAAAGAAAGTGAATATAAGTCCCAAAAATCCGCTTCAAATTCCTCAAATATGCATGTAATAAGGGCGCAATATTACCGCAATGTAGTTCAGTAACCCATGCGTACAATATCAATTGCCTGGAAAGACACATAGAAACAGAACTCACCTTAACACCTCACCTTAACACAAACTTTTAGAACTTAAAATTGAGTAAGTCAGACAAAAACGTGAACATTGTGACTGAAAAAAGAAAATAAATCAGTTAAATTTCTGCATACAGTAGGGTTAATACCTACAGTTGTTATTGAAATGAGAAAATAAACAGTAATGAGAGGTGAAGGCACCACAATCTGCACAAAAGCTGACTTTAACGCAAATTCTTACAACACCTAAACGTTAATTCTTACAACAAGTTTTTGCAGAAAATCAGCCTCAAATTCCTCAAATATGCATGTAATGAGGGTTAAATATTACTGCAATGGAGTCCAGTAACCCAAGCGTAGAATATTAATCGCCTGGAAAGACACATAGAAACACAACTCACTTAAACACAAAGTTTACAAAGTTTTACAACTTACAATTTACTAAGTCAGAGAAAAACATGAAAATTTTGACTGAAAAAAAAGAAAATTTCCGTTAAATTTCTGCATACTGTAGGGTTAATACCTAAAGTTGTTATTGAAATATGAAAATCAACAGTAATGAGAAGATAAAGCAGCACAATCTGCACAAAAGCTGACTTTAGCGCAAACTCTTACAACACCTAAACGCAAATTCTTACAACAACTTTTGGCAGAAAATTTTAGGTGAAATTTGGAAAAAAGTCATAGTACAGGGTTAAATACTGTTCTGATAGTCCCCTACAACCTACATATGCAATATCAAAGGCCTGAGCCCATTGATCTTTGATAACTCAGCTTAACACCTCACCTTAACACAAACCTTTAGAACTTAAAATTTACTAAGTCCGAGAAAAACAGGAAAATTTTGACTGAAAAAAAAGAAAATTTCCGTTAAATTTCTGCATACAGTCGGGTTAATACCTACAGTTGTTATTGAAATATGAAAATCAACAGTAATGAGAAGTTAAAGCACCACAATCTGCACAAAAGCTGACTTTAACGCAAATTCTTACAACACCTAAACGTTAATTCTTACAACAAGTTTTGGCAGAAAATCAGCCTCAAATTCCTCAAATATGCATGTAATGAGGGTTACATATTACTGCAATGGAGTTCAGTAACCCAAGTGTAGAAAATTAATCGCCTGGAAAGACACATAGAAACACAACTCACTTAAACAGAAAGTTTACAAAGTTTTACAACTTAAAATTTACTAAGTCCGAGAAAAACATGAAAATTTTGACTGAAAAAAAAGAAAATTTCCGTTAAATTTCTGCATACAGTAGGGTTAATACCTACAGTTGTTATTGAAATATGAAAATCAACAGTAATGAGAAGTTAAAGCAGCACAATCTGCACAAAAGCTGACTTTAACACAAATTCTTACAACACCTAAACGCAAATTCTTACAACAACTTTTGGCAGAACATTTTAGGTGAAATTTGGAAAAAAGTCGTAGTATCAGGGTTAAATACTGTTCTGATAGTCCCCTACAACCTACATATGCAATATCAAAGGCCTGAGCCCACTGATGTTTGAGAAATTAACCTTAACATTAAATCTTACAATATTGGACACGCCGGACGCCGACACTGACGCCAGAGGTTATGACAATAGCTCACCACATCTTACAGATGTAGGTGAGCTAAAAATGATTTTATTATCACCTTGACATCCCATCTGGTCGAACCATTACACTGCAGTAACCAAAATTGCTAGGAATCATGACGAGAAGTTCATCTTGGCTGAAACCAAACCAAGTAAATTATCTGCAAGAATTAAAGCATTCACTCGAAAACAGAATCGGAATCAACGGGCCTCGTTCTCTAAAATGACATTAGTGAAATTATAAAAATCAGAGTAATGAACTTATAGACACGACTAGCTCCTTTGTCAGATCCAGATCTCATAGAAATACAGTACGCGGAGAGTGTATTATCACTAAATCACCCGCAGAGTGGAGATTCCACCCAAGCAATAATTGCAAATTTGTTGCAAAGCATAACCAGCGCAAGCAAAGTTTCAGGCAATGGACCTCCGGGTTAAACCCGGAGGTCCATTGTCTGAAACATTGCTTGTGTTTTTATCGATATGTACCGGTACAAAATTTGAAAGTTATAGCTTGGGTGATAACTCCACTCCGTGGGTGATTTAGTTGCAATCCACTCTCCACGTACTGTACAAAACAATTCTATAGCTCTACTGACAGCTAAAACTAACATAAAATTCTTATATATACATGTGGGTTTAATAACGCTTTCGACAGTCAGGATCACCTCATGCCGGAAAACTTTGCGGATGGAAGAAGCCGGAGTACACTGTGAGAACCACCGAGAAACGGCAAGCCTTGCCCACTAAACCCACATAAACATGGTTAGCATTAGTTGAAAGCACGTGCACCATCGGCGTGCACTAAGCCTTATACACAGCGCCACCGTTCCCACACGCTGTTACCGTTAGTCAGAGTTGAACAAAGCTCCAAGAGGTCTCTGACTGAAATGAAGAAAACAAAAAGACATCTTATGTATATTCTTACTTATATCTGTTGGATTTAACCCCTCGAACGGAGAGGCCATTTTTCCATCCAGGTCCGACATGAGGTGAACGTGGTTGTCGAAAGTGTTGTTAAACCCCAGTAAATAAATAAATTCCGGCCAGGACCATGTTACGCCAGACTTTCATTAAGTAGGGCGGCTGCCAAGTTAAAGTGTAAGGTAGATCAAGGAATATTTTCAACGTGAAAATATTAATTGGTCTACTCGAATAATACATATAGACTCTTCCAATTGCTTCCATTGAACTAACATGGAAGATACCACCAAGGTTTGAAGGGTTAATACTTCATGAGCTTATATTCACCTAAACATGCCCTAAACACTCAGCTCGCATTTCACAGTCTGTCTGTGGGTGCAGTCGGCTTACATTTTATGGACGCAATCGGCTCGGTGTCTGCCTTCGGACATAATCGGCTCGTGTTTTGTGGACGTAATCGGCCCGGCGTCTGCCTTCGGATATAATCGGCCCAATGCCTGCCTTCGGACGAAATCGACTTGCGTTTTGTTGACGTAATCGGTCCACCATATGCCTTCAGACATAATCGGCTCTCGTTTTGCGGATAAATCGTTCTGCGAAAACGTACGGCATTGCAGGCGTCTCGGTCGATACAGGCATAAAAAGTTTAATAAGAGAACGATAGAAACTTTCTGCAATGTGATTTTGCGCAACACAAGTAGTTTTGACAGGCGGGTTAAATTATTGACTGTTTCTTTCAGACGTATACAGATTACCTGGTAAAATATAATCAAGGAAACAAGAGTTATCAAGCACAGAAAAATGAAAAGATGAAAAAGACATTAAACATCCTGAAATATAACAAACCTGTCAAATGGTTTAATGGTTTAATATATGTCCTCTCTGTAGATAAATTACCATCGATTCTCCTCGTGTGAGAAGAGAAAAAATAATAAATAAAGCAATTTTTCAAACAGAAACATGCAAAAAAATGTTTTAATCACTGCGTGTTTTCTCCAAAGGATCTACAAGATTCCAGAAACAGAGGCGTAGTACGAGGATAGTAGTGGATATGGGGGACTCGCCCCCTTCCTCTTTTCCTGAGAAAATTAAAGCCTAAAATTTTGCTGCACAGATGAGAATTATGACGTGTGTGAATCTACCTTTGTGTTTACTATTAAAGTCCACATTTAATTATGATAACCGGGGAGAATCAGAGGCGGCCGAACCAGGGTGGTGGGGGGGGGGGGGGGGGGTGGTGGCACAGGGGACACGTGCCCCTTCGCTTTTTAGAAAGACCTGCAGCGGTGTTACGCAATGAGTTAAATGGGCGCAAACAAATGTGGCAATATTCCAACATTCTTGTAATATATTATCTGTAAATTCAAACAATATTTAGTCAAAGAACTCTATCATGGGTCGCGTCAGTCCTTTTCTTCTACTTCAACCATCTTCCAAACTGAAGGCCAACCTTCGGTTTGGAAGATGATTGAAGTAGATGAAATGGGCAGGGCAGTGACCACACCACGGCATGCTCGTCCAAACGAGAGACTATATATAGTGTGTCATGGTATATTTACCGACATACGATTGAAACCTTTCTTCCACTGGACTGAACCATAACAGCCTTTAAAATTTGTGTCCCTCCACTTTTGTCGAACTTCCGCTGCTTCTGGGGAGAGAATGCAATGAAGATGTAGTTAAGAAGAGTTTGAACCATTCTCTTTGAACCAGCGATTATAACTATTCTCTTGTTCATATAGGATGGGTCAAAGACTACCTCTCGTGGCTCATGTTATATCGGGTTTTTTGGTGGTCTAATTTTTATGATTTTATGGGATTTTACCTGTTTTTGTACAGTTAAAACTAAAAGTCCAGTCCTGAAATGAGCACAAATAGCACGTCGATATGCGCGTTAATCTACGCGATACGACCATAGTAAGGCTATCGAATTCTGTATATATGGCCTGTGCACAAGCAATGTTTCAGCCAATGGACCTCCGGGTAACCCGGAGGTCCATTGGCAAAAACATTGCCCGTGTTTGCTATGAGTAATCTGGAGAACCTGCCGTGCTTTGGACGCCATTTAATGTGGCAATTGCTCGCAATTCCTACGCACAATTAAGCCTAGATAAGCGCACAGTTCGTGACAGGACTTCTAGTTTTAACTGTATTCAGTAAATATTATGAAATGTTAATGGTTGGAATCTCTCTATATATATACATATATTTATAAGCCTTTGCCATGGCCCTTATGCTTAAAATGAGATAACAATCTTAACTGTTTAATCTTAATACTTGAAGCTAAGATTTTTTCAAGTCAGTTGAGACCATTTAAGCAATTAAGAATGTTCTCTTGAATAAAATCACTGGCAATTCCTGCCACAACCTGCAAAATCTTACCCAAAACATGAAAAAAGAAAATAAAAAATACATGCAAACAATTTCCGCTTCGATATTGTTACCCACTCCCATGAGATGACTCATTCAAACCAATGTTTATTGTAAAATTAACACATAGGGTCTAAACTCATGATATTGGATGCATTATTGCTTTTCTGATTACACACAGTCTCAGTAAACAACAAATATGATCAAAAAGATTTGAAAAATCTTAACCCTTTGAAATCTAGTGGTATCTTCCGTACCAGTTCAATGCCAGCAATTAGAGGAGTCAATTTTCATTATTTGGGGTAGACCAATCAGTATTTTCAACGTGCAGCCTCGGGCTGCACGTTGGAAATACTGATTAGTCTACCTATTTACTGAATAGCCATCCTCTCTAATGACGTTATGACGTATCATGTTCTTGGCCGGAAAAGCAGCCGCTGGGGTTCAAAGGGTTAATAAAAAAATGCACAATCCAGAAAAAAAATGTTCTCGGGCTCAGATACCCACCCACCCCTTACCCTACTTAACGTCTCCCCTCTGCTCGTAACGTGCATATACATACATTTCTGTGATAAATTTAGCGTTTGGTTCGGAATGGGCTATCTCCATTAATTCTTTATATCACATGAAACGTCGTTAATTTCGACGTAACAACCCATGTCTTATTTCCGGATTATCAACTAGTGTCTAATCGGCGCGTGGTCCCATAGCAGCAGCATTGTATTCTTGTGCGTAGTTCACGTGACGTCAATTACGACAACAGCTGCAAGTAAAGCTCATTCATGACGTGGTGGTGTGCAGCGTCTGAGCCAACGAACTGATTGTCGGTTGTTTTGGGAGAATTTAGCGACAATGAATTAAATAAACAGCATTCGAAAATGCATGTGATATACAGAATCTCTAACTCGTGATGTTGGCTCGTTGTGAATCAAATTCATCAAACTCGTTTCAAAAAATCCTATATCTAACTTTCTCTATATCAACTTAGTGAAATCCCGTTTCTGTCTGGAACCCTCAAATAATATAAAATAAATCAAGTGAATCAAATTATTATGGAGTAATATGTTACAAACCCTACGCTGGGTATTACATCTGGGATACGAAATATCCACCAGGGCTGCGCCACAACCAACTCAGTCGTATGATACCACATATTTATTTACATCACGTTTATCACAGTTACGTAACTATCAATCACAACAGGAAGTCTGAAATACAAAAATATTACAGTCTTACAATTGATAGGTCGATTATTACAACGGCAATGCAGGGAAAGTATAATATTAATACAACATTCATGATGATAATAATAATAATCATGATTACTATATTATCTATATCATTCACCAGACTGAGTGACAGAATGATTATTTTCCTGCACACAATAAACAGACAATCTATATAATCAGTATTTTCAACGTGGAGTGGTTTACAGAAGATGTTAGAGCTGCTAAACAACTTGAGCGTCTTTACAATAAAACGAAGCTTGAGGTTTACCGGCAGATGTTCTGCCACCAAAGAAATACAACTAATAAGATCATCAAAAAGGCGAAGAGGGAGTACTACAATTCGCTTATAGAGGAGTCATCTAATACAAGGGTGCTGTTCTCGCTAACCAATAGTCTCCTTGGTAAAGAACAAAAAGTCATTCTCCCAGATCATCTAAATACTGAAGAAATTCTGGAAAAATACAGCGATTATTTCATAACTAAAATTCAAGTAATTCTGGATTGTATACCATCATGTGAACCACTAGAGTTTGATCATCTTGACATAAAAAGTGATTTTTCTAATTTTCACTCTCTCTTAAAAGACGACATTCGAAAAATGATTTTATCATCATCCAATAAATCCAATGATCTAGATCAAATTCCAACATTCCTTTTGAAAGAGACAATTGATTATCTTCTGCCAGCAATAACATCTATTATATCTGCATCCCTACATGAGGGATTTGTTCCAAATTCATTGAAAAAAGCACTTGTTACTCCACTCATCAAGAAAGCATCTCTTGATCCTAACAACCTGAAGAATTATCGACCAGTATCGAACCTCTTTTTCCTGTCTAAATTGTTGGTAAGGGTCGTTGCTTTACAACTCAAAAATCATCTGCACGAAAATGATCATTTAGAGCCCTTCCAGTCTGCATATAAAGCCAACCACAGTACAGAAACAGCCTTACTACGAGTCAACAATGACATTGTTAAATCAGTGTCTGAGGGTAAGGCTGTACTGCTTGTTCTCTTGGATTTGTCAACAGCATTCGACACAGTCGATCATGTATTCTCATGCAGACATTGACACAGCATGGCATATGTGGAACTGTCTTATCGTGCTTTGCATCATATCTAGAAGGTCGCAGTCAACAAATATATACCAATAAGATCGGTTCAGAAAGCAGGACGTTAAAGTGTGATATTCCTCAGGGCTCAATTCTTGGACCACTTGTTTAGTCTGTACACTTCTTCTCTGGGTCGCCTTCTTAAAAAGCATGGCATATCATATCATCTGTACGCAGACGACACACAACTGTACATCACGTTCAACCCATCTGTTCCAAGTGACTCATTCACCGCAGTCGATAACATGGAAACTTGCATAAATCTTGTGCGGGAATGGATGATAGACTTTAAACTGAAAATGAATGACTCTAAAACTGAATTCTTAGTGATATCCGGTGCCTACACCCCCTGTTACATCAATTCTAATTGGAAACAACATCACTGTGAAAAGTGAATCGGCCAGGAATATTGGACTGATTATGGACTCAAATTTAAAACTAGGCATCCATATTAATAAAATATGTCAAAAATGCTACCGGCAGCTTCGTAATGTTGGAAGACTGCGACCTTATCTTAACCAGTCAGCACTTGAAAAACTTGTGCACTCCTTCATCACCTCACAACTACACTATTGTAATTCAGTGTTAGTGGGACTGTCCCAGTGCCTGATTCGGAAGCTTCAAAAAGTTCAAAATACTGCTGCTAGGATAATTAATGGTACCAAGCGCTCTGAACACATAACACCTGTTTTAAGACAACTACATTGGCTTCCAGTTAAACAGAGAATTGATTTCAAAATATAGATCTTAGTATTCAAATGTATCCACAAACTGGCTCCAGTTTACCTGCAAGAGCTCCTCACTGTATATAAACCATCACGCAGTCTCAGATCAAAAAAACAAATTCAACTAGTTGTACCTTTTAGCAGATATAATCAGGCTCATGATCGTGTGTTCTCCATCGTGGGTCCCAGAATGTGGAATTCCGCGCTAATTAGTGTCAGAATTTCAGAAACTCTCGATGTCTTCAAAAGAAATCTTAAAGCTTTCCTATTCGCTGAAGCATTCAACTGAACCTCTGTAAGAGGCAACCAAAACAGATGTGACTCTTTATTTCAGAAAAGTGTATTTATTTCTGTCAAGCGTTTTAGAGCACTATTTGTGGTTTTACGCTCTAGAAAATAAATTATTATTATTATTATTATTATGATTACCCAAAAAGAACATCGAACACTGATACACATTTAAGCAAACTATAGAACTATATTAAACTCCACTCACAAATAAATATCAATTACAACTCGCAGTAATAATACCTCTCTTGTTAATAATACAATATATATAATATATAATAATATTCCCTTCAAGATACAAACAAAGCAATATACAGTGTTACCATAGCTCCTCTAAACACACACAAACGCATGAAACTTACTTAAAAAATATAGATTCTCGCCAGATTAGTGATCTAAGTTCCACTCATTCCATACACCGTCTCCTCCACCAAGCCAGAATCCAGGTAATGGCAATGACACTCATGCCATACACCGTCGCCTCCACCAAGCCAGAATCCACGTAATGACAATGACACTCATGCCATACACCGTCGCCTCCACCAAGCTAGAATCCACGTAATGACAATGACACTCATGCCATACACCGTCTCCTCCACCAAGCCAGAATCCAGGTAATGACAATCATCGTCAGCGAAATTTTAATTAATAAAGCACCGGATTGTACCCCGTGATTCGTTAATTAAAGTTTTGATGATTATTCCTGCAATTAGTGTTTGGAATCTAATATTATTGCGTCCGTGGAAATATTGCCCACCGTGGAAAGTGACCAGTCCACGGCTGCCGTACTGAACCAGCTCACACCATACTTGCAGTGTGCACCAGCTCATATCATACTTGCAGTGCTGTACAAATTAGCTGAAAAGAAATCCGTAACAATTCATGCAAACTATCAAGTCCATCTTGTCTGTTTAACCCTTTACCTAGCATGAAAAGCAGACGACACTTGCAAAATAAAATTCTTGAATAACTATTTTTTTTTCATTTTTTGTCTCAAAAACATAAGTTATGATCCCTCGTTGGAACGAGCTCGACGAGCTCGTTCCAACGACGGGTCATAACCTATGTTTTTTAGACAAAAAATGAAAAAATAATGAAAATTAATTGGCGATTTTTGAGAATAGCGCTGGCCGTTTTGGTTGTTACGTTGTGTAAAGGGTTAATTCAGTCAGAACTGTAAGTCAGTAGGTCGACGATAGGACATAACTAAGAAACGAACTGAATAAGCAATAAAAACACAATCGAAATGAAATTCAAAATAAACAAATAAATAAATCAAATCACGCCTGGAAATAAGCAGAATGAGGTCCCCAGAGGGTGAATTTGGTGATGCTACCCTGTACAGCAGGATAGCATCATTAAATTTACCCTATGTGAAGCTCAATCTTAATCGAAATCATAGGCGTAATCAGAAAGAGGTACCCAGAGGATAAATAGACCTACTGCATGGGATAGCATCATCAAATTCACCTTCTGGGGACCTTATTCTGCAAATGACAGACGGCTTATTTCCAGACTTGAACCGAATGAAAATAAAAGATGTGACAGATGACCAAGAAATGATGAAAATAATGTAAAAAGAACTTTATATATTTTATCAGAGATGTCAGACAAAGCCAAATCTACCAGTTTCTGATCACGTGACCTCAAAACCCCGCGAAAACAACGAATGCCTGTCACGACAAACAACAAACCAGTCTCCGGTTTAATGACTACAGTGTCTAAGGGGCTCAGTAAATTAAGATGAAGTAAAAATTATTCAAAACATTAGTTAAAATCATTTCTGCTACAAATGTGAACCAAACAATTCGCTACTTGTTATCACTTCGGAATGCGTTTACCACTGACACAAAATTAGTTTATCTATTGAATTCGGGTTTTTTCCCGCTATTGAGGAACCCCCTTCTAAAAATAGCTTGTACAAAACTTCAATTACTTATTTTATGGGGTTTAACGACACTTTTGAAAACCAGGGGCAACTCGTGTCGGACAGTTTTTCGGTGGAGGAAGCCGAACTATACGCAGAGAACCACCGAGCAACAGCAAGTAACTGTCAGAATTCCCAACGTTCTGATTCCGCACAAGTGAATTAGAATTAGTTAAAGGCAAGACGTGCACAATCGACGAGAAGTACGCCATAGTACACAGCACCATTGTGCCTCCACGGGGGCAATCGTCATTAAGTGCTTTCCCCGGACATAGCAAAATCGACGTGAAGTACGCCATAGTACACGGCACCATCGTGCCTCCACGGGGGCAATCGTCATTAAGTGCTTTCCCCGGACATAACAAAAATCGACGTGAAGTACGCCATAGTACACGGCACCATCGTGACTCCACGGGGGCAATCGGCATTAAGTGCTTTCCCCGGACATAACAAAATCGACGTGAAGTACGCCATAGTACACGGCACCATCGTGCCTCCACGTAGGCAATCGTCATTAAGTGCTTTCCCCGGGACATAACAAAATCGACGTGAAGTACGCCATAGTACACAGCACCATCGTGCCTCCACGGGGACAATCGTCATTAAGTGCTTTCCCCGGGACATAACAAAATCGACGTGAAGAACGCCATAGTACACATCACCATTGTGCCTCCACAGGGGCAATCGTCATTAAGTGCTTTCCACGGGACATAACAAAATCGACGTGAAGTACGCCATAGTACACATCACCATTGTGCCTCCACGGGGGCAATCGTCATTAAACGCTTTCCCCGGGACACAACAAAATCGACGTGAAGTACGGCATAGTACACATCACCATTGTGCCTCCACGGGGGCAATCGTCATTAAATGCTTCCCCGGGACATAACAAAATCGAAGTCAAGTACGCCATAGTACACAACACCATTGTGCCTCCACGGGGGCAATCGTCATTAAATGCTTTCCCGGGACATAACAAAATCGACGTGAAGTACGCCATAGTACACATCACCATTGTGCCTCCACGGGGGCAATTGTCATTAAGTGCTTTACCGGGACATAACAAAATCGACGTGAAGTACGCCATAGTACACAGCACCATCGTGCCTCCACGGGGACAATCGTCATTAAGTGCTTTCCCCGGGACATAACAAAATCGACGTGAAGTACGCCATAGTACACAGCACCATCGTGCCTCCACGGGGACAATCGTCATTAAGAGCTTTCCCCGGGACATAACAAAATCGACGTGAAGTACGCCACAGTACACAGCACCATCGTGCCTCCACGGGGACAATCGTCATTAAGTGCTTTCCCCGGACATAACAAAATCGACGTGAAGTACGCCATAGTACACAGCACCATCGTGCCTCCACGGGGACAATCGTCATTAAGTGCTTTCCCCGGGACATAACAAAATCGACGTGAAGTACGCCATAGTACACAGCACCATCGTGCCTCCACGGGGACAATCGTCATTAAGTGCTTTCCCCGGGACATAACAAAATCGACGTGAAGTACGCCATAGAACACAGCACCATCGTGCCTCCACGGGGACAATCGTCATTAAGTGCTTTCCCCGGGACATAACAAAATCGACGTGAAGTACGCCATAGTACACAGCACCATCGTGCCTCTACGGGGACAATCGTCATTAAGTGCTTTCCCGGACATAACAAAATCGAAGTGAAGTACGCCATAGTACACAGCACCATCGTGGACAATCGTCATTAAGTGCTTTCCGTGGGACATAACAAAATCGACGTGAAGTACGCCATAGTACACAGCACCATCGTGCCTCCACGGGGGCAATCGTCATTAAGTGCTTTCCCCGGGACATAACAAAATCGACGTGAAGTACGCCATAGTACACAGCACCATCGTGCCTCCACGGGGACAATCGTCATTAAATGCTTTCCCTGGGACATAACAAAATCGACGTGATGTACGCAATAGTACACAGCACCATCGTGCCTCCACGGGGACAATCGTCATTAAGTGCTTTCACCGGACATAACAAAATCGACGTGAAGTACGCCATAGTACACAGCACCAACGTGCCTCCACGGGGACAATCGTCATTAAATGCTTTCCCCGGGACATAACAAAATCGACGTGAAGTACGCCATAGTACACAGCACCATCGTGCCTCCACGGGGACAATCGTCATTAAGTGCTTTCCCCGAACATAACAAAATCGACGTGAAGTACGCCATAGTACACAGCACCACCGTGCCTCCACGGGCACAATCGTCATTAAGTGCTTTCCCGGACATAACAAAATCGACGTGAAGTACGCCATAGTACACAGCACCATCGTGCCTCCACGGGGACAATCGTCATTAAGTGCTTTCCCCGGGACATAACAAAATCGCCGTGAAGTACGCCATAGTACACAGCACCATCGTGCCTCCACGGGGGCAATCGTCATTAAGAGCTTTCCCTGGGACATAACAAAATCGACGTGAAGTACGCCATAGTACACAGCACCATCGTGCCTCCACGGGGGCAATCGTCATTAAGTGCTTTCCCCGGGACATAACAAAATCGACGTGAAGTACGCCATAGTACACAGCACCATCGTTCCTCCACGGGGACAATCGTCATTAAGTGCGTTCCTCGGACATAACAAAATCGACGTGAAGTACGCCATAGAACACAGCACCATCGTGCCTCCACGGGGACAATCGTCATTAAATGCTCTCCCCGGGACACAACAAAATCGACGTGAAGTACGCCATAGAACACAGCACCATCGTGTCTCCACGGGGACAATCATCATTAAGTGCTTTCCCCGGACATAACAAAATCGACGTGAAGTACGCCATAGTACACAGCACCATCGTACCTCCACGGGGACAATCGTCATTAAGTGCTTTCCCCGGACATAACAAAATCGACGTGAAGTACGCCATAGTACACAGCACCATCGTGCCTCCACGGGGGCAATCGTCATTAAGTGCTTTCCCCGGGACATAACAAAATCGACGTGAAGTACGCCATAATACACAGCACCATCTTGCCTCTACGGGGAGAATCGTCATTAAGTGCTTTCCCCGGGACATAACAAAATCGACGTGAAGTACGCCATAGTACACAGCACCATCGTGCCTCCACGGGGGCAACAGTCATTAAGTGCTTTCCACGGGACATAACAAAATCGACGTGAAGTACGCCATAGTACACAGCACCATCGTGCCTCCACGGGGGGCAATAGTCATTAAGTGCTTTCCAAGGGACATAACAAAATCGACGTGAAGTACGCCATAGTACACAGCACCATTGTGCCTCCACAGGGACAATCGTCATTAAGTGCTTTCCCCGGGATATAACAAAATCGACGTGAAGTACGCCATAGTACACAGCACCATTGTGCCTCCACGGGGACAATCGTCATTTAGTGCTTTCCCCGGGACATAAGAAAATCGACGTGAAGTACGCCATAGTACTCAGCACCATTGTGCCTCCACGGGGGGCAATAGTCATTAAGTGCTTTCCCCGGACATAACAAAATCGACGTGAAGTACGCCATAGTGCACAGCACCATCGTGCCTCCACGGGGACAATCGTCATTAAGTGCTTTTCCCGGGACATAACAAAATCGATGTGAAGTACGCCATAGTACACAGCACCATTGTGCCTCAACGGGGGCAATCGTCATTAAGTGCTTTCCCCGGGATATAACAAAATCGACGTGAAGTACGCCATAGCACACAGCACCACCGTGCCTCCACGGGCACAATCGTCATAAAGTGCTTTCCCGGACATAACAAAATCGACGTGAAGTACGCCATAGTACACAGCACCATCGTGCCTCCACGGGGACAATCGTCATTAAGTGCTTTCCCCGGGACATAACAAAATCGACGTGAAGTACTCCCTAGTACACAGCACCATCGTGCCTCCACGGGGGCAATCGTCATTAAGTGCTTTCCCTGGGACATAACAAAATCGACGTGAAGTACGCCATAGTACACAGCACCATCGTGCCTCCACGGGGACAATCGTCATTAAATGCTTTCCCCGGGACATAACAAAATCGACGTGATGTACGCCATAGTACACAGCACCATCCTGCCTCCACGGGGACAATCGTCATTAAGTGCTTTCCCCGGACATAACAAAATCGACGTGAAGAACGCCATAGTACACAGCACCATCGTGCCTCCACGGGGACAATCGTCATTAAGTGCTTTCCCCGGGACATATAAAAATCGACGTGAAGTACGCCATAGTACACAGCACCATCCTGCCTGCACGGGGACAATCGTCATTAAGTGCTTTCCCCGGACATAACAAAATCGACGTGAAGTACGCCATAGTACACAGCACCATCGTGCCTCCACGGGGGCAATAGTCATTAAGTGCTTTCCCCGGGACATAACAAAATCGACGTGAAGTACGCCATAATACACAGCACCATCGTGCCTCTACGGACACAATCGTCATTAAGTGCTTTCCCCAGGACATAAAAAAATCGACGTGAAATACGTCATAGTACACAGAACCATCGTGCCTCCACGAGGGCAACAGTCTTTAAGTGCTTTCCACGGGACATAACAAAATCGACTTGAAGTACGCCATAGTACACAGCACCATCGTGCCTCCACGGGGGGCAATAGTCATTAAGTGCTTTCCAAGGGACATAACAAAATCGACGTGAAGTACGCCATAGTACACAGCACCATTGTGCCTCCACGGGGACAATCGTCATTAAGTGCTTTCCCCGGGATACAACAAAATCGACGTGAAGTACGCCATAGTACACAGCACCATTGTGCCTCCACGGGGACAATCGTCATTTAGTGCTTTCCCCGGGACATAAGAAAATCGACGTGAAGTACGCCATAGTACTCAGCACCATTGTGCCTCCACGGGGGGCAATAGTCATTAAGTGCTTTCCCCGGACATAACAAAATCGACGTGAAGTACGCCATAGTACACAGCACCATCGTGCCTCCACGGGGACAATCGTCATTAAGTGCTTTCCCCGGGACATAACAAAATCGACGTGAAGTACGCCATAGTACACAGCACCATTGTGCCTCAACGGGGACAATCGTCATTAAGTGCTTTCCCCGGGACATAACAAAATCGACGTGAAGTACGCCATAGTACACAGCACCATCGTGCCTCCACGGGGACAATCGTCATTAAGTGCTTTCCCCGGGACATAACAAAATCGACGTGAAGTATGCCATAGCACACAGCCTCCACGGGGACAATCGTCATTAAGTGCTTTCCCCGAACATAACAAAATCGACGTGAAGTACGCCATAGTACACAGCACCACCGTGCCTCCACGGGCGCAATCGTCATTAAGTGCTTTCCCGGACATAACAAAATCGACGTTAAGTACGCCATAGTTCACAGCACCATCGTGCCTCCACGGGGACAATCGTCATTAAGTGCTTTCCCCGGACATAACAAAATCGACGTGAAGTACGCCATAGTACACAGCACCATCGTGCCTCCACGGGGACATTCGTCATTAAGTGCTTTCACCGGACCTAACAAAATCGACGTGAAGTACGCCATAGTACACAGCACCATCGTGCCTCCACGGGGGCAATCGTCATTAAGTGCTTTCCCCGGGACATAACAAAATCGACGTGAAGTACGCCATAGTATACAGCACCATCGTGCCTCCACGGGGACAATCGTCATTAAGTGCTTTCCACGGGACATAACAAAATCGATGTGAAGTACGCCATAGTACACATCACCATTGTGCCTCCACGGGGGCAATCGTCATTAAATGCTTTCCCCGGGACATGACAAAATCGACGTGAAGTACGCCATAGTACACATCACCATTGTGCCTCCACGGGGGCAATCGTCTTTAAGTGCTTTCCCCGGACATAACAAAATCGACGTGAAGTACGCCATAGTACACAGCACCATGGTGCTTCACGGGGACAATCTTCATTAAGTGCTTTCCCGGGGACATAACAAAATCGACGTGAAGTACGCCATAGTACACAGCACCATCGTGCCTCTACGGGGACAATCGTCATTAAATGCTTTCCCCGGGACATAACAAAAATCGACGTGATGTGCGCCATAGTACACAGCACCATCGTGTCTCCACGGGGGGCAATAGTCATTAAGTGCTTTCCACGGGACATAACAAAATCGACGTGAAGTACGTCATAGCACACAACACCATCGTGCCTCCACGGGGGGGGGGGGGGGGGGGGGCAATAGTCATTAAGTGCTTTCCAAGGGACATAACAAAATCGACGTGAAGTACGCCATAGAACACAGATCCAGCGTGCCTCCACGGGGACAATCGTCATTAAGAGCTTTCCCCGGACATAACAAAATCGACGTGAAGTACGCCATAGTACACAGCACCATTGTGCCTCCACGGGGACAATCGTCATTAAGTGCTTTCCCCGGGACATAACAAAATGGACGTGAAGTACGCCATAGTACACAACACCGTTGTGCCTCCACGGGGGCAATCGTCATTAAATGCTTTCCCCGGGACATAACAAAATCGACGTGAAGTACGCCATAGTACACATCACCATTGTGCCTCCACGGGGGCAATCGTCATTAAATGCTTTCACCGGGACATAACAAAATCGACGTGAAGTACGCCATAGTACACAGCACCATCGTGCCTCCACGGGGACAATCGTCATTAAGTGCTTTCCCCGGGACATAACAAAATGGACGTGAAGTACGCCATAGAACACAGCACCATCGTGCCTCCACGGGGACAATCGTCATTAAGTGCTTTCCCCGGGACATAACAAAATCGACGTGAAGTACGCCATAGTACACAGCACCATCGTGGCTCTACGGGGGACAATCGTCATTAAGTGCTTTCCCCGGGACATAACAAAATCGACGTGATGTACGCCATAGTACACAGCACTATTGTGCCTCCACGGGGACAATCGTCATTAAGTGCTTTCCCCGGGACATAACAAAATCGACGTGAAGTACGCCATAGTACACAACACCATCGTGCCTCTACGGGGACAATCGGCATTAAGTGCTTTCCCCGGGACATAACAAAATCGACGTGAAGTACGCCATAGTACACAGCACCATCGTGCCTCTACGGGGACAATCGTCATTAAGTGCTTTCCCCGGACATAACAAAATCGACGTGAAGTACGCCATAGTACACAGCACCATCGTTCCTCTCCGGGGACAATCGTCATTAAGTGCTTTCCCCGGACATAACAAAATCTACGTGAAGTACGCCATAGTACACTGCTCCATCGTGCCTCCACGGGGTAATCATCATTAAGTGCTTTCCCCGGACATAACAAAATCGACGTGAAGTACGCCATAGTACACAGCACCATCGTGCCTCCACGGGGGCAATCGTCATTAAGTGCTTTCCCCGGACATAACAAAATCGACGTGAAGTACGCCATAGTACACAGCACCATTGTGCCTCGACGGGGGCAATCGTCATTAAGTGCTTTCCACTTGACATAACAAAATCGACGTGAAGTACGCCATAGTACACATCACCATTGTGCCTCCACGTGGGCAATCGTCATTAAATGCTTTCCCCGGGACATAACAAAATCGACGTGAAGTACGCCATAGTACACAGCACCATTGTGCCTCCACGGGGGCAATCGTCATTAAATGCTTTCCCCGGGACATAACAAAATCGACGTGAAGTACGCCATAGTACACAACACCATTGTGTCTCCACGGGGGCAATCGTCATTAAATGCTTTCCCCGGGACATAACAAAATCGACGTGAAGTACGCCATAGTACACAGCACCATTGTGCCTCCACGGGGGCAATCGTCATTAAATGCTTTCCCCGGGACATAACAAAATCGACGTGAAGTACGCCATAGTACACAACACCATTGTGCCTCCACGGGGGCAATTGTCATTAAATGCTTTCCCCGGGACATAACAAAATCGACGTGAAGTACGCCATAGTACACATCACCATTGTGCCCCCACGGGGGCAATCGTCATTAAATGCTTTCCCCGGGACATAACAAAATCGACGCGAAGTACGCCATAGTACACAGCACCATTGTGCCTCCACGGGGGCAATCGTCATTACATGCTTTCCCCGGGACATAACAAAATCGACGTGAAGTACGCCATAGTACACAACACCATTGTGCCTCCACGGGGGCAATCGTCATTAAATGCTTTCCCCGGGACATAACAAAATCGACGTGAAGTACGCCATAGTACACATCACCATTGTGCCTCCACGGGGGCAATCGTCATTAAATGCTTTCCCCGGGACATAACAAAATCGACGTGAAGTACGCCATAGTACACAGCACCATCGTGGCTCTACGGGGGCTATGGTCATTAAATGCTTTCCACGGGACATAACAAAATCGACGTGAAGTACGCCATAGTACACAGCACCATTGTGCCTCCACGGGGGGCAATCGTCATTAAGTGCTTTCCCCGGGACATAACAAAATCGACGTGAAGTACGCCATAGTACACATCACCATCGTGCCTCCACGGGGGCAATCGTCATTAAGTGCTTTCCACGGGACGTAACAAAATCGACGTAAAGTACGCCATAGTACACAGCACCATCGTGCCTCCACGGGGACAATCGTCATTAAGAACTTTCCCCGGGACATAACAAAATCAACGTAAAGTACGCCATAGTACACAGCACCATCGTGCCTCTACGGGGGGGGGGGGGGGGTTGGGGGGTTGGGGGGGAATCGTCATTAAGTGCTTTCCACGGGACATAACGTACTTACCGCTGGTAGGGGGTCGAACCGTCGACCTTTCTGTTTGGAGCTCAATGTCCTAACCACTGGGTCACCAAGAACCCAAAACTTTAATTATATTTGGGTTCTCCCCGAGAACCTTACTATAACGTCCCCTCGTAATAAATTAACATATGACACAAATGAATTGACACCTCCGTTAGTAGACGGAGATGTGGAGCTCGACGCACATTGGGTGTATTGAACATACTCCTGTCCTCTACGAAGCTTTTGAGTCACATAGCAACCACGTGCAACCATAGAAACCGAGATGACGGCCCCCAGTATACAAAATGGCCGATGGAAGTACGGATCACCCTAACAACACACTGCGCTTGTACACTGCAATCACAATCACTACGGGGTTGACGTCATAAGATGGCCGCTCACGCGGGCTACATTGACAATCCAATATGACGTCAGTAGGTTACGTGACTATAACGTCACATATGAGATCCCGCAAGAGATACCCCAATATGGGTCGATCTCCACATCTCCTACTACTTCCGTTTCCAAACAGAAAGAGCGTCAATCGCGAAGTGATTGACTTTCGCTTAAAATAATCTAAAAAACAAAACACAAATTTTTTGAACTGCATTTCATGTAATTTTATGGCATAAATTTCCTCAAATTAATACTTTTCATACTTCTTTTCGTTTGGGAGGAGCGGGGGGAGGGGGGGGGGGGGTAATATGTCCGGTAATCAACAAAAATTGCTGGATTACCGGACATATTATTGGGAAAAAAATATTACCCCTACCTCATGCAAATGCCAAAATATCCTTGCACTTATTTACAATGGCATAGCGTGGGTTCGACCCGTGCAGAGAGCGTTTCCTTCTCGGCGTGGGTTCCAACCACCGCTATGCCATTATTGACATATGCCATTAATGACACAGCGGGGGTTCGAATCCACGCCGAGAGGGCTTGCTATGGTCGTGGGCTCGCCCCCCCCCCCCCACCCCCGCCCGCCACGCCATTGGAAATAAAGCCATCTTCCTTTCTTGATTCTATGGCACGTGGGAGATTTGAGAAAGAGACGTTCTCGCTGATTTCCATGCAGTGTAGTATGTAGAAATCAGTGATGCAATTATATGATGAATAACTGAAAAACTGAGTAACCTTGGAATGTTCGCAACCTAGTTTTTATAATATAAAAATAAATACTGGTATATTATTTGACTACTATCAGACCTTATACATGGAGGCGATGACAGAGACCCCGCCAGCGCTGTAGCAGACCTTGTACGTGTAGATGGTGACGGAGATTTCGTTGGCTTTGACCTTGTACATGTAGGTAGTGACGGAGATCTCGTTGGCTTTCCTTGTACATGTAGATGGTGACAGAGACCCCGTCCGCGCTGTAGCAGACCTTGCACATGTAGGTGGTGACGGAGATTTCGTTGGCTTTCCTTGTACATGCAGGTGGTGACAGTGATCCCGTTGGCTTTGTAGCAGACATTGTACATATAGGTGGTGACAGAGATCTCGTCGGCTTTGTTGCAGACCTTGGACATGTAGCTGGTAACAGAGACCTCGTGGGCTTTGTAGCAGACCTTGACCATGTAGGTGGTGACAGAGATCTCGTTGGCTTTCCTTGTACATGTGGGTGGTGACGGAGATCTCGTTGGCTTTCCTTGTATATGTAGGTGGTGACAGAGAGATCTCGTTGGCTTTCCTTGTACATGTAGGTGGTGACGGAGATCTCGTTGGCTTTCCTTGTATATGTAGGTGGTGACAGAGAGATCTCGTTGGCTTTCCTTGTATATGTAGGTGGTGACAGAGATCTTGTTAGCTTTCCTTGTACATGTGGGTAGTGACGGAGATCTCGTTGGCTTTGTAGCAGACCTTGTACATGTAGGTGGTGGCAGAGATCTCGTTGGCTTTGTAGCATACTTTGTACATGTAGGTGGGTCGGGAAGGTGTTTACAATAGTTCTCCAGTTAATGTGTCAAACCATGACTAATACTAATGAGCAGTGTGTGAAGTTTAACATCATATGTGATTGGGTTCTGAATTTGCAACCGAAAAGCACGAGGGTGGTAGATTTCCAGTGCCGAACCCTTCTCAGGTGTACTCCATCAGGAAACATAAATGCGTTCTTGTTGTCAAGTAGTGTGTTTTTGTTGTCATGTAGTGTGTTCTTGTTGTCATGTAGTGTGTTTTTGCTGTCACGCTACTTTCAGAATGGAACACACTTGACCTGTTTGGGACGTATGATCGTCCAACATTATCAACAACAAATCCGAAAACGGGAGGGGTGCGGCAAAAGTCTGTTATGTGTGGGTGTGTCAATCAGTCCCCAGTTCCTCCCGTATAATGGAGAGCATTCAGTCACTTTCTGACAATCGTCTATGATCAATACTTTTTCTGAAAACTTCTGTTATTAAAGTGTCCTAAAAGCTTTCTGTCCATACACAGAATGACTTCACGGAGAAAATGGTGACCACTCCACCACCAACAAGTTCACAATTATTTTAATCTTGTTGTCGCGGAACCATAAAGACCTTAATTCACAGATACTCTTCTGTTTTATTTGATGATTATTGAAGAATATTGTAAAGAATTACCGTTCAAACTGGTCGCAGGAAGCCGTCGCCTGAGTGCTAGAATGTTCTATGTCCCATATGGGACATAGAACATTCTAGCACTCAGGCAACAAAGTGCTGCCGAGAATTTTATAGTACTAACTCTAAAGTCATACGATGTCCTAGGTGTGATCATATTCTGAGGTGCGCACGTTCTTTATGAATAACGCAATAAAGGAAAATATATTTTCTTTAAATTCTCTTATTCAAATAAATAATGTACATATGCAAATACGTAATTACATACATACACACAGGTAGTATACAACATGTATATAATTTACATGATTACATATGAATACAAAAGTCCACCTGCATTAAGCAGTATTTCCATCGCATTTCTGGTATCCAGCCATGATTATCATTTTTAGTTGTTTTGGAATCATACTATACTCAAAGTTTGCTGAGCATCACATATTTGACACATCATTGTGAAATTTTCTTGTGACACATTTGCGATATTTTTGGTGGATATGATTGGGGAATGTATTGTGATTCTCCCCAGTGTTTACATTAGCTCTCTTGACAGGCAGACGTTTCGTGGCAGTCATAGAAAGCATGTACCCCTTGATTTTCATTATGTTTTCGTATACTGTCTACATGTACATGAGATCTGTAGGGTATTCAGTCTTCATTTCAACACAAACCCTTGTGATTTAATGACTGAATATGGCGAATGCAAATGTAAGAAGACATTTGTCAGAAGCAGAAATGTGGTGGGCTGTAGGGATGGAGGAACAAGGGGCTACCCATCGTCAGGTTGGTGATACCCTTGGTGTGCACCATACGATTTCAGCAGTATGGCACACCAGTCAGACGACATGGTGGTAGCAGAAACAGGGCAACATCTGCAGCTGAAGGCCGGTTTTTGATCATTCAGGCCCATAGGAACCGCATTGACACAGCAACCCAGCTTCGCAGTGACCTTCAGAATGCATCCGGGGTAAATGTTTCGACGCAGACTATCCGGGCAAGATTGCACGAAGGTGGTCCCCGATCGAGAAGATCGTGTATTTGCATTCAGCTGTCCCAGAACCACCACCAGACACGATATGAATAGGTCATGGATCACGTTGGATGGACCAGAGAAGATTGACGACCTATCCGTTTTACAGATGAGTCAAGGAACTGCCTAGACAACACAGATAGGCGTTCTAGGGTGTGGAGAAGAGCAAGAGAGCGATTTCATGCAGCCAACATTGCTGAGCATGACCGCTATGGTGGAAGGTCAATAATGGTCTGTGGCGGCATCAGCTGGGATGGACGCACAAAGCTCTGTGTCCTTAGCTGTGGTACATTGACTGCACAGCGGTATATTGATGAGATCCTAGATTCCCACGTCAGATTGTATGCAGGTGCAGTGGGTGATAGATTCATTCTGACGGACGACAATGTCCGTCCTCATGTCGCCCATGCTGTCCGGGAGTACCAACAGAGGGAGGAGATTGAGCGTATGGACTGGCCAGCAAGATCCCCAGACCTCAGTGCAATCGAATATATCTGGAATAAGTTGCAGCTTGCAATTTCAGACCGTCCAGTCCAAACAAGAAATGTCCAGGAACTTGGTGCCATGCTGGTCCAAGAATGGAACAACATCCCACAAAGGACCATCTGCGACCTGATTGGGAGCATGAGAAGGCGTTGTCAAGCTGTAATTAACAATAATGGGTCTCATACTCGATACTGAACCCATATCAGTTCGCTCCGTCAACTTTTCGGCAAATTTAAAAAATGTTCTCTTTTACCAATAATATCCATTTTCCATGGTTGTCGTATTCAAAAGCTAAAATATAATGTCAAAGTCAAACAAAATCACAATTTATGTGCTTAAATCATTAACGATATAATGAAATATAAAATATATACACTTTTCATAACAATATTTCAATTAAAACGTAAAATAGGTAGATGGATATACTTGGTACTTAGCAGACTTTGAGTAGTATAGAAATAAACAACCCAATAACAGTTACTGGAGGTAAACCAATGAAAACATACAGTACGTGGAGAGTGGAATGTGACTAAATCATCTGCGGAGTGGAGTTATCACCCAAGCTATAACTTTCAAATTTTGTACATATCGACAAAAACACAAGCAATGTTTCAGCCAATGGACCTCCGGGTTTACCCCGGAGGTCCATTGGCTGAAACTTTGCTGGTACTGGTTATGCTTTGCAACAAATTTGCAATTATTGCTCGGGTGAAATCTCCACTCTGCGGTTTTGTCGCAAGAGAAGTTTTACTTTATGACAAAAGTTAAAAAAATGATATCGTTCCTTGAGTGCAACAAAGAACCAGCAATAATGCATCAGCACTCAAAGGACGATACAGGGTGTTAAAAGTGTTTAGAATTTGTTATTATGATTATAAATCTCTTGTGACTTGGTAAGGATGGGGTTAATCCATGAGCAGCACCAGCAGCCACGCTGGCGTCTGTACTGAGAGGTTTAGTGAACAGAAATTATGCTCCTCGTCCAACCGTATCAACTCTGGTTTGGTTATATGTGTGTGTTCGATTTTGTCGGTGTCTTCCCAACTGAATAAAGTGTTAAGAATTTGTCCTCAAGGTACGATGCAGGTGTCAACATAAAGTTTTATATCCCACGGAGGAGATTAATGATTCAACCCACGAAACTTGGAGTGACTTGGTAATCCTGGTGAGACTTGGCGAGACCTGGCGTACGGATTAAATTAACGCCATGGATACGATAAAAAATGTTGACTCCCTATCCCATAACACGTTCTTATTTGTTCCCGGTTCTAAACAACAAAGTACACAAAGTTTCAGAATCATTCTTTTATGAGGGAGCGACGTGGCTCAGTGGTTAGTGAATTGAATTTCACACCGAAAGATTAACGGTTCTATCGCGATCAACGATAATCATTTATTTTTTTATTTATTTATTGGTGTTTATTTCTGCACAATGGCCAATCATGACCACTCCAACGATAATTGCGTTTTGTCCATGGGCAGTGCACTTAATCCTTTACCTAACGAAGGCGATTTCAAAATTTATTATTTCAAATATCATTTCTTCAATTTTTTCAAAACATTTCAACAAAACCATATCATGTGACCCCTCTTTGGAACGAGCTCGACGAGCTCGTTCCAAAGAGGGTCACATGATACGGTTTTGTTGAAATGTTTTGAAAAATAATATTTTTTTTAGCTGCCGAATTTGTATATTACGCGGGCGGATGCGGCCGATTCGTTGGGTAAAGTGTTAATCCCGATTGCCCCTGTGGGTGTCCAGTGGTACCGTGTACTGAGGCTCACTGCATGTCAATGGTATACTTGCATTCAACCAATGATAACTCCGCGTGTGCTAACCCCGCTTGTGCTAACCCCGCTTTTATTACACGCCCGTTCTACGGAATCCCCATCTACAGCAACACTAAGCCATGCGGAAAATGAAAATCTGTTCCACACATATGTGCAGAACGGAAATCGCTGACAGACAATTTTTAAATAGAAACGAAATTTCACAAGAATTTTCTACAAATCGTGCGCTGCAATTACAATTTGAATCCATAGCGATAGCTAAAAATCGTTCTGTGAGTTCCATTGAGTTCTATGTGCCATTAGGCACATAGAACACATTGGAACTCAGGGGACGAAATAGTAACACGGGTTCTCCTCGCAAATTTGGTTGGCTATAAAATGTGTGCTTTATATTAATAGTCAAATGAATTGCTCAGTGTCCCTCTAATAATTATTTTTTATAGACGTGAAGGCGTGTAATAAACACAGAACGACACGCGCCTCTCGTTTTATCCTTCCATGCTGGCGCTCGTGCCATATCGATTAACCCATTCACACGCGCATGTCGTTCTGTGTATGTGCACTTTCCTGGTACTCGGTTTCCTACACCCATAAAACTGTCTGACACGAGATGGCTGTTGAAAGTGTCGTTAAACCTCAATAAATGAATAAATTAATAAAAATAAATAAATAAGTAAATAAATAAATAAAATTGTTTTATACAATGTAATGACGTTATTGATATAATAATAGATGTACTACAGTTTATCTTCAGTGTTTAACCTGTGAAGAAAACAAAAAGCTGTTTTAGTTCTAAGCTTGAATTTATTACAAGGATTGGCGAACAAGTTATACAACTGATATTTACGCATCTTAGAAGGCCATCACACGTCCCTGAACACAGTGGCTCGGGAATGTTGGATAATCTTCGCAGCAGCAGCAGCAGCAGCAGCAGCAGCAGCAGCAACTTTCTGACCGCGTTGTCACCATTACGACGATGGCACATTTAGTCCAAACGGAGTGTGTCTCTCTCCGCGCAGATGACAGCAATTTCGCGTCACCACCCGATAGGACTGTTCGCTGTTAAAGCATCAACACCACAAATTGATGGAGAAAACTCCGTCCGCGTTTGGGAGAAAGCAAAAATTTATTCCGGGCTCTTCGCAGTTTTATGAATTTAATAAACGTTTTCTTTTTAGATAAATGTTAAAATGCAAGTTATTGACTACCTAACCTTAATATTTGACCCATTAATGGCTAAATGCAAAATATATTAAGAGCTCGGGGCCAACTCGTTTTCCATGTATGCCAACTGTCGCAACGACGGTTGCTGAAAATTTGTGTGGGAAAACATAACACAGATGCGGAAAGGAAAGAAAGTGGACAAGACCATTGACCTTCGCGCCTGCACGTAGGATGTTGACAGTTCGATCTAAGGTCAGTCTTGTGTGCAAGGAGAGGGATTCAGCAGTTATTGCGATGCTGAGAGGACAAAAGAAACAGACATCAATCTGCCTAATTATCACTCATGGAATCTTTGGAAGACGGGATGTGCACGAATCATAAAAAATACCGATGGAGTAGTATCCCTTGATACACATATGCGTTGGAAAGCTGCAACACTGTTTGAAAAATAACCGATTTAGAGAGGGGTGGGAGGGGTAGAGGATTAGGAAAATCGGGTTGTCGTGGGGGAGAGTGAAACAATTAGCACCAGAATAGCGAAGAATAGATTTACCTCCCCGGTGAAATCTTCTTCGAATCGAGATTAAAATTTTGAGCGTTTGAGCTTTACAAGTCAGTAATTTATAAACTGTTTTCTTTTAAATTACACACAGGAATTCTGGCACTCCATTTATTTTCATGTTTTCTCGTGGTCTGAAAGGGCGAGAGGTGGCATAGAATAGCCTTCATTATATTGCAATAAGTAATACTTCGGAATTAAGGCAAAACCAAACATTTCAATACAACAAAAAATACCACTCCTATCAGTCTTCATTGTAGACTTCACGAATGTGTTCCATAACGAGCTTAGCGGGTTCAGGACTAAATAGAGTGACTGAACAAGTACGCTTAGAGAGAAGTCTGAGTACGAACACTTAATGAGAAGACTGAACGAGTACACTTAGAGAGATGGCTGAGTAAGTACATTAGGTGAGAAGACTGAACGAGTACACTTAGAGAGATGGCTGAGTAAGTACATTTAATGAGAAGACTGAACGAGTACACTTAGAGAGATGACTGAGTAAGTACATTTAATGAGAAGATTGAACGAGTACACTTAGAGAGATGACTGAGTAAGTTCACTTAGTGAGAAGACTGAACGAGTACACTTAGAGAGATGGCTGAGTAAGTACATTAGGCGAGAAGACTGAACGAGTACACGTAGAGAGATGGCCGAGTAAGTACATTTAATGAGAAGACTGAACGAGTACACTTAGAGAGATGGCTGAGTAAGTACATTAGGTGAGAAGACTGAACGAGTACACTTAGAGAGATGGCCGATAGAGCACCGAGAGACTACATTTATATAGTACACATGAGTAGAATACTGTGAGAGTACACATGAGTAGAAGACTGCGAGAGTACACTGAGAGAGAAGACTGAGTGAGTACACTTATTCACAAAACGTAGAGAGTCCGCCTTGAGAGAAGGCTGAGTGGGTACACTTCTATGGAAGACTGCGAGAGTACATTGAGAGAGAAGACTGAGTGAGTACACTTATTCACAAAACGTAGAGAGTCCGCCTTGAGAGAAGGCGGAGTGGGTACACTTATATGGAAGACTGCGAGAGTACATTGAGAGAGAAGACTGAGTGAGTACACTTATTCACAAAACGTAGAGAGTCCGCCTTGAGAGAAGGCGGAGTGGGTACACTTATATGGGAGACTGCGAGAGTACATTGAGAGAGAAAACTGAGGAAGAAAAACACCTAGAGAAAAGACTGAGTGAGTACACTAATTTACAAAACGTAGAGAGTATGCTTTGAGAGAATGCTGGGGGGGGGGGGGGGAGGGGGAGGGTACACTTAAATGGAAGACTGCGAGAGTACATTGAGAGAGCAGACTGAGTGAGTACACTTATATGGAAGACCGCGAGAGTACATTGAGAGAGAAGACTGAGGAAGAAGACTTATATGAAAGACCGAGAGAGTACATTGAGAGCGAGGACTGAGGAAGAAAACTTAGAGAGAAGACGCAGCCAGTACACTTGGATAGAAGATTGAGAGAGCACACTTAGAGAGAAGACGCAGTCAGTACACTTGGATAGACGAGTTATGGAGCGCACTTAGAGAGAAGACGCAGTCTGTACACTTGGATAGCAGAATGAGAGAGCACAATTAGAGAGAAGACGCGATCAGTACACTTGCATAAAAGAATGAGAGAGCACACTTAGAGAGAATACGCAGTCTGTACACTTGGATAAAAGAATGAGAGAGCACAATTAGAGAGAAGACGCGATCAGTACACTTGGATAAAAGAAAATGAGAGAGCACACTTTGAGAGAAGACACAGTCTGTACACTTGGATAGAAGAATGAGAGGGCACACTTAGAGAGAATACGCGGCCAGTACACTTGGATAGAAGAATGAGAGAGCACACATAGAGGGAAGACACAGTCTGTACACTTGGATAGTGGGAGAGCACACTTGGAGAAAAGACTGAATGAGTACACTTATAAACACGACTGCGAGAGTACACTTGGAAAGAAGACTGAGAGAGTACAGTTAGATAGAAGAGTGGGAGAGCACACTTAGAGAGAAAACTGAATGAGTACACTTATATAGAAGACTACGAGTGTACACGTAAAGCGGATACTGAGTGAGTACCCTTATGTAGAAAACAGAGTAAATACACTAAGATTGACCACTAAGAGAGTACACTTAGAGAGAAGACCGAGAGAGTACAATTAAAGAGAAGACTGTGAAAGTACACGTAGAGAGAAGACAGGGAGTACACGTAGGGAGTTACTAAAAGATTATACTTAGAGAGAAGAATGTGAGAGCACACTTAGAGAGAATACCTTAGAGAAAGGATTTAATGAGTACTCTTAAAAAGAAGACTGAGAGAGTACACTTAGACAGAAGGCTGAGTGCGTACACTTAGACAAAAGACTGAGAGAGTACCCTTAGAGAGAAGACTGAGAGAGCACAGTTGGAGAGGAGACTAAGAGAGCAGACTTATAGAGAAGACTGTGAGAGCACATATAGATAACAGATTGAGTGAGTACACTTAGAGAGAAGCCTGAGTGAGCACATTTAGAGAGAAGACTGGGTGAGTTCAATTTGTCAGAAGATAGAGAAAGTACTCTTGGAGAGAAGACTGGGTGAGTGCAGAGAATGAGAGAGTACAGTTAGAGAGAACACTGTGTTAGTAACCTTATATCGAAGACTGACATATAGTACACATAGAGAGAAACTGAGAGAGTGTAGTTAGAGAGAACACTGAGTTAGTACCCTTATATCGAAGACTGACATAGTACGAATAAAGAGAAACTGAGAGAGTGCAGTTAGAGAGAACACTGAGTTAGTACCCTTATATCGAAGACTGACATAGTACACATAGAGAGAAACTGAGAGAGTGCAGTTAGAAAGAAGACTGAGTGAGTAGACTTAGACAGCTAAGTGAGTAAACGTAGATAGAAGACTGAGGGAGTACACTTAGATAGAAGACTGGGAGAGTAGACTTAAATAGAAGACTGAGGGGGTACACTTAGATAGAAGACTAGGAGGGTACACTACTTAAATAGAAGACTGGGGGAGTACTCTTAGATCGAAGACTGGGAGGGTACACTTAAATAGAAGACTGAGGGAGTACACTTAGATAGAAGACTGGGAGGGTACACTTATATAGAAGACTGGGATGGTACACTTAGATAGAAGACTAGGAGAGTACACTTAAATAGAAGACTAGGAGAGTACACTTACATAGAAGACTGAGGGAGTACACTTAGATAGAAGACTGGGAGAGTACACTTAAATAGAAGACTGAGGGAGTACACTTAGATAGAAGACTGGTGGGGGGGGGGGGTACACTTAAATAGAAGACTGAGGGGAGTACACTTAGATAGAAGACTGGGAGAGTACACTTACATAGAAGACTGTGGAGTACACTTAGATAGAAGACTGGTGGGGGAGTACACTTAAATAGAAGACTGAGGGAGGACACTTAGATAGAAGACTGAGGGAGTACACTTAAATAGAAGACTGAGGGAGTACACTTAGATAGAAGACTGGGAGAGTACACTTAAATAGAAGACTGAGGGAGTACACTTAGATAGAAGACTGGGGGAGTACACTTACATAGAAGACTGAGGGAGTACACTTAGATAGAAGACTGGGAGAGTACACTTACATAGAAGACTGAGGGAGTACATTTAGATAGAAGACTGGGAGAGTACACTTACATAGAAGACTGAGGGAGTACACTTAGATTAAAGACTGGGAGAGTACACTTACATAGAAGACTGAGGGAGTACACTTAGATAGAAGACTGGGAGAGTACACTTACATAGAAGACTGAGGGAGTACACTTAGATAGAAGACTGGGAGAGTACACTTAAATAGAAGACTGAGGGAGTACGCATAGATAGAAGACTGGTGGGGGGGGGGGGGGTACACTTAAATAGAAGACTGAGGGGAGTACACTTAGAAGACTGGAAGAGTACACTTACATAGAAGACTGTGGAGTACACTTAGATAGAAGACTGGTGGGGGAGTACACTTAAATAGAAGACTGAGGGAGGACACTTAGATAGAAGACTGAGGGAGTACACTTAAATAGAAGACTGAGGGAGTACACTTAGATAGAAGACTGGGAAAGTACACTTAAATAGAAGACTGAGGGAGTACACTTAGATAGAAGACTGGGGGAGTACACTTACATAGAAGACTGAGGAGTACACTTAGATAGAAGACTGGGGGGGGGGGGGGTACACTTAAATAGAAGACTGAGGGGAGTACACTTAGAAGACTGGAAGAGTACACTTAGATAGAGGACTGGGAGGGTACACTTAAATAGTAGACTGAGGGAGTACACTTAGATAGAAGACTGGGAGGGTGGGGGTATACTTAACTAGAAGACTGGGGAGTACATTTAGATAGAAAACTGGGAAGGGTACACATAAATAGAAGACTGGGGGAGTACACTTAGATAGAAGACTGGGAGAGTACACTTAGATAGAGGTCTGGGAGGGTACACTTAAATAGTAGACTGAGGGAGTACACTTAGATAGAAGACTGGGAGGGTGGGTGTATACTTAACTAGAAGACTGGGGAGTACATTTAGATAGAAAACTGGGAAGGGTACACATAAATAGAAGACTGGGGGAGTACACTTAGATAGAAGACTGGGGGAGGGGGGGGGGGTACACTTAAATAGAAGACATAGGGAGTACACTTAGAAGACTGGAAGGGTACATTTAAATAGAAGACTGGGGGAGTACATAGATAGAAGACTGAAAGAGTACACTAATTGTATATGCAAATGACCGAAACAAGAGTAACTGCATTGTGTCCTTAAGCGAGGCACAGCATGCCGATTGCCCACTTGGGGACACGGTGGCGCTCTGTGCAAAGGCGCACTGCAGTCTATGGTGCATTTGCCTTCCACCAATGCTAACCCTGCATGTTTGGAGTTAGTACGTTGAGGAGCCGGACAGCTGCTCGCCTCTGCTCGATTGTTTTCTACGAGTACTTCGGCTTCCTCCACCCATAACACTGTCCAACACGAGGTGACCCCGGCTGTCGAAAGTGCTGAACCCCGATAAATAAAAAAGTTAGTACATTGGTGAGTCTGACAGTTGCTTGCCGTTGCTCAGTAGTTCTCTCATGGTACACCGACTTCTTACACCCGTAAAACTGTCCAACACGAGGTAACCCTGGTTGGCGAAAGTGTCGTTAAACGCAAATAGATAAATAAATAAATAAATAAATAAATAAATAAATAAATAAATAAATAAACCGCGCACGTCCTAGGTAACACGACTATATTATTGTAAGATGAGAGGAGAGACGGTCAGAGAATATACACCGTGACCTGATTTCCACGCATACGTTGTCACGACGAATCGAATAAGATGATCTCCCCATTTCGCCATTAAATAATTTGCTGTTTTTCAAGATACTGTGTGAATCGTTCAACCAGAATGGAGGATAGAGTTAAGCTTGGTCGCGACATGAGAAAGACAGATTTTCTTTTGAGAGAGGACACCGTGTTCCTAAACAATGGTTCTTATGGCACAGTGCCCAGATGCATATTTAACAAACAAAGACAGTAAGTAAGAAAACTCATAGTTATTGGTTCTCCACTATCAAGTATTATTAGTACAGTACGTGGAGAGTGTATTATCAACAAATCACCCGCAGAGTGGAGACTCCACCCGAGAAATAATGGTAAATTTGTTGCAAAGCATAACCAGCACCAGCAAAGTTTCAACCAATGGACCTCCGGGTTAAACCCGGAGATCCATTGGCTGAAACATTGCTTGTGTTTTTTGTCGATGTGTACAAAATTTGAAAGTTATAGCTTGGGTGATAACTCCACTCCGCGGGTGATTTAGTTACAATCCACTCTCCACGTACTGTATGTGTGGAACACACAGACCATTATTTATATACTGTTTCTTTTTCTATTTTCTCTTTCCTTTCCTTCTTTTTCTTCTTATTCTCCTGATCTTCTGTCTTCTGTCGATTGTGTCTTCAATGTGCGCACGAAAACTCGAATACGAATCTTCCCATGTTGTTGATTTTGACATACTAATCGTCAGTCACTAGTTCTCGGCCAATGATGATTTTCAAGATACTGGGGCATTGGGGGTGTTCCTAAGGGGGTTTTGAAAATGCGTCACGCTCATATCTCAAACTTGGTATGACCTATGGAACTGGGACCACCACCAATGAGTCAATACTTAATGGAGCTACCAAATATGGGTCGAGGTCATTGAGGTCACCCAAGGGGTATTGAGGGCATTTTCAGAATTGCTGGAAATTGCATTTTGTGACCTCTATTGCATTTCCAATCCATACATGTTTTTCACACTCAAAAAAGTGGACTGGTCAAAAATATTGAAAGTGGGTTATGCTCATATCTCAAGCATGGTATAACGTATTGACCTTGAACCAATACAAAATAAGTCAAAACCCAATGGAGGTTCAAAATATGGGTCGAGGTCACTGAGGTTACCCAAGGGTTATTGAGTACATTTTTCAAAATTGCTGGAAATTGCATCTTATAACCCCAATGCATTTTTGAAGTTCATTCGTGCATTTCTTAACCAAAAAAGTGGGCGGAGTAAAAAATATCCATTCTGACTCTTTCATAAAACATGCTGAATGCTGTGCAGAGAAGTTATTTCTAGTTTCTTGAAAACAAGTATCTGATTTCTGTCTCAAAATCTGTGAACGCTGTTTACGAAAACCTATTTCTGATGTCTTTGTGATCAAACTATATTAGTTTATTTTGTCCATGTAGCGAAGTGTGTGCTACCTGCCAGCTGAGGGGTTAAGCATATTTCAGAATAATATTGAAAATGTCATCACTATATTTCATAATGTGGAAGTTAAACCAAAGAGTTCAGTTAAAAGAAATCTACACTGAATTATATCGTCGCCTGAGTGCTAGAATGTTCTATGTCCCATAAGGGGAGATAATATGTAGTCCCATAAGGGGGAGATACTATATAGTCCCATAAGGGGGAGATAATACATAGTCCCATAAGGGGGAGATAATATATAGTCCCATAAGGGGGAGATAATATATAGTCCCATAAGGGGAAGATAATACATAGTCCCATAAGGGGGAGATAATACATAGTCCCATAAGGGGGAGATAATATATAGTTCCATAAGGGACATAGAACATTCTAGCACTCAGGCGACGATATTTAGTTTAACCGTTTACCCAACGCAGACGATATCAAAATTTACTATTTTAAATATCATTTTTTAAATTTTTCAAAAAATTTCAACAAAACCATATCATGTGACCCCTCGTTGGAACGAGCTCGACGAGCTCGTTCCAACGAGGGGTCACATGATATGGTTTTGTTGAAATTTTTTGAAAAATAATATTTTTTCAACTGCTGAATTTGCATATTACGCCGGCGGATGCGCGCGATTCGTTGGGTAAAAGGTTTATGCACAGTTATGAGTATTATTTTATGTAAACAATAATTAATAATAAACTAAATAATAATAAATAAATAATAAGTAAATAATAAACTATACTGGGACTTGGACCTTGAATAACACAAGTATTATTTGCAGAAACGTATGGATTTCATTTATTAACTGTCACTTGATTGGCTCTGGTGACTGCCTTGTGTATATAAAGGCCGATCAGGTCGGAACCTCTCGTCGTAAAGAGGACAGTAAACACTAACTGTTGGGCAAAATAAGACATTACTTTTTGGTGCATAAAGCAGCAATCTATGTGTTATTAGATTCACCTATTTTCTAATTAGTGAATCTCTTGTTATTCTTATTTTTCTTCTTTTTTGTATTCTTTTTTATTTCACGGATTTTTTCTCCTGGATTTCGGGAAAACGGCTTGTACGATTTTGCTAAAATCTGACAGATCTACAGAGCTTCATTCACAGTTTTTCACCTGGGTCATGGTATTTTTTAAATTCTTCGTTTTTTCTACCAAAACCGTGCAAAATGTAAACAAAATGTCACGTTTCGCCACAGTTCTAAAAGAACTGGAAGATTTGGCTGATTTCCCAATATCTGAAGCATAACTTACTACGTCTGGCTACATAGGCGGTTTTACACACGTTGACCCTTTTTAGCCACAAAGTTCCCCTAAAAATGCATTTTTGGTGAAATTGCCCAACTTTCACATGCGATTTCTCAGCACTGCATCAATATTGCTTCGAAACGTTTCCCATGAGAAGATTGGGTATTCATCCAAGAACAATTTTACAGTTATATGCTTTATTCAAAGTTTTAACCTTTAGTCAATTGTCGGGCCTTGAATTGTAGTACCCAAAATTTCTTCATAAAATTGGCTCATTTTGAGTTTATTTTTCTTCTACTTTCGAATGGAATATCTAAAATAATTTGCATGTCCATATTCATAATTGACTACCGAGCATGTCCGTATTCATAATTGACTACCGATCATATTTACAAGTTTCCTTATAAAGTTTAACCCTATGCCCATTCTGGTTGCATAAAGATAGGCGCCGTCCTCAAAACCCTCGTTTTTCAGAATTTGGTATATTTAAGTGACAATTCACTCCATTTCTAATTGATTGAGCGCTGAATGTTTTATATGGCTGCATGCAGCAGTCAAAGTATGACAACTTTTTTATATGTTATAATTAAACGTTTAACCCTTGGCAGATTTGAAAGTTCCCATAAGGGTACGTCTGATTAATGGTTATTTTCGCCAACTTTTCAAGAGACGATAGGGCATTCATCCAAGAAGAATTTTGCTGTGTTATGTTTTATTCTAAGTTTTAACCCTCACCAAGTTTTCCGGTCGTGAAATGGAATAACCTCAAATTGTACATGTCCATTCAAATACCAACATTCAACATTACTTCAAGTCTCTGTCAAGCCTTGATTGATGACCAGTCTTTGGAAACTGATATGCGTTATTTTATCACTCACACAAATTATTTGAATTTCACTGTGCCTCGAGTAACCCTTTGGGTATGCAAAGATATCTAAGAGTATTGTCTGAAAAACTGTAATTTTCAAAATATTCTTTAACCTTCTTTTATTGCTTTTTATTGAAACAGAATTTATAAATGTGTGTTGGCACAGTTTGCTAAATGGTATTAGGAGCAATCATGGCTGGAATAATATGAAATGAGGTCTGCCTGCCTGCCTGCCTGCCTGCCTGCCTGACAACCCGCCCATTCGTAAAAAGCCCGCCCACCCGCCCGCCCACAAGCCCGATCGCCCGTAACCCGCAAGAAAGGCCCACCCTCCCGCTCGCCCGCCCGCTCACCCGAACGCCTGCCCGCCCGCTCGCCCGCCCGCCCGCCCGAATCCCCGCCCGCCCGCCCGGTACATTCACTCCTTCCTGTCCCAACGATAACATTAATCACTAACCGATCTTGACCATGGAGAGATGTTAAGATAGTACAGTACATAAAGCCCTTCTTCTCCCCGCGATAATCTTAATCACTGACCGATCTTAACGATGAAGAGATGTTAACACACTATGATACATCCATTCTTTCTTGTCCTCACATAACTCGAATTCAGATCATCCTGTATCTACGTTGGTTGACATACTGGTAGACAGTCACTAGCACTCGCATATCTACAAATCATCCCATATCTGTGTTGTTTGACATACTGGTAGACATACACTAGTACTCGCCCATCTACAAATCATCCTATATCTATGTTGTTTGACATATTGGTAGACAGTCACTAGTACTCGCCTATCTACACGTCATCCTGTATCTATGTTGTTTGACATGTCGTTAGACAGTCACTAGTACTCGCCTATCTACAAATCATCCCATATCTATGTTGTTTGACATACTGGTAGACAGTCACTAGGGGGCGCGGTGGCTCAGTAAGTAGAGGTGCAGGCTGCAAGCCGAGAGGTCCTCGCTTCGAATCCCACCTGTGGCAACCGCGTTGTGTCCTTGGGCAAGACACTTCACCCCCATTGCCCATGTGGGGGCACGATGACGCCGTGTACTAATGCGTACTGCACGTCGATGGTACGCATGTCTTCAACCAATCTAACCCTGCCTGTGCTGCAGTGCGGAGTTACGATGTTGGGGAGCTGGCAACTGCTCGTCGTTGCTCGGTGGTTCTCTCCGGGTACTCCGGCTTCCTCCACCTGTAAAACTGTCACGGTCACGATTAGCCATTGTGCATAAATATGTGACCTTAAAACATCAATAAATAAATCAGTAAATAAACAGACAGTCACTAGTACTCGCCTATCTACAAATCATCCCATATCTATGTTGTTTAACATCTTGGTAGACAGTCTCTAGTACTCGCCTATCTACACATCATTCTGTGTCTAAGTTGTTTGACATACTGGTAGACAGTCACTAGTACTCGCCTATCTACACGTTGTCCTACATCTATGTTGTTTGACATACTGGTAGACAGTCACTAGTACTCGCCTATCCACACATCATCCCAAATCTATGTTGTTTGACATACTGGTTGTCAGTCACTAGTACTCGCCTATCTCCAAATCATCCTATATCTCTGTTGTTTGACATGTCGGTAGACAGTCACTAGTAATCGCCTATCTACAAGTCAACTTATTTCTATGTTGTTTAACATCTTGGTAGACAGTCTCTAGTACTCGCCTATCTACACACCATCCTGTGTCTACGTTGTTTGACATACTGGTAGACAGTCACTAGTACTCGCCTATCTACACGTCGTCCTACATCTATGTTGTTTGACATACTGGTAGACAGTCACTAGTACTCGCCTATCTACACATCATCCCACATCTATGTTGTTTGACATACTGGTAGTCAGTCACTAGTACTCGCCTATCTACTCGCCATCCCATATCAATGTTGTTTGATATATTGGTAGATAGTCACTAGTACTCGCCTATCTACACGCCATCCTACATGTGTGTTGTTTGACATACTGGTAGTCAGCCACTAGTACTCGACTATCTACAATTCATCCAGTATCTATGTTGTTTGACATATTGGTAGATAGGATAGTCACTAGTACTCGCCTGTCAACACATCATCCTGTATCTATGTTGTTTGACATACTGGTAGACAGTCACTAGTACTCACCTATCTACAAACCATCCCATATCTATGTTGTTTGACGTACTGATAGACAGTCACTAGTACTCGCCTATCTCCAAATCATCCTATATCTCTGTTGTTTGACATACTGGTAGACAGTCACTGGTACTCGCCAACCTACAAATCATCCCATATCTGTGTTGTTTGACATACTGGTAGACAGTCACTAATACTTGCCTATCTGCACATCATCATATATCTATGTTGTTTGACATATTGGTAGACAGTCACTAGTATTCGCCTATCTACACCTCATCCCGTATCTATGTTGTTTGACATATTGGTAGACAGTCACTAGTACTCGCCTATCTGCACGTCATCCCGCATCTATATTGTTTGACATATTGGTAGACAGTCATTAGTACTCGCCTATCTACACCTCATCCCGTATCTATGTTGTTTGACATATTGGTAGACAGTCACTAGTACTCGCCTATCTACATGTCATCCTGTATCTATGTTGTTTGACATACTGGTAGACAGTCACTAGTACTCGCCCATCTACACGTCATCCCATATCTATGTTGTTTGACATATTGGTAGACTGTCACTAGTACTCGCCTATCTACACGCCATCCGGTATGTATGTTGTTTGACCTATTGGTAGACAGTCACTAGTACTAGCCCATCTGCAAATCATCCCGTATCTATGTTGTTTGCCATATTGGTAGACAGTCACTGGTACTCGCCTATCTACACGTCATCCCGTATCTATGTTGTTTGACATATTGGTAGACAGTCACTAGTACTCGCCTATCTACACGTCATCCTATATCTATGTTGTTTGACATATTGGTAGACAGTCACTAGTACTCGCCTATCTACACATCATCGTGTATCTATGTTGTTTGACGTACTGGTAGACAGTCACTAGTACTCGACTATGTCCAAATCATCCTATATTTCTGTTGTTTGACATATTGGTAGACAGTCACTAGTACTCGCCTATCTACAAATCATCCCATATCTGTGTTGTTTGACATACTGGTAGACAGTCATTAATACTCGCCTATCTACACATCATCATATATCTATGTTGTTTGACATATTGGTAGCCAGTCAATAGTACTCGCCTATCTATACGTTGTCCTATAACTATGTTGATTGACATACTGGTAGACAGTCACTAGTACTCGCCTATCTACACATCATCCTGTATCTATGTCGTTTGACATACTGGTAGACATTCACTAGTACTCACCTATCTACAAATCATCCTGTATCTATGTTGTTTGACATACTGGTAGACAGTCACTAGTACTCGCCTATCTGCACGTCATCCCGTATCTATGTTGTTTGACATACTGGTAGACAGTCACTAGTACTCGCCTATCTACACGTCATCCCGTATCTATGCTGTTTGACATACTGGTAGACAGTCACTAGTACTCGCCTATCTACACGTCATCCTGTATCTAAGTTGTTTGACATATTGGTAGACAGTTACTAGTACTCGCCTATATACACGTCGTCCCGTATCTATGTTGCTTGACATATTGGTAGACAGTCACTAGTACTCGCCTATCTACACCTCATCCTATATCTATGTTGTTTGACATATTGGTAGACAGTCACTAGTACTCGCCTATCTACACGTCGTCCCGTATCTATGTTGTTTGACATATTGGTAGACAGTCACTAGTACTCGCCTATCTACACGTCGTCCCGTATCTATGTTGTTTGACATATTGGTAGACAGTCACTAGTACTCGCCTATCTACACGTCATCCCGTATCTATGTTGTTTGACATATTGGTAGACAGTCACTAGTACTCGCCTATCTACACGTCATCCCGTATCTATGTTGTTTGACATATTGGTAGACAGTCACTAGTACTCGCCTATCTACACCTCATCCTATATCTATGTTGTTTGACATATTGGTAGACAGTCACTAGTACTCACCTATCTACACGTCGTCCCGTATCTATGTTGTTTGACATATTGGTAGACAGTCACTAGTACTCGCCTATCTACACGTTATCCCGTATCTATGTTGTTTGACGTATTGGTACACAGTCACTAGTACTCGCCTATCTACACCTCATCCTATATCTATGTTGTTTGACATATTGGTAGACAGTCACTAGTACTCGCCTATCTACACGTCATCCCGTATCTATGTTGTTTGACATATTGGTAGACAGTCACTAGTACTCGCCTATTTACACGTCATCCCGTATCTATGTTGTTTGACATATTGGTAGACAGTCACTAGTACTCGCCTATCTACACCTCATCCTATATCTATGTTGTTTGACATATTGGTAGACAGTCACTAGTACTCGCCTATCTACACGTCGTCCCGTATCTATGTTGTTTGACATATTGGTAGACAGTCACTAGTACTCGCCTATCTACACCTCATCCTATATCTGTTGTTTGACATATTGGTAGACAGTCACTAGTACTCGCCTATCTACACGCCATCCTATATCTGTTGTTTGACATACTATATATTCATAGATTGATAGTAGATATATAGACGGATAGTTTATTGAAGAAATATTACACCTACAGTGACGCAGATTAAATAACACACAATATGAATTATAAAATAGAAATAACAGTTTTTAAAGGAAGATTAACAAAGACGATTTAAAGGAAAGGCAAACAACCGAACTGGTTGCTAGAGGTCCCGAGTTCGATCCCCGTCCGGGACGACCCGCGTTGTGTCCTTAGGCAAGACACTTTATCCCGGTTGCCTACATGGGGGCACGATGACGCCGTGTACTACGACGTACTGCACGTCGATGATGCACATGTTTTCAACCGCTGTAACCCTGCTTGAGTGGAGCTTGAACAGAGTGAGAATGTTGAGGAGCTGACAGTTGCTCGTCGATGCTCGGTGGTTCTCTCCGGGTACTCTGCTTCCTCCATCCATAAAACTGTCACGGTCACGATTAGCCATTGTGCATAAGTATGTGACCTTAAACACCAATAAATAATAATAATAAATACCGAACTGGTGTTTTTTTGGTAATTAATACAATCAATCAAATTCTTTATTGTACTGTTACACCGTCGCCTGAGTGCTAGAATGTCCTATGTCCCCTATGGGACATAGGACATTCTTGCACTCAGGCGACGACACCATTAAGGTCAAATGTACAGCTCATAAAATAAAATACAAAATATAAACTATAAAAAATACAATGACACCCGAAATACAAGTCAATATTCAATAACAAAGGTTTAAACAATAAGTAAAATGCAGTAACTTCAGAGTTAAACCACGACTTACGGTATTAATGCGGCTCTCACTGAAGAATAGAAGGATCATATTACAGATGGGATAAATGGAGAGATGGAGATAGTTTATTTCTGCAGTATTATTGGTACAAAGACGATACATGAATAAGCATATAATAAGTGATTGTACATAAAAGGCACCATGTAATAAGTATGGGGAAAACAACTGCAAGGAGGCGATGTAGCCAGGCTGGCTGTTTTGTAATCACCACCTCTAGGATTGTCATTATAATTCTGGTAGATTGCAACAGTATTCAAAATGTACTGAAACCACGCACACATACATATACGTATATTAATGCGTATCGGACTGTCACTCTCCATAATGATATTATTTATATGCACCAGGGAACAATATAATTGATCAATGTACAGATAACTGAATACAGATGTCACGCATTGAAGCAATTTGCACGTTTATTAGCGAAACGTTGCAGATGAGGCCAGCCAGACGGGATGTGCAGAAGGCAAAATAATATTGCGTGTGCATGTTGATAAGGTCTAGAATCTTACCGCTGTTTTCATCAGGATAAAATTTCATCCACGAACCAAGTTGAAAGAAACCCTTTCCTCAACAAGGAAATATATATTTCATTCAGTTCTGTCGTACAACACTTGGTTTACCCTTTAAAGTCTAGTGGTATCTTCCATACCAGTTTAATGGCAACAATTAGAAGAGTCCATATTCATTATTTGGGATAGACCAATCAATATTTTCAACGTGCAACCCAGAGACTATAGGTTGAAAGTATTGATTGGTCTACCTCACATGTTTACTGAACAACCATCCTATTTAATTACGTTATGGCGTATCATGTTCCCGGCCGGAAAAAAGGCCGCTGGGGTTCAAAGGGTTAATTCTATAGGGCGGGTGGGTAGTGGTGCGGGGAGGGGGGGGGGGGCATGGGGTACCTTCGAGAGAAAAGGCGAAATCAGACCGAACACGGGCGTGCGAATTTCCCACCGGGCGAATATTTTCAGAAGTGCATATATTTCCTGTGCGTGCGAATTTTGAAGCCACACCGAACCTGGGCGAATAAATTCATAACACGTGAGCAATTTTGCCTTACGTCAGACAGTTTTTCGGCATGAACAAAGACAGACGTGCCACAACTTCAATAAAGAAAAAAAGAAGATGTTTTTGCTATATGGCTCCCAATGGGTGCGCGGTGGCGTTGCGGTAACCGTCGTTTCTCGTCTGATCACCGAAAGTAAGCAACGCCGCTTTGTTCTTGGATGGGTGATTGTCTGAACGATCGATTCGGTCTCCCGCGTTGTGTCATTTGGTAAGGCACTTAACCTCGATTGTCCACATGGGGGCACGATGACGCCGTATACTAAGGCGTACTGCACGTCGATGGAGCGCATGTCTTCTACCAGTCTAATCCTGCCTGTGCTGCAGTGCGGAGTTACGATGTTGGGGAGCTGGCATCTGCTCGTCGTTGCTCGGTGGTTCTCTCTGGGTACTCCGGCTTCCTCCACCCGTAAAACTGTCACCGACCTGATATGACCTTGGCTATTGAAGTGTCGTTGTACCTTAATAAATAAATAAATATGACCCATGATGCTCTAGAGAAACCGACATGAACGTCAATATTGGGTACATCCAATACGTGCAAATAGGAAATATCTGGGAGTATATCATCGATTTATCCAATAGTTTAGGGAAAATCTAGAGAGATTCCGACAGTATTTTCGGATGGATACCGATGCCTTTGATTTTATTCTTGATAGAATCGGACACGTCATCACAAAGCAGGCCACAAATTATCGGGAACATACAGATATTCGAATATTTACACCTCCGTTATCAACTTCTCCATTTCGTCCGTCATGATGATATGACGTCGCTTGAGTGCTAGAATGTTCTATGTCCCCTATGGGTCGATATATTATTTCCCCGTATGGGACTATATATTATCTCCCCTATGGGACTTATTTCCCCGTATGGGACTATATATTATTTCCACTATGGGACTTATTTCCCCGTATGGGACTATATATTATTTCCCCTATGGGACTTATTTCCCCGTATGGGACTATATATTATTTCCCCTATGGGACTATATATTATTTCCCCTATGGGACTTATTTCCCCGTATGGGACTATATATTATTTCCCCTATGGGACTTATTTCCCCGTATGGGACTATATATTATTTCCCCTATGGGACTATATATTATTTCCCCTATGGGACAATATATTATTTCCCCTATGGGACTATATATTATTTCCCGTATGGGACTATATATTATTTCCCCTGCGGGACTGTATATTATTTCCCCTACGGGTCTATATATTATTTCCCCTATGGGACTATATATTATTTCCCCTGTGGGACTATATATTATTTCCCCTATGGGACTGTATATTATTTCCCCTATGGGTCTATATATTATTTCCCCTATGGGACTATATATTATTTCCCCTACGGGACTTATTTCCCTGTATGGGACTATATATTATTCCCCCTATGGGACTACATATTATTTCCCCTATGGGACTATATATTATTTCCCTTATGGGACTATATATTATTTCCCCTATGGGACTACATATTATTTCCCCTATGGGACTATATATTATTTCCCCTATGGGACTATATATTATTTCCCCTATGGGACTATATATTATTTCCTTTATGGGACTATATATTATTTCCCGTATGGGACTATATATTATTTCCCCGTATGGGACTATATATTATTTCCCCTATGGGACTACATATTATTTCCCCTATGGGACTATATATTATTTTCCCTATGGGACTATATATTATTTCCCCTATGGGACTATATATTATTTCCCGTATGGGACTATATATTATTTCCCCTATGGGACTATATATTATTCCCCCTATGGGACTACATATTATTTCCCCTATGGGACTACATATTATTCCCCCTATGGGACTATATATTATTTCCCCTATGGGACTATATATTATTTCCCGTATGGGACTATATATTATTTCCCGTATGGGACTGTATATTATTTCCCCTATGGGTCTATATATTATTTCCCCTATGGGACTACATATTATTTCCCCTATGGGACTATATATTATTTCCCCTATGGGACTATATATTATTTCCCGTATGGGACCATATATTATTTCCTCTATGGGACTATATATTATTTCCCCTATGGGACTATATATTATTTCCCCGTATGGGACTATATATCATTCCCCCTATGGGACTATATATTATTTCCTTTATGGGACTATATATTATTTCCCCGTATGGGACTATATATTATTTCCCCTATGGGACTATATCTTATTTCCCGTATGTGACTATATATTATTTCCTCTATGGGACTATATATTATTTCCCCTATGGGACTGTATATTATTTCCCCGTATGGGACTATATATTATTTCCCCGTATGGGACTACATATTATTTCCCCGTATGGGACTATATATTATTTCCCCTATGGGACTATATATTATTTCCCTGATGGGACTATATATTATTTCCCCGTATGGGACTATATATTATTTCCTCTATGGGACTATATATTATTTCCCGTATGGGACTATATATTATTTCCTCTATGGGACTATATATTATTTCCCCTATGGGACTATATATTATTTCCCCATATGGGACTATATATTATTTCCCCTATGGGACTATATATTATTTCCCTTATGGGACTATATATTATTTCCCCGTATGGGACTATATAATATTTCTCCTATGGGACTATATATTATTTCCCGTATGGGACTATATATTATGTCCTCTATGGGACTATATATTATTTCCCCTATGGGTCTATATATTATTTCCCCTATGGGACTATATATTATTTTCCCTATGGGACTTATTTCCCCGTATGGGACTATATATTATTTCCCCTGTGGGACTTATTTCCCCTATGGGACTATATGTTATTTCCCCTATGGGACTATATGTTATTTCCCCTGTCGGGCGATATATTATTTCCCCTGTGGGACTATATATTATTTCCCCTGTGGGACTATATATTATTTCCCGTATGGGACTATATATTATTTCCCCTATGGGACTATATATTATTTCCCCTATGGGACTATATATTATTTCCCTTATGGGATTATATATTATTTCCCTTATGGGACTATATATTATTTCCCTTATGGGACTATATATTATTTCCCCTATGGGACTATATATTATTTCCCCTGTGGGACTATATATTATTTCCCCTATGGGACTATATATTATTTCCTCTATGGGACTATACATTATTTCCCCTATGGGTCTATATATTATTTCCCCGTATGGGACTATATATTATTTCCTCTATGGGACTATATATTATTTCCCGTATGGGACTATATATTATTTCCTCTATGGGACTATATATTATTTCCCCTATGGGACTATATATTATTTCCCCACATGGGACTATATATTATTTCCCCTATGGGACTATATATTATTTCCCTTATGGGACTATATATTATTTCCCCGTATGGGACTATATATTATTTCCCCTATGGGACTATATATTATTTCCCTTATGGGACTATATATTATTTCCCCGTATGGGACTATATATTATTTCCCCTATGGGACTATATATTATTTCCCGTATGGGACTATATATTATTTCCCCATATGGGACTATATATTATTTCCCCTATGGGACTATATATTATTTCCCTTATGGGACTATATATTATTTCCCCGTATGGGACTACATATTATTTCCCCTATGGGACTATATATTATTTCCCTTATGGGACTATATATTATTTCCCCGTATGGGACTATATATTATATCCTCTATGGGACTATATATTATTTCCCCTATGGGGCTATATATTATTTCCCCTATGGGACTATATATTATTTCCCCTATGGGACTTATTTCCCCTATGGGGCTACATATTATTTCCCCTATGGGACTTATTTCCCCTACGGGACTATATGTTATTTCCCCTATGGGACTATATATTATTTCCCCTGTCGGGCGATATGTTATTTCCCCTGTGGGACTATATATTATTTCCCCTGTGGAACTATATATTATTTCCCGTATGGGACTATGTATTATTTCCTCTATGGGACTATATATTATTTCCCCTATGGGACTATATATTATTTCCCTTATGGGATTATATATTATTTCCCTTATGGGACTATATATTATTTCCCTTATGGGACTATATATTATTTCCCCTATGGGACTATATATTATTTCCCCTGTGGGACTATATATTATTTCCCCTAGGGGACTATATATTAGTTCCTCTATGGGACTATATATTATTTCCCCTATGGGTCTATATATTATTTCCCCTATGGGACTATATATTATTTCCCCTATGGGACTATATATTATTTCCCCTGTGGGGCGATATATTATTTCCCCTGTGGGACTATATATTATTTCCCCTGTGGGACTATATATTATTTCCCCTGTGGGGCGATATATTATTTCCCCTGTGGGACTATATATTATTTCCCCTGTGGTACTATATATTATTTCCCGTATGGGACTATATATTATTTACCCTGTGGGGCGATATATTATTTCCCCTGTGGGACTATATATTATTTCCCCTATGGGACTATATATTATTTCCCCTGTGGGGCGATATATTATTTCCCCTGTGGGACTATATATTATTTCCCCTGTGGGACTATATATTATTTCCCGTATGGGACTATATATTATTTCCCCTATGGGACTATATATTATTTCCCCTGTGGTACTATATATTATTTCCCCTATGGGACTATATATTATTTCCCTTATGGGACTATATATTATTTCTCCTGTGGGACTATATATTATTTCCCGTATGGGACTATATATTATTTCCCCTATGGGACTATATATTATTTCCCGTATGGGACTATATATTATTTCCCCTGTGGGACTATATATTATTTCCCCTGTGGGACTATATATTATTTCCCTTATGGGACTATATATTATTTCCCTTATGGGACTATATATTATTTCCCGCATGGGACTATATATTATTTCCCGTATGGGAATATATATTATTTCCCCTATGGGACATAGTACTTTCTAGCACTCAGCCGACGATGAGCCGTGAGCGTCAAAAAGCAGAACAAGATCCATTCTCGGTTCACCGCACGAAACAATCGTACACTGTGTGGTCACTCACTCTACATGACATTGTTTTAATTACCTGCGACAATTATTTCTGCCGTCGGTGCGAATTCGCATGAAAAAAAAAATCGCACGCACGCTTTCAGTCTGTTTTCACCTAAAGTCATTATTAAATGGATTATTTAAAGGGGCACGCTTTTAACCCTCCCAAGATTTCAACATGGCTCCTAAAGATTTTATATAATGCTATTGAATAATAACGAGAATCATTTTCCCACTCATATCATTGCTCTGGGTTCAGATAGGCATCGAATAACCCTTTGAAGTGTTGTGGTATCTTCCATGCCAGTTCAATGGCAGCAATTAAAAGAGTCCATATTCATTATTTGGGGTAGACCGATCAATATTTTTAACGTGCAGCCTCGATTGGTCTACCCCACACATTTACTGAACAGCCATCCTATTTAATGACGTTATGACATATTATGTTGCTGGCCGGAAAAATCGGCCGCTAGGGTTCAAACTGTTAACTTTATTTTTTTTATCGGACCATGCAAAATTGTAAAAACAAGTTTGAATCTTTTTAATTTCTCCTCATCGGATCTGGTCGTACCGATAAACAGTGGATTAGTATTGAGAGGGCAAGTGTTTTTATAACAACACATTTACCTATCAGAGTAATATTTCTAAAGGACCAGACATTCAATAGTTTCTCAATATTTCTTATTTTGTTTAAATAATTGCTTTGTGTGTAGTTTTCATGAAACAGATTATATTCAATGCTTAATATCGTAGAAGTGGTTCCATTTATTTATTTATTGATGTTTTAAGGTCACATATTCATGCACAATGGCTAATCATGACTGTGACAGTTTTACGGGTGGAGGAAGCCGGAGTACCCGGAGAGAACCACCGAGCAACGACGAGCAGCTGGCAGCTCCCCAACATCGTAACTCCGCACTGCAGCACAGGCAGGATTAGATTGGTTGAAGACATGCACTCCATCGACGTGCAGTACGCCTTAGTACACGGCGTCATCGTGCTCCCACGCGGGCAATGGATATAAAGTGTCTTGCCCAAGTACACAACGATGTTGCCGCAGGTGGGAAGAAGTGGTTCCATGATTCCAGTTCAGTTCTTCTCTTGTATGAATTTCTTCGTCACAACCCGGCCTCGATCCATTCCTGTGTTTGATCGAAATTTAAGTTACGACCGAAACAACCAGAAAATATGTTTATATTATTATAATTTACAGCACGTGGAGAATGGATTGTAACTAAATCACCCGCACTTCCGAAAATATTTGCCATAACGTTATTAAATAGGATGGTTGTTCAGTAAATGTATGGGGTAGACCAACAATACTTTCAACGTGCAGCCTCTGGGCTACACGTTGAAAATATTGTTGGTCTACCCCATACATTTACTGAACAGCCATCCTATTTAATGACGTTATGGCGTATCATGTTGCTGGCTGGAAAAGCGGCCGCTCTGTTTGGAAGGGTTAACACTCAGCATTTTGTCAGTTCCAGTGGGATTGTACTAAGGGTTCTTGAGACCGTTGGAGTTCTGTTTATGTCTGTATAACCAACCATATTACAGAATTATTTCACTCAGGCTATATTTTACACAGGTACTATATTCTATCAGGTCATCTAGCCACTACTAAATAATATATGCTATTTCACTATCATCCAATATGGCGGATCTGGATGCCATCTTGGATATTTCCATATAGACTGTCTTGCACATTTTTCAAAGATCATACTTCGTTTTTCACATAACAGCTCAGAACGAAAAATGGCATGACATGAATGATAAACTGGTTTTGTAAAATTTCAAAGCTCAAACACAAGGACGAAACCAAAACTTTTTGACAATAGGTAACGCTCATATCTCAACCATTGTCTGACCTAGGGAGATGGATCCACTCCAGGTTCCAAGTATGGATCCGAGTGACTTGGGGCAACCGGACGTCACCGAGTGTACGTTTCAGAAATGCTGGAAATTGCATTTCATGAGCCTCTTATGCATTCTCAAAGTACACGGAAGCAAACCCAAATGAACAGCATTTACGCTGTGGGGGCACAAATTATCCAATTTCACTAAAAAAATCAGTTTCGGCACTAAAACTTGTGTGTCTGACCAAAAGTTTGATACCTAACATATTTCCCTCGGATTGGCTGTAAAATGAAGAAAAATTGAACCTACAACTGAAAATGTGGGCGGAAACAATTGTATTTTTTTTTGGTGCCTTACGTATGACATACATGTTGGGTCTATAAGTTCTTGGGTCTATAAGTTTCACAAATCTTGGGTCTAGAAGTTTCACAAATCTTGGGTCTAGAAGTTTCACAATCTTGGGTCTAGAAGTTCTTGGGTCTAGAAGTTTCACAGATCTTGGGTCCCGAGTGGCATCGCATCATGCTTTTTTTATGGCCAGATCCTATAGTACATTTTTGCTTATAAGTTTTTTTCACTGGAGGATAAGGGAACTGGTTTTTTGTCTTTTCATAACAAAGACTTGATTGTGTACATGAGAAGATCTCTTTCTAATAGTGTGGGTAGCCCTTAGAAGGGCTGTTTTAGTTTTGATGAAGTGCAAGTCACTCAACAGTTAGCAATATTTTTCATGTATCGCCCAAGACCATCGAATCGTACCCGTTTCTTTTTTTTAGGTTTAACAATATCATCAGATGATTCTTCCTCTGGAATAGGTTGTTGAATTACTGTATCTGTTTGTGTGGATGTAGTCACTAACTGATTCTGTGCTTGACGTCCCCTTTTTCTCTTAGGTTTAGGTGTCGGTTCTGCCAACTCATGTGGTACTGTTAAAGGAAGAGATGACACTTTGAATTCTATAGGAACTGTAATCTTATCAGCTGAGAGAACGATCTTTTGGTGAGATGATTTCATGTCTTGTAGAGTCTCCAAGATTTTCTGTAATAATGTTTCATTTTTTTCATCTTGTGAAAAAGTATTATTCACCCTCTTATTTGGTATGGTATCCTTTTGGTTTGGTATTCTCTGCTGTGTCATCAATGAGTTGTCAATACGAATTAAATCGTTAAAATCATCTAGTATATTGTATTCATCCATGATTGAATGCAGAACAGGCGATTGCTTTTTATCAAATGAATTGTCTGGAATGTGTGTTAGATTTTATAGACAATGCGAGGATCGGAAATGCACTGGAGAACGCTCACGCGACATTTTTGATCGAGTGCGGGAAAATATTGTTGATAACAGACGTTTACTATCACAGCCGTCCGATGTCAACAATATTTTCCCGCACTCGATCAAAATTGTCGCGTGAGCGTTCTCCAGTGCATTTCCGATCCTCGCATTGTCTATAAAAAGAAGGTGAGTTGAGGATTTGGATACATTTCATCTGACTAAAGAAAAATCATCTTTTGACAGAGAGGAAAAAGACATGGAGCCAACGAAGATCAATTACAGTTCCGTAGAGAGTTATGAGAGAACCAAGAAACAGAGAGCCGATGAAGAATTCGCCTTGGCTTTGAGAAAGTGGTGGTCGGCAACACTTTCGATGGAAGAACAACTTAAGAAGATTGAAGACCACCCTTTCGTCTAAGCCGCCACACGTCCGTTCGGGGAGATCCAGTACAAGAATCGACCTAAACACTGGTTTGATCTCCCCGTACATTTGCAGGAGGAAGCTCTTGTAGGACGAAGCTATGCATGGGAACAAGATTGCTTTACAGATGAAGAGATGCTAGCAACAACCATAGGCGTGTGGGAAGGTGAATTCTTCACTGAAGCAGAGATGGCTTTACCAAACAGCTCTCTACGGAACTGAAGATTTTTATAAACGGCCCTTTTCAGGGCCAACCCACACTATTAGAAAGAGATCTTCTCATGTACACAATCAAGTCTTTGTTATGAAAAGACAAAAAACCAGTTCCCTCCCTAGAGTGTGACCCAATGTCTATATTAATTTAAAATCATTTTATATTAGGGGTTATCCATATGGTTTTGGTTTTGTCATCTCTCCATCCTGTGTATACAACTTCTATAAATGGGGAAATTTTGTGTGTCTTCTTGTGTTTTGTTGTAAGTATAAGGAAATTATACTTACAATAAAACACAAGAACACATGCACAAAATAAAAAAACTTAGTGATTCGCGTTGTGGTCGAACTCTCTGTGATAGTTGTTTTTTCTATAGTAAGAATAGTATTCATTGTATGTTTAGCAATCAAAATTATCTCTACAGTATAAACTGTATATCAGGTTACACTATAAAAGTTTTCGATAAGTATGCATACAATATTAAAACCTAATACTCACAGTGAAAAAGAGAAGTGACTCTTAACTCTTTTTTACTGGTGGGAGATAATAGGGACACGGTGATAAAAAAGGGATTATAGGACTAACCTAACAAAAATCGACTAAACTATCACAAAGGTTTTAACAAAAGACAAAACTGTATTTAAAGTTGAATCATTATATTGAAATGAACTCTGAACATATATACACCGAGATCTGAGTTTGCCTATCCATGAGAAAACCTATTTACATCAAGATTCTTTTTTATGCTAGCTTTTTTATTTGATACCCAAGATTGTTTTTTGAAAACAATCTTGGGTATCAAATAAAAAACTGATATCACTCAAGTGATCTGATCTTGAAACAAATATAAAAAATAACTAAAAACCCTATCTCTCTGTTACACAAATGTCTGGCGAAAATTATATAATAGATGATTGACTTTTAATAAAAAAACTTAAAAAACTAAAAGATGTAAAAAATTACCTCTGTGGGATTGTTTTGACACCTGATATTTATTACAGTTATTTCAAATAATGTCTATAAGTTTGCTCAAACCATCGTCGAACATCTCTATCATTCTCTTGAAAATTTCTTGGATCAAATTTGATAGTAAGAACTGTCTCTAAATCATATCCTCTTGCAAGATGATCTAAAGCAAATATACAGTACATTCCACACACAACAGTAAATTCACTTTGTAGTCTCATTGTATTTATTGTCCAGGAATCTGTATTTTTCACTATGAAATTGTATATGTCTCTATCTAATGGTGGTAAACCATATGAATCAAAGTAAATAGCAGAATGATTGTCCTTAAAATATATTGCTATCCAATGTTCTCCTGGTTCTTTTGATGAATCTGTGTTCACAATATATGCTTGTCTGTGTTTAGGTTTTCGTTTTGGTAACAAGTCTTTTGAACACACTTTTCCTTTTAAGGATGATAACCTTTGAGAACTGTCAAGTATAGTTTGTAATTGTATGGTTTCCATCTTCTTAGCCTTGAAAAAGGCTGGCACGGAGCCATTAATCAAGATATCCTGTATAATATGACCAGTCTCTTTTCACTAAATCTGCCCACTTTTGAATGTCTTTTTGGCAGTCTATTTCAAAGTCTATATGAGCACAATATTCTAATAAGTTTATTTTTCTTGCTCTCTTGTGTAGATTATATAGTATAGTCACTGGACACACTTTCTTTAAACACTCTGCAATGTTCATATCTATTAATGTTGTTGTGTTGGTTCGATTTTCTTCTTCACAGATATTTTTCATTTTCTGTTGAATAGATTTTGTCAGTTCTATCACTACACATTCTTGAAATAATGTTTGTATTTTTTCTTTACACATCTTGCAATGTTCACACTGACTCATCTTGTTTAATAGTCAAATATCACTTCTCTGAATTTGTTGATTTCTATCTCACTATCCAATTCTGCATAGACAACAACGTTGATCACCTCTGGAAGAGCTTGAGCAAACTGAAGTTCAAACCTAAGATTGCCAGACTTTATTGGGTGAGCCAAGGGCCCACTACTACTCTGATCAGGTGTCAAATCAATACCCCAAAGGGTATACCCTTTTGCATAATCCTGCAAAGATAAATTAAATGATTGATTTTGTCCAAAATAGCCCATAGCTTCAAACAATGATAAATATGAATTTAGATAAAGTCCACCTTCAAAATTCGGTTCAAAGGGACGTGCTTTAATGGAATGTCCATCTATTGTGATTTCCAACTTATTCAAATCGAAATGTTGAAAATTAAATGGATTACTGCCAATATCTCCATTTATATCTCTATTACTAACTAAACCAAGAATAATTCGTTTTGGCATCTGTTTATGAAACAGATAGTCTTCTATTTTTGAACGAAGACCACTTCCAATAGTAAAAGTTTTAATTTCACTACGTCTTATGGGCATTTTATAATTTGTTCGATCTATTTGTGCATTAAGATCATTCGCAAATTTTGGAAATAAATCCAATGCCGGTATTCTGCATATGGCTTTTTGAATTTCTATTTTTCCATGTTCACTACCAATCAAACAAAATTTAGTTGGAGCACGATGCAATTTAATTCTCATCTCAACTCCATTTGGTAAATACTTATCTTGCACAAACAGATCTAAATGCAGTTTTCCTCTTAGTTGTACATTTTTGCTACCACCAATTATTTTAGCTCGCTCAGTCAAACCTTTGTTCGACGAAGCTTTACTTGTTTCTGCGTGGTGTCCAGGAGTATCTGTATACCACATCTCACTAGCAGCTAGATGTGTTTTTTTCACATCTCTTGAATAACTAAGAAAATTCTCAAAATATGCTCTATAAGGATAAAGATCTGTATTGGTGGTGATAAGATTGCCATTCAGTGTAACATCAATTTTACTGAACATGCTATGAAAAAAATTATTGATAGGAGCAATTTGTGTATCTCCAGCCAAAACACTCCCATCTTGTTTTGTAATTTTAAATTGAACTTCAAGTGTAGATGCTGCAAGATCTAACCACTTGGTTGTTTGTCTTGGAATTAAAAATTCTATTGGTGAAGAATTATTTAAAGATGCAATAGGAAACTGTTCAATTTCACCAATATTTTCTATACCACTTGATGTTGGTGATACATTATCTGGATCAAAACTACTACCAAAATGTTCGCAAGATCCATGTAACATCATGATTTTTTTCAATCAAATATATCAAGTGGTCTTGATTTTCGTTTTGAATAAGCTTGTCTTTGACGTGTCTTACCTCTACGAGAACGAACCACAGACTGACGTTTTCGTTCTTGTTTCTGTCTTTTTATACCTAAAGCAGATTCACCAACTGATTTCAAAAGATCTTTTCCATGAGTTAATAAAACGTCTTTAGGTGCTTTACGTTTTTTTATCAATTCATTTGCTATTTCTAAACCATGTCTTAATCCATCTCTCTTTAAGGTTTGAAATGCATTTTTTGCAATTGGTTTTATAAATGGTGCAGCTGTTCTTATTGCTGTGCGAAAAATAGACCCTAATCCATATCCATATTGCCGTGGTACACCTTGATACACCGGCATCATTTTTTACAAATTTAATTTATGTCTCTGTCTAAAATGCAACTTGACAACTGTCTTGCCACTTGCAAACTGAATGGGTTTACCAGTGTTCCCATTTATATTTATACTAATCTGATCAAAATAAGATTTTGATACTGGTACATAATGTACATTATCAAATTCTATATGAGTATGTAGAGATTCTTTATGTGATTCAAATGGAATCACATGTAAAATAGGTGCTCCAATATCACCTAAAAATGTATAATCTGCTATGTCAGAATAAATAAAGATTTGATTGAAATCCACATTTAAGTCCACATTATATTTAAATGCATCTTTTGATGTGTTAGGAAAAATGACAGAATAACTATCTTTACATCCCAATTTTTGTAATAAACTTTCTGACATTTTAATACCCACTTTCCCAATACTATTTCCTACTATTTTTACACGCCCTTGGAGACTTGAAAATCCAACATGAAATAATACATCAAATGATTTAAATATGTCTCCAAGTTTTTCTTGAATTTCTGTTTGCATTGCATCTATGACATGAGCGCCATTTAAATATGCACCTGATAAAATATTTAATTCAACAGCAGCAACACCTTTGTGAAATGTATGTTTCAATTTCGTTTTATTAATACGATTTGATATGTTGCTATCTGTCACAAAGATTTTAAAAACAGATTCTTCATCTGTAATATTTTTGCTTCCGAAGGTAAAATTACTTCAACTAATCCCACTTCCCAATGTTCTTTATCAACATGAATGGGTTTAGATAATTGTGTTTGAAAACAACATTGGCTATTATTTGGAAACATATCCATAGAACTATCGCTCAGAAGTGTTACGTAAAATGAATTCATTTTTCTTATCTTGTGGTTGTTTCAAATATTTTAAACCTGGACTTGGAAGAATATATCCTAATGAACTACTTAATAACACTAACCACAATTCTTTATCAGGGCTTTGTAAACTCAAATGTGCAATGGCAGTAATTATAATACCATAAATGATAATAATCTGTGTGAAATAAGTGACTTGATTTTTTGCAACACGATTTCCACAAATTTTAAATTGTTGACTTTGTTGACTTTGTACATCAACACTTGTGGTTTCATTAGGTAATGAAGTTTCATTTAATGACATATTCTTTTTATATCAAATCTGATTCTGCTATCCAACTATCAAATTTCTTTGGATAACCTTCCCAATGTACTTTAAGTTCTTTAATAATTTTCTTTCCCACACGTCTTGACCGTCTATTAAGAATTGATTCAATTATATATTTTTTATCATCTTTTATACTTTGAATTTCTTGTGGATAAAATGTCCCTTGTATATTTTCACCACCCATATCTTCAAGTTTATAAGTGGGTGGTATTGTATGTTTTACATGAGTAATTTTAAATAACTCTTTTGTCCAATTTGGTAAATACCCTTTTTCAAATGTACGTTTGGTTTTATTAATACGTACTATATCACCAACTATAAATTGTATTTTTTTCTTTTTAGACTTTTTTTTACCATACAAATGTTGAGATACTTCTACTTCATTTTCTAATGATACTGAAGCAGGAGTTCTCTGAATACTTCGATGAAAACTATGATTATATCCATCAACTAAATTTTCCAACACATCAATGTACCTTAATGTACGTTTGTGTGTAAAATATTTCCACATTCGTGTTTTCAATGTACGTTGAAAACGTTCAACAATACTAGCTTTGGTTTCAGGATTTTCTGTTGTGAAGAAATGAATGTTTTGTTTCTTTAAAAATTTTTGTACATCTTTATTTTTAAATTCAGAACCTTTATCAGATTGTAATGATAATGGTTTACGTCCAGAAGTTTTCAAAATACTCTGAAAAGATTTTGTTAATGTGTCTCCTGATTTATTGTGAATGGGTATTACCCATGCATATTTGGAAAATACATCAATAACACAAACTAAATAACGAAATTGGTCATTGTAAGATTGTAAACTTTGTAAGTCTGCTAAATCAATCTGCCATTGATGATCAATACCACCCACTATAGTCTTACGTCTTGAAAATTTTTTACGGATGGGTTTATGTAAAGTATAAGTTCTTTCTCCTTTCAACCATTTTTTCACTTGATCAATTGTGATGGAATTATCTTTACTATGAGCTGCTTTGTACAATTTTTGTATACCACCATAACCAGCAGGATGTTTTGTATTGTAATATATTTCAGTTAATAAATCATTCAATAAGCTTCCCATTTTTCAGATAATCTACGTTTTGTCAATTTACGCTTTAGTGCTGACTTTGGTGTGTCTTCACTCCACTGCACTCTATGACCTCGACGAACTTTACGTTTTGGAGGGGAGGATTGAGGAGTTTCAGACCAACTATCTTCTGGAGAACTTTGATATTTACTGGGTTTGGGTGTAGGTTGTCTATTCATCCATAACCAACGTTCACGATTACCAACAAAATCTTGAGGGATATTTATATCTTTTAATCCACGACTAAACATTTCCCATCCACTCGGTTTAAAACCTTTTCGGTGTCTAAGAACATCATTGACTAAATCTATGATATTTGAACCTTTTATGACTTCTCCATCGTAACTTAATACACCCTGATCATCCCAACTCATGTGTGGATGAGATGATAAAGCAGATAATAATGAAGTTGCTTTACGTCTCATTGTAACAGGGACACTTTCTATAATACGATCTCGTAAAAATAATGATTTTTCTCCTGACTCAGGCAATGGAACCAATGTTGGTTGTAATGCTTTCTTATGTGACATTTGAAATTTTTGTAAACTTTCCCCATACTTTTGTTCTTTCTCACTTTCGGACAACTCTGAATTTCCTAACACAGATGATAAATCATTTTGAAGTTGTGCAGTATTTGTAACTTGTGGGTTAGGGGGTAATCTTGGTTTTTGAGCTTTTTCATTTCTAAAACGTTGCATATCTTCTAACATTTGATAAGGTACAATAGCCATCTTTTTCATATTTTATCGACTAATTTATTTGCAAGATTTGTTGCAACTCCTATAGCAGGTCCAAGTAAACCAAGTAATGGTAAAAAACCACCTTTTTGATTTAAAATTTGTTTTTTCTTTTTAAGAGTTATTGATTTACTAGCGAGTGCTCGTAGTTGTTGACGCTTTGGATGTAATTTTTGTTTCTGACTTTTTGTTAGATGTATGTTGCCTTTTAAAAGATTATGACAGCATTCTGACACACAATTAATTAATTCTTTAGGTGCATTTTTCATAATTTGTTTTTGAAATGCTGGAGGAGTTTGACTTAAACCTATTAACATACCACAATATTTTTTAACTAAAGGAATTTTTTGTTTCTTATTTTGTCTCACCATCTTGCTCTTATAGAATCTAATGATTAAATGAAACAAATATAAAAATGTAATGCTATTTATATATGTGCAAACTTATTTATTTCACTTAAAGTAAGACCTTATCCCTTTAACAGGTTTAGGTGTATTTAAAGCTGTAAAACGTGCCATTGTGGGAATCTTTTCTTTTAATGGTACATGTTGTGTATTTTGTACAGAATACATTGGTTCATGATTTTTAACACCATCTTTTGTTATTGACACTACACGTGTTAACTTAAGTGGTGATACTTTTCTTTGTCTTTGAAGATTTTTCACAAGTAATGCTTTTGTTTTTGTAGATGGAGATCTATGAGGGGCAATTTCAAAATTTGTGTACATATATTTTGGTCCTACCTTTCGTTGATTTTTTATCTCTCTAGAACTTGATGAATTATTTGATCTTTTCTTAGGGGATTTTCGTTTCCTTTTAGGTGACTTTTGTTTCTTACTCTTTGTTTTTTTGAATGGTGAATAGAATGATCTACTTGTCTTATGACCATCCCATCGAATTAAATTACGAATGATAACACCACCAAAAAATCCACCACCTCCTGGTTTTAAAATAATGTTTCGTTTTGTTGCAAGATCAACTCTGGGGTTTGCAAGTTGTTCAAGATCTTGTTTATGTTTATCCATGTAGGTTGAAGTTTGTTTTGGCAATTTAATTTTCTTATTAAGTATGATTCTACTTGCTAATGTAAACCATTTTAAAATTTTCTTAAAACCTTTCTTAAGTAATTTTTGTCTTGCAAATGGACTTGTTTCTTGACCAAGTTGTTCTAAAGATTGTATGAATGATACCATGATGATGTGTAGTCGTTGACAAACTTTGACTAACTAACATCAACTCATTAGAACATGGGGAATTTATAGTTTTGTATAAATGATGGGACCACGTTCATTTTGTGTTACCCAAGGATGAAAAATATCAGTTCTTAATCTCAAAGACTCAGGAGTTCTAGGATGAAAATCAATTAATAAATAACCATGATCAATACTTGTTGCATCTTGATAACATGCATTTAAATGTGGTAATTGAACTTGATTTGCCAATACTTTAATTTGCCCTTTATCTCTGGTATTTTGAAATAAAATCATATAATGTGCATTTAAACTTATGGTACGACTAGATTTAGACTGTTGAAACATATTTTGTGTAATGTAAATGACACTTGCATTTCTATGATGTCCTTTTCGTGTGAACCATAATTTAATTTTTTCTTCATCTTTATCTCCTAACATATCATCAAAAACTACAAGATGGGGAATAGTGACATCACTGACAATTTCATATTCATCATCAGGGATACCATCTATGAATTTAATATCTTCACTTTCTTTAAGTAAAGTATATGTATTTTGCCATTCTTTATAACACCAAATGATTTTTTGTGGGGGAATTTGAAATAAGTCATGTTTCATATCAATAAGCTTTTTGACAAATTCTGTTTTTCCTGAACCACTAGGTCCCGAAATAAAGATATTACAAGGGTGTTGAAACAATAAACATTCACTCGATGCCATAATTGTATTTATGGGAACGCTCCAGTAGTGAGCAAAGGGGAGCAACCCAGCAGCAAGCTTGTTTGCTCCGTGAGATAGATAACTTGACACCAAGTTTGCGAATTCGACACACTGCCATTTATTGTTATACATAAACATGGATTTTATGGATACATGTACGAGATTGGTTTACATAATGAGCAGTGTGCCATGATAAAAGTTACAGAAATATGTACAAAACAAAGCATGTTTCAGTAGCCTAGAGCAAAGGTTGGCGATGATCCGCCACTAACAGAAATGAATGCTGTAAACATGGAGGATGATGGGGCTGGATGGAGGGGAAATTGACTGTGTTTAACCTTGACTCGACTGTTACAAGTTGTACTTAGATGACGCTGGAAAAAGGACGCAATTTGCTTGTCCTACTCCTTATATACTTGAAGTACTTTGGCTGACCTTTCCGCTAGTGTTGCTAATTATAGCACAAAGACAAAGAAATTGCAGACTGGCCCTAATTATTTGGCAGTAATATGATAGGACCTTGATGATAACAGTACGTATTCTTGCGCCGCAAACATGTGTTAAACTTGACCGGAAGTTTGCGACCGGGTTGCGCAAGTCGCAAATGGCACAGGGCGTAATCATTCGAGGATACGTCTGCAAGGCAAATCTATTCTTGGCTGGTCGATATAACTTAGAATTAATAAATTTAAGGCTTGGATCGTTCCCATAAATGTGGCTAATAATTAACATTCTTAGCCCCGTATTTATGGGAACGCTCCAGTAGTGAGCAAAGGGGAGCAACCCAGCAGCAAGCTTGTTTGCTCCGTGAGATAGATAACTTGACACCAAGTTTGCGAATTCGACACACTGCCATTTATTGTTATACATAAACATGGATTTTATGGATACATGTACGAGATTGGTTTACATAATGAGCAGTGTGCCATGATAAAAGTTACAGAAATATGTACAAAACAAAGCATGTTTCAGTAGCCTAGAGCAAAGGTTGGCGATGATCCGCCACAGATGGCACCCACACAGCATTGAAGTCCCATAACCTCAATGAAGTGGGGGTGCCATCCCGCCAACCCGCAGCTGCTGGAGGAAAGTGTCCCCGAGGAGAGAGACCAGGGAAGAGATGCAAAAATGTGAACTCCCAACATGTACGGGTGGGAAAGGATGGAGATAAAGACGCCACCATTGTGACCATGTGTGGCCTACCACTGAAATAAACAAACTTCATAACAAATCAAACGAAATTAGACAAGTATGGAAAAAAGTGCAACTGAAGGGGAAGTGGTAGAATATGCTAGGAACTCACCATGCAGCAGCCTCATCTGCGGAAAGGAACTTACAAGGTGAGGGTGACACCGTAATGCATCCTGAAGACTCCATGCTTGAAATGTCCGAATCTGCACCTAATCTATCTGTGGTGAATGACACTGGCAGACCACCATGAACCACCGTTGAGTGTCCCGAAACGAAAGGCCTGTAGTCCATACTGTCCATGGGACCCACGGAGGAATGCGGCTAAGACGACACAAACTATATTCACTATTTATGTACAGAGTCCAGAGAGAAGAAAAAATTCATGACACAACACAATATGAAGGGTGAAAAATTCAGTCCAGAAAGACTGGCTGGTCACTATACACTATGTACAATATACCACAAACGGAAGGTAAAAGGTACATGCCTCCCCCGTATAGAGGGAAATGAAAAGTTTTTGCAACTTGTGAAGAGGTTGTCTGTAGATCTCCCAGTAATGCTGAAGGTCAAAGTCTAAAAAGGCAGTGTGCGGGATGCCAATGGTGGTGTCATTGTGAGAAACAATCGGGTAATCATCGAGAAAACATCGGGACTACAGGTGACTGCCATCATCGGTGCCCACTCTATGATTACCCGGAAGTTAAATTGCAGCCCAACTGACAACCCACCAATTATTCATAAACGCGTACAAGCCCAAGCCTGTATGAAGGGAAATTATCCCGGGTCCAGCCCAAGCCGACCCAGGTGAAGCTGTGTGTACACCTTTTCTTATTTTGTGAGAGTGACCTACGGTTGTCAACGGTGTCGATAACATGTCCAGCCCAAGCCGAGTGTGATCGATTTGCGGATTTGTTTGTTGTAGGCCAAGCCCAAGCCGGCCGATCGAGATAATAGAGTAGCAGCCCGGCCTATGAAGAACCCAGTTAAAAAGCAATGTAAATCGCCCCACCCATCGGGTTAAAAAATGGTATAGTTGTCCAAATACAGCCTCCCAGGGGTACACTGGTATATTATAAGAATCGAGCCCAAGCCCGAGTTTATGAAAGAGAAGGGGCACGGATATAAGTCCTAAAGGCATTGGAACGCCAGCGACCCATTTGCCTTATCTGTGCATCACTGTAGTTCCTGGAGGCCGCTAAAGTAGCGGCTCCAATTCGGAAACTGTGACCTTTGAAAAAGGTGGGGTCAAGACCGGAAAACGTCAAGCACTGATTCAAGGCCCGGGTGAAATCTTTGCGGAGGATCGGAGAACCGTCCGGATAAGCAAAAAGAGGACCCATAGTCGAACCCCTGAGTGCTAGAAATGCACGCAGAAGCCCAACCGGACAACTGGGTCCCCCAGTTGCCTGAATTGTCATTATGTGCGGTTTTCTGGTGATGTTATGCTTGAAATCGCGATAGGTCAAACTAACCGACTGGGGGGCAAAGGAAGCATCCGCATACTGCAGTACCTTGCCTGCCTCTGATGTCTGGGAGGGACAAAGTTCGCCAATGCGCGCAAAAGAGTAGAAGGCTGTGGTAAACAGGGCACGGAAGAGGCTGCACTGATAGGCACTGTGGGAACAGCTAGGTAGGCAAATCAGCAATTGACCAAGAATAGGTTCTGATATTGGCATCCGTAGGTCGGAAGTGGGTCGTAGACGCTGGACTCCCGACAAAAGCTTGCGCACTAGAAATGCTTGTGTGGGGTCAGGTAGCGCCTGAAGTTTATGATAATAGGAAAGACCTGAAAGCATTGACGTGATTGATTTGGAAGAATAATTTTCGTGGAACAAGTGAGACACAAACAGGCAAATGAGATGAACGCCGATGGGCCACTGGACAGCGATACTGAAGCGAGAACAAAACTGATAAAACTTTTCCTTGGTGTGTCTGTAAAATTGACTGGTGGATGGAGCGAGAGCATTATCCAACAAGGTGGTCATGGTACTAATAAGGTCTGAAGTTCCAGTTCCGGTGGGATTGGTGTTGGTTCTGGATCGCATGTTGGTGCAAGGACCTTGAACGCTGCCACCTGTGAACGAGAAAGATGATCGGCCATCACATTGGTCTTGCCTGGAATGTGCTTCGCGCGGAAAAGCACATTGTTGCGCAGGCAAATAAGTACTAAAACACGGAGGAGTTTGAGGAGATCTGGATTCTTTGAAGTTTGGGAATTGATGACCGAGACCACAGCTTCATTGTCGGATAAGAAGGAGATGCGTTTGTGCTGCATGGACCCTCCCCAAAGGTGGAGTGCCAAAACGATGGGATAAAGCTCCAAGATCGCAATGTTCAAAGATCTGAGGTGTGGGGGCCAAGTCCCATGAAACCAATGGCGACCAAATATTCCCCCAAACCCACAAGAAGCAGCAGCGTCTGTATAAAGAGACAAGACGTCGTTCTGCATCCACTGGTTTTCAAGAAAAAGAGTCTTACCATTATAGAAGGTCAGAAAGTCCAACCACATCTGCAAATCAGCTTTGACTTCTCTAGTCAAACGGACACGGTGGTGGGCATGGGTCAAACCAATGGTGAGATTAATGAGACGGCGAAGAAAGACCCGACCAGGTAAAATGACTGTGCAGGCAAAATTAAGCAGCCCAATAAGTCCTTGCAATTCGACCAGTGGGGCTTTTTTGCGCTGCAAAAAATTACGGATTGTGATTTCACATTTCGTTAATTTGTCGGCTGGAAGGCGGGCACACATGTCTTGGGTATCCAATTCAATCCCCAGGAATACCAAACACTGGGAAGGATGGACCGTCTTATCGTCAGCGATGGGGACCCCCAAAAAGCTGCACAAAGCAAGAAAACGGTCCAGATACTGTTGACACAGGTCCTGGGTTGGTGCAGCAAAGAAGAAATCGTCCAACACATGCAGGATGTCGTGAACTTTAAATTTAGTTTGGGCCACCCAATGGAGCGAGGTACTGAACAACTCAAAAAGCTGACATGAAGAGGAACAACCCATTGGGAGACATTTATCATAAAAATATTGTTCTTGCCACCGGAAACCCAAGAGCGGCTGATCACGAGGATGAATAGGTAATAAGCGGAAGGCAGATTTAATATCGGTCTTCGAAAGAAAACACCCTCTCCCCAGGCGACAAATGATGGAAATGGCATCCTGAATGGTATCATAATAGACCGCCGACCACTCGGCTGGAATGTGATCATTCACAGAGAAACCCTTAGGATATGACAGGTGCTGTATCATCCGAAATTCCCCTGGGTTCTTTTTTGGCACCAGACCTATGGGTGATAAGACCAAATCTGGAAAAGGGGGGTGTCGAAAGGGACCTGCCACCCTCCCCGCTTGAACCTCTTTCATAATTTTTTCATGCATAACGTCAGGGTAGTCACTCGCTGACCGTAAGTTGGAAACCTTGCGGGGGGCGGGGCAACCTTGTATACCTAATCGAAAACCATGTGAAAATCCCTGGATTAGTGTGCTGGCCAAAATGGGGTCATAACCGTGAAGAAATTTATTGAGTCTGTTTACCTGGATTGGAGTGACTGTGTGAACTGGAGGAGGAAGGCTGTCCAAAACGACCACGGCCTCTGTAACCATTCCCTCGAAAGGAGGCCTGACCCCCTTGGTATCGAAAGGAACATTTCTGGAAGCTGTGGGCCTGTTGGCACTTGAAACATGTATGGGAAAATTTACAGGGCCCCTCACAGTTACCGCCTTCATGAAATCGAAAGCAATAACCAGCAGGAATGAAACGGCGCCCCCTCCGCCCAGATCCACGATCCTTAGAGGCTGGGACCTGTGACTTCTGAAATTTGGGAGCACTGCCACCGGGAGCTGCTCTCATGTATAGCTCCCAATGGAATTGGTCCCACTGGAGCTGTGGCTGCTGTTGTCTAATCAGCCTAAACTGCTGATCGTAGAAAGACCAGTCAAAGCCAATTGTGGCGAGATGGCGAATATTTGACTGGTACTTTAACAAAGCTGCAGCTTCCTGTGGAAATTTTTCAATGCGAACGGACATAAACACTTCAAAGGCACTCAACCACTGAGCCACAGATGTGAGTGCCTTCGGTGCCTTGGGGACCCACATGATGGTGGGGTTGCCTTGCGAGGCATCCACAGATAGTGCATAAGAGGAATCTATCCCCGTGGCATGCTGCGGAAGCAGGGCAGCCAAGGTGACAAATTCCCCAGCCCAAATCTGGGCTTTAAGTTTTGAACTCACATTCGCCGCCAATGGCAGCGAGGTGGAAATGAATTCCGGAACAGGCCCTGCTGGGCCTGCAGGAAGCATCTCCTGGGTATCAGGGGTGACCTGAGGAGGGCCAAATGTATTGGTGTCGACATTAGTAGAAGTAGGAAAACCCTGCGCATGGTTATTACCTTGGATGGTGGGAACCTGCTGAAGGGCATCCCGCACTGCCTCTGAAACCTGAGTGCCCAGGGTGGTCGCAGATCGCAAACTGGCTGGGATATGAACTGTCACTGTGATTGTGTCCCCCGCCGGCGTGGTATCTGAAGCTGAAATCTCTGGTGGTGGAGCGGCTGATGTAGAGTCTCTTGTCGGCGGAGGGACAGGTAAAGTTGAACTGTGCCCAGAGGGTGGAGTGGTCCCTGTGTTGCGGGCAGATGACGGACGAGGTGTCCTTTTACTAGCCCTTGGTTGATAGGAGCTAGAAAGGCCATCCTGAAGTTGACTCCTTTTACGTTTTGGTGGCATGACTGAAAGAGAAAGCAGAGGACCACGGCATGCCGTGGAGGTAAGGACCGATAGTGATAACGGAGAAGAACCTGCCGAACAATAGGGAGGACCTATATGTGAAATGGTGGGAGGAAGCAGGCCGAGCACCCAGTAGGTGTGGTAATGAAAAACAGCAAAAATGGCTGTGAATTGTAATGGTCAGGAAAATTTAGGGCACATGCTGTAAGGCAGTTGACCCAAACAGTCCTCGCTGTTATTCGGCAGGTTGAAACACGATTCACGTTTACGAAGGATGCCAAAGAATAATGGGGTGATCAAACGAGGATGTATGATGCCATCCGGTAAGACTTGGGCGGAGGCAGCCAGGTTATGCCAAAAAAGCCAAGTAGGAATGGGAGGTCCAAGGCAGCGGTGTTGAAAACGATCCAGATCAAGACGACAAAAGCCCAGCCAGTCCGAACACAACGGGCACAAAACAAACTGCTGGCCAGGAATAAACTGCTGCCCACACCACGACACTTCCTCACAAGTAAGAGGACACGTAAGCCCACTCCAGAAGAGAACACCTGGGCTGATTATTTTTTTTTTTTTTTTTTTGTTGTTGTGAGAGATGAATTACCCTCAACAGTTTATAAAGTGCCCCAATGATGAAAAGATACATAAATATTACGTGTTATTGTGTAATAACGAGAGACACCTGTGCAAAAAGGGGCAGCAGTATTAATCACGACACCGTGGTGGTATACCTCAGAATATGAGCTCATTGCCATCCCAGTGGGAGTAAAAGGACAATATAAACCTGACTGAAAGTCAGGAATGAGCCGACTCATTCGACGTACACCCCAGAAGATCACCTTCAACACCGGACCCAAGTGTGACCCCCCAAATGTGGGCTGTGATCAACATATATCTACAAAGATTATTAAAAATGTTTTTTTTTTTTTTTTTTTTAATATATCGTATGTTGGTAGCATTCGGTTTTGTTACGGCTGCCTCGTTTTTTTTTTTTTTTGTTTTTTTTTTTTTTGGTGTTTCGTTTTGTTGTGGTAAGGCACATAGGCCTGAGAAAGCCTTTTCCTCAAGTTAACATTTGGAGAGAAAATTGTTGAGGAAAAAGAGGATAGCACCCCTTACACTACGACAATATCTTTCCAAGCCACGGTCATTAAAATGAACACCATCGCACAAATAGTGCGATGCCACACTGTGGAATTTACGGTGCTTCCAGAAGTGAAAAGCCGGTGAAGTGGCTGGGAGGACGTGTTCCAGATACAGGTTAAGTTTGTAGACACGCATGTTGAACTCAGGCACGGACATGGCGCTAACACGACCATGGGCAACTGACACTTTGGTTCGATAAAAGGCCTGACAGACAAACACCGACCGGACCCCGAATTCCGATTGCAATTCGGAGGCCAGATCGTCGATTGAGCTGCCGACCGTTTCCGCTGGAATACCTGCGAGATCATTGGAACCAATCTGCAACACAACCAATTCCGGCTTAAATTCTTTAATAATGTGCATATCCAAAGATCTTAATTTTTTTACCGTCGAACCGCCCCTGCCGTGGAAGCGACAATGCACCGGTCGGCCATGAAATGAGCTCAACCTAAGTGACGGGGCAAAGTCAAAGGCGGACGGAAACCGCACATCCCGCCTTAAGTAACGCCCCAGCCTGGCAGTAAATGAACTGCCCAGAACTAACACTTTAATGGGAATACCATGTCCCGCCATAATAATAAATAATGCTAAAAAAAAAAATATAATGGAACAAACTCACCGGACTTCGGAAACGTGAATACAATAAACGTGGAAACGAAAGTGAAACCGAAAGTTGAAACGAAGTGAACTAGGAAAAATGGAAATTGACTGTGTTTAACCTTGACTCGACTGTTACAAGTTGTACTTAGATGACGCTGGAAAAAGGACGCAATTTGCTTGTCCTACTCCTTATATACTTGAAGTACTTTGGCTGACCTTTCCGCTAGTGTTGCTAATTATAGCACAAAGACAAAGAAATTGCAGACTGGCCCTAATTATTTGGCAGTAATATGATAGGACCTTGATGATAACAGTACGTATTCTTGCGCCGCAAACATGTGTTAAACTTGACCGGAAGTTTGCGACCGGGTTGCGCAAGTCGCAAATGGCACAGGGCGTAATCATTCGAGGATACGTCTGCAAGGCAAATCTATTCTTGGCTGGTCGATATAACTTAGAATTAATAAATTTAAGGCTTGGATCGTTCCCATAAATGTGGCTAATAATTAACATTCTTAGCCCCGTATTTGTGTGAATAAGAGTTGTCAAATCATTCACTTATATACTTTCTGATTCCATACCTTCTTCATGTCTTTTAGTAGGTATTCGTTTTAAGGGTGCTTTTAACTCAAATACAGTTTCTGAAGAATCTATTCTTCTATCTATTTGTGGTACACATTGTCTATACAAGTAATTAATGATTTCTTTATCATAAATTATATTACCCCACACAACTCTTGTCCAAATATTTTCTATATTATCTTTGTAAAAAGCATTCATGATTTGTAATGCATTACAAAATTCCCCATACATTTCATCTTTTCCCAATTGATTATGAATAAACTCTTTTGTTATTGTTAGATAACCAGGAGTGATCAATTGAAATGCATACAATAATGCCTTACGTGTAATCTTGTTGTCTAACATACGTCTTACTGGTTCCATGGTTGAAATCAAAGTGATGATTCTTTTGTCTCTTCTGATGTATTTTGTCCATCAGGTACTATATTACCTGATGCACAAAATACATCAGGACGGTCAGGAAAATCATTTCCTGCATTATCTGAAAACATTTTATCAAACTTAGTTTTGAATTGTCCTGCAGCTTGTCTTGCAATTATGGTACTAAATGATGTACTTTGATCATTTAGCACCATGAGTGCAAATAAAGACTTAGAATCTGGAAAATCATCTAAACACTTGTCATATTTTTTCATTGTTGAAAATATTTGATTTAAAGTGAATCCATAATCCATCACTGATAATATTTTATCTGGGGGTGTTTGCATACTTGTTGGTGGTTTGTATAATTGACAATTTCTTATCAATTGAATATAAGAACAATTTGGTGACCACTTAACATGTTCTTGCAAAGGAATATCTTTTTCTTCCCAATTCATTAAACCTTGTCCACATACAAAACATTTTACTTTACCATCTCCTATATAGAAAAATCCAGCTTTAGCTAAGTCTTCTTTCTTGGATTTTAAAATAGGGTTTGTAGTCATACTAAAACTTGAAAGTCTTCTTAACTCTGACAAGTATATAGGATAAGTAGGATTGAGTGGTAGAGACATCTTGCCTGCTCAGTGTTCAAAGTTGAAATGAGAAATCTGAAGGTTCTTTTATACCTTAGGCCCATAAGGTTTTGTGTCATATTTATCCACTACAAAATGGTTTGTGTACACAGATCTGAATGTTTTGGTTTGTAATTCAATTGTGACATGTCTGGTCTTGTTCAAACTTGAAATGAGGAATCTGAAGAGTAATTTTTATACCTTAAACCCATAAGGTCTTGTGTCATATTTATCCACTACAAAACGTTTTGTGTACACAGATCTGAATGTTTTGGTTTGTTTTTCACTTGTAACTTGTCTGTTCTTGTTGCGTTTAATTCTATGTGTGTATTCAATGTTCATTTTGTAATTATGTCTGTCTTGTACACATTCCACCATGGATTCAAAATTGACTTTCTGTGATGTATTGTAGTCTAATGTGATTCCTTTAACTTTACATGAAGTGTGTATTTGACCATCTTTAATGTATTTGTAACCATAATTTTTTGGACCTAAACCTACATATTCAATAATTTTTGCATCTGGATGTTCATCTGTCCATTGACCTAACCTACTGTTTATAATTTGTGGATTCCAAAGTGTGGGGTTATGGATGTAAATACAACTGTCTGTGTCAAAGTATAATACTCGTCTACCCAAACGTCCTATTACTTTATATAATTCCATTCATGCATAAGCTGTGACAAAAGATGCAACTGCAACATTAGCTGAATTGTGAGGTTCATAAACATCTGTAGATTTTGTGTAATTGACTAAAATACATTTATCATGATCAAACAATTCAACATTTTTAATAATGATGTCTTTATCTTGTATCAGGTCAAAATATTTTGATGGGTCTTGTATGTATTCTGTTTTTGTTTTTAAATTGTTTTGTGCACTTTTTCCCCATAAACAGTTTAACATGGTTTTAGCAAATGATCTTTGTCCTGGATTTTTTTCAATATTTTCCAAATGTATGTTTTCAATTTGTGCATAGTCTTTCTTAAATGTATCTTTGTCTGTTTCTGTTTTCACCCAATCTGGATATCCACTGGCTTCTTGTTTCATTTTTAAATATTTGTTCACATAATGTTTGTAAATTTCTGAAGACCATTCTCCCCAATGCCAAATCTGATAAGTGTCAAGTAATGTGTATCCCATTCCCAATGCTTTAAAAAGTTCAATAGATGTCCATGTACCTGTAATACTGCGTTGATCTGGTGTGTGTTCACATTTGTCTAATTCTTGTTCTGCACATGTATTGCAAAGTGTAAAAACCATTTTCTTGTTGCAATGAATTGGTAATACTGGCATGTGTAGAGATTGTGGTGGTAAAACTTTACATTTGATAAGTCCCCTGTACTGTCTTATATTGTTCATGTCTATGTTTTCTTTTGTGAGTATATTTGGATGACCTACTGGATATTCTCTGTGTTTATTGACATAAGGATAGAGTGAACAGATATCTATGTATTTTATTTCATTGTCTGTGTTTTGGTCTATTTTATGATGTAATTTAATGGCATTTGTTCTCCCCCCAAATAATGCTTCACGTGGTTTAATAGGATCCATGTTTGGAAAAAATGAATTTAATGTTGATTTTACTTCAGGATTTGATTTGCAAAAATCATCAAGTTCATGTTCCCATGTTATTCTCATGTTATACCCTAATGATTTTAAATGGTGTATGCGTTCCTGTGTATTGTTGTAGAGAGTTTGGTAATTTAACAAATTGACTGGATTTTTCTCATGTCTGTTGTCTTTGTAACATGTCATGCACCCATGCCACATACATCCATAAAATTCAAAGATTGTATTTGTGTCTTTGTGAAACCCATCAACATAATATCCCCCTATTTTAACCTCCCCACCATTAAGTGCATGTTGAATATGTATGTTTTTTTCCTGTGCAAGTGTCTGTAAAAATCTAATGGCTTTAATGGAGTATTTGACTTTAGCAGGGTAACCTATGTCTGAAATGATTGCCATTTTGTTTTCTGGAAGTGAATTTTTTCTCCAAGCTTTTGTACATGCATCGGCTAAGGTAAATGCTTCTCTCAAGGGGTCTATGCCATCACTATCTATAAATTTTTGTCTGAATTCCCCACACCCCCTACGCAAGATATCTACATCTGATTTACAGTATAATTCCATTTCTTTTTGAAAATCAAATCTGGCATTACTAGTAAATTTTTGGTTGTACCACTTGATAAAATCTTCCCTATCTGATGGAGACATTGAATCTGGCATATACAATGTTGAATCTAAATAAGGACCAATATAATTTTGATAAGCTTGTGTGTTTGCCAAATGGGGGAAATAACCTTTTGCTAATTCTGTCAAGCCAAATGTTTTGGGAAATTGTGCCAATCTCATTGAAAGAAAATTTAAAGAATCTATAAGTCTAATACCACAAGCTTTAAGTGAAAGAATTTTGTTCCCATTCATAATTACATCAGGAGTTGTTGTACCAGTTTCAATGAGGTGTCTTAAAATAAACTGTCCATCAAAACCTCTTAAATTGTGAGCAATAGCTGTTGTCCCTTTATGTTCCTTACTGAAAAGCCAATCACAAAAATCTGATAAAGTAGATTCCCCTTTAAATATTGATTGCCGTTGTCCAAATTTGTCACAGGAAATACATTCTTGATCTATAGATTTGCAAATACACCCCCCACATGCACGATGAGCAACACAGAAATTTGGGATATGAACTCCTGAGTCTTGTGTGGTTTCAAAATCAAAAAATACAAATGGAATGTTTGGTATTTTTTCATCCTCGGGTGAAGTGTATTTTGGAATAAAACATTGGTGATCAGAATTAACTACTTGTTGACAATATTTGCATTTTTTGAATCCTTCACAGATATGTTTCCCTTTGGTTGGATATATTAATGAATTGCATGTTTTACATTTTTGAACTAATTGACAAATTGTTTTTTCTTCTTTCCCCTTTCTAGTGATATGGTTATTATAGCATGATGGACTTCTAAACTGTCTATTGCAACTGTAACAGGTGATGGGATGTTCAGGAATACTTTTTGTTGGAGCATAGCAAATACAACCAAAAGGGCACATGTGACGTTCTCTCTGTTGGACACCTTTACTGCAAAGTTCACAATAGTAGTGACATCCTAAAAACCCTGTAATTGTTGTGATAGTATCAAAATGCTGGTCATGGTGGTAAATATGAATAACTTTACTATCAGTGGTGGTAACTGGAGGTTTGAATAAAAATTCACTTTTTGCATACTGTGGATGAATTTTGATGACATACTCTGGGTAAAGCAGGTCTTGTATTTTATAATATTCTTCATATCCACAAGGAATATTATAATCAAGACCTGCTTTGTCCATCAATGCCTTAGCTTCCAACTCTTGTGTCGGTCTATCAGAACGTCTAATATTTTTCCATTTCTTTTGCCAAAGTTCAGAATTATCTCTATCAACATGACACTTTCCCACTACAATGGCCCGTGCGAGACACATTGAATCATTAACATTTTTAATTTCAATAATACTCTGTTTACTTTTAACCATTTTATCAACAGATGAAAATGAAATTGGTGTATGTCGCCCAGACCCTTGTGGTAGAGAAGTGTGTGTTATTTCTAAAGATAATTGCCCATCATGGATAGTAAAGTTATCATTTGATTGTACAACCTTTTCTATTTCATCTAATATGGTGTTACCAGTGATACCTGAAGCCTTAGTAAATGGAATAAATATACCTATTTCTAATCCTGGGTGGTTAACTGATATTCTCATTGGATCGTTGTCTTCTACTCCACATTCTTCTTTAATATCATCTACCAAACTGTCAAATACTTTTCCAAGGGTGTCAAATGGATTCTTTTGATTAAATTGTTTGAATGTTATTCTGCATACATGGGATTTGGAACGGAATTTTCTTGATGTTTTTTGTGGAAGTGGGTGAATGGTGTATAAGTCTCTTGCTGATTCTACTCTCTGTTTCTTGTAATCTACTTCACTCTCTGTCTCACTATATTCTTCAATGGCTCTCTTCATCTTTTCTTCTATCGTCTTCTAGCTTTTGAAAATATGTCTTGTCTTCTTGAAGTCAAAAAACCCAAGTGTGAAACATCCTAAGATTCCCCCACTTTTATACTTCCCTTTAATATACATTTAATTGTGCATTTAAATGTACATTTAATACCCCACTGAATTATACTGTTAATAAATGTTTCTTATACACATTTGAAAAGTCATAAAATGTAATCCATTCACTCTATGGGAAATATTCCTATGGTAAAACTATTTTATAGATTTTATTTGTTAAGTGTATCTTTCAGTCAATATTTAACAACAGCAATATAGTATCCAGAGATTATTGAGTGTAAGAGATAGCATAACTGTTTGTAACCAAATGAATGCATATCTAAACAATTGTGTGCAAATGCACGTTATGGAACATTTAAGTGTACAATTAAATGTACATTTAATACCCACCGAATTATACTGTTAATAAATGTTTCTTATACACATTTGAAAAGTCATAAAATGTAATCCATTCACTCTATGGGAAAATTCCTATGGTAAAACTATTTTATAGCTTTTATTTGTTAAGTGTATCTTTCAGTCAATATTTAACAACAGCAATATAGTATCCAGAGATTATTGAGTGTAAGAGATAGCATAACTGTTTGTAACCAAATGAATGCATATTTAAACAATTGTGTGCAAATGCACGTTATGGAACATTTAAGTGTACAATTAAATGTACATTAAAAAGTATAAAAGGAGGAAGAATCTTAGGATGTTTCACACTTGGTTTTTTTGACTTCAAAAAGACAAGACATATTTTTGAAACGCTCCAAAAGTTAAAGATGGATAGAGTTACAGATCCAAGATTAGAAAAAGCAAGTGATGCTAAAAGTATTTACTATAAACCATCTAAATGGGGAGAAGTTAGAAGACTTGTGAATGAACTTTATAATTTGATATCAACACCTAATTGTTCCATTTGTCATCAGAAAGGACATTGGGCGAATACATGTTCAGACAAAGGGCCATGTTTTTATTGCAATGAGAGAGGACATTGGATTAATGAATGTAGATTGAGAAAGCTATCGAACAACTCTGTGTCTCAACCAAGATGGGGTTCACCAGCTGTTGATCAACGAGGACCGGTAAAAGTTTATCCATGGTCAGAATACATAAAGCATACAGAAGATAAATTACCGATTACAGGTTTCAACTTACAACTTGATGAAAAAGACATTGACAACCACACTTTACAGGGGATGAGCATGATACCAATACCACCACTTCCCCATACAAATGAGAAAGTTGACTTAACAGAACCTGTGTTACCAGAGTTTGATGATAATGATGATACATTATTATATAATATGGATATACCCAAAGAAACAAAAATGGAAATCGATGATGAGTTAGAAGTATTATTTCCAGAGAAAGAGGAACCACCAAAGAAAGTTACAAGAAAACGAAAAGCTAAAGACAATAATTCTAAAATGGAAAAACTTGCCAAGAAACATTGAAAACAGTTTTTGAAAGTGACATTTTCATAAAAGACATTTACAAATCTGTAAATATTCATGGAATAAAAAATTCGGATTTTGAAAAAAGGTAATATTATTTTGTTGTTATTTAAACAGGGGAAATTTTTTTCCAACTCAAGATTTTTCATTTTATAAGAAAAATATTTTTGTGTTTGTAAATTGAATGTTTTTTTCATAACATTCAATTTACAAACACGAAAATATTTTTCTTATAAAATAAAAAAAAACTTGCAAGACAAAAAATAATTTGCAAACAGAAAAAATATTTTTTGTGTTTGTAAAATGAATGTTATGAAAAAAGTTTTTTTCATAACATTCAATTTACAAACACAAAAAATATTTTTCTTATAAAATAAAAAAAAACTTGCAAGACAGAAAAATAATTTGCAAACACAAAAATATTTTTATGTTTGCAAATTATTTTTGTTTTTTACCTAAATGTTTTCACACAAAAACATTTAGGTAAAAACAAAAATAATTTGCAAACACAAAAAATATGCCATGACAGGGAAATCTAGTGTGGGAGCTATGAGGTTAACCTCTTTTGAATTGAGTAATGAAATTACAATTGAACAAAAAAAAGTTCAATTCATTCCATTGTGGTAGCACTGAAATGTGCCACTCAAGTGTGTAAACGTGATATCTCTTTTTAAGAATATGGTGGCCCTTATAAGGGCCGTTTTTTACTAAACAAAACATGTTTAGTTCACCAACTTTATTCCATTTCTCTTTGCGGCTCTCTTGACATCCTTTTGATTGACGAGATGTTGTGATCCTCTTCCCCTAATTGTTGCATAATGATAGGTATCTCTTATCAATTTTCGAACAAAACAGTGTAAGGCTTCTTCAGCTTCATCAAGTGACAATGGTGAGATATTATTCACCCCAGCTTTTCTTGCCAATCTTCGCAAATTACTCCTTGGAATAGTATTACGCTCCTCTCTCTCCATCTTCACCTCTTGTGGTGGAATAGTATTGCACTCCTCTCTCTCCTTCTTCACTTCTCGTGGCCCACATTCACCTTCTAGTGATGGAATCTTTACCTCGATGGATAGCTCAACTCTCATGATTGATGATAAGAAGAAAAATGACATTATGATATCTCCAGCAGTGTTTTTATAGACAATGCGAGGATCGAAAATGCACTGAAGAACCCTCACGCGACAATTCGATCGAGTGCGGGAAAAAACTGTTGATAACAGACGTTTACTATCACAGCCGTCCAAAAATTTTAAAATATTGCTAACTGTTGAGTGACTTGCACTTCATCAAAACTAAAACAGCCCTTCTAAGGGCTACCCACACTATTAGAAAGAGATCTTCTCATGTACACAATCAAGTCTTTGTTATGAAAAGACAAAAAACCAGTTCCCTTATTCTCCAGTGAAAAAAACTTATAAGCAAAAATGTACTATAGGATCTGGCCATAAAAAAAAAGCATGATGCGATGCCACTCGGGACCCAAGATCTGTGAAACTTCTAGACCCAAGAACTTCTAGACCCAAGATTGTGAAACTTCTAGACCCAAGATTTGTGAAACTTCTAGACCCAAGATTTGTGAAACTTATAGACCCAAGAACTTATAGACCCAACATGTATGCACTGTGCCACCAGTGCATACATGTTGGGTCTATAAGTTCTTGGGTCTATAAGTTTCACAAATCTTGGGTCTAGAAGTTTCACAAATCTTGGGTCTAGAAGTTTCACAATCTTGGGTCTAGAAGTTCTTGGGTCTAGAAGTTTCACAGATCTTGGGTCCCGAGTGGCTCCCCCAACTACTCATGCTCTAGCCGAATATGTACGTCAGTAAATTAGGACGAGTTTACCAATAAGATTAACAGGCACAAAGGGCGGTATCAGAAAGTTGTTGAAATAAATAACACAAATACGTAACTATAGAATTAAAAATCTATGTAGTTAGCTGATTTTGTTATTTGTTATACAGTGTTTGTCGAAATAAGTTGTAGGATAACAATAAATAAATTGTCGGTTGTTCGTGAAGATCAAAGTCAAGGAAAACCTTTCTCGTCGATATTCTCCATTTTATCTTCACTGGCTCTATATTTGAGGTTTATCTTCTTGCCACATATCGATCCATTAAGTATACTGTATTAACCCTTTGAACCCTAGCGGCCACTGTTCCGACCAGGAACATGATACGTCATTATATCATTATATAGGATGGCTGTTCAATAAACGTGTGGGGTAGACCAATCAATATTTTCAACGTGCAGCCCCGAGGTCTACCCCAAATAATGAATATGGACTCTTCTAATTGCTGCCATTGAAATGTCATGGAAGATACCACTAGAGTTCAAAGGGATAAACTAGGAGTCAATCACATGCCCTACCTCCACATCTTAATCAACATTTTGCTTTGTGTGTGTCTCGCTTTTGACAAACAGTGACACTTCATGCATTCATTACAGTGACGTGCCATATTACCTAATTTTAAACCTCCAGTTTGTTTTGATGACTATTTGTTGATGACTAAATGCGGGGGTTCTCACATTCGCGGTTTGGGCCCCGCGTTGCAACGGTTTTGAACCGTGGAAAAAACGGCGTGTTTTGGCCACGGTAGAAAATGTCTATGGTGGCACTAGGGTGTGGCTACGGCGCCTACGGAAGATCTAAGTAAACGCTAAGGATGCACTAAGGTTGCGCTTAGGAAGTACCAAGGATTCCCCAAGGAGTATTACGGTTATGTGACGGTTTTCCTGCGGTTATGCTACGGCTCCACTGGAAGCGCTACGGACAAGCCCCGGTTGTCCTACGGTTTGTCTCGGTTATTTCCGGTCCTGCTACGGTGTTATGGATATGCTACGGTTCTGCGACGGTTCTTTTACGGAATGTACGGTTATGTCACGGACATGTACCGGTAACATAACCGTAGACACCGGGACACAACCGTAGCATATCCGTAGTCTATCCGGTGTTTTACCTGGTCAATCTGGACCCCATTTCTGACCACGGTTAATGCCGGAACGTCTACGGTTGTATCCCGGTTTATACGGTTTTCTACGGTCACATACGGTACGGATTTACCAGGGACAATCATGGATTAAAACCGTGGGTTTCCGGCAGCCTCGAACCCTGAAAATGAGAACCTAGCTTAAATCTTTGTCCTGCGATTATTTTAGTCTTTGTCAGGAGACACGGATTCTGGCGCGAATGATGGGGCTTCAGCCCTCTCTGTTTTGGGAATCAGTATTCAAAATACTTGACAGTAGTAGGAGAGCGATGGATCGGGCCTTATTGGCCGGACCCAGGCCCGAATCCCGGAAGTGATGTCATGTCACTAACCCAGTGGCGCCATGTTGTGTTGCCATGGTAACCCGCGTGAGCGTCCATCTCGTGACGTCATTACCATAGTGATACGTGGTGTTAGTGCGCAGCGCGTGTTGTTAGGGTGATATGTGTTTCGGTCGGCCTTTTTGTATACAGGAGGACGCCATCTTGGTTTCTATGGTAGCACGTGGTTGCGATGTGACCCAAGGCTTACAACAGGACAGGGGGTATGTTTTCAGGGTGTGTTTCTTTGTACAAGAGTAATTTCCCGATTCCTAGAATTACCCAAATAACCCCGACAATAACTCGAAATCACCAAAATCCACCCTAAACTACCGAAACGGACTTGTATTCCCGATTTTATTGGCTAAGCACATGGTGCTATAGTACCCAGGGGCCCCGGGGTGTGTTAGGTTGAACTAGAATACATACATTTACCCAAATTAACCCGACATTCCCTCCAAATCACCGAAAACTTTTACTTGATATGAAACTCCAGATTGGGCGTTTGTCTCCAATAACAGGGGTGTTCTATTGTACAAGATTCTGTCTCGGATTTTCCTCGTGAATCCATATTTACTTCGTAAAATTACCACAAACAACACGATAATTGTTTACTTGGCTCAGCTTACCCCACGAAGCCTACTTTTCAATAATTAGTCCCTTTGCATTGTTATTACCCCAAATCCCCTGGTTTTCAGTAGTGCTATAGGGCGCTTTTGATTGAATCGGAGTATACTCCAGAAGAGTAAAAGAGCCTATCGACTGGAACAGCTTTGTTACTATATTTAGATTTTTTGGTCTGTTTAGGGTATTTCTAAACCCATCCCAAGTACTCTTGTTTTTGTGCTCCAAATAATCCAATCAGTTCACCTTACTGCAGGTAACTAACCAATCAGATTGCTTGTTTCCCATAACCTTTATACAGAGTTATCTCCCTTGTGTATAACAAACGCCTGTATTATTACCAAAGCCAATAAGCTTCGAGCAGTTACTAAAGAATCACTGCTCGAACGACTGGAAGCCCTTCAAGCAAAATGAGCTTTACAGTAATTGCTCGATCGAGTGACTCCAAGAAGCACTCGAATCCCATCGAGCAAATGAGCTATAGAGCGATTGCTCGTTCGAGTGACTCGTACATACTGCTCTTCGACTCATTTCGGAATTTGGCCTGGTATTGTATTATTTGAGGATACTTATGGCCTGGTATTGTATTATTTGAGGATACTTTTTATAGGATACTTATCTAAATATAGTATTACTTGTTTGGGACTGCCGTCTAGGTCATCCCACGACATACCTATCCCAAATTCCCCTTATGAGCTATCGAGCAGTTACTGAAAAATCACTGCTCGAACGACTCTAATCCGATTGAGCAAATGAGGATAGGACAATCCGAGCCAGAAAACTACTCTTGTACAATAGAACACTCCTCTTATTGGAGAAAAAAGCCCAAACTGGAGTTTCATATCAAATAAAAGTTGTTTTTGGTGATTTGGAGGGATTGTCGAGTTTATTTAGGTAATTCTACGAATCAGAAAATTACTCCTATTCAATGGAACTCAACCCGGCATCCCTCGGTACTATAGCAATACGTGCTAAGCAGATAAAATGGGGGAATACAAGTCCGTTTCGGTAGTTTAGGGTTGATTTTGGTGAATTGGAGGGATTGTCTTGTTGTTTTGGTAATTCTACGAATCGGAAAATTAAAAGTCAAACATAAACAGCAATGCATGTAGTTTAAACAAACTGTCAACTTTGAGGATTTCATCTTTCTTGAACATGGGATCAGTATGAGAGTTGTACTTTTTGTTATTGTTAATTCGTAATGAATGCTTCTGCATAATAGCTAATTTATTAATTGCTTTCGAGCTCCCCCATGTTACGATTCCATATATTAAATTAAATTGCTGTGAACCAAGGCGAAATACAATGTCTTCCGAACTCGATGGGGGTTGCGGGGGGGGGGGGGGGGGTCTTATTTGTTACTTTATTGAGACTATAGTTTGCTCGCGCTATTTTCGAGCTTATTCGGGATATGTCAGCTTTGTTTATTCCAAAAAACTTTAAGGATTTTTCTTGTTCATTGTCTCTGACCTTGTTAATAACTTGGTTATTTATTTTGATCTCATGACGGGAATCAGTATTCATTCCTTTTGTTAGATTAAGTATAATGTATGAGGTTTTTCTTAACATTCAGCATCAACTGGTTCACAGAACACCATTCGAATAATTTTTTTAAAGTTCGTCGTTAAAATAAGGTGTTATTGAATTACTGTTGAAACCAGAGTAATGTACTGGAGTGTCATTAGCGAACGACAAGAGATTAAGTGAAGTTAAATTACTTATATCATCTATATATAGAAGAAATAAAACAGGGCCCAAAATCGAGCCTTGTGGGACACCACAACTCTGCCTGGCAAAATCAGATTTTTGTTCGCCATACAGAACATATTGAAATCTATCGGACAAGTAGCTTCTAAACCAGTTGTTGGCTAGTCCTCTGGTGCCGTAGTGTTCGAGTTTGTCCAATAGTATTTCATGATTTATCGTGTCGAATGCTTTAGACGGGTCCAGGAATAGTGCTAGTGTACTATTCTTGTCCCGTTTATTGTTTTCCGTAGCGGTGAGTTTGAGGAGTTGGAGGACTGGGTGAATGGTGCTAGGACGCTTTCGAAATCCGTACTGATAACGATATAAGATATTAAACCTATCTAGAAAATCTCTAAGTCTTATATCCATGAGCTTTTCCATTACTTTTGAAAAAGCTGGAAGGATACTAATGGACCTGTAGTTGGTGAAGCTGTGCTCGTCGCCTGATTTGAATATGGGTACCACCTTTGCGATTTTCATCCTACATGGTACTTTGCCCTCGGTAAAGGAATTATTGATTATGTGGGTAATAGGCACCAACCAATATCTCATTTTTCGTTTGTTTTAGAAGATTTTAGGTTGTGATACTATCGCAATCGTTCGACGATTTTGCTTTCATTAAGTACGATTCATTCGTTTTCTGGATCTGGTCAGATATGGTTCTACCAGCGTTGACAAAAAAATTATTGAATTCTTTTGCAATGTCCTGGGCTTCGCTTATAACTTCTGTACCCCCCTGGACAAAGAAAGTGGATAGTCTGCTTTCACGTTTTCCTTTATTGATAGCTTCGTTTAAGATCTGCCATGTTCTTCGCATATTGTTCCTATTTTCATTCAAGATATCCCTATAATAAATTGATTTACATTGTTTCTTAACTTTGTTAAAAATTATAGAGTAGTTTTTGTAATTTCGGGAATTATGTTCATTAGGATTTTTAAGTTTTCTTTTATAGAATTTTTCTTTATTAATAGAGGATATGACAAGTCCCTTTGTCATCCAAGGTTGTTGTTTAATAAATTTATTGTTCTGGCGGACACGCTTCAAAGGAAAAGCCTTATTGTAAGCTTCCATATAGATGCTTAAAAATGTTTCATATGATTCATTGGGACAGTTCGAAAGCAAAACAGGGTAAAAATTACTTTCTGAGAGTAATTCTTTAAATTCAGACATTCCCTCTGGTATTATGATTCGTTTTATGGTACACTGTGGTGTAGCATATGACTTGGTAGATTCTTCAAAGTAAAAAACACCAAAATAATCTGATACATCAGTTATAATTATACCCGGTATTGTTGTTTGTGAAACATTATTTGAAAATATGTTGTCTATCAGACTAGCTGAATGTCTAATTACTCTCGTTGGTTTGGTTTTATGAGGCAAAAATCCTTGACCAAACATGAGATCGACAAATTCTTCTGTCTTGGGATGTTTAGCTGCCTTTAAAAGGTCCAGATTGAGATCCCCCATGATATATTTTTTGTTTTGTTTTCGGCATTCAGAACATCAATTATTTCACCTAATTTTGATATGAGGAGGTTTATGTCGGCTTTGGGTTAACTTTTTGGTCTACAGTACGTGGAGAGTGTATTATCACTAAATCACCCGCAGAGTGATTCCAAATCTTCCAACCCCCTCCCAAATCACCATTCAAACACAGACAGAAAAGCCTACACTGCCCTTCTATTCACTATTATTTAGAAGTTTTTCTCTTCTATATTTTGCTCTTCAAAATGTTGAAAACAATTCCTTCATTGACAGAGTATCCTGGAATACAAATTTGAGGAGGGGGTGGGGCAACAGTGGAAAATAACATAATAAAATTGCAAATGTGAGTGAATGGCATTTGTGCATAGCTACCAATATAGTTGTCTAGTACTAGTGCTGTCATGGTTCCCCTGATACAGCATAAATTTACAGTGACAGTTGTGAAATATTGCTCTTTCCATGAACCAAGTGCTCTCTCCCACACATATTTAACCCTTCTGCTGATGATAAACATTTGAAAAGACTGAACAGCATGTTTTTAGAGACTGAAGTTAGTACCATACACTTTCAGTTTCTTATGATTTACTTTGAGGCTTCAGAACTCATGGTCCACTGAGTTATTTTTCAATTTAACAACCTTGCCCTGGCTCTTCCACTATATTTTTCATTGTATGCCATTCAGTACTCTCGTGTAGACCTCCTACATGTGTGACTGCAAGCCTATCTGTATGTCTGTTTGTGTGCCTGTCTCTTCATCAGACATGGTGTTTCTTTGCTTTTCACTTGCCTGAATCTACATTTTCAATAATTGGCAGCTGACTAACCCCCCCCCCCCTCCCCCACACACACAAGTATATTAAACATCAAATATCACTATATTCTTGAAGCAAATGTCTGATTCATCCTCTTTGGAAACATGTTTTCAACAATTTCAATCTTTTTGCCAGAATGGGTGTCTGTGGGGATTAAAACAAAGGTTATGAAAGTGCACTTATGGGAACTTGCAGCATAAGCATAGCACTATAGAATCAATATTTGATGGTTTTAGGCATCTTACCAGTGTTATGAGATATCACAGTAGCAGGTACTGGTCATTCTTTTGGAAAAAACACTGTTTTATGTTTTGTCAGTGCCATACCAATGACTCTATGTGCCTTTACTGAGAAAGCTGAGGCTTTTCCTTTACAAAAATTGCAAAATATTCATCAAATACAATGTGAAATGTCTTCAGAAGCCAGACTGTGATTTAAAAACTATTACAGATGGGAAAGTTCATATCACAGTAGGTTTGTTTTGGGTCAATATCAATTAAATTATGAATTATATCACATATTTTGATGAAAAGGGGCATACCGGGGAAGTCCCATTCAGGGCTATATTTTACTACATCAGATGGTGGAATAAAATTTGACATCAGTTGTTAGGATAAACAGGTAGAGTCCTTTCATATTGGTGAAATATATACCTGCATCCCCAATTTTGGAAACAAAATTGGAATCCATATTGTTCCATGGGGGTTGGGACACTGTTTTGCTTGCAGTATGGTTAAATGAGACAGATTTTTTCTAAAAATATTTTGTGCTGATGCAATTGTTAGTTTTATTTTGGGATCAGGGTAGTTTTTTAAAGAAAGCTGTGAATTCTCATCCTTCTCAGTTAATTTATAAAGTAACAGGATAGAAAAATCTTTTGGAGGCAATACCAGTTTTCAGGCCCACTTGACAAAGTTTGGACACTTTTCCTTAAAAGAGCAAATTTTCCATGTTTTTGACTCAGCCAAAGCCAAAAGTTGGATTCTAATGCAGAGATGACTCTTTTATCTCATGGAAGTGGTAAAATGTCTCTTTGGTGGGGTTGGGGATGATTATAGGTATCGCGGAACTAAATATTGAAATTAGAGTGAACCACCTTAAAATGTTGCACTCGGAAATGACGCAATCTCTAAAAATAAACAGCCTTGGGAAAATCCATTGTTTCAATAAAAGTTTGAAACATTCTATTGACATCTTGCATTATTGTTGAATATTCCTAATAAAAAAGAGGGTGATTTGATGACTTTTGGACCTAAAAAATACAATTTACTTTTTGTGTGTTTTTGTAGGGAATTCCCTGAAAAATATGTGCACGTGACCGGTACTTCCCTTTGTGTCAGTTTTTCTCTCTTATTTGTTGCATGACCCCCCTGTTTTCAGATCAGAAAAAGTTGTCTGAAGGGCAATACTTGACAGAGATATTTGAATGCCAAAATTAAAGTGATGCGATCATATCTTTTTCCACCTGAACGTTATAATGATCGTCTATGGGAAATATTTAGTTCTGTGATACCTAGAATGACAATCGAAAGATTCAGATCACTGACCACTGATCACCACGTGATCAAATGCTGAATCATCATTGGCCCGCTTTCACAGAAAGCACTGTCCTTTATTTTCCTCACATCTCTTGAGACAATATTTTCTCGCTACTTCTACGAAAACGCGAGAAAACAATAATTCTACACTCAATGTAAAAATACAAGAACAACTATGTTTACACTCAGAGTAAAACAAGAGGCCCCAAGGGGCCTGAGGGCGCTCCCCTGTCATAGTAGCCTGAATATCAACCCAGAGAATTGATTTCAACAAGTTGCATCTGCTCCTCTTTAAGAAAAGCTTATACCAAATATCCAAAGATTTTGACCAGTGGATCTAAAAAAAAAAGATTTTTAAAGAATATTCCTCATATTGAACTATGTTATAATTCGGGCTCCCACAGGGAGCCCATATATGAAACCAGGGACTTGGCTTTAACAAACTTGAATCTCACCCCTCTAAGGATGCTGCACATCAAATATCAAAACATTCTGACTGCTGGATCTGAAGAACAAGATTTTTAAAGAAAATTCCTCATTTTGAAGTAAGTTACAATTCAAGCTCCCACAGTGAGTCCAAATATGGACCTAAGGACATGGCTTGAACAAACTTGAATCTCACCCCCAAGGATGCTGCATACCAAATATCAAAACATTCCGACTGCTGGATCTGAAGAAGATTTTTAAAGAAAATTCCTCGTTTTGAACTAAGTTATAATTCGGGCTACCACAGTGAGCCCAAATATGAACCCAGGGACTTAGCTTGAACAAACCTGAATCTCACCCCCCTAAGCATAGTGCGTACCCAATATCAAAAGATTCTGCCTGCTGGATCTTGAGAAGAAGATTTTCAAAGACATTTGCCTGAAATGCACTAAGTTCGAATTCGAGCTTCTATAGTGAGCCCAAATATGAATCTAGGGAGCCGATTTGAACAAACTTGAATCAGATCCACCCTACAATGTTGCATACCAAATATCAAAAGATTCTGCCTGCAGGATCTGGAGAAGAAGGTTTTTTTTAAGAAATTTTCCTGAAATGCACTAAGTTCGAATTCGGGCTTCTATAGTGAGCCCAAATATAAATCCAGGGGGCCGATTTGAACAAACCTGAATCAGATCCACCCCACAATGTTGCATACCAAATATCAAAAGATTCTGCCTGCTGGATTTGGAGAAGAAGATTTTTGAAGAAATTTGCCTGAAATTCACTAAGTTCGAATTCGAGCTTCTATACTGAGCCCAAATATAAACCCAGGGACCCGATTTGAACAAACCTGAATCAGATCCACCCCACAATGTTGCATACCAAATATCAAAAGATTCTGCCTGCAGGATGTGGAGAAGAAGGTTTTTTAAGAAATTTGCCTGAAATGCACTAAGTTCGAATTCGGGCTTCTATAGTGAGCCCAAATATGAATCTAGGGGGCCGATTTGAACAAACCTGAATCAGATCCACCCCACAATGTTGCATACCAAATATCAAAAGATTCTGCCTGCTGGATTTGGAGAAGAAGATTTTTGAAGAAATTTGCCTGAAATGCACTAAGTTCGAATTCGAGCTTCTATACTGAGCCCAAATATAAACTCAGGGGGCCGATTTGAACAAACCTGAATCAGATCCACCCCACAATGTGGCATACCAAATATCAAAAGATTCTGCCTGCTGGATCTGGAGAAGAAGATTTTTTAAGAAATTTGCCTGAAATGCACTAAGTTCGAATTCGGACTTCTATAGTGAGCCCAAATATGAATCCAGGGGGACAATTTGAACAAACTTGAATCAGATCTACCCCACAATGTTGCATACCAAATATCAAAGGATTCTGCCCGCTGGATCTGGAGAAGATTTTTGAAGAAATTTGCCTGAAATGCACTAAGTTCGAAATCGGGCTCCTATACTGAGCACAAATATGAACCCAGGGGGACGATTTGAACAAACTTGAATCAGATCCACCCTACAATGTTGCATACCAAATATCAAAAGATTCTGCCCTCTGGATCTGGAGAAGATTTTTTAATCTTTTTCCCATTGCCTACAGTGTTAAAAAGTGCTGACTCAGCACTTTTTCACAGTCCTGAAAAAGGTACCTTGTGATCAAACCGATAGGGATTTTTTTAAGCACTCTATTCTACTGGATAAAAGTAAGCTTTATACAAAATAAGAATTCTCTGTGCCGTGTAGTTTTGGAGATATGGCAGTTTTAAGGTTTTTCCTATTTTTAGCTCCCGAGGTTCCCACGGGGCAATGAGAATTTTTTTTTGCATCAATCAACTACTTATGACCCATTATCATCTCATATCAAATTTGGTTCAAATCGACCTCACGGTTCTGAAAATAGAAATTTTAGGCGTGGCCAAAATTTTTGCCCCTCCCATAACGAAGGCAACTAATGCCCGACAAACTTTTCTTGAACAAACTTGATTCTAAACCTCAAAAGGACTCTGTATACCACATATCAAGTCTCTGCTACTGGTGGTTCATTAGAAGAAGATTTTCAAAAAATTTGGCCATTTTTTCCCCACACCTCTGCTCAATAGGAGCTGAAACCTAATTTGGATAAAAATCAAAATGCCCTTATATATCCCCTACTCACATGAAATTTCATTAATATGCGGCCAGTGGTTTGGGAGAAAAAGGCCCAAACACCACCTTCACGACGGACGACGGACGACAGACGACGGACGAAAAGTGATCAGATAAGCTCACCCTGACTTTCAGTCAGGTGAGCTAAAAACAACAACAACAACAATGTTGCAGTCTAACCGGTCGTGCCGTATAGAAAATTACAAAGAACGGGAAAGTGTGTATAAATAACAGACGCAAATATAATTACAGCCCCAAGTGTTTAGAAACTTCCAATCTCGTACTAAGATCGTTTACGACATATCGATCTTTGCTACTGTCCGTTGCCCAGCGGCCACGCCTTTTCCAGCATCGATCGTTAACTTGTGCATTAGCCACCGCCGTAGCACCACCTGATTTGAGGGAATGTAAACCAAGATTTAACCCCCTCCAACCAATTTAAGTTTGCTGACCAGCCGCTCCCTGGCAGTAGTGTAACTCAACTTTTTGTTAACATGTCGTAACTTGCCTACACCCTTTGATCTGAATCCAGCTTTAAAAAGGTAATGAGAAGTATCGCCAGTAACGTCACAAAACCCCAAATCCCCAGGCCTGGCATTCTTAAAAATGCAGGAAGGCTAAAAATCGCTCTCCTCACATGGCCTAGGGGAGCGATTAGCTCTCCTCAAGCTTACAAAAGCTAAAAGTGGCAAAATGAAGTTGTACTATTAATGAATTCTGCCGAGTGGGCTGTGTACATTTTAATTGGTGCTGCTAACCAGGTAGTCTCTGTGAGACGGCTACACTGCCCCTCCAACACCTCCAGGCCTTGGTAAGGCCCGGAGGTGTGGGAGGGGCAGTGTGGCCATATTGCACAGACCACTAACATAGCAGAGATCTGAAAACCTGTGTGTTTTAGGAATAGATTGTTGTAGTAATCATTATTTTCTAAGGCTAGGAGAGCTATTTTTCGCCCTCCTCAGTTTTTTAAGGGGAGCACTAGGCGAGCGAATAAATCGCTCTCCTGAAAATGCCGGACCAAAATACCTATTATACATACTGTATGGACAAGCGGGTGTAATGCATTTGGCCAATAAAACCTCATCCCTTTGATGATACTTACCAGTTTTACTATGAGAAATGTGTAAACTAAGGTATTGTTCTTGAACGACAATGTCTTGACGTCTTAATGATCAAAACGAAGGAAACCAGTAAATCCTAACAACAACATGGTTAAGTCTCTGATATCGAAAAAATCATTTGGGTTTTTAAAAATGTCACAAAGTCTGATCAACATCTCTGATGTAACTGGATCTTTCCGGACCACAGGCTGACACGAAGTACGCTTGGGTGATTCTTGTAGGTTAGAAACAAATGCATTGTCCGTTGGACTAGAATAACCACAAAGCCCATGCGCCCATTTAATAGAGTATTTCGCTGCATTATTTATTTATTTATTGGTGTTTAAGGTCACATATTTCTACACAATGGCTAACCATGACCACGACAGTTTTACGGGTGGAGGAAGCTGGAGTACCAGGAGAGAACCACCGAGCAATGGCGAGCAACTGTCAGCTCCCCAAACATACTAACTCCACACAAGCAGGGTTAGCATTGGTTGAAGACATGTGCACCATTGACGTGCAGTACGCTTTAGTACACATCGTCACCGTGCCCCCACGTGGGCAATTGGGGTGAAGTGTCTTGCCCAAGGACAAAACGCGGTTTCCGCAGGTGGGATTCGAACCGAGGGCATCTCGGCTTGCAGCCTGCACCTCTACCAACTGAGCCACCGCGGCCCCATTTCGCTGCATTAATCGAATAAGAAGCACCGCGATCCAATAAATGAGTTAAATAGAAGGCAACATGGATTGGTTGCGCTGGAAGCGTCATAAAGTTATTTGAAGACGCAAATAAAATCCATTTCTTGAAATTGATAAAGTTAGTCTATACCGTATTGTCACTTTTGAATGTAGCAGACGTCGCCCCGTACTTTTAACAAGCTATGTAATGTAAGATGTACACGGTGTGCCGACCAGCTTTAGCTCGTCAGATCGTCGTGTGAGAACCATAAGGTGCTATCTTCCCCTGGAAGATAGAACTTTATGGTTCTCACGCGACGAGATATATTTCCAACCAGATCTAAGCCTGAAAAAACAACAACATGACATTAATCAATTGACTCTAAATGGAAAAGCCTATTTTCATGGCCATCATCTTAAACATGAGGTGTTTTTTGCCAAATACACCATTGTTACCTCTGCCTTGATGAACTACGTTTTTACTGGGTAATATGAAAGAGTCTTGAACAAAACTTGCAAATTGATCTACACCGATCGTTATAAGTGGCCAGTATGGGGCCGACTTCCATAGTGGAATAACAAGTGTGCCACAAACAGTTTCCTTTCTTAACTTATGTATGACGTTGCCTACATGTCTTGGGGGAGGTACAAGCCAATTTATCCCCCAACCTATCTTTGTTGAAACGCATCTATGGACTCCGCACCAGCACACCAAAATCTAGAATTGAAACGTGGGCATTTATTATTATAATCTGATGCAAACCTATCAACAGTGTGTGGCCCCTACATTTCATCAATTCTCTGGAAAATCCAGAATTGAATCCCCCAGTCATCACAATTCTTATTTCTGCTCAAATAATCCGCAATGCTATTTTGTATACGGGGTACCCACCGAGAATGAATTTTAATATTCCGTTCCTCGCACGTATCGTGAATTGATAAAGCAATTTGTTGTAATTTTGGTTTTCTACTACTACCAACTTTTAGATGTGAACTACATTCTTATTATCACAAGACCACTGTATTGTTCAACCCATCCTCAACACTCTTCTACAGGCTATCCAGCTAAGACTGAGTGAGGCTAATTTTTCCCAGTTGAGTATCCCACTGTAGCCCAAGCCAAGTAACTTTTTGAATTGGCTCTCAATCACACTTGTCTTGTGCTAAAAGAAACCCGGGGGGGGGGGGGGGGGGGGGTGCGGTGGTTCAGTAGGTTGAGGTGCAGGCTGCAAGCCGAGAGGGCCTCGGTTCGATTCCCGCCTGCGACAACCTCGCTGTGTCCTTGGGCAAGACACTTCACCCCCATTGCCCACATGGGGGCACGGTGACGCTGTTTACTAAGGCGTACTGAACGTCGATGGTGAACTTGTCTTCAACCAATTCTAACCCTGCTTGTGCGGAGTTAGTATGTTGGGGAGCTGGCAGTTTCTCGCCGTTGCTCGGTGGTTCTCTCCGGGTACTCCGGCTTCCTCCACCCGTAAAACTGTCACGGTCATGATTAGCCATTCTGCATAAATATGTGACCTTAAAACACCAATAAATAAATAAATAATAAAAGAAACCCGAATTCGCACAAATCTTTACGAATAATTAAACTGGCATGCCAAGCCAAATGTATGTCTGAATCTCCGCCCAGATCGTCGTCTAGAAACATGAGCACTTTCATGCTATTGTCTCGCCAATATTTTATAACTTCTTGTAATATTTTAGAAAATACATAACCTCTTGTTGCCAAACCAAAGAGTAAAACCTGAAAAGTATAATATCTCTGGATGCCATTTTGGCACCAAGAAAATCCTAAAAATTTTGTACCATCGGGATAAATACTGATGTGTTGATATGCAGACTTCAAAAACAAATAAGAAATCGTCTCTGCCGAACATTTTCCTGGCAACAGAAGCGTTCTCATACTTATGTTTAATTAAGAATTGAATGCAATTTTTATAATCTTTATTGGAGTATGAACGTGTGGGAATGGGTACAAATTATGTATGAATCCCGAATTATAATCTTTATTGGAGTATGAACGTGTGGCAATGGGTACAAATTATGTATGAATCCCTTCGGGATATTTGACATAACAGAAAAAATACTTATCTTTTCAGTGTTATCCTTTGCGATTGCCCAACAGTCGGCACGCCAATGACCACTGACTCCACAAACGAAACAACGCCCTGGCGTTGGCCTGGAGACTGTTTGGAATGTTGACGTAGATGCTGCTGCTGTTGTTACATCAGGTTTCTTGAGTGGTACAAGTCTGGCTTCATTCCGCTTCTTGTTACGAAGAATTTTGACTTTCCTGGAAGCTCTGTTGATTGCTCTGGAAATTTTCTTTTCATCGTCTGAATCGCCCGCTAATGGGTTCGAGACATATTCCTCGACCATTTTCCAACCATGCTCAGAAGAATCCGCAATTTTAATAAGCTTTTGCCTCTGCTTTATTTAGTCCATACCTTCTTCGATGCTTTTTTGGACTCCTTTCAAATCATCATTTGTCCTCTCTTCTTTATTTAACCCCCTGCACACTGATGTCAAAATATCCAGATTTTAAGTAGCCATTTTTCCCATAATGTAACTGGGAATTTAGCCAATTCAATCTTGTTTGACAGAGCTCACTGAGCTCTGTCAACCAAGATTGAATTGGTTAAATTTCTAGTTGCATTATGGGAAATATTTGCACGCGGACCTTAGATATTTCGGCATCAGTGTGGAGGTGGTTAAAGATGCACTAACACACGAAAGCTTTGTTGCCACATTGAAATTAAATTTATACTGTTCTTCACAGATCTTCTTTTGAAATTTATAATTGTCTGTTAAGGAATCCAGGCGAGATATTTGCTGAATGGCAAGATCTTTCTGTGTATCGTTAATTTTCTCTTCGAAACGCCCAAGCTTACATGTTTTCATTTCATTGAGTAACGTTTTTGTTGCGAGAAAGGCACTGCTACCTACACTTGCAGACGAATATTTTCCGAAATATCGGAATCCATGGTAAAACTTGACATTCTGGAAATTTGATTGTTGCCTGATGAACGGCGACAGCTAGAATGACAATCGATAGATTCAGATCACTGACCACTGATCAACATGTGATCAGATACTGAATCATCATTGGACCGCTTTCACGCAATGCACTGTCCGTTATTTTCCTCACATCGCTTGAGACAAGATTTTCTCGCTAATTCTACGAAAACGCTAGAAAACTATAATTATCAGGTCTGCAATAAAAACTGCTTTAAGGCTGGCTGACCCTTTGGTGTTGTTGAATTACACACACCCAAGTAATTTATTAACATCATTTAATTCCATGCATTTAAGTCCGCAATGCAAGAAATCACTGGTGAAAATATCAATCCAAGTTACAGAACACTGAACGCAACTCTCAGTATTCCACATATTTTTCATCAAATCCGGCCATGTCTGCCATTTAACAGTCATGAGCCGGTTTGAACAAAAATTGGTGAAATTCAACGACTAAAGTTGTCATATAAAAAACCCTAGGTCACTTCAACACTCGTACAGTCCTCCATAGAACGGATGGGGAAATAAGCAATCTTCAGTTGTTCAATTTCGTCAAAGGTGAATATTTCTGTCTGTTTAAAACGCAACAGACTTGGCCTATTAATAATATTAAACGTCTTAATTAAAATCTGGTAACGGAACACTGGGCTCATCTTTCAAAATTTCAGATATGTTTATCAAATCCAGTCCTGTCTGCCGCAAAGCAGTCATTACCCGATTCAGTGAAAATGATCAGTTACAAACAGTTACAGTACGTGGAGAGTGTATTATCACTAAATCACTCGCAGAGTGGAGATTCCTTCCAAGCAGTAATTGCAGATTTGTTGCAAAACTTAACCAGCACAAGCACAGTTTCAGCCAATGGACCTCCGAGTTAAACCCGGAGGTCCATTGGCTGAAACACTGCTTGTGTTTTTGTCGATATGTACAATATTTGAAAGCTACAGCTTGGGTGATAACTCCACTCAACGGGTGATTTAGTTACAATCCACTCTCCACGTACTGGAAATTACGAAAACAACTAGCCTGCTTATCTGATCAAGTGCCTTGAACGTTGGGATATTTTAACAGTCGTCCATTGAATACACTGGGGAATTAGCAATCTTCAGCTGTACTAATTATCAGGTCTGCAATAAAAACTGCTTTAAGGCTGGCTGACCGTTTGGTGTTGGTAAGTTATTTATTTATTGATGATTTAAGGTCACATATTTATGCACAATGGCTAATCATGACCGTGACAGGTTTACGGGTGGAGGAAGCCGGAGTACCCGGAGAGAACCACCGAGCAACGACGAGCAGCTGCCAGCTCCTTAACATCGTAACTCCGCACTGCACTGTAGCGCAGGCAGGGTTAGATTGGTTGAAGACATGCGTACCATCGACGTGCAGTACGCCTTAGTACACGGCGTCATCGTGCCCCCACACGGGCAATGGAGATGAAGTGTCTTGCCCAAGGACACAACGCGGTTGCCGCAGGTGGGATTCGAACCGAGGACCTCTCGGCTTGCAGCCTGCACCTCTACCTACTGAGCCACCGCGCTCCCTGTTGGTAAGTTACACACACTCACGTAATTTATTAACGTCATTTGACTTCGCGCATTTATATCTACAATGCAAGAAATCACTGGATAAAATATTTATTCAAGTTACAGAACACTGAACTCAACACTCAATATTCCAGACAGCTTTTACCAAATCCGGCCATGTCTGCCATTCAGCAGCCATGACCCGATTTGATGAAAACTTGGTGAAAAACAACGACTTAAGTTGTCATATAAAAAACTCTGGGCTATTTCAACACTCGTACAGGTCTGCACAGACTGGATTGGCAAATAAGTAATCTTCAAATGTTCAATTACGTCAATGGTGAATATTTCTTTCTGTTTAAAATGCAACAAAATTGTATTAAGGCTAGCTGACTCATTTGTGTTGTTGAGTTACACACTCACTCACTCAAGTAATTTATTTACATGATTTGATTCTATGCATTTAAATCTACAATGTAAGAAATCACTGGTGAAAATATCAATTCAGGTAACAAAACACTGAACACAACTCTCAATATGCCAGATATTTTTTATCAAATTCGGCCATGTCTATCATGCAGCAGCCATGACCCGCTTTGATGAAGAATTGAAAATTGGTGAAATACAAAAATGCAACGACTTAAGTTCGCGCATAAAAAAACATTGGGCCATTTCAACACTCGTACAATCCTCCACAGAACGGATGGGGAAAGTAGCAATCTTCAGTTGTTCAAAAGCTTCAAAGGTGAATTTTTTTTCAGTTAAATGGCGACAGACTTAACCTGTCTAAATTGTCACCTCTGTTTTGTTCACACTTTTTGTTCATTTTTTTATAAATATATATGATCTTCGATATCGGAGGAAAATAAAGGAATATATATATATTTTTCAGTTTAAATGGCGACAGACTTAACCTGTCTAAATTGTCACATCTATCCGAGGCAGAAAGAAAATGCATTAAGGCTGTCTGACCTTTTTGTGTTGTTAAGTTCCATACGCTCAAATAATTTATTTATATGGTTTGCTTCCATGCATTGTAAATCAATGAGAAGTTAATTAAAATAAAATAATGAAGTTACTGGTGAAAATATCCATTCTGGTAACGGAACACTAGATTTGTATTTCAGTATTTCAGATATGTTCTTTCTGTTCAACCGTCAACAGACTTGGCCTGTTAAGGATATTAATCCCCTGCACACTGATGTCGAAATATCTAAAGGTCAGGGTGCAAATATTTCCCATAATGCAACTAGAAATTTAACCAATTCAATCTTGTTTGACAGAGCTCAATGAGCTCTGTCAAACAAGACTGAATTGGTTAAATTCCCAGTTGCATTATGGGAAAAATGCCTACTTCAAATCAGGATATTTTGACATCAGTGTGCAGTGGGTTAAATGTCTTAATTAAAATCCAATACATGAAATTACCGGTGAAAATAGCCATTCTGGTAACGGAACATTGGACTCATCTTTCAATATTTCAGATAAGTTTATCAAATCCAGCCATGCCTGCCGCAAAGCAGCCATGACCCAATTTGATGAATATGATTAATTACCAGTTAAGTTACGAAAACAATTAGCCTTTCAGGTAATTATCTGATAAGTAAGTTGAGTGTTGGGACATTTTAACACTCGTACAGGCGTCCACAGAATACATTGGGGAATTAACAATCTTCAATTGCACTAAATATCAGATCTGCAATACAAAACTGCTTTAAGGCTGGTTGACGCTTTGGTGTTGTTGAATTACACACACTCAAGTAATTTATTTAAATCATTTAATTCTATGTATTCAAGTCCGCAATGCAAGAAATCACTGGTGAAAATATTAATTCAAGTTACAGAACACTGAATCAACTCTCAATATTCCAGATATTTTTCATCAAATCCGGCCATGTCTTCCATTCAGCAGCTATGACCCGGTTTGATGAAAAATTGAAAATTGATGAAATACAAAAATACAACGACTTAAGGTGTCGCATAAAAAAAACATTGGGTCATTTCAACACTCGTACAGTACAACATAGAACGGATGGGGACAAAAGCAATCTTCACTTGTTCAATTGCGTCAAAGGTGAATATTTCTTTCTGTTTAACCCTTTACCCAAAGAATCGCCCGCATCCGTCCGCGTAATATGCAAATTCAGAAGTTGAAAAAATATCATTCTTCAAAAAACTTCAACAAAACCATATCATGTGACCCCCTCATTGGAACGAGCTCGTGGAGGTCGTTCCCACGAGGATTCAGATGATATGGTTTTGTTGAAATTTTTTGAAAAATTTGAAAAAATGATATTTAAAAAAATAAATTTTGATATCGTCTGCGTTGGGTAAAGAGTTAAAAGGCAACAGACTTGGCCTATCTGAAGGATATTAAATGTCTTATCAAATCTATCCATGGCGAAAAAAATGCATTACGGCTGTCTGACCCTTTTGTGTTGTTGAGTTCCCCACGCTCAAATAATTTTTTTTACATAATTTGCCTCCATGCATTGTAAATCATGAGTAGATAATTAAAATCCAATGCATGAAGTGGTGATGAAAATATCCATTCAACCCTAAACTTGTCTTTCAATATTTCAGATATGTCTATCAAATCCAGTCATGTCTGCCACAGAGCAGACCCGATTTCATGAACATTATCAATTACCAAGATACGAAAACAATTTGCCCTTAATGTTCTTATCTGACCAAGCATGTTGAGCGGTGGATTTTGTAACAATCGTACAGTCGTCCATAGAATACGTTGGGAAGTTTGCAATCTTCAGTTGCATTAATTATCAAACTACTCTTGACAATTGCATCTTGGATCCCGCTACGATCCCCCAACCCGAAAACCGCCTCCAAACTCGTATCCAAACACACCATATTGGGTGTTTTCGAACACCCCATGTGCCAATAAGCATAAGAGCAAAAGGACATGATAGCCCTTGGTACGGCCCATATCCTCACCGGCCCCGCCTCTCAGCATGTTCTGCTGTCAGACCCACCTGCTACTTAGGTTTGGAGAAAGAGAATAGACCCCAACTTCAGAAACTATTGTAGTTGATTGTGAAAAAAGTCAAAACCATTGATAAATCATTTTACTCATGTTAAAAAAAGGAATTGTTGTTTTGTGAGAAGTGAACACTCTTAAATTCCCGTGGGAGCAGAACGTGTTATATTCGTGTACTCACAACGTGCACAAAATGCTCAAGCCTTGCTCAAACTGTGCTCCTAAAGTACTCATTAATCCAGTACCCAATGAATCGGCCGCAACCGTCAGAGTAATTTACAAATTAAGTCCTTGAAAAAATATATTTTTCAGTAATTGTCAACAAAACCCTATCATGTAATCCCTCATTGGAACGAATTCGCCGAGCTCGTTCAAATGAGGCGTCAAGTGATATGGTTTTGTTGAAATGTTTTGAACAATTAAAAACCAAAAATTAAACTAATAAATTTTGATATCGTCTGCGTTGGATAAAGATTTAACCTTCTGTAGCGTTAATGTTATGTACCAACTGTGTTAACCCCCTATAGAATGGTGTCAGAATACCGAAATGGCGAGCAGCAATTTCGTCCAATACCGCAACTAGCCAACTTCGGTCGTGTTTGAAATATCTCAGTGAGCTCTGTGAAACAAGATTGTATTCGAAGTTGTATTATGGGAGAAATTGGAAAGCTTTACCCTTTGCTATTACGACATCATTACGCAGAGGGGTAAAAAATTTCTTTAATTTTCTGTTCAAATCAGAGACGGCGGAAATTCGATAAAAGTGGAGGGGCACAAATTTTCGAGGCTTCTATGGTTCGGATCAGCGAGAGAAAAAGTTACAATCGTACGTCGGTGAATGTACCGTGACATACTACATTGTCTCGTTTAGATGAGCAGGCCGCGGTGTGGTCACTGTCCTGTCCCTTTCTTCTACTTCAATCATCTTCCAACCCGAAGGCTAAGTGGGAACAGTTTCATTCATATTTGCCTCAGACAGTGCCAGTTGGCTTCTATACATGTCGTTTTAGTGGTTTATGTATTGTATTTATTTATTAAAATTTCTCAAAGACTGGAAGAAACGTATTATAGTTGTACGTTGCTCAACAGACACACCCGCGAAATTATGTCTTGTTCGTTGAACACGCGAAAAACATCATCGAAACGAGCGTTGGATGTCAAAAACGAAATATCGGAAATTATCGTATATAAGCTCTGTATACGGTCAGCTCGATGATACACAGTCTCATATACGGTCACTAGATATTGAAGCTGATTGGTCGATAACAATTACTGGCATAATAATGGTACATGTGGATTAAACGGCGATCCGGTATCACGAATGGAGACAGAGGTGCCGGAGCCGTGGGGGCACAGGGCAGACATGTTGCGTGGTTACACAATGAGTTGAAATGGGTGCATGTAAACGTGCCAATATACAGGCATTCCTGTAATATATTATTTGCAAATTCAAACAACATTTGGCCAATGAATTTTACCTTCGGTCCGTTTCTTCTACTTCGGCCATCTTCCAACCCGAAGGTTAGCCTTCGGGTTGGAAGATAGTCGAAGCAGATGAAATGGACCGATGCGACAAAGCTGGGATTCCTTCGTCAAATGTTGTTTCAATTTGCAAATAATATATTACAGGAATACCTGTATATTGGTAAGTTTGCATGCGCCCGTTTTAACTCCTTGTTTAACCACGCAACATGTCTGTGGAAAAAACGTGGAGGGGCACCTGTCCCTGTGCCGCCCTGGTTCCGCCGCCTCTGGTTCAAATGACTTCAGAGTGCGCATAATTCATTATTAGAATTACCATAATAATTTTATTTATTTATTTATTGGTGTTTAAGATCACATACTTATGCACATGGGCTAATCGTGACCGTGACAGTTTTACGGGTAGAGGAAACCGGAGTACCGAAAAGAACCACCGAGCATCGACGAGCAATTGACAGCTCCTCAACATTCTAACTCTGTTCAAGCTGCGCTCAAGCAGGGTTACTGCGGTTGAAGACATGTGCACCATCGACGTGCTTGCCGCCTTAGTACACGGCGCCATCGTGCCCCCATGTAGGCAACCGAGATAAAATACTTTGCCCAAGGACACAACGCGGGACGTCCCGGACGGGGATTGAACTCGTGACCTCTAGCATAGAAGTCCAACAATCTACCACTGAGAAACTGCGCTCCCTACCATAGTAATATCCTTTGCATAAACAATATAAAGACCTAAAATAGATCGGGAATAACCTCAGTGTCCTCAGGGTTAAAAGTTGCTTTCTGTTCTGTTCAAGTGACATCAGAGTGTGTTTTATTTACTGTAGATAGTAATATTCCCAGCACTGAAATATTAGGATAATTAAAACAGCGGAGACTTGGTCTGGAATGTTTATTAACCCTTTAAGCCCTGGTGGTATCTTCCGTGTCAGTTCCATGGTACCAATAGGAAGAGTCCATATTTATTATGTGGGTGATAGACCTTAGGGCGGCACGTTGAAAATATTGATTTGTCGACACCACACATTTACCTTGCAATCATCCCCTTAATGACGCTATGACGTAGCCTGTGACCCGGCCGGAAAACGGTCTCTGGAGTTCAATGGGTTAACCCTTTACCTAACATGAAAAGCAGACGACACTTGCAAAAATAATTCTTGAACAACTAATTTTTTTCATTTTTTGTCTCAAAAACATAGGTTATGACCCCTCGTTGGAACGAGCTCGACGAGCTCGTTCCAACGAGGGGTCATAACCTATGTTTTTGAGACAAAAAATGAAAAAAATAATGAAAATTAATTGGCGATTTTTGAGAATAGCGCTGGCCGGTTTTGGCCGTTACGTTAGGTAAAGGGTTAACTTAGAATGATTCACTGTAAGTGAAATCTGGGGACTTCTTCATAACAACAGAATGTACAGTTGAATGACACTTGATTCGTAAAATACCTTTTATTCCTTTTTAGATTCATTGAGGAAAGAGAGTCCTGCCCAGATAAATGGTACAGGCTTAACGGGATTGTGTTCGTAAGAGAATCACTGAACTCTGTGGCGCAATACTTTGGTGCCAATGAGAAAAACATGGTATTTGTTGAGAATGCAACTACAGGTATGTTACCATGACATCTAACCCCCTACACACCCATGCTTGACAATTTGCGTCATTGAAAAGAACTTTACAGAAAATTTAACTTTCCTAAATGTCCTAAATTTAACACTAAGGCTATTGTAACAAACCTGAGACCCCGCCCCTCTCAATTTACACCGCAACTAGAGCCTGGTGTGGTTCTAATCGAAGGCAGCGCCTCTTATAGACCTCCAAAGGCAAATGCAGTGCACCGCCCCGATCACAACAACAAGAGGGTCCCATAGAGGTCCACAGTTTGGGAAAAACTGGGGGTTAAGAAGCGGGTTCTCATTCCTAGCGGAGTTTCCAACGACCAAACAACAAGAAAATATATGATATAATATTTAATATAAACAATCCATTTCCATCACTTTTCAGTATATTATACTAAACCTTACTCAAGTGGGGGAAACTTGCATCTTTCTCCTTTACTTAAATTGGCCAACGGGTCATTCAAGAAAACTTCTTTACCAACAACCTTAAGGAGGATTACCAAAACGAACATGGCTTCTTTACCTGTGTAAAGAAGCACTACCCCACATTGAAGCTAACGCCTTACCTTCAGCCCAATACCAGTCGTGAACGCTCAACCGATGAGCGAAACAATAAATAATCTACTACTCTTAATCTATCCCCGAAGGGAGGAGGGGAGCTACAAACAGTTTCAGTTCTACGTACTCAAATGAGTTCCGTTCCAAAACTTCGCGTCCAAATCCTGTACAAAATTACATACTCAAGGAAGTACCACTACCAAATACCACGATTATCGCAACACAAACTTAAACTATTTTATCCAGTGCAGACCTCTACGGACGTGAGCTGGCCTACATAAATCGGATCCCAATCATTAACTATTTTATCCATCGCAGACCTCTACGGAGGTGAGCTGGCCTACATATACCGGATCCCAATCCTAACCATGTTCAAGCTAAACTGCTTATAAAACGTCTCCCCCCACCTACAACCAAAAGTGTGTCACCCAATAAAGTGTTCCGTCCATAATGTACTAATTACATTCCAGGACTATGACATAATCTCTACAATTCCACAATAAAGTTGAAAAGACTGCACAAGGGAGAGGGGGCAGTATCACGGCCAGTCAAAATTAGGGTTGGTCCTTACTACTCTGCCCTCGGCCCTCCAGTTTGAGTCTGCCGCTGAGAAGTGTGCGGCCCCTCTAAGAAAATCTCAGTCGGGTCGCACAATTCTCAAGCACAGAATATACAAAAAAGGCAAAACAAATATAGTAAATTTGCCTATAGACTCACCAGATCCGCCGAGAGAGGAAATTTCATAATCCTTCCCAAATTCCAACTAGCAAGACATAGAAGCAATAATATTTTTCCAAATAAATGTAGCTAAAATTTACCTCAGCTGCCTTCTCAAAATCCCAAAGTCAATCATAGCAAAAGGATATTTATACATGGAGACGCATCCAAGCGATACATTCTTCACGTAATTATCGTTATGAGAATGGAAATCCGTGCAGCTAGTGATGATTGAATTACCCGTCTCCGAGAATTATGATTTAACTCTTCCTGGAAGGCAAGTAATAACATTTCGTCCCCTGAGTTCCAATGTGTTCTATGTGCCTACTGGCACATAAAACACATTGGAACTCAGGGGACGATTTAACTCTCCCACGGCCATTACCATCGGTCCCAAACTACCGAACCAAGCCGAGAATTATTGTTTACCGACCCTACCACGGCTGGATCGTTTCAGTATGATAATTTCATATAAAAACTGAAATTTCGAAATGTTAGCGAATTTGTATTATCGTTGATCTCCTCATGTCACAAACTTCAGGAATTTTTCTGTAGAGAAGTATAAAAATATAAAAGCTGGTCTTTCACGATTTTCCTCCAATCATTTTGTGCGTTCTAATATTACTCTCTCTTGAAACCCATTTGATGTTCTGTAACTTTTTTTGTTCATTAAATCAACGGCATGCGCAAAGGAACATGTTGTAGACACCCTTTCTCCTGTAATACAAAGTAGGATGTACCGTTTGCTAAATCGTTTTATTGAAAGCAAGTGTGGTAGCAGTAAAGAAAATGCAGAAAGGTATGCCAAAAATTTGCGTCCTACCTCCCCCCCCCCCCCCCCCCAACTCCACTCTATGCACCAAAAACATTTACTCTCAATTTATGCGTACCCATCGCTTTAGAACTCCCGAAAAATTAAAGTTCTAAATTACCCTGAAGGATAGCTATTATTGCCATAATCAACACAGACTTCATCATAAAAGTGGAAAAGTTATACATTTCGACTCATATTTCCAAACTATCACCTTTTCAATCTCCTGAGTGCAAAAATTGGATGTGAGTGAGTTTCCAACAATACACATGCCCAAAACTACTAGCAAAATGATTAAAGTGTCACATTCAAGCTCCAGCAAAAGACTGTGTTGTGCACATTTCTAATTAGTATTAATTACCCGTCTTTTACAGCATTGAATGTTTCTTCGAAGCAATTCCCAAAACAATCTAGTCTCAAGGCCACTGTACAGTCACGCGTGGGACGTGATGAACGCACATGCTTTTCTTGGTAATACAAATCATCGGCAGAAAAAATTTAATTAATGAAGCACCGGGTTGTACTGGTACTTCATTAATTGAATTTTTAATGTTTATTCCTATAATTAGTAATTGAAATCTAATATTATTGTATCCATGGAAACATTGCCCACCCGTGACGGCCGTACTGTATGCTTCATTCAGCAGCTTTTTTGTGAGTACATTTGATAATAATTACATTGTTAATGTAGTTATATGTTTTGGGTCCAAATACTCAATTCCCATTGGTCAGCTGGATGAAAACGTCATGACCAAATGTAATTCATTTTCCAATGAATACATTTGGTCGAACTTTGACCCGCATTTACGGTAGAGCGCAGTTGACAGAATGTAATTCGGGCGATGTTTGGGCGGGTTTTTAACTTTTAGCGCCTCTCGCAGTGATCAACTCCGCTGCTGTTTCTTCGGTGAATTTTCCCAACTGTGGCATAAAGCCCATTACTAAAATACTCGTTTCCATTTCTAAAGTTGTGATAATTAAAAATCAGAGTTGTGCGCTTTGTATTTTGTATGAGGGTGGTTTTTCGCCTCGTTCGTTCGTACATGTTTTATTTCGTCTTTCTGCTTTGTTGTTTTGGTAAAAAGTAGTTTAAACAGTTGCGGAATGTAATTATAAGAATTGAATGCAATTTTTATAATCTTTATTGGAGTATGAACGTGTGGGAATGGGTACAAAGTGTATGAATCCCTTCGGGGATTCATACACTTTATACCCATTCCCACACGTTCATTCTTCAATAAAGATTATAAAAATTGTATTCAATTCGTAAATAATCACACCCTATCACAGGCCATCCCACGTAATGTTCTACTGATACTGCATTTATCGTGACCCATAAACACCTGGGAAGGAAATGTCAAAGTTACAATGGCTATTCTTCCATTTTTTGTCATTGTTGACAGTGCGAGAGGATGTCCAGCTGATCCGAAAATCAAATTAGCTACATCAGATGGCATTGGTTATATATTGTTGTTTCAAGCTGGAGAGTCTGAAAATATACAGTTATTGTTATTTTTATAAGCCTATTTTCAAATGCCATCTTGGCCTTTATTTAGGCCTAATGCTATATTATTTTAGCATCATGCTTAATTCATTGATTTATGATCCTGTTCGTACGTCATGCTTCTGCTGTATTGTTCAATTTCTTGAGTTATACTTTAGAAATAATACAGTTTAAAATACACGCTTCTCTCGCCTCGGTTACTACAAATAAGTAACAGTGGTGTTTAAATGGCAGCGTGTGGTAAAATACTGAAATGTACTTAAAACAATGAAACACCAAACGTATTATTTCTAAATTTCTCTGAACAACTTATTTTGTTTTTAAAAACACTGGAAAGCCGACTTAACAATAAACGCGATTCAAGATATTAGATGCGAAAGGCAGATTCGAGACCTGAGTTCGAAACTCCCGTAATTTCTCGCGATTTTTGAGTTTATTTTCTCGAGAAATCGACCAAGTCGAATAAGAGCCCACTTTAGATTTCTTGCTGTACTACTAGACGGCACGCGACATTTTGTTGTACTACGAGGCGACACGCGACATTGTGTTGTACAACGAGGCGACACGTGACATTTTGCTGTACTACGAGGCGACACGCGACATTTTGCTATACTACGAGATGACACGCGACATTTTGCTATACTACGAGATGACACGGGACATTTTGCTATACTACGAGGTGACACGCGACATTTTGCTATACTATGATATGACATGCAGCATTCTGCTATACTATGAGATAACATGCGGCATTTTGCTATACTACGAGGCGACACGCGACATTTTGCTATACCATGACCCACTGTAAGAATCAGGAAAAAGTGACGATGTTAACGTGGATGTGTCACACCAAACAAATCAATACAATTCGATCGTGACGAAAGCAATTTGATAAAAAAAAAAAACCCTAAGTTTTTGGTGAGGTACGATCGAGACAAAAAGTTAGTGGGATCGACCCCCACCCCCCCCCCCCATTCCACCCTACTTGTATAGCAAGGGAATAGGCATGCTTAAAACACTTGCAAATGGACTGTACTAGGTTATATTGATAAATGTAGGAGAAAATATTGTGTATTAAATTGAGTATGTTTTAGAGAATGTTCAATACATCAACCCTACAAAGGTTGTGGTAAGGTGTTAAGAATAAATTTGAACTTTATTGGGATTGCAGGCATAATAAGAAAAACAATAAAGAATGTCGTTAGAAAAAGAATATGCTTTTGAAAAAAAATATTATAATTTGTAATATTTGGAACCCTTTGAACCCTAGCGGTTTTGAAAATAGCGCTGGCCGGTTTTGGCCATTGCATTGGGTAAATGTTAAGAAAGAAGCAATCATAAATGTAAAAGATAAAGATGATAATTATGTAACATGGGTTTAATGTTCGTATGTTTGTTTCCAGCCGCAAAACATCTACAATAGCCATCCAAATATCTTGAAGAAGATGGACAGTAATTCGATGGTATATAGACACGACACCTCTATCACAGACTGACAAAATGAAAAACAAAAATAAATTAGTTATTAACGTGTTTGGTTCTGACTCATCTAGAAAGGTAACAATTCAAATTGATGTTATAAGGATACATTTACTAAATAATATTATGTTTGGGTTAAGAATCTCAATCGATTGTTGTATGATCAAAGTAAACGCAAAGGGAGAGGAGTCATCTGTGATAGATGCTTGTATGGTAGTAGAGGATAATTGAGTGTTAAACCTCATTAACCCTTTACCCAACACAGACAGTATCAAACTGTATTATTTTAAATATAATTTATAGCTCAACTTTGACGAAGTGGGTGTGGTCCGAAATTCAAGATGGCTGCCAGTGGCCATTTTGTACCGATGATGCAAAAATCAGTTTTTTTGTACAGAACTTCTGTATGAAAGTTCTGATTTGAATAAAGTTTTGTATAAATGTATAGTACAATGGGATACATCACATATAATACGGGTTTTTTTCTCGTGCGTAAATTAGGCAAATTAGACTAACTTTGATTTATTTAGTATTACTTTCAGAGCTGTAAGTGCCAAGCTGCTATGGCTCGGGCTAGAGGCCGTATTTATGAACCAATCTTTACGAAACTTCTTGGGTACCTTTATTATGACCGTGGGGCGAGAACGAGTGTTTTTGGGTGCAGTCCCAAATTCCAGATGGCTGCCAGCAGCCATTTTGTACCGACGATGCCGAAATCTGTTTTTTGTACAGAACTTCCATATGAAAGCTCTGATTTGAATAATTTTTTGTATGAATGTTTAGTACCATGGGATACATTACATATATTACAGGTTTTTTCTTGTGCATAAATTATGCAAATTAGGCTAGCTTTGATTTATTTAGTGTTACTTTCAGCACTGTGAGTGCAAATCCCAATACGGCTCGGGCTAGAGGCCGTATTTATGAACCGATCTTCACGAAACTTCTTGGATACCTTTGTTATCACTGTGCGACGAGAAGGAGTGTTTTTGGGTCCAGTCTGAAATTCAAGATGGCCGCTAGCAGCCATTTTGTTCAAAATTAAGTGCAATCAGATTTTTGCGCAGAACTTCCAAATGAAAGATCTGATTTGAATAAATTTTTGTATGAATGTTTAGTACCATGGGATACATTACATATAATACAGAGTTTTTCTCGTGAATAAATTATGCAAATTAGGGGTCCGGGTGGGACTTAGAAAATTTTGGACCAAAATCCGGAAATTAGTTTTTTGGTTTTTTTATGCGTTTTGGTCAATTTTAAGACAAAAAAAAAAAAAAATTTTTTACACTGAAAATTTGGGGTCCGGGTGGGACTTAGAAAATTTTGGACCAAAATCCGGAAATTAGTTTTTTGTGTTTTGATGCATTTTGGTCAATTTTAAGAAGAAGAAGAAAAAATTTTAGTCTGAAAATATTTTGTTTGGGACTGAAAATTTCCACACAAAAATAATAATCTACAATGATTGGTCTTAATCTGTAGTCCATTACAGTCACCTTGTAATTCTTTTATTATTGTTGACTGGGCCAAAACAAATACTAATTCCTGTCATATTCATTATTCAGTTGTCTTGGTCACAGCACGTACTAATTCCTGTCATATCCAAGTTGAGCTACAGAGTCATTGACTCTTTCATTTAAAATTTTTTTCAAAATATTTCAACAAAACCATATCATGTGACCACTCTTTGGAACGAGCTCGATGAGCTCGTTCCAACGAGGGGTCACATGATGTGGTTTTGTTAAAATTGTTCGAAAAATATTATTTTTTCAGCTGCTGAATTTGCATATTACGTTGGTGGATGCGAGCGATTCGTTGGGTAAAGGGTTAAGCTCCTTAAGTAATGTCTCACAATTTTCGAGCTTATTTTCCCGAGAAAAACATGAGCTCTCTTTAAACTTCTCGCAAAATGAACTCGTATACCATGAGATGATACGTCACAGTTTTTGAGTCACAAATTGGATGGGAAATTGAATCGCTGATAGAGAAACTATGAGGATCTGTCTCGTCTTGTCGGTCAAATCTTGAAATCTCAGAAAAGATTCGTAAATTTAAAAATCACCCAGTTCGAACTCAGTCCGAGAATTCATTGCAATTTTTCCAAGACGACAGTGATAACAGTGAAGATACTGCAAATCCGAAATGAAAAATCCTTTTCTACTCGGCTTTTTAAAGTTTTCACTTCCCTCACTTGATTTCATCGAGATATCTCTGATGCAAAAGTACGCATTGTGACACAAAGAGTCAAAACGTATATTTTTTTTCTGTATTCTCAAGTGTCTCATCGACTGAATTGGTCGATTTGGGCTGTGATCACTTGTATGTGGAACATTAGAAATCATCACAAAATGTAAAAAATTGTATTTTCCAACTGCATTTTACAGTGTCTTTTGGATGGATGCAGTCAATTTGATAGATATCTCAAATAAGAGAAAGGACATTCCCCCTTCAATTTGATCGATTACAGTTCAGTCTCTCTGGGACGAAGGAATATATATATTATATGCTGGTTTTTTTTATATATATTATTGAATATAGAGGAAAAAAATAAAATTTTCAAGTAAAAAATAACTGAATATTAAAAAAACATGTCATTTTAAAGACTAAAGATCCTAAGAAGGAATCAGAAAATATGAAGAGAGATCGTCTTCGAGAGAAGTTTCTCAAAGATGTCTTCTACAGAATGTGTGCCCATCTAATGGATTTAAACATTCCTAGAGTGATGAGCGAGATTCCAGAGTTGCATGTGAGAAGGAGTGATCGAAGCGCACATCTGTTACACAGTGGGACACAAAGGTGCCACAAACGAGTGTTTTATGTAGATGTTGGAAAAGCTTGATGAAGACGAGGTGATAGAATGGTGGAAGATGAAGATCAAGTGCCGAGGGCTACTGCAGCTTTTGAATTTCGAAATTGAGCAATTTCAGAAAATGCCAAGAAATCTCACGAATTACGATCGAGGAAGTATTTTGCATTTATTACTTTGATACAGAATATCCGACTCAAATCTTGTGAAAGAAAAAAAAAGAAAATGAAAATATTTATTAAAGAAGAAAAAAAAATAAATAAAAAAATAAGGAAGAATATTTATATATATTATAAACAATAAATTAGAAAAAAATTAACATTATAAGTTATTGTGATGAATTGATGGTAACATGGTATGAGGTTTGCGGCTCAGGGCTTATGTTCAAAAGAGACGCGAAGAATCGAGGTTGAACATACACTCCGAGCCACAGACCTCAGACTACATTACCGCCGATTTCTCACAATAACATACATGTTCCAATATGACCCTACCCACAGCCCAAAACCTACATCGTGAAACACGAGAGGCTTATTTACTGAACTTGTGACCATTAAAAGTTGCCTTGTTCAAGGCAACTTTAATGATCACAAGTTTAGTAAAAAACCCTCTCGTGTACCCCATGACTGCAGTGAATAAATAATCAATAAATCAGATAAACTCATTCCATCTTAGTTCAAATCGTAAATTTGTTTGTAATTTAAATAACACTTCATTTGGAACACTGTCCGCCACACGTGTGCAAAATCCCCCAAAAATGAGCGGCTTCCTAGTAACTCCATTGATGAAACAATTACGAAACGGGCGACATCATTTCAAATATTTTGTGTTGTAATGTAACATTTGCTTTTGGAGCTGTGACCATAAAAGAAACTATGCCATCTATCTTACTCTCTCTCTTTTTTTTCTTATTGGAACATATTTGTTTTTTCTCTTTTACAATTTATTTTTTTTCCAGTTTTTTCATATTTTTTAACCAATCATATCTTTTATTAGCTGTCACACTTCTCTCTTTATCTTTTTGTAAGTATTAGATGACCATGTCTATTTTCGTTTGTTTTTCACATTTTTCAAAGTTTCTTTTCCGAGTTGATCTACAATTCCTTTATTAATTTTCGTAAATAACTTACCTTTGCCATTGACCAGAATGAAGTCTATATCCTCGAAATCTTCTTTCTCTTCTTCTTTTAGGATTTCCAGACATGAATTGAAAACAACTCTGCTTGATCTTCAGTCAGTTTTAATCCCATGTTATAATTTACATATTTATACTCAAACTTTATCACCTCAATGTCTTCCAGTTCGATTTGATGATGTTTCAAAATTTACTTTTAATTTCGTTTAAGGAATGATTCTTTTCAATTCGATTTTTTCCTTTGCCATTTTTTGTGATTAATTTTTAAATTTTAATTTAATTTTTTTCATTCTGTATTCCGTATATGAAAAAAATATCTAAAAAAATCAATTTTTGTTTCAACTTTCAAATTATTTTTAGAATTAATCATTTTTCCCATATCTTGTATATAAAGTCCAATTTTTAATTTCTTATAAAATAAAATTCAATTTTATTTTCTTGTATATGAGAAATAAAAGAAGAAAAAAAATGTAAGTTTACAAATCAATTGTGAAAGTTCTAAAAAAAATTAAAAATTCTGATAAAATTAAAAGAAAAAAAAAACAATTGAAAATTCATATAAAAATTTCTGAATATTGCATTTAATAGGAAATATAAAAAAGTAAAATTTTTGAAAGTTTGGTAAAATATATTTCGAAGTTTGTAAAATACATGTCTTTTTCAATAGAAGCAAGCAATCGAGCACAATTGAAAAATTATGTGAAGAATCTCGGAATCTCGTCATCGTGAAATTGTCGAGTTATAGAACCAAACCACAACTGATCGAAATCGTAACGGCTGAGACCAGTGCAAAAATGGTGTCAGAATTGAGATCTAAAGCACGTTGGTTGGGTTTGAAAGATGTCTAGTCACAAAATAAAAATCGATGCTTGAAGGAGGAGGAGGTGAGAAAAACAGTTTAAATGGGTGGAAAGAGGAAGCAAAAAACAAAACAGTGGAGATAAAAAGGAGAAAAAAGAAGATCAAATAACGACTATCATAAAAGCAGCGATTGCTGAACTTGGAAAAAAAATGATGGTGACATAGAAGGACTGCTTGCTAAAGTCATATGCAAACAATTGTTACTCAATCCCATAGAACAAGAGCAAGCCATGAAGAAATTTTTCAAAAAGTTCAATGGCAAGGATATAAAAAAGTTTTGTTCCAAAAATTTTTTGAACGAGGTAAAATCCAGGGTATTGAATTTATTTTATCACATGCAGGGCATTGACAGCAAAACAAAATGGCATTGAAGTGTCGGATGAAGAAGATCGATCTGAACATGGGGGAAGTCAAGAAAAAAACATGACCAAAAGCTCTTCTTTGATAACATGACATATAAAATAATGCTATCTTTGGTGCAAAACGAAGGTTGTAATTGGAGATTCGATGAAGTATTGAATCTAGAGATTCATATTGACAAGTACGATACAATGTGAATGTCTTCATATATAAAATTGCTTTATTTTATAGGAAAAAAGAAGCAGTAAACAACGTGAAAAATAAAGAATACAGTCAATGCTTCAAATGGGCTGTCACTTCTTTTGCCTCATATCACATAGAAAAGCATCCACAGAGAGTATCAAAGTATGTGGACACTTCTAAAAATTTAGATTGGTCGGGAATGAATTTTCCAACTCAACTACAGATCTGCGCGTTAATCTAAGCGTTATGACCATAGTAAGGCTACCAAATTCTGTACATATGGCCTGTGCACAGGCAATGTTTCAGCCAGGAGGATCATTGGCAGAAACATTCATTCACAACAAACAAAATTCAACAATTGCTGTCAACGTTTTCAAATACAACGATTTGAAAAAAAAACACATGTTTCCTCTAAGGATAAGTTCTAAAAAAATCGAGAGAAAAACGTTAGTTTATTATTAATTTCAGAAAACTACTGTTGGATCAAGAGTATCAAAGTATGTGAAGACTTCTAAAAATTTAAGAGGGAATCGATGCGCGAAATATCTCGATGCTAAGAGTTTATAAGGTTTGGGCATGAGTCTTCGGTTTCCAACGTAAAATTTCAAATGAGTCGAGAATCACAAGGAAATGTTACACGATCCACACAATGATTATCCTTTAGCACCCGAAGAAATGAAAATGAATAAAGTCGATAATTTCGTTCCAAATGTAAATGAGAAATGTAAATATGTAGTCTACTGCGAACATCTGAAACTTTACATAGATTACAGTTAAAACTAGAAGCCTTGTCATGAAATCTGCACAAATAGCACGTCGATCTGTGCGTTAATCTACGCGTTAGGACCATAGCAAGGCTGTCAAATTCTGTTCATATGGCCTGTACACAAGCAATGTTTCAGCCAATGGACCCTTCGCAGAAACATTGCCTGTGTTTGCTATGAGTAACCATGAAAACATTCCACGCTTTGGATGATATTCGATATGGCAATTGCGCGGAATTTCAACGTGCAATTAAGCCTAGATAAACGCACAGTTAATGACAGAACTTCTTGTTTTAACTGTAAGGCATGAAATTATTCAAAATATATCTTATCATCCCCGATTTAATGAAGAGCATTGGACAAACATGTATATAGATCTTAACACGAATTTGAGAACGCAGCCTGTGACCGAATTTGAGAAAGGTTTTTGTTCAACTTATAAACAATTCTGTGAAAGGAAAATCGATGGAAAATATAAGAAAAGCAATTACATTCATCTCGTGACGACAGGCAGTCATGATGGAAAATACATTTTGAGACCAAACTATAAACATCGAACCATCTTTTATGAAAATCTAGTTGCCGTTCACATGAAACAAACGCGTCTAACATTTGACAAACCAACTTATCAGGGAACCTGTATCTTAGACATCAGCAAACAGTTGATGTATGAATACATCAAGAAGAGGTATGATTCGAAAGCCAAACTGTTGTATACAAACTATGATAGTCTGGCTTACGTGGCAAAGTCCAAAGAATTTTACCAAGACATATTTCCCGATGTCGATGCATGGTTCAACACTAGCAATTATCCAAATGGTCACAACTCTAACATTCCGTCCAGTGTGAACAAAAAGGTAGTGAGAAAATTCAAAGGCGAAACGGGAGGAAGACAGATCACACAATTTGTGGATTTAAAGTCGAAACAGTATGCATATCACTTAGACGGAGAGGTGATTACGAAATGTAAAGGTATCAAAAGAAACGTTACAAATATTACATCACTTTCGAAAATCGAGAAGTGGACAAAAAGGCGAATACAAATTACAATAAAGAGCACGATCTCCACATGGAAATAATCAATAAAATTGCTTTTTCTAATGATGATGATAAGAAAATCGTGTAATCAGATGAGATAAATATGTTAGCTCACACTCGTTGTTCTTCAAAGTTTATGATTCATCAAAATCATGAAAGATTAGACGAATACACGACATTGCAAATTAATAGGAAATTTGGAAGATAATTAAAAGTTAAAAAAATTAAATCTCAATCTCAACAAACAATCGGGACGAGGTCCGGCATTGAAATGAATGGTAACAAACTATTCAGTCTCCAGGCCAATGAGGAATATGATTCGAGTGCAGTCCGCAGAAAATACGTGGACCACACTGACGTCAGGAAAACTGGCGATGTGATGGTTTCTACATGGGAGGTAATCGAATCACGAATCTACCCAGTCCCGAGACAATGACAGATACTTGTACTATGATTTCGGTCATTGAAAAAATAAAATATGCGAGACATTTGATACCCGTATTGACTAAGGAGAGAAAATCGGAATGGTCCTTTGGAAACAGAGGAAATGGACCACTACACCATCAGGTTGGATATCCGATGATGCCATGAGGGAACACATGGTTCGAATGGGTATGACTTCTACCGACTTGAAGAACCCGGTGGTAAATGGCATAAAAAACGTCGAGAAGATGCAAATCAATTTTGCAATACACATTAATGCACAACATCTTTAACTCTTTTGGCGCGACAGGTGACTAAAATCGACAGACGGCAGACCGCGGAAAGGTACTGCAGTAGACATTTTAGCCAACTGTGTGTGTCAATTTCCAAGTGCTTTAAATCCTTTACCCAACGCAGATGATATCAAAATTTATTATTTTAAATGTCATTTTTTCAAATTTTTCAAAAAATTCAACAAAACCATATCATGTGACGCCTCGTTGGAACGAGCTTGTTTCTTTTTAAATGTTTGAAAAATAATATTTTTTCAACTCCTGAAGTTGCATATTACGGCCAATTTGCTGGGTAAAGGGTTGAACAAACATACGTATTCCTATTCCTATGTTTCATGCACTATTTTTGTCCGATCCATGAACAACGATATCGTCCCTTGAAAGTATGAAGGTGCTATTTAAATATATACAGGAAATCATTTGAAAAAAACTGTGAATGAGATCATTAGAACATCTTTTAAAATAATAACGATTAATCGGCGCCAAAAGAGTTAAGAGTTGAAGAGGAAGATAGAATTAATTTCATGACGAAGATGACTAATCCCAAAAATCATAAACATGGATAAACTTTTAAAAGAATTGACCACCTGAAGTTCCTGGAAAAAATGAAATTTGAGAAACACGAGCCTTATTTCAAAAACGTCCTTTTTATGTTTAAGTTTTTTGAAGTTATTTATGCATTTTTAATTTCGAGTTTTTTTTAATTTTTTTAAATTTTTTAAATTTTTTCTTCAGTTATTGAAAAACAGACATTTTACTTCCACCCGATTGAAATGTCAACACTCTCTTGGATATGACAACTGCGAAAGCTTCAGTTTGCCTTGGTACGTTCCTGTCAAACTGCATCTTGTTGATGATGTCCAGAACGATGATTTCGAGTACCTCGAGCTGTTTGGTGACGTCAAACACGAATCGCGATAGAGCACCTGGTATTTGATGGACATTGCGTTCGGCTTGCTCATCAATTCGTCCATGTGATGTTATTTCGATCTGAAGACTGCGGCCTAGAAAAGTCGTTTTTCTCAAATGAGGCATTGTAATCTATAGCCGGATATCTCTTGGAATTGAGAAACACCTGCATGGTTTTCAAGTTGCAGTGATCAAATGGAGATGGATTCTTTTCATGAGATCCGACCCTGAGCGTCTGGAATCTTACGGTGATGGCTCGCGGTTTCCTGAAGAAGATTTCACCGACAATCTCCAATCAAACTGAGACGATACTGAAGCATTTGCGACATCATACTGTCTCATTCTGAATCCAACAGATAATTTAGGTTTTGATTCGATGACCTATTTCCATTCGTTGCTAGTCATTCAGTAGTACGTGTGGCATGAACCACTCTACCTTGCGCAGAGGCACTTTGCCTGCATCTGTTGCAGAAGCTCTCACGGTGGCATCGTCGTCATTTTTAGGAACTAGTATGAGATTCTGTTTTAATCCGTAGACGTTTTTGTTGTAATCTTCGGCGAATCCAAAAATATGTATCCGAGGAATCCTAAATAAGAACGTTCCTCTTGGCAAAGATGCTTGAACAATATATTTACATCTTGTGGCTCTACCCACATTTTAGACAGTCGCTGGTTCTTAATCCTCAGTTGATTGAGTCCTTTAGATTTGGGATATTTCGAAACGTCCTAACATTGTGGTTGTCTGATTGGGATGAAACACGGTTTCTCTCTCTTGACCTGAGTGTTTATACGACATTCTGTTGAAAAGATGCATCATGCCGTTATGAGCTAAAGTGATGACGTCATCGTCGGCGTAGTCGCTACCATCCTTTTTCGTCAAACGTCCTTCTATTTGGAGCTAACTTTTACTCCGATGGAGAAAGAGATCTTGCCTTTTGATAATGAGTCTTATTTCTTCTTCATTTTTGAGACTAGTTGCAGCCATGGGTAAATATTCGTGCAATTAATACCATCAAATACAGTCGTCTCTTATTATACCTTCCGTTATGTCTAATATGTTCATGATTTTTTTTTTATTTCACTCTAATTTTAAATATTTATTTTTTTTAATTTTTATTTTTTAATTTTTTTTATGTGACAAAAAATTGTTGTCCTCTTTTTTTTAACCCTTTAACCAACGTAGCGGCCAAAACCGGCCAGCGCTATTCTCAAAAATCGCCCATTAATTTTAATTATTTTTTCATTTTTTGTCTCAAAAACATAAGTTATGACCCCTCATTGGAACGAGCTCGACGAGCTCGTTCCAATGAGGGGTCATAACCTATGCTTTTGAGACAAAAAATGAAAAAAATAGTTTTTTGCAAGTGTCGTCTGCTTTTCATGTTAGGTAAAGGGTTAAAATGCAGTCTTTTACAATGACTGTTTATAAAACATTCCTGTAATTTCTGCACCACTAATGCTTCTATCTCATAAGTGATAGACGAGGCAGTGTAGAATACTCGAACCACAACGAAGATTTCTTCCTTTCATCTAAGTGTATAACATTTTTAAAAATGTATTTTCTACTTTTAAATTCCCACTCGATCGCCCTCAGCAAATTTCAGTCGATTTATCGTCGCTGCCGCCATCTTCAGAGGATAGACATGATACAGGAATTTCAGCAGATATTTCTTCTGTGATTCTCTCTCTCGATGCTCTCTTCTTGCTGCAATTCGGTTCCCTTGTAATTCTCAGTCCGCTTGATGCTGCCATCCCCGCACAAGAAATAGACTCCTTTGATCTAACATATTGGCTCTCTGGAGGGAGCACTGGCCAAATCCTCACACCGAGTCAACACTTCGTGTTCCATGTCCTGCCTTGCTTGGAACTGACCTGGCTCTCTTGCTCGTCACGGAAACTGACGGGCGTAGTGGTTCGTCTTGGCAGGTTCTAGCGGCTTCCCTTTTTTGACATACCATATAGGCTCCTCACCAAGAAGTGCGAACATGGACGAGCGGTTACATACTGGCTCCTTGCAGCGAGCTCAGTGTGATATTTTCTTTCGGTGCTCATGTCATACTTATTGTTTCGTCCTCTGTGGGTTTCTGTCACAACTGCAATAAGTATAAAAACCTGAATCGCTTAATCTGCACGAGATTCGGCAAATAGATTGGAGCTGAATATAGGTGGTGTTAACAGCTCATTCCTCCGAGCATATGCAGCTGAACCTTGATTCCTCTGGAGGAGCAACGTATCGTCTTGCTTGAGATCTAATTCCATGCTTTCATGATTATTCTCCATCTTTAAATTACCAAATGTTTTCCATATCCCGTCAACTCTGCCACCAATTCTGATGCCCCTTATGCCTCTACGGAATGATCCAATGGCACACAATGGAAATGAAGAACTATACTTTTCAACTTAGGTAGAGTGTGAGTTCTAGTCAGTCAAAAGATGGTGGGTGACAAGAATGGTGTAATTATTACGTTTAACCCTTTACCTTACACGAAAAGCAGACGACACTTGCATATAAAATTCTTGAATAACTATTTTTTTCATTTTTGTGTCTCAAAAACATAGGTTATGACCCCTCATTGGAACGAGCTCGTTCCAATGAGGTGCCATAACCTATGTTTTTGAGACAAAAAATGAAAAAAAATAATGAAAATTAATTGGCGATTTTTGAGAATAGCACTGGCCGGTTTTGGCCGTTACGTTGGGTAAAGGGTTAATAAAACAATTTAATAAAAATAATCATGGAATTTTCCTTTCCTCTGTAAACCTACAACGTTAATATAAAATATATCTGTGGTCACTTCATGTTACACTTCAGTGCGCACGTGCATTATGCACTAGCACACAAGCACATATTGGTACATTCAGAATGTTCCTATGTGTTTCATGTGATGTGTACGCATTGTGCACTAACACATCTAGAGAAGTCAGAATACTTATAGGGTAGCCAGGGATATCATAACAAAGACAGGAGAGATTTAGGAATGTTTAGTTGGAGTAGCCAGAATAGATGGAACCCAAGAATTTAGTGAGAAATTGGAGCCAAATAAATAGTTACCTGGTTAATTGTAGTAATTCTACAAAGTATTCGAGAATTCTGGGTAATTATATTTACTATTGGAACAAAAGGGGGATTCTGGAGAATCCGAAGAAAGTAAAGTCGTTTTTGTGATTTGGGGTCCTTGATTTTATTTATGTAATCTACGAAGTAAACGAGGAATCTGGACCAGCAAACTACTCCTATTCAATCATATTCACCATTAGAATATACCCCCGTCCTGATGTAGGCCATTGGGCGATATAGCAACCTCGTGCTACCATAGAAAAGAATGCTAAATGTACGACCGAAACACGGTTCACCCTAATAACACGCACTGCACATGCATACTAAGGACCGCGTATCATCATGGTGATAACGTCATGCAAGACTACTATGACATAAACATGACGTAACTGAATCATGCGACTCTGGCGTCACCTCTGCTCCCCCCCAACCGGGAACAACCTACACATCGCTTACTACCTATGCCCTACACTAATTTTACGGCCCTGTAATTATAGCCCCGGTCAAAGTTGGTAGATAATCGGCTATATTTATGGTAATAAATATACGGCTATATTTATAGTAATAAATATATTTATGGTAATAAATATAGGATATTTTAAGAGTGTTGATTTCAAGTGATATTTAATATTCGATAATGTTGAGCTCCAGTGAGGCAAAGTGGAAAATTCAGGTCTATTCTTTTTTTCTCACGTGACACCAAATTTCCTAAGACATCCATCAATCAACGAAGCTATGGGATGGTTTAACCACCATACAACAAAATAGTCCCAACAGTCTAATACTAGCTGTGCATGGTAGATAAATGTCGGTTTTCATTTACTGTTCTAATTATTTAGTTAGTATTTATCACACGGAATTAAAAGTTAGTAACGTACTGAAATATTAATTGGTGCATATTATGTGTTTTTCAGAGTCATATCATGTGAGACATTCGTATTTTGTATCGTCGCCTGAGTGCTAGAATGTTCTATGTCCCCTATGGGACTATATATTATTTCCCCTATGGGACATAGAACATTCTAGCACTCAGGCGACGATATGTTACCTAAACCTTCTAAGAAAGCTGTTTTAGAATACACTACACACACTTCCAATGTATGTTTTAGTAATCTATTATTGGACGATACAAATATTATTCTTATTTATTTCGGTATGAAGGCTTTTTCAAATGTAAACTTAGCGTTTAGTTGCCTCATTACGCCTGACAAGTGGAAATATTTGAGAAAAGGAGAGAAGATATTAAAGAGCATTTTCTTATTACTAGATGTAATTGCAATCAAGATGTTGCTTTTTGCAGTCATGGTTAGGCCACTTTGGAATGACGATACTCCTTCCTTCAGACCTTGATGACATAACAATTCTAAGGCTTCGAAGTATTCAGTGCACTTGAAAAGTGGGTTCAAAAATCATGGCATAATATGCTGTCCTGTTTCTGACCATTCGAGAAACTGATGATCATGAGCGGTCACAACTCACTGGTCGATGAGAGATCAGATAATAATTACATTGTTAATGTAGTTATACGTTTTGGGTCCAAATACTCAATTCCCATTGTCAGCTGGATGAAAACGTCATAACCAAATGTAATTCATTTTCCAATGAATACATTTGGTCGAACTTTGACCCGCATTTACGGCGCAGTTGACAGAATGTAATTCGGGCGGTGTTTGGGCGGGTTTTCAACTTTTAGCGCCTCTCGCAGTGATCAACTCCGCTGCTGTTTCTTTGGTGACATTTCCCAACTGTGGCATAAAGCCCGTTAATAAAATACCCGTTTCCATTTCTAAAGTTGTGAAAATTAAAAATCAGAGTTGTGCGCTTTGTCTTTTGTGTGAGGGTGGTTTTTCGCCTCGTTTGTTCGTACATGTTTTATTTCGTCTTTCTGCTTTGTTGTTTGGTAAAAAGTAGTTTAAACAGTTGCGGAATGTAATTATAATAATTGAATGCAATTTTTATAATCTTCATTGGAGTATGAACGTGTGGTAATGTGTACCCATTCCCACACGTTCATACTCCAATAAAGATTATAAAAATTGCCTTCAATTCTCAAGTGTCTTCACAAACAGGAGTATTATTTCACTCATAATGAGTTAATAACATTCGTTCCGTCTTATTATTGTTAGTTAATAATGTATCTTGAAAAGTGCATATCGTTTGAAACTTAAAACTGCTCATAACATAAACGACATTTGTAGCTGAGTTTTCTGGACAAAAAGTGGTTTCCAGGGCGGATTGGGACGTTGTTTTATGCATTCGAAACCAACGAGGGACATAATGCTACGTTTCTGGTGCTGGAAATGAAATCTACCATATTTACTTTCGTCGCGTGTACGGTGTTGTCTATATGTTGTGTTTTTGTGAAGGTTTAAAGTATAAAAAGCTCATATAAATTCAACACACGATAAAACTCACGTCTAAAAATAGAAATGCATCGCTTCGCACCCCGCCACTTCCGAAAAGACAATTCGTCGACTTATTTACTTTGCGTATAACAGACAAACGTCGCTTTTATACTCAGTGTGACGTCACGTGTTTTCACGAATCACCAAAATAAAACCGACGAAGAGTGTTGATAATAGGATACCACAGTTACTTGGGGGAAGACCAATCAATATTTTCAACGTGCAGTCTTTGATTAATACGTGGGTAATCTTGATTGATCTACCACAGAAATTCCCCGAGCAACTATCTTTTCAATGAAGTCAAGTTACATCACAATCATGGACCGGAAAAAGCAGTCTTTCGGGTTCAAAGGGTTAATGTGCCAATTTGGAGTCTCCATGTTTTTTGCTGCAATCGTGTCTCTGCCTCATATCTGTCAAAAAAACCCCAAAATTAGTGTTAAAATATCGTAAATGGAGGGAAATAAAAAATAGGTATCTTTTAATTTTTTGAGCTCTACAGCATATTAATCGGAGAAACTTCAATTTTTGCGATATTGAAAAGTCCAAATTTCTCCACCAGTGGACTTTTTTTTTCAGTCGGATAAAAACTAATTGAATTTTGGGATATGTTTTTATGGGACATTATACTTTCAAAATGTCAGAGCCAAACAATTTTGTATATATGAGTAACCAAAATTGTTTACAAAAGCCGTTTTTACGTCAAAGCTAAGACGTTATCATCAATGAAATTATACCCATATAGCTAGAGTAGCCGTGTAGAAAATAATGTAGAGTGTGAAGATTATATCTGCAGTGTGTGAAGATTATATCTGCAGTGTGTGAAGATTATATCTACAGTGTGTGAAGATTATATCTGTAGCATGTTAAGATTATATCTGTAGCGTGTAAAGATTATATCTGCAGTGTGTGAAGATTATATCTGTAGCATGTTAAGATTATATCTGTAGCGTGTAAAGATTATATCTGCAGTGTGTGAAGATTATATCTGCAGTGTGTGAAGATTATATTTGTAGCATGTGAAGATTATATCGGTAGCTGAAGTAACTAAGAAGTTAGGCATAGCGTAAATTTGGCGTTTTTGTTTATAAAGCACAAAAAAGCAGAAACGCTGTCGTAGGACGTAAAATTATCAAAATAGCGAAAGTGGAAAAGTAAGAAAAACCCTTTTGTTTGGGTTATATAAACAATAAAATGCAGCATTATGTAGCATTCTTGAAACTGTATCGACTGTGTATATATAGCGCATATGTAGGTTAGTGGATTGAATGTGACATTCTTCTTGTTAAGCTCTGTTAGATAGTAAAAGTTTATCCAAATTAGATATGGGTTTTATGGGAGTTTATTTTTGCAAAACACCAAACGCATACACATTTTCGGTACACAAGAAGCTGAAATTGTTTTAACCCTTTACCTAACATGAAAAGCAGATGACACTTGCAAACAAAATTCTTGAATAACTAATTTTTTTCACTTTTTGTCTCAAAAATATAGGTTATGACCCCTCATTGGAACGAGCTCGACGAGCTCGTTCCAACGAGGGGGTCAAAACCTATGTTTTTAGACAACAAATAAAAAATTAATGAAAATTAAATGGCGATTTTTGAGAATAGTGCTGGCCGGTTTTGGCTGTTATGTTGGGTAAAGGGTTAAAATGATGTCTTTATTTCAAAATTGTAATGCAATTAACAATGAAGTTATAACCATTGGCTAGAGCTCTCGTGTAAAAAGTAGGGTTTGAAGTTTTATAGATGTAGCATTAGTAAGTAGGATGTTAATAACATCATCAATTCGATATTTAGAGGTTCAAAAGCAGGAAAAAACATCCTTAAAATGTGCAAAACTTCTAGTGGCATAAAAACGTCAAAACATGGTGGTGAAATAAGAAAACAGCTATCTGGTAATTGTTCGAACTCTACAAAATATCGAAATTTCATTCAAATTGGACAAGCATTAACTGTTTACTTCATCACCCTCCACCAACACACCATATGGTTTTACGAACTTGTACACGTTTTCTTTTTATAAGCTTGGTAGTTGAATTAACATATTCAGATATATGTTTTTCAGATATTATATTTCCAAGATTACTGAAGAATGCTCTTAAAAATAAGCTTACATTTGAAATGTTTAAAAACACGTTTTTATATCATTCCAAAGAGTGGGTCAAAAATTGAAAAAGTAGCATAATTTTGATTGTGAGAAAAGCGAAGGTGCTGGAAACGACTCTGTGAAAAAATGAAGACTATCGCAATATACCATTTCAGCTTTGTTGAATGGTATCATTTTAGATATAGCACATAACTGAATATATTTCAGTATTTATTTCTATATTACATTTATATGACAAAACTGTAAAACTGTATTCATTTATACATTCAAATATAAAAATAATTACAAAAAGTGTATTATTTATGAATTACATGTATAATACAAAAGTGTATTTATTTATGAATTAAACATATAATACAAAACTGTATTTATTTATGAATTACACATATAATGCAAAACTGTATTTATTTATGAATTACACATATAATACAAAACTGTATTTATTTAGGAATTACACCCATAATACAAAACTCTATTTATGAATTACACATATAATACAAAACTGTTTTATTTATGAATTACACATATAATACAAAACTGTATTTATTTATGAATTACTCATATAATACAAAACTGTATTTATTTATGAATTACACATATAATACAAAACTGTATTCATTTATGAATTACATGTATAATACAAAAATGTATTTAACTTTTGAATTACATGTATAATACAAAACTGTATTTATTTATGAATTACACATATAATGCAAAACTGTATTTATTTATGAATTACACATACAATACAAAACTGTATTTATTTATGAATTACACATATAATGCAAAACTGTATTTATTTATGAATTACACATATAATACAAAACTGTATTTATTTATGAATTACACCCATAATACAAAACTCTATTTATTTATGAATCACACATATAATACAAAACTGTTTTATTTATAAATTACACATATAATACAAAACTGTATTTATTTATGAATTACGCGCATAATGCAAAACTGTTATTATTTATGAATTACACATATAATATAAAACTGTATTTATGAATTACATATATAATACAAAACTGTTTTTATTTATGAATTACACATATAATGCAAATCTGTATTCATTTATGAATTACACATATAAAACTAAAACTGTATTTATTTATGAATAAACATTTAATACAAAACTGTATTTATTTATGAATTACACATATAATATAAGACAGTATTTATTTATGAATTACATGTATAATACAAAACTGTATTTATTTATGAATTACACATATAATATAAGACAGTATTTATTTATGAATTACATGTATAATACAAAACTGTATTAATTTATGAATTACACGTATAATGCAAAACTGTATTTATTTATGAATTACACATATACTGCAAAACTGTATTTATTTATGAATTACACATATAATGCAAAACTGTGTTTATTTATGAATTACACATATAATACAAAGCAGTATTTATTTATGAATCACACATATAATACAAAACTGTATTCATTTATGAATTACACATATAATACAAAACTGTATTTGTTTATGAATTATACATATAATACAAAGCTGTATTTATTTATGAATTACACATATAATACAAAACTGCATTTATTTATGAATTAGACATATAATACAAAACTGTATTTATTTATAAATTACAAGGAAAATACAAAAATGTATTTAACTTTTGAATTACATGTATAATACAAAACTGTATTTATTTATGGATTACATGTATAACACAAAACTGTATTTATTTATGAATTACAAGTATAATACAAAACTGTATTTATTTATGAATTACACATATAATACAAAACTGTTTTATTTATGAATTACACATATAATACAAAACTGTATTTATTTATGAATTACACATATAATACAAAACTGTATTTATATATGAATTACACATATAATACAAAACTGTATTTATTTATGAATTACACATATAGTGCAAAACTGTATTTATTTATGAATAACACATATAATGCAAAACTGTATTTATTTATGCATTACACATATACTACAAAACTGTATTTATTTATGAATTACACATACAATACAAAACTGTATTTATTTAGCAATTACATATATAATGCAAAACTGTATTTATTTATGAATTACACATATACTACAAAACTGTATTTATTTATGAATTACACATATAATGCAACACTGTGTTTATTTATGAATTACTCATATAAAACAAAGCTGTATTTATTTATGAATTACACATACAATACAAAACTGTATTTATTTATCAATTACATATATAATGCAAAACTGTATTTATTTATGAATTACACATATACTACAAAACTGTATTTATTTATGAATTACACATATAATGCAACACTGTGTTTATTTATGAATTACACATATAATACAAAGCTGTATTTATTTATGAATTACACATACAATACAAAACTGTATTTATTTAGCAATTACACATATAATACAAAACTGTATTTATTTATGAATTACACATATAATACAAAGCTGTATTTATTTATGAATTTCACATAAAATACAAAACTGTATTTATTTATGAATTACACATATAATACAAAACTGTATTTATTCATGAATTACACGTATAATACAAACATGTATTTAACTTTTGAATTACATGTATAATACAGAACTGTATTTATTTATGAATTACATGTATAATACAAAAATATATTTAACTTTTGAATTACATGTATAATACAAAATTGTATTTATTGATGAATTACACATATAATGCAAAACTGTACTTATTTATGAATTACATATATAATAAAAAACTGTATTTATTGATGAATTACACATATAATACAAAACTGTATTTATTTATGAATTACATGTATAATACAAAACTGTTTTATTTATGAATTACACATATAATACAAAACTGTATTTTTTTATGAATTACGCGTATAATGCAAAACTGTATTTATTTATGAATTACACATATAATACAAAGCTGTATTTATTTATGAATTACACATATAATACAAAACTGTATTTATTTATGAATTACACATATAATACAAAACTGTATTTATTTATGAATTACACGTATAATACAAAACTGTATTTATTTATGAATTACATTTATAATACAAAAACGTATTTAATGTTTGAATTACATGTATAATACAAAATTGTATTTATTTATGAATTACACATATAATACAAAACAGCATTTATTTATGAATTACACATATAATAAAAAACTGTATTTATTTATGAGTTACACATATAATAAAAAACTGTATTTATTTATGAATTACACATATAATACAAAACTGTATTTATTTATGAATTACACATATAATACAAAACTGTATTTATTTATAAATTGCACATATAATATGAAACTGTATTTATTTATGAATTACACGTATAATACAAAACAGTATTTATTTATAAGTTACACATATAACACAAAACTGTATTTATTTATGAATTACATGTATAATACAAAACTGTAGTTATTTATGAATTACACATATAATACAAAACTGTATTTATTTATGAATTACACATATAATACAAAACTGTATTTATTTACGAATTACACATATAATACAAAACTGTATTTATTTATGAATTACACGTGTATTATATAACTGTATTTATTTCTGAATTACACGTACAATACAAAACTGTATTTATTTATGAATTACATGTATAATACAAAAATGTATTTAACTTTTGAATTACACGTATAATACAAAACTGTATTTATTTATGAATTACACATATAATGCAAAACTGTATTTATTGATGAATTACACATATAATACAAAACTGTATTTATTTATGAATTACACATATAATGCAAAACTGTATTTATTTATGAATTACACATATAAAACTGTATTTATTTATGAATTACACATATAATACAAAACTGTATTTATTTATGAATTACACATATAATGCAAAACTGTATTTATTTATGAAATACACATATAATGCAAAAATGTATTTAACTTTTGAATTACACGTATAATACAAAACTGTATTTATTTATGAATTACACATATAATGCAAAACTGTATTTATTGATGAATTACACATATAATACAAAACTGTATTTATTTATGAATTACACATATAATGCAAAACTGTATTTATTTATGAATTACACATATAATGCAAAACTGTATGTATTTATGAATTACACATATAATACAAAACTGTATTTATTTATGAATTACACATATAATGCAAAACTGTATTTATTTATGAAATACACATATAATGCAAAAATGTATTTAACTTTTGAATTACACGTATAATACAAAACTGTATTTATTTATGAATTACACATATAATGCAAAACTGTATTTATTTATGAATTACACATATAATACAAAACTGTATTTATTTATGAATTACATGTATAATACAAAACTGTATTTATTTATGAATTACACATATAATGCAAAACTGTATTTATTTATGAATAACACATATAATACGAAACTGTATTTATTTATAAATTACACATATAATGCAAAACTGTATTTATTTATGAATTACACATATAATGCAAAACTGTATTTATTTATGAATTACACATATAATGCAAAACTGTATTTATTTATGAATTACACATATAATGCAAAACTGTATTTATTTATGAATTACACATATAATACCAAACTGTATTTATTTATGAATTACACGTATAATACAAAACTGTATTTATTTATGAATTACACATATAGTACGAAACAGTATTTATCTATGAATTACACATATAATACAAAACTGTATTTATTTATGAATTACACATATAATGCAAAACTGTATTTATTTATGAATTACACGTGTATTATATAACTGTATTTATTTATGAATTACACATATAATGCAACAATGTGTTTATTTATGAATTACACATATAATACAAAGCTGTATTTATTTATGAATTACACATACAATACAAAACTGTATTTATTTAGCAATTACACATATAATACAAAACTGTATTTATTTATGAATTACACATATAATACAAAACTGTATTTATTTATGAATTACACATATAATACAAAACTGTATTTATTTATAAATTGCACATATAATATGAAACTGTATTTATTTATGAATTACACATATAATACAAAACAGTATTTATTTATAAGTTACACATATAACACAAAACTGTATTTATTTATGAATTACATGTATAATACAAAACTGTAGTTATTTATGAATTACACATATAATACAAAACTGTATTTATTTATGAATTACACATATAATACAAAACTGTATTTATTTACGAATTACACATATAATACCAAACTGTATTTATTTATGAATTACACGTGTATTATATAACTGTATTTATTTCTGAATTACACGTACAATACAAAACTGTATTTATTTATGAATTACATGTATAATACAAAAATGTATTTAACTTTTGAATTACACGTATAATACAAAACTGTATTTATTTATGAATTACACATATAATGCAAAACTGTATTTATTGATGAATTACACATATAATACAAAACTGTATTTATTTATGAATTACACATATAATGCAAAACTGTATTTATTTATGAATTACACATATAATGCAAAACTGTATTTATTTATGAATTACACATATAATACAAAACTGTATTTATTTATATATTACACATATAATGCAAAACTGTATTTATTTATGAAATACACATATAATGCAAAAATGTATTGAACTTTTGAATTACACGTATAATACAAAACTGTATTTATTTATGAATTACACATATAATGCAAAACTGTATTTATTTATGAATTACACATATAATACAAAACTGTATTTATTTATGAATTACATGTATAATACAAAACTGTATTTATTTATGAATTACACATATAATGCAAAACTGTATTTATTTATGAATAACACATATAATACAAAACTGTATTTATTTATAAATTACACATATAATGCAAAACTGTATTTATTTATGAATTACACATATAATGCAAAACTGTATTTATTTATGAATTACACATATAATGCAAAACTGTATTTATTTATGAATTACACATATAATGCAAAACTGTATTTATTTATGAATTACACATATAATACCAAACTGTATTTATTTATGAATTACACATATAATATAAAACTGTATTTATTTATGAATTACACATATAATACAAAACTGTTTTATTTATGAATTACACATATAATACAAAACTGTATTTATTTATGAATTACACGTATAATACAAAACTGTATTTATTTCCAATTACACGTATAATGCGAAACTGTATTAATTTATGAAATACACATATAATGCAAAACTGTATTTATTTATGAATTGCATGTATAATACAAAACTGTATTTATTTATGAATTACACTTATAATACAAAACTGTATTTATTTATGAATTACACATATAGTACAAGACAGTATTTATTTATGAATTACATGTATAATACAAAACTGTATTTATTTATAAATTACACATATAATACAAAACTGTAGTTATTTATGAATTACACATATAATACAAAACTGTATTTATTTATGAATTACACATATAATACAAAACTGTATTTATTTATGAATTACACATATAATGCAAAACTGTATTTATTTATGAATTACACATGTAATGTAAAATTGTATTTATTTATGAATTACACATATACTACAAAACTGTATTTATATATGAATTACATGTATAATACAAAACTGTATTTATTTATGAATTACACGTACAATATAAAACTGAATTTATTTATGAATTACACATATAATACAAAACTGTATTTATTTATGAATTACACATATAATACAAAACTGTATTTATTTATGAATTACACATATAATACAAAACTGTATTTATTTATGAATTACACATATAGGACGAAACAGTATTTATCTATGAATTACACATATAATACAAAACTGTATTTATTTATGAATTACACATATAATGCAAAACTGTATTTATTTATGAATTACACATATAATGCAAAACTGTATTTATTTATGAATTACACATATAATACCAAACTGTATTTATTTATGAATTACACATATAATATAAAACTGTATTTATTTATGAATTACACATATAATACAAAACTGTTTTATTTATGAATTACACATATAATACAAAACTGTATTTATTTATGAATTACACGTATAATACAAAACTGTATTTATTTCCAATTACACGTATAATGTGAAACTGTATTAATTTATGAAATACACATATAATGCAAAACTGTATTTATTTATGAATTGCATGTATAATACAAAACTGTATTTATTTATGAATTACACTTATAATACAAAACTGTATTTATTTATGAATTACACATATAGTACAAGACAGTATTTATTTATGAATTACATGTATAATACAAAACTGTATTTATTTATAAATTACACATATAATACAAAATTGTAGTTATTTATGAATTACACATATAATACAAAACTGTATTTATTTATGAATTACACATATAATACAAAACTGTATTTATTTATGAATTACACATATAATGCAAAACTGTATTTATTTATGAATTACACATGTAATGTAAAATTGTATTTATTTATGAATTACACATATACTACAAAACTGTATTTATATATGAATTACATGTATAATACAAAACTGTATTTATTTATGAATTACACGTACAATATAAAACTGTATTTATTTATGAATTACACATATAATACAAAACTGTATTTATTTATGAATTACACATATAATACAAAACTGTATTTATTTATGAATTACACATATAATACAAAACTGTATTTATTTATGAATTACACATATAGGACGAAACAGTATTTATCTATGAATTACACATATAATACAAAACTGTATTTATTTATGAATTACACATATAATGCAAAACTGTATTTATTTATGAATTACACGTGTATTATATAACTGTATTTATTTATGAATTACACATATAATGCAACACTGTGTTTATTTATGAATTACACATATAATACAAAGCTGTATTTATTTATGAATTACACATACAATACAAAACTGTATTTATTTAGCAATTACACATATAATACAAAACTGTATTTATTTATGAATTACACATATAATACAAAGCTGTATTTATTTATGAATTACACAAAAAATACAAAACTGTATTTAATTATGAATTGCACATATAATACAAAACTGTATTTATTCATGAATTACACGTATAATACAAACATGTATTTAAGTGTTGAATTACATGTATAATACAGAACTGTATTTATTGATGAATTACCTGTATAATACTAAAATGTATTTAACTTTTGAATTACATGTATAAATACAAAATTGTATTTATTGATGAATTGCACATATAATGCAAAACTGTATTTATTTATGAATTACATATATAATAAAAAACTGTATTTATTGATGAATTACACATATAATACCAAACTGTATTTATTTATGAATTACATGTATAATACAAAACTGTTTTATTTATGAATTACACATATAATTCAAAACTGTATTTATTTATGAATTACGCATATAATGCAAAACTGTATTTATTTATGAATTACACATATAATACAAAGCTGTATTTATTTATGAATTACACATATAATACAAAACTGTATTTATTTATGAATTACACATATAATACAAAACTGTATTTATTTATGAATTACACGTATAATACAAAACTGTATTTATTTATGAATTACATGTATAATACAAAAACGTATTTATTGTTTGAATTTTATGTATAATACAAAACTGTTTTTTTTATGAATTACACATATAATACAAAACAGCATTTATTTAGGAATTACACATATAATAAAAAACTTTATTTATTTATGAGTTACACATATAATAAAAAACTGTATTTATTTATGAATAACACATATAATACAAAACTGTATTTATTTATGAATTACACATATAATACAAAACTGTATTTATTTACGAATTACACATATAATACAAAACTGCATTTATTTATGAATTACACCTGTATTATATAACTGTATTTATTTCTGAATTACACGTACAATACAAAATTGTATTTATTTATGAATTACATGTATAATACAAAAATGTATTTAACTTTTGAATTACACATATAATACAAAACTGTATTTATTTATGAATTACACATATAATGCAAAACTGTATTTATTTATGAATTACACATATAATACAAAACTGTATTTATTTATGAATTACACATATATTGCAAAACTGTATTTATTTATGAATTACACATATAATGCAAAACTGTATTTATTTATGAATTACACATATAACGCAAAACTGTATTTATTTATGAATTACACATATAATACAAAACTGTTTTATTTATGTATTACACATATAATACAAAACTGCATTTATTCATGAATTACGCATATAATGCAAAACTGTATTTATTTATGAATTACACATATAATACCAAACTGTATTTATTTATGAATTACACATATAATACAAAACTGTTTTATTTATGAATTACACATATAATACAAAACTGTTTTATTTATGAATTACACATATAATACAAAACTCTATTTATTGATGAATTACGCGTATAATACAAAACTGTATTTATTTCTAATTACACGTATAATGCAAAACTGTATTTATTTATGAAATACACAGATAATGCAAAACTGTATTTATTTATGAATTGCATGTATAATACAAACTGTATTTATTTATGAATTACACATATAATACAAAACAGTATTTATTTATGAATTACACATATAGTACAAGACAGTATTTATTTATGAATTACATGTATAATACAAAACTGTATTTATTTATAAATTACACATATAATACAAAACTGTAGTTATTTATGAATTACACATATAATACAAAACTGTATTTATTTACGAATTACACATATAATACAAAACTGTATTTATTTATGAATTACACATGTAATGTAAAACTGTATTTATTTATGAATTACACATATACTACAAAACTGCATTTATTTATGAATTACATGTATAATACAAAACTGTATTTATTTATGAATTACACATATAATACAAAACTGTATTTACTTATGAATTACACATATAGTACAAGACAGTATTTATTTATGAATTACATGTATAATACAAAACTGTATTTATTTTAAAATTACACATATAATACAAAATTGCATTTATTTATGAATTACACATATAATACAAAACTGTATTTATTTATGAATTACACATATAATACAAAACTATATTTATTTATGAATTACACATATAATACAAAACTGTATTTATTTATGAATTACACATATACTACAAAACTGTATTTATTTATGAATTACATGCATAATACAAAACTGTATCTATTTATGAATTACACATACAATATAAAACTGTATTTATTTATGAATTACACATATAATACAAAACTGTATTTATTTATGAATTACACATATAGTACGAAACAGTATTTATCTATGAATTACACATATAATGCAAAACTGTATTTATTTATGAATTACATGTGTATTATATAACTGTATTTATTTATGAATCACACATATAATGCAACACTGTGTTTATTTATGAATTACACATATAATACAAAGCTGTATTTATTTATGAATTACACATACAATACAAAACTGTATTTATTTAGCAATTACACATATAATACAAAACTGTATTTATTTATGAATTACACAGATAATACAAAGCTGTATCTATTTATGAATTACACATAAAATACAAAACCGTATTTATTTATGAATTGCACATATAATACAAAACTGTACTTATTCATGAATTACACGTATAATACAAACATGTATTTAACTTTTGAATTACATGTATAATACAGAACTGTATTTATTTATGAATTACATGTATAATACTAAAATGTATTTAACTTTTGAATTACATGTATAATACAAAATTGTATTTATTGATGAATTACACATATAATGCAAAACTGTATTTATTTATGAATTGCATGTATAATAAAAAACTGTATTTATTGATGAATTACACATATAATACCAAACTGTATTTATTTATGAATTACATGTATAATACAAAACTGTTTTATTTATGAATTACACATATAATACAAAACTGTATTTATTTATGAATTACGTGTATAATGCAAAACTGTATTTATTTATGAATTACACATATAATACAAAGCTGTATTTATTTATGAATTACACATATAATACAAAACTGTATTTATTTATGAATTACACATATAATACAAAACTGTATTTATTTATAAATTACACGTATAATACAAAACTCTATTTATTTATGAATTACATTTATAATACAAAAACGTATTTAATGTTTGAATTACATGTATGATACAAAACTGTATTTATTTATGAATTACACATATAATACAAAACTGTATTTATTCATAAATTGCACATATAATATGAAACTGTATTTATTTATGAATTACACGTATAATACAAAACAGTATTTATTTATATGTTACACATATAATACAAAACTGTATTTATTTATGAATTACATGTATAATACAAAACTGTAATTATTTATGAATTACACATATAATACAAAACTGTATTTATTTATGAATTACACATATAATGCAAAACTGTATTCATTTATGAATTACACATATAATACAAAACTGTATTTATTTATGAATTACACATATAATGCAAAACCGTATTTATTTATGAATTACACATATAATGCAAAACTGTATTTATTTATGAATTACACATATAATGCAAAACTGTATTTATTTATGAATTACACATATAATACAAAACTGTTTTATTTATGAATTACACATATAATGCAAAACTGTATTTATTCATGAATTACGCGTATAATGCAAAACTATATTTATTTATGAATTACACATATAATACCAAACTGTATTTATTTATGAATTACACATATAATACAAAACTGTATTTATTTATGAATTACACATATAATACAAAACTGTTTTATTTATGAATTACACATATAATACAAAACTTATTTATTTATGAATTACGTTTATAATACAAAACTGTATTTATTTCTAATTACACGTATAATGCAAAACTGTATTTATTTATGAAATACACATATAATACCAAACTGTATTTGTTTATGAATTACACATATAATGCAAAACTGTATTTATTTATGAATTGCATGTATAATACAAAACTGTATTTATTTATGAATTACACATATAATACAAAACTGTATTTATTTATGAATTACACATATAGTACAAGACAGTATTTTTTTATGAATTTCATGTATAATACAAAATTGTATTTATTTGTAAATTACACATATAATACAAAACTGTAGTTATTTATGAATTACACATGTAATGTAAAACTGTATTTATTTATGAATTACACATATACTAGAAAACTGTATTTATTTATGAATTACATGTATAATACAAAACTGTATTTATTTATGAATTACACGTATAATATAAAACAGTGTTTATTTATGAATTACACATATAATACAAAACTGTATTTATTTATGAATTACACATATAATACTAAAACTGTATTTATTTATTTATATATTACATTATAATACAAAACTGTTTCCTTTATATAATGCATGTATACTACAAAACTGTTATTTATTTATTTTTTATTTATTTATTTATTTATTTATTCATATATATATTCCATATATAATACAATACTGTATTTATTCCTATAATTTATTTATATTTTGCATGTATAATACACAACTCTATTTATTTATATATTACATATATAATGAAAAGCGTATTTATTTATATGTTACAGGTATAGTACACAACAGTGTTTAACTATATTTTATGGGTATACAAACTCTATTTATTTATATTTTGCAAATATCATACAAAAACTGAATATATATATTCCACAGATGAAATACAAGGTGTCTTTATTTGTATATTGAAGGTATAAGAGAAAACTGTATTTTTTTCATATTTTGCAGCTATAATTCAAAACTGTGTTCATTTTTATGTATTAGCGGTATACTACAAAACTCTCTTGATCCATATATTCCACGTTCAATACAAAATTGAATTTATTTATACATTACAGGAATAAATAACGTATTAAAGAGCTTCTCATATACAGAAGGTGATGCAATATTGGTTAGTAACTTGAATTATGGAGCCATCACAAACGCAGCTCACAGAACAGCTTGTATGTTCAAAGGTAAGATACGCGAACGCTCGATGCACTTGGTATGTTTAACGAGGAGAATCGCGATGACACATGTTTTTACCTTAGTTTCACAAGCGACAAAGTATTTTCTGCGTTTTGTTTTGACTCTCTCAAAGCGTCTAGAATCACGGATATTGCGACTGTTCCCAATTGAAGCAACAATTATCGGCCCTGTGGGTCAGGTGACTCTCCTGCCCCTATCGCGGATCATAACGCCTTTCTCGGGGAAATCCTGGCGCCATACCTGATAGCAGGAAAAAAAAATACTTGATAAAAAAACATTGTTTTCTACTTGGTTAAAAGGTTTGCCTAATTTCAACTACAGTATTGTGATTTATAAACATTAGTGCCCTTTGAACCCGGGCGATCGCTCTTCCGACCCAGGCACATGATACGCCATAATTTCATTAAGGAGGATGGTTGCTAAATGGATGTGTGGTGTAGACCAATCAATAGTTTCAAAGTGCAGCTCCAGAGCTGGAATTCAAGTTTGCAAAGTGATCTCCTGCGACATGCTGTGTACTCTGATAATACACAGCATGCCACAGGAGGGAGTAGAAATTGCTATAAATAAGCAAGGATCAACGAGAGCGCATTAAACAATGTCTCGATGCCTCGCAATCAACGAGCACGTATTAAACAATGTCTCGACATCTCGGTATTAACAAGAGCGTATTAAACAATGTCCCGCCGTTCCTGACATCTCAGAATCACTGAGAGCGTATTGAACAATATCCCGACGCTTCGCAATCCACGAGAGCGTATTGAACAATGTCGCATTGCCAGGCAATCAACGAACCGGTATCAAGCAATCCCGACACTTCACAATCAATGACCGCGAATTGAACAATGTCTCGACATCTCAGAAACAGCGAACACGTATTGAACAATGTCCCGATGCTTCGAAATCCACGAGAGAATATTGAACAATGTCCCGATGCCCAGCAATCAACGAGCACGTATTGACCAATGTCCAGATGTCTCCTAATCAACGAGAGTGTATTGAATATTTTCCCGACGCCTCGCAATCCACGAGAGAATATTGAACAATGTCCTGATTCCTCGCAATCAAAGAGAGCGTACTGAACAACGAGCAGTGTTGCAAAATGTCCCGACGCCTCACGATCAACTAGCGCGTATTGAACAATGTCGCATTGCCACAGAAACAGCGAACACGTGTTGAAAAATGTCCCGACGCCTCACAATCAACTAGCGCGTATTGAAAAATGTCCCGATGCCTCACAATCAACTAGCGCGTATTGAACAATGTCCCAATGCCTCACAATCAACGAGAGTGTATTGAACAATGTCTCAATGCCTCGCAATCCACGAGTGCATAGTGAACAATGTCCCCACGCCTTGCAATCAACGACCCCGTATTGGACAACGTCTCGACGCCTCGCAATCACAGATAGCGTATTGAAAAATGTCCCGACGCCTCGCAATCCACAAGCTTGTATCGAACAATGCCCCGATGCCTCACATTGAACGATAATGTATTGAACAAGATTCCAACACCTTGCAATCAACGAGCATTTATTGAACAATGTCCCCACGCCTCACAATCAACGATTGCATATTGAACAATGTCTTGATGCCTCGCAATCAGCAAAAGTGTATTGAACAATGTCACGGGACCAGACAATCAATGAGAGCATACTGAACAACGCCCCGACACCTCGTAATCAACGAGAGCATACTGAACAACGTCCCGACACCTCGTAATCAATGAGAGCATATTGGACAATGTCCCCACGCTTTGCATTGAACGAGCACGTATTTAACAATGTCCCAATATCTCGAAATCATCAAGCACGTATTTAACAATGTCCCAATATCTCAACATCTCGAAATTATCAAGCACATATTGAACAATGTCTCGACAACTCGCAATTAATAAGTGCGCATTGAACAATGTCCTAATGTCACACCTCGCAATCATCGAGCACGTATTGAACAATGTCGCGATACCTCACAATCAATGAGTGCGTATTAAACATTGTCTGAATACTTCGTGAACATCGATCGCATATTGAACAATGTCCCGACACCTCACAGTCAACGAGCACATATTGAACATATTCTGACACCTCTCAAATAGCGAGTAGGTATTGAATATTATCCCAAGACCTAGTAAACAGCGAGAATGAATGGAGTATTATCCAAACACCTCGCAATCAGTGAGTATGTATTGAATATTACCCCAACACCTCGCAATCAGCGAGTATGTACTGAATATTATCCCAACACCTCCCAATCGGCAAGTATGTACTGAACATTATCCCAGCACGTCGCGATCAGCGAGTATGTATAGAATATTATCCCAGCATCTCACAACCAACGAGAGCGCATATAGAACAATATCTTGAGGCCCCGCATAAAATAAGCAGGTATTGAACAATGTCCCAAAACATCGCAATTAGTGAGTATGTATTGAATATTATCCCAACATCTCACAACCAACGAGAGCGCATATAGAACAATATCTTGAGGCCCCGCATAAAAATAAGCAGGTATTGAACAATGTCCCAACACTTCGCAATCAGTGAGTATGTATTGAATATTATCCCAACACCTCACAATCAACTAGCGCGTATTGAAAAATGTCCCGATGCCTCACAATCAACTAGCGCGTATTGAACAATGTCCCAATGCCTCACAATCAACGAGAGTGTATTGAACAATGTCTCAATGCCTCGCAATCCACGAGTGCATAGTGAACAATGTCCCCACGCCTTGCAATCAACGACCCCGTATTGGACAACGTCTCGACGCCTCGCAATCACAGATAGCGTATTGAAAAATGTCCCGACGCCTCGCAATCCACAAGCTTGTATCGAACAATGCCCCGATGCCTCACATTGAACGATAATGTATTGAACAAGATTCCAACACCTTGCAATCAACGAGCATTTATTGAACAATGTCCCCACGCCTCACAATCAACGATTGCATATTGAACAATGTCTTGATGCCTCGCAATCAGCAAAAGTGTATTGAACAATGTCACGGGACCAGACAATCAATGAGAGCATACTGAACAACGCCCCGACACCTCGTAATCAACGAGAGCATACTGAACAACGTCCCGACACCTCGTAATCAATGAGAGCATATTGAACAATGTCCCCACGCTTTGCATTGAACGAGCACGTATTTAACAATGTCCCAATATCTCGAAATCATCAAGCACGTATTTAACAATGTCCCAATATCTCAACATCTCGAAATCATCAAGCACATATTGAACAATGTCTCGACAACTCGCAATTAATAAGTGCGCATTGAACAATGTCCTAATGTCACACCTCGCAATCATCGAGCACGTATTGAACAATGTCGCGATACCTCACAATCAATGAGTGCGTATTAAACATTGTCTGAATACTTCGTGAACATCGATCGCATATTGAACAATGTCCCGACACCTCACAGTCAACGAGCACATATTGAACATATTCTGACACCTCTCAAATAGCGAGTAGGTATTGAATATTATCCCAAGACCTAGTAAACAGCGAGAATGTATGGAGTATTATCCAAACACCTCGCAATCAGTGAGTATGTATTGAATATTACCCCAACACCTCGCAATCAGCGAGTATGTACTGAATATTATCCCAACACCTCCCAATCGGCAAGTATGTACTGAACATTATCCCAGCACGTCGCGATCAGCGAGTATGTATAGAATATTATCCCAGCATCTCACAACCAACGAGAGCGCATATAGAACAATATCTTGAGGCCCCGCATAAAATAAGCAGGTATTGAACAATGTCCCAAAACATCGCAATTAGTGAGTATGTATTGAATATTATCCCAACATCTCACAACCAACGAGAGCGCATATAGAACAATATCTTGAGGCCCCGCATAAAATAAGCAGGCATTGAACAATGTCCCAACACTTCGCAATCAGTGAGTATGTATTGAATATTATCCCAACACCTCACAATCAACGAGAGCGCATATTGAACAATATCCTGAAGCCTTGCTTTAAATAAGCAGGTATTGAACAATGTCCCAAAACCTCACAATCAGTGAGTATGTACCGAATATCACCCCTACACCTCACAATCAACGCGAGCACATATTGAACAATATCCCGAGGCCTCGCATTAAATAAGCAGGTATTGCAATGTCCCAATACATCGCAATTAGTGAGTGTGTATTGAATATTATCCCAACACCTCTCAATCAGCGAGAGCACATATTGACCAATATCACGAGGCCTCGCATTAAATAAGCAGTTATTGAACAATGCCCCAACACATCGCAATCAGCGAGCATGTATTGAATATCACCCCAACACCTCGCAATCAACGGTAGTGCATTTTGAACAATATCCTGAGGCCTCGCATTAAATAAGCAGGTATTGAACAATGTCCCAACACCTCGCAATCAGCGAGTACGTATTGAGCAATGTCCCGATGCCTCACAAACACCCAGCCTGTCTTGAACATTGTCCCGACACCTCACAATCAGCGAGCTTATATTGAATAATGTTCCGACACCTCGCTATCAACGAGAGTGTATTAGACAATGTCCCAAACACCTCGTAATCAACGAGAGCATTTTGCAATCAATGAGCGCATATTGATCAATGCCACAACACGTGTGGAAAACGATTGTCTTGATGTGTGAGATTGTTAAGTTTATACCATATAACCATCTTTCGTGCTAGATAAGCAGCTTGACGTGAGGTGAAGTGAAAGGGGTTATGCCGTAGCGGTAGTCAAACTGTAACAGTTTCATGCCACCAAACGTCATCATTGGGTGGAGTTATTGCTTGATTGAGGTGACGCCATTTTGAGGGGGAAGGTTGAGTTGGGACGTTTTTCACGGACATTCCAGCAATCCATCTGTACATACAGTTAAAACTAAAAGTCCTGTCCTGAAATGCGCACAAATAGCACGTCGATATGCGCGTTAATCTACGCGATATGACCATAGTAAGGCTATCAAATTCTGTAAATATGGCCTGTGCACAAGCAATGTTTCAGCCAATGGACCTCCGGGTAACCCGGAGGTCCATTGGCAGAAACATTGCCCGTGTTTGCTATGAGTAACCAGGAGAACCTGCCTTGCTTTGGATGCCATTCGATATGGCAATTGCGCGCAATTCATACGCGCAATTAATCCTAGATAAGCGCACTGTTCGTGACAGGACTTCTAGTTTTAACTGTAGAATAGGTTCCTACCATCTGATTGTTTTTCTATCATTTGTTTATGTTCGTTACTTCCCATGCAATTACAGGACGAGTACTGATTATTGACATCCAGTTTCCAGTCGCCAGTGAAGACGAAATAGTCCAGAAATACGACGATTTCTTTCAAAGACATCCAAACATCAAAATAGCCGTTATTGGTGAGTGAGTAACAGACAGATAACCAGTTACAATTCGGCGTAGCTGTTTTCACTTTTGCCCATCAACTTTATGTGAGCATAAGCAGCAGTTTTTCAAATTTGAATTGTCATGCACAAAGGAACGGCTTTTGACATGTGTCAAAATGAACAAATGGGTGAATGAAGCCAGTGGTATGCAAAGTTTATCATGGTGTAGTTGGGCAATCACAGACGTGACTGAGCTCTGTGTGTGGTTTTGCATGGTTTCCCGAAGCCCGTAATGCCGACGGAAAGTCTCTGTCGGTGACCGAGTGGTATGTTTGGTGTAGTATAGTTTTGCTAGCCTACAGAAGCCGGTGACCGAGTGGTATGTTTGGTGTAGTATAGTTTTGCTGGGCTACAGAAGCCGGTGACCGAGTGGTATGTTTGGTGTAGTATAGTTTTGCTAGGCTACAGAAGCCGGTGACCGAGTGGTATGTTTGGTGTAGTATAGTTTTGTTAGGCTACAGAAGCCGGTGACCGAGTGGTATGTTTGGTGTACTTTAGTTTTGCTAGGCTACAGAAGCCGGTGACCGAGTGGTATATTTGGTGTAGTATAGTTTTGTTAGGCTACAGAAGCCGGTGACCGAGTGGTATGTTCGGTGTAGTATAGTTTTGTTAGGCTACAGAAGCCGGTGACCGAGTGGTATGTTTGGTGTAGTATAGTTTTGTTAGGCTACAGAAGCCGGTGACCGAGTGGTATGTTTGGTGTAGTATAGTTTTGCTGGGCTACAGAAGCCGGTGACCGAGTGGTATGTTTGGTGTAGTATAGTTTTGCTAGGCTACAGAAGCCGGCGACCGAGTGGTATGTTTGGTGTAGTATAGTTTTGTTAGGCTACAGAAACCGGTGACCGAGTGGTATGTTTGGTGTAGTATAGTTTTGCTAGGCTACAGAAGCCGGTGACCGAGTGGTATGTTTGGTGTAGTACAGTTTTGCTAGGCTACAGAGGCCGGTGACCGAGTGGTATGTTTGGTGTAGTATAGTTTGCTACAGAAGCCGGTGACCGAGTGGTATGTTTGGTGTAGTATAGTTTTGTTAGGCTACAGAAGCCGGTGACCGAGTGGTATGTTTGGTGTAGTATAGTTTTGCTAGGCTACAGAAACCGGTGACCGAGTGGTATGTTTGATGTAGTATAGTTTTGTTAGGCTACAGAAGCCGGTGACCGAGTGGTACGTTTGGTGTAGTATAGTTTTGCTAGGCTACTGAAGCCGGTGACCGGGTGGTATGTTTGATGTAGTATAGTTTTGCTAGGCCACAGAAGCTGGTGACCGAGTGGTATGTTTGGTAGTATAGTTTTCCTAGGCTGCAGAAGTCGGTGACCGAGTGGTATGTTTGGTGTAGTATAGTTTTGCTAGGCTACAGAAGCCGGTAACCGAGTGCGTGGTTTATCGTTTCTGATGTAGTGGCTGTCAGACGCCAAATGATGTGCGTGGTTTATTTGGTTCCATGTGACTGTCGTTTCCGGTGATCAAGTGGTGTGTGTGGTTTAACATGGTTTCGTCAGGGTGTAGTAGCCAGTAACAGAATGGTGTGCGTGTCTTAACATGGTTGTGGTCGCCGACAGATGTTTAATGTTCTTTGCTTAACATGGTTTTAAATGGCTCTGGTGGCCGGCAGCCAAATATATGCCTGATGGAACCATTTTTCTTTTCCATGTAATTGTTTGGTGCTTTTAGCTTTAGAATTATTGCAGTCTGTACATCTAGCGCAAGGGAAAACTATGACCAAGCAATAAATCACAGGCAGGAAGCTTGCTGAAACTCTACCTTTATATCATTTTATGTTCTTTAAATATATTTACTGACTATATATTGTTCCTTGAGTGGAGCAAGGTGCCACCTGTGACGCTAAGGCGTTGCAGATGACTCCTTTCTCCACTACAGGGACAATATCTAGTACAGATACAATACCATGACTCACAGATAACAATCTTTCGTACAATGTAGTGTTTTTTTGCAATCATGATATTTTTGTTACATAATTCCAGACGATCTATCAAGTACCAATGCCAGTCTCTGACCCAACAGAAGGCTTTTTTACAATGCAAGTAGAGTGCAGTTGGGGATTCGAAACCACTTTGAAGCCATTTTGACTTCTCGCAATTTTCGAACTTATTTTCTCGAAAAATTACTTTTGTTCCAAACTCCCTGCAATACGAGCCCACTTTAGACTTCTCGCAAAGTGGGCCCGTATACCACGAAACAACCCGCGACTTTTTGGAGTCAGAAATCGGATGGGAAATCGAAACGCCGATAGAGATACGATGAGGATCTGTCCCGTCTTTTCGATCGAATCTCGGAGATCGAGCAAAAATAAAATCTTACAATATTTCGAAATTATCCAGTTCGAGCTCAGTCTTAGAAATCACTGCATTTTATACTGAGATAACAGGGACGACGGTGAGGATACCGCAAATACGAGATGAAGTTGACGACAGGTCCAAACCAAGTGTTTGTTACTCGTTTTTCAAGAGTTTCCTCGCACGAATACAAAGATTTCCCGCGATATATCCGACGCGAAATTACACATCGTTACAGAAAGTGTCTCGTCGAAGTATGTTATCGATTTGGCTGAGATGATTCGAATGCGGCACACTAGAAATCGTCACAACATGCAAAAAGAGAGGAGATATTTTTTTTGGACAGAGAATTTCCGACTCAAATCCTCCTCAGAGACAGAGAATAAAAGAGAGAGAGAGAGAGACAGACAGACAGAGAGAGAGAGAGAGAGAGAGAGAGAGAGAGAGAGAGAGAGAGAGAGAGAGAGAGAGAGAGAGAGAGAGAGACTTCGCTGTAAAAACAAAACAGCATTTTTTTAAATACTGTATTCAACATTAAAAGCGAGTTTGAAATTAAAATTCTTTACTCAGCATGTTGAAACCAAGAAAAAAAAAAATAGACAATACTCGAAAAAGGAGACGTTTATTTTAACAAAATAATTGATAACTACTTGAAAGGTTTGTATCATATATTCGTTTAACTTATCGCGTAGAGTCTAGTTTCAGTAACTTTTAAATTCATTAAAGTGTTAACGAAGTATTCAAATAGCTTTTGTTTGATCTTTTTTAGCGTTTACCTTTAATATATACCAAAAATTGCAATCTTTTTAAATGTTACATCGTATTCATTTAAAAAAAGATTTATATAAGGAACTGTTTGATGAATATTTCTGCCTTATCGTCGCCCAAGTGAAATGATGTTCTATGTACCCTATGGGAATCCTATGTCGATATATATGGGACGATATATTATTTCCCCTTTGGGCATAGGACATTCTGGCACTCAGGCGACATTAGTAGGTTTGCTTTAACCTTATTTCGTCAATTAATTTTAAGACATCTTTTTTAAATCACAATCTTGTCATAGCTGCTAGTTCTTTTATTTGGAATTCATGAAAATATTTGACTTACAGTTAAAACTAAAAGTCATGTCATGAACTGTGCGCTTATCTAGGCTTAATTGCGCGTAGGAATTGCGCGCAAATGCCACATCGAATGCCATCCAAAGCACGGCAGGTTTTCCTGGTTGCTCACAGCAAACTCAGGCAATGTTTCTGCCAGTGGGTGGACCTCCGGGTAGCCCGGAGGTCCATTGGCTGAAACATTGCTTGTGCACAGGCCATATGTACAGAATTTGATAGCCTTACTATGGTCCCAACGCGTAGATTAACACGCAGATCGACGTGCTATTTGTGCGCATTTCATGACAGGACTTCTAGTTTTAACTGTAAGAAAGCATTGGTCATGAAGTATATACAATTTATGGAACAAATGTTGTTTTATATATGCTCAAAAGTTTTATTTTTCTGGTTAATTCTCCCTATTGTTTTCCTCTCAAAAAATAATACAGTCATATTTGACAACCTGTTTTTCCAAACTCGCGGGCTGATGTGATAGTTCTCGGCTAAATGACTTGAACATCCCCTGAAATGTTTCATGACAGTGTTGTTGCTGTTACTGATTATTATGTTTTAATGATTGATATATCTTGCAGTACATTTCGTCTCTTGAAACATGGTGTTTCTGGTTGATAGTGTACCCTAAACATATCCATCGTCCACATGAAACATGCTACTCACGAAGGGTCACAAACACACTATCATCCCAGTGCAATATCTGAGTATAAAACAAGAAAATTTGTCACTTCTTTTATCAATAAATGTTGACATGGCAAGGAGGAGACTGTCAGAGGCACTAAGATGGTAAATCGTTGGAATGCGTGCAACAGGCAAGTCATTCAAAGCTATTGGCAGGCAACTTGGCTATAGCCATTCTATCATCAGCAGACTTGTCCAACAAAGTAAAAGAATAAACGATGTTAAGGACTGACCAAGGTCTGGACAACCCTGAAAGACCGTTCCTTGGGAAGATCGGAGTCAGGCATTCCTCGTTAGGCGTGAACCGTGTGATTCAAGTGGGGTTTTGAAACGCACTGGGCTTCCCAACAAGCGTTTGTGCAACAGAACTGTCAGAAACCGTCTCAAAGCATTGAGTATGAGGTCCAAAAGGGTCATCAAGCGTCCAATTTGGAATCTCATGACATGGAGTAGAGTTAATTGGTCAGACGAGAGTAGGTTCCTGATTCACGTCACGGATGGTCGCATGTGGCGGCATAGAAATACTGCTTACGTGTCCAGCAACATCAGACCTAGTGTTCCTTATGGTGTTCCTTGCGATGCCTCTCTCATGATTGTAAACTTGACATGTTGACTTTACGAGGGAATCTCAATAGTCATTAGTACATCCGGGACATTCTCAATCTGGTTGTCGTGCCTCATTTTGACAACCATCTGTTGGCTACTCGCCCTGTATTCATAAATGACAACGCAAGACCATATCGCTCTCATTCTCCATAACTACGTTATTACAACACTACCTTGACCTGCAATGAACCCCTATTGAGTCCCTTAGAACACATCTGGGACTTTCTTGGACGCCATGTGCAAGCAAGGGATCCGCCTGTACAGAATTTGGTTGATTTGCAAGCTGCATTTCATGAGGGGTGGCAGAAGTTCCCTAGGGACCGTATCAGAAGGCTCACTGAGCATTTGGAGGAGGGTTCAGACTGTCATTTGGGCACGTGGTGTATCCTCGCTACTGACGTCAGACACATCTATTGTGCTCAGGAGATAACAAGTTACATTTTCTGTCAGTAATTACCGGCATTGTTTCATCATAGACCGTTCCAGCACCATACCTGTCGAGAAAACATTTTTCCATCAAAAACATTAGTGACAGATATGTGTAATTTACTCCATTAAAATACTACATGTATTCATCATTGTGTTGTCTTTAGTTTGTCATAGACCATTCTTTCTGCAAACAATCACTTTTGGCCATCTTAAAGATAGCATGAAAGTAATGACAGTTTCTATTAACACCCCCAGTGAAAAAACAGGGGGCGCTTAATTAAGTTCCAGGTGTATATATTAGTCATTTGGATGCTACACATTTGGTGTTCTCTGGTTTGTTTACGATGGGCATGAGAGAGTGGCAGTATGAAGGATATGCGACAGGAGAAAATGCGGTGGCCATTCTCTCTGTCAACAGCATTTTGAACGTGATCTCTGGAAGTTATGTGAATGGGTCCCTATTGAGTCTCTTAGAACGCATCTGGGACTTTCTTGGACGTCATGTGCAAGCAAGGGATCTGCCTCTACAGAAGTTGTCAGATTTGGAAGCTGCATTGCATAAGGGGTGGCAGCAGTTGCCTAGGAACCGTATCAGAAGGCTCACTGATAGCATTAGGAGGAGGGTTCAGGCTGTCATTCGGGCACGTGGTGGATACACTCGCTACTGACGTCAGACACATCTATTGTGCTCAGGAGATCACAAGTTACATTTGTTTTCAGTAATTACCGGCATTGTTCCATCATGGACCGTTCCAGCACCATACTTGTCGAGAAAACATTATTCCATCAAAAACATTAGTGACAGATATGTGTAATTTGCTCCATTAAAATACTACATGTTTCCATCATTGTGTTGTCTTTCATTTGTCAACAGACAACCCCTGCGAAAAAACAGGGGGTGCTTAATTAAGTTCCAGGTGTATATATTAGGCATTTGGATGCTACACATACGGTGTTCTCTGGTTTGTTTACGATGGGCATGAGAGAGTGGCATTAGAAGGATATGCGAAAGGAGAAAATGTAGTGGCCATTCTCTCTGTCAACAGCATTTTGGTGAACGTGGACGTGATCTCTGGAAGTTATGTGAATAGTGGTACTCAGCCCACTATCTACTCTTTCTTTTCTGGACTTTCAAGATCATAGAGCGACCTCGAAATCTAATCTATATACCCGTGATAACTTATACTTTATATAGTATTAACACTGAATTAATTAAAATCTAGTTTCTATACCTGTGATAACTTATACTTTATATAGTATTAACACTGAATTAATTAAAATCTAGTCTCTATACCTGTGATAACTTATACTTTATATAGTATTAACACTGAATTAATTAAAATCTAATCTATATACCTGTGATAACTTATACTTTATATAGTATTAACACTGAATTAATTAAAATCTAGTCTCTATACCTGTGATAACTTATACTTTATATAGTATTAACACTGAATTAATTAAAATCTAATCTATATACCTGTGATAACTTATACTTTATATAGTATTAACACTGAATTAATTAAAATCTAGTTTCTATACCTGTGATAACTTATACTTTATATAGTATTAACACTGAATTAATTAAAATCTAGTTTCTATACCTGTGATAACTTATACTTTATATAGTATTAACACTGAATTAATTAAAATCTAATCTATATACCTGTGATAACTTATACTTTATATAGTATTAACACTGAATTAATTAAAATCTAGTCTCTATACCTGTGATAACTTATACTTTATATAGTATTAACACTGAATTAATTAAAATCTAGTCTCTATACCTGTGATAACTCATACTTTATATAGTATTAACACTGAATTAATTAAAATCTAGTCTCTATACCTGTGATAACTTATACTTTATATCGTATTAACACTGAATTAATTAAAATCTAATCTATATACCTGTGATAACTTATACTTTATATAGTATTAACACTGAATTAATTAAAATCTAGTCTCTATACCTGTGATAACTTATACTTTATATAGTATTAACACTGAATTAATTAAAATCTAGTCTCTATACCTGTGATAACTCATACTTTATATAGTATTAACACTGAATTAATTAAAATCTAGTCTCTATACCTGTGATAACTTATACTTTATATCGTATTAACACTGAATTAATTAAAATCTAATCTATATACCTGTGATAACTTATACTTTATATAGTATTAACACTGAATTAATTAAAATCTAGTCTCTATACCTGTGATAACTTATACTTTATATAGTATTAACACTGAATTAATTAAAATCTAGTCTCTATACCTGTGATAACTTATACTTTATATCGTATTAACACTGAATTAATTAAAATCTAATCTATATACCTGTGATAACTTATACTTTATATAGTATTAACACTGAATTAATTAAAATCTAGTCTCTATACCTGTGATAACTTATACTTTATATAGTATTAACACTGAATTAATTAAAATCTAATCTATATACTTGTGATAACTCTGACTTTATATAGTATTAACACTGAATTAACAGATCAAAACAGAGAGTTATTAGATCTTCGCAGTAAACTTGCCACGATGCGATTTGACATCAGAGAAATTTTCGAAAGAAAACCAAATATGTCAAATTGTTTATTAAACAAACACACACACCCACAAATATTTTTATAATTTTTTTTTTTGAAGAATAGGAGATTGAATTAAATTAACAATTTTTTTTTTAAAAAAAAAGAAGTAACCCTTTACCCAACGAATCGGCCGCATCCGCCCGCGTAATATGCAAATTCAGTCATTGAAAAAATATTATTTTTCAAAAAATTTCAACAAAACCATATCATGTGACCCATGATATGGTTTTGTTGAATTTTTTGAAAAACTTGAAAAAACTATATTTAAAATAATAAATTTTGATATCGTCTGCGTTGGGTAAAGGGTTAAATCAATTTCTATATATATAATAGGAAATAAAAAAAAAAATAATTAAAATGGTTTTTTTAACAAAATGTAAATTACAAAATACAATAACGAGATAATACTACAAAACGTAAACATATCGGAAGGTCCGAAAGACAAACTTCGCAGAGGATTAGAAAATCGAGGTGAAGCTGTGAGATTGAAATTAAGTCATCAAGACTTGAGCGATGGACGTGACAAAATTGCTTGGACCAAAACACAAATTAATTGAATAGCGAAAGCGCATCGTAATCGAAGACCGATAGGCTGAGTCCCGGGCGATTAACATATAATTTGAAAATGAAAGGTGGTTTCTTAGGATTGTTGGCAGGATTGGCCGCCACAAAAGTGTTACCCATTTTCACCAAAATCGCGTTGCCGGCTTTGGGTACAGGAGCTATACCGAGATTGGCCAGTTCTGATGTGCAGAAAATAATGGGGAACGCATTGTTTCTGAATCGAAGGGGAGCTGGGTGTCGAAAGGAAACAGATATTAAAGGATTGTATCTGAAACGCGTGAAAGGTAGTGGTGTATGTCAAGCTAACAGAGACGGTCTCTATCTGAAGAGGGGAAAGAATTTGATCGACATCCGGGTCCGAATTCGCCTTTAAAAACGTGCTCATTCTCAGTTTGTTATTAAAATATATTGTTTTGTGAAAGAAGAGGAGAACAAAATAACATAATATCATAATAATTGTTTTTATATATTAACTGGTTGAGTGCTAGAAGCCACTATCGGGGCTTTCAAAAAATGAGGATACCAGAGCAAAAGCCAACACTTTCCTTGCTCATATATCATATTCAGTCAAACACAAATAATATTTTGTTTATATAAATTTGTTTTATTACAAATTATTGGAGAGTGCCTGTGGGCACTCTCCAATAATTTGTAATAAAACAAGTTCTGAATAACAATTCAGATCACCAAAAATAATCTAGCCCTCAACCAGTTAAATAAAATAGGAAGTTAAAAAAAAAAATAAAAATGGAATAAAGAAGTGGCAATGTAAATCCCGACTTATCAACTATATTCCCGACAGCACCTCCTTTGGAGATAGAGGCAATGAATTTCGCATTGATCAGATCAATAAAATTCAACATCATTTAATGATGGAAAGAGATAGACGTCAATCGCCCAACAAGAAGTGTGCGAGAATGACTAAATTGGTGGATGGCTTGGATCTGACTCTCATCACTATATCCATGGGTTTGGGTGCCGCTGGAGTGAGTCTCTTATCGACTCTGGCTAACATTCCAGTCGTGTTGGTGATAGATCGTCCCCTGAGTTCCAATGTGTTCTATGTGCCTACTGGCACATAGAACACATTGGAACTCAGGGGACTAGATGCCATTACTTTCTCTTGCGACATGATTCTTGAGCATGGTCGGAAAATTAGTGAGTAAAAAATTATCGTTGAAGGCCGAGAAACACGAAAATATCAAAGTGTTGGCCGTCGTGAAAATCAATACGATAAGCAACATGATATCCACTTGTCTAAAAGATGGAAGGATTTTCGATGGGGAATATCGCTTGTAATTGAACAAGAGACTGAATAAAGATCGGATTTCAAAATCGTGGAGCAAACACATCAATACCGTGGATCGATCTGCCTACGGTCACGATCTCTGTTATGCAAAGCATTCTGACACAAAGAACGATGTGTGCGACAAGAAAATGCTGACAGATCTGAAAAATATTGTCAATCCCACGAGGAGAGAGAACATCCAACGTCCTTCAGTCGGTAAATTCATCGACACGAAACGTCGATTCGGAATGGGAAATAAAAAAAAAAACAATTCGCTAATGCATTAACGAATGAACTACACAAGCCAAAAGTGCAGAGATTTCGAAAGAGAAGAGTATTCGTCAAAGGATTGGATAAGGTATCGGCTGTCGATCAGGTGGTCACGCAATCGCTGTCTAGACACATAAAACGTGTGAAATATCTATTGATGGTCATCGATGTGTTTTCAAAATACGAATGGATGAGAGCGTTGACAAATAAATCGGGAATGAGTGTGGCTGAAGCTTTGGAAATTATCTTCAACACTTCTTCGCGAAAACCTGAGAAATTATGGGTGAATAAAGGTCGAGTATTTTACAACGTTCACTTTGGTCGATTCGTCGACGTCTATTCCACAGAAAACGAGGAAAAGGTGAGCGTGGTCAAACGATGGAACCATGAAGGAGAAAATGCATAGATATTTCACGGCTAACTCGACAAGGAAATACTTGAATGTCTTCGGCGATTTGGTAGGATGACTATAACAGCACACTCCACAGTTCCAGCAAGATGACACCCATGGCAGCTAGCGATCCACGAAACGAAAAAGAAGTCTACGCAAATCTCTATCCATTAAAGATGTTGGCGGCGGCGACAAAACGACCGAAATTTGCTATGGGTAATCGAGTGAGAATTTACAAGTGAAGAAAACGTTTTGAAAAAGATGGACAGAAGAAATCTTCACCGTGATTCCAGTATTCTACACCAATCCCATCACTTATGAGATAAAAGCATTTGACGGTGAAGAAATCACGGGAAAATTTTTATGAACAGCAATTGCAAAGAACAGCATTTAAAAAAAACAGGGAGGGGGAATATTTTTTTTGTCACATATATATAAGTAAGAAATAAAATAAATAAAGAAATTATAAAATAAGATAATTAAAAAATTAGAGAGAAATTAAAAAAAATAAGGAACATATTAGACGTAACAGAAGGTATACAGTTAAAACTAGAAGTCCTGTCACGAACTGTGCGCTTAGCTAGGCTTAATTACGCGTAGGAATTGTGCGCAATTGTCATTTTGAATGGCATCCAAAAACACAGCAGGTTCTCCTGGTTACTCATAGCAAACACAGGCAATGTTTCTGCCAATGGACCTCCGGGTTACCCGGAGGTCCATTGGCTGAAACATTGCTTGTGCACAGGCCATATGTACAGAATTTGATAGTCCTACTATGGTCATAACGCGTAGATTAACGCACAGATCGACGACGTGTTATTTGCGCGCATTTCATGACAGGACTTCTAGTTTTAACTGTAATAAGAGACAAAATTATTCAAGAGTATGACGTTGATGAATATTCACCCATCACAGTCTCAATCATCAAGGAGAGATAAGACTCAATATTGAAATGCAAGATAACTCGAATGAAAGTTATCTCCAGATAAAAGGACGATTGACGAAAAAGGATGGTAGCGACTACACTGATGATGACGTCATCATCATCACATTAGCTCATAACACCATGATGTATCTTTCAACTGATATTGTATAAACTCTCAGGTCAAGGGGTAGAAAACATATTTCATCCCGGTCAGGCAATCACCATGTTAGGACATTTGAAATATCCAGACGATTGTTCCAAATCTAAAGGACTCAATCAACTGTGGATGAAAGACATTAGATCCGATGCAGCTGTCGACAATATAGGTGCAGGCATGAGATTTAAACATTTTGTTCAAGCATCTTTGCCTAGAGGAATGTTCTCGTTTAGGATTCCTCTGGAATACATCGTGGAAGATTACAACAAAATCGTCTATGGATTCACAGTCTCACACTAGTTCGTAAAAGGACAATGATATCCTTGTGAGAGCTGTCACAACAGATGCGGGCAAAGTGCATCTGAACAAGGTATGGTGGTTCATGCCACATGTACTACCGAAGTATGAGCAAACAATGAAACTCTTCAAGATCATCGAATCAAAAACCAGATTACCTGTTGTATTCAGAATGAGACAGTGCGATGTAGCAAATGTTCTGAGGATGACTCAGTTTGATTGGAGATTGTCTGTAAAATCTTCTTCAGAAAAACTATCATAGTTGAATTTCAGATGGACATGATCAGATCTCAAGAAAAGAATCCATCTCTATTCGATCATTGCAGCTTGCGAAACTGTTACTCAAATCCATCAGATATCCATCCATAGATTACAATGCCTCATATTTGAGAACAACGATGCATGGTGATGCCACAGCCATCAGATCGAAATATCATTACGTGAATGAATTGATAAGCAATCCGAACGTAACACACACCATTCGTGTTCAATGTCAGCAAAGAGAGCGAGAAACTCAAGAAACCATTCTGGACATCATCATCAAGATGCAGTTTGATAAAAACGCACCTAGACAGTCTGAAGCTTTTGCAATTGTCATATCCGACAGTCGTGAGGTTCCAATCAGATTGAAATAAAATGTCTGCTACTCAATAACTTAAAACAAAAACTTAAAACAAAAATTAAAATAATACAAATTCTTTTAAAAAAAATTCCCCCAAAAAACCTTACAATAACTTAAAAAAAATTAAAAATTAACGTCAAAAAACTTAAAATAACTTCAAAAACTTTAAAATAACATAAAAAAGAAATAGCATCGGGATTAGTCATCTTCATCTTGAAATGAATTCTATCTCCCTGTTCAGCTCTCAAAGATATTTCAAATTTACTTGTATTGCAAAATTAATTCGCCATCTTCTCGACTTTATATCTATCGTTTTCTACACCATTTATCTTACCTGACCGTGTAGTGGATCATTTCCTCCATTTCCGAAGAACCATTCCAATTTGCCAGAATCTAATGCATCATTTTCCTTGGCCCACACGGTTATCAACTGTCTTGCATATTTTATTTTTCCCATGACCCAAATCATATTGCAGGCGTACATCATCAACTCGGATTGATTCATTATTTGATTACCTCCCATGTCCAGATCACCTTCCATCACATCACCGGTTTTCTTAACTTTAGTGTCGTTCACGAATGTTCTGCTGACTACACTTGAATCATATTCCGGATTGTACTTGAGTCCGAGTAGTTTATTATCATTCAAGTCAATGCCGGACTTCATCATTCCTCCTAATCATTTGTTGAGATAGAGATTATTCACAAGTTCTAAGGGTTTGAAATTTGGTGAGAGCAGAATCCATGTAGCCATTACTGGCTGCGGTCGATTTGGTATCTCTGTATTCAATTTATGCCAGACTGATGATCTCATGATATCTGGCATTCAGATCTGTTTTCATTTCATTTTTCTCATTCAAAGTATCGGTGATCTTTCGTTCCGTGACATCTACACATTGTTTGGTGGCAGCATCCGTGGGGTTCTCTGGTTCTCCAACATATGATAACTTATGCGAATTTACATTCACTCCAGAATTCATGATTTTTAGAATGTGGCTTTCTTTCAGATATTAAGTGAAATGTCTCTGTGATTCATATCCTTACACTACCGAGATGCCTCATGAACAGATGTCTGTCGTAACAAGAGCTGAAACAGTTGGCTCATTTTCGTAACTGACTAAACGAGAGCTATAACCAGATAATATCCGGTTATCCGTGGCCATTATTTCACCGGATATGGGATCAAAACTATAGGAATTGGAAAGCAGTATTCTCAAACTGTTCCGTTCTGTGTATACAAACGAACGTTGTCGAGTACTCGACAACGTTCGTTTGTATATACACTACGGAATAGTTTCTGCGATTACTCATTACTCGCGGAAACTGCTGATCATTAACAAGGCTTTGAATGCCAATGTCAATTATTTCTGAATATACACAACGCAGCATCGATGTGTAATCTATCACAAAGGAGATTTATTACATTTTAAATGTGGAATAGCGATCACTATCGATATTTCGAATAACCGGTTGATGGTTTTTCTAATCGGTTAGGTAGGTAACTGGTTTCAAACCGATTATCCGGTTAACCATTTCAGTACTAGTCATAAGCCGACAGAGTTTGAAATATCACCAGGAAGAACTTATCATCTTGATATTTCAAACTGCATTTACTCTGCTTGGCACCTCAAAATTTACCCATGTAGTGATTGTAATCTCTCACTTTCTTGTATTCAGGTTCCAAAGTTTCAGTGAACGGTTTTCAACAGATTTGATATCCAGTGGCTCTCTTATAGTCTTTCATTTCCTCATCTGTGATGATCATCTTCTCTGAAGTTTTAAATTGTTCGTATATTTTTTGCATTGAGATTCAAAATCTTCCACAAATTTTCAAGCCACGTCTTCATCGTCCGACTGTTTCGTGTAGGTGTACGGACCTGAAGAATATCGATCGCCAAAAGAACATTTTGGGTAAACAGTATAGTCAGATGGCATATGCTTCTGATATTTTTCAGTGTAATTTTGCCGATCGTCGGGCTGACATGAATTCATTTTCACTGTTAATCATTCGAAATTGGCATACAACACTAAAGGCACTCTCAGTCTTCTGTTGTGATGTATGAATTTAATGTTAATGTGAGGTTTGGGCATGTCGGCGACAACGCATTGATCTGAGTTGCAATACTCCTTGTGACGTTTCAGGGATTCTTTGCTATGGAAGGAATTCAAACGGTTAAAACAGAAAAATCTTTTTCCCTGTGTCCGCAAGTCTGTGCCGACAGTAATTGACTCATGTTTCTGATTTTAGATAATGTTGATTATAATCATTCAAAATTAATAATAAATTAATGTTGTTTTCGCGATATTTCTGTTAACTTATCCTCAGAGAAATATGTTTTTTCCGAATCGTCATATCCCAAAGCATTGATGGCAATCATAGGATTTGGATTTTCAAAACGATCGATGTTGTGTAACCGAGTTGGAAAATTTATCCCCGACTAATCTAAATTCTTAGAAGTCTCTAGATACTTTGATACTCTCTGTTGATGCATTTTGTCGGGATATAAGGCAGACAAGACAGTGCTTTGAAGCATTGACTGCCTTTCATTCCCATGTTGACCACAGTTTCTTTTTTGCTATGAAATAAGGCAATTTTACACATGAAGACATTCACTATGAATCGTACTTGTTGATATGAATTTTTATATTCAATACTCCACTGAATCTCCAATTGCTCCGATTGCTACTTTTATTTTGATACTGCACTAAAGATTGTATTATTTTTTCTTTCATGTTGTCGAAGATATCAGACATAGAAGAACCTTCAGTCATAGTTTTTTGTGCGAGATTGAAAATAAGCTGTTTTTCTCATGACTACACCTGTATTCAGATCCATCTTCTCCATCTGACAAAATCACTTGATGGCTTTCTCTCATTCTATGGTAGTGGACCACAATTGTTCATGCATGACATTAGCTAGTATTTCTTGAACGTCTCCATCATTGTTATCGCATTCAGCCATCAATACTTTTGTGGTGTTTGATATTTAACCTTCTTCTTTCTTACCCTCCTTGTTTCCACCAATTGAGTAGGTATGTTTAGTTTTTGTTTTCTTTTTCCATCCATGTTGTCTTTCTGATCTCATCTCCTCCTCCTCCAAGCATTAATTTTATCAACTCATTTTTAGTTTGCAACCATACACCTTTCAAACCCATCCAATGCACTTTAGATGTCAATCCTGACACCGTTTTTCACTAGTCGCAGCCTTTATGACTCCGATCATTTGTGGTTTGTTTCTATAAATTCGTGATGACAATATTATTCACATAATATTCCAATTGAGCTCGATTGAATGCTTCTAATAAAAATGACAATTGTCTCTGATTTTATTTAAAAAATTGTTTTAGATATTAAAAAATTGTTTTGTTTTTTATGTGTATAAACATTGTTGTTTCCTATAAATTTAAAATTTTGTTAAGTTTTAATTTTTTCTTACAAAATTTTATGTGAATGTTCAATTTTTTTTTCATCCTTTCACAACTGATTTGTAAATTTTTATTTTTTCCTTCTGTCATTTCCCATACATGAGAAAAGACAATTGAACTTTATATTATAAGAAATTAAAAAACTGAACTGAAAAAATTGATTAATTCTGCAAAAAACTTCTTTGCAAGAAGAATATAATTTAATTTAATGAAGATTAAAAAAACAAAAATTTCAAATTAAAAAAAACAACAAATTCAATATAATTTAATTTAATGAACATTAAAAAAAACAAAAATTTCAATTTAAAAAAATAACAAATTCCTATATATACTAGGAAATTAAAACAATAAAATTAAAAATTAAACAAAAATTAATAACAAAAATGGCAATGGAAAAAAAACTGAATCAAAAAGAATTATTCTTTACAAGAAATTTGGAAGTAAATGTTTTGTTTCGAAACCTCATACAATCGAATTGGATGACACTGAGGTGATGTAAAAGTTTGAGTATAAACGAACCGAAGATCAAGTTTTTAGAGTTGGAGAATTCATGTCTGGAGATCCTAAAAGACGAGAAAGAAGATTTCGAGGATGTACACTTTATTCTGATCAAAGGCACAGACAAGATATTTCTTAAAATCGATAAAGGTGTTGTAGATCGACTCGGAATAGAAACGTTGGAAAATGTGAAAAATAAATGAAAATAGACATGGTCATCTAACACTTACATAAAGACAAAGAGAGAAGAGGGGCAGTTCGCCTGCTAAAAAAAACAGAAAAAATAGTAGAAGAGAAAAAAGCAAATGTGTTTAATTTTGTTTATTTTGTAAATAAATGTTTATAATATATCAATATTCTTCCTAATTTTTCACATTTTTTGTAATTTGTTTTGGGTTTGTTTTTTCTCTACCTTCTTCTCATCATTCCATTCTCTCCTGTTTCGAAAATTCGAGGATAAATATCATCACACTAATTTATGTAAAATACTTTTCCGTAGTCTTAGGATGATTTTGTTTGTGTTCTTTATAATAGTTCATCATGATGTTGAGATATTCATGATCTTTCAAACAATTCATTTTTTTTATTTTAGTAATTTTTTATTTCTTTTTTTATTTGAATATTTATTTTTGTAGTAATATTTTTTAAAATTTTTTCTTCACAAGTTCTGAGTCTGATATTCTCTATCCAGTAAATAATGCAAATTACGCTCCAGATCTTTGGTTGTGAGATGACTCGCTCTCAGTCGAAATTTCAAACATTCAAATTCAGTGGGTCTCGGTTCTCCTAAGAGCAAGATAGTCTGAGTCCAAATTCTCATCACGTCGTGCTTGCTGATCATATTTAATGCCGGTGTGACAGGAATGGAAGTCCGTAGGAAAATTAATTCCGCGGAATAATAGTCCAGAGGGACTAACGTTCCTACGGACTAACATTCCTTTTACACCGGCATGAAACACATGGTGATTACATCTTCATATTCCATGTCTTGACAGTCGTGAATATAGTCCAATTCAAATTTGCTACCAGAACATACTTCCTTCAACGCACTGGGAATATTTTCTTTAGCCAGGTGCGCAAACATTCTGTAAAACACATCTTGGAGAAATTCGCGACACTCTACTCCTTTTCGTTTCTTCATTTCACCTTTCAATCTTTCCATTTTTTTGTGAAATTAATTTAAATTTTGTTATTTCCTATTATATAGAGATTTCTTTCTCTACTTCCCAAGATCTGAATCGGATATACTCTTTGCAGAAAAGAAAATATCTCTTCTTTTTTGCATTTTGAGACGATGTCTATGTCTAGTGTTCTGCATTCGAACATCATGGCCAAATCGATGTCACACTTAAATAACCAAACATTATACGTTTTAACACTGTGTCGCGATGGTAATTTCGCGTCGGATATATCTCGGCAAAATCTTTGCAAACACTTGAAAAACGAGTAACAAATGCATGGTCTGGCTCTGTCATCAACTTCCTCTCGCATTTGCGGTATCTTCACTATCGTCACTGTCATCTCGGGTGGTTACAAATCCAGTGATTTCTCGGACTGAGATTCGGCCAATAAGACGGAATAAATCCTCGTAGTAATTCTATTAGTAATTTGATTTCCCATCCGATTTCTGACTCGAAAACGGCGCGTGTTGTTTCGTGGTAAACGAGCCCAGTTTGCAAGAAGTCTAAAGTGGGTTCGTATTGTAGGTGTTTTTGAACACAGATAATTGCGCGAGAAAAATTCTTTTGAAAATTGCGAGAAGTCAAAACAGACTCGAATCCCCAATTTCACTCTTCTAATGCATTTTTTCATCATTTTATTTTTAACTTCTTACAGACTATATATCTAGTTCGTGTGCAGTATTATGGCCTGTGAAGAGACTCGCCGAAGTATGCCATAAATATGGTTGTTTGATACTTGTTGATGGCGCGCACGCACCAGGACAAATACTACACCTCAATATTGAAGACCTGAATGTAGACTTCTTTACAGGTATACTAATAAATGATTTTATGTCATGGCGTATGCACTGGGGTGAGTTGAGATATTCTGATATATGGGTCGTATCAGCCATGATAATCGGCAATGTGTGGTTAAAGCCACAGATGTACAGTTAAAACTAAAAGTCCTATCCTGAAATGCGCACAAATAGCACGTCGATATGCGCGTTAATCTACGCGATATGACCATGGTAAGGCTATCAAATGCTGTAAAGATGGACAGTGCACAAGCAATGTTTCAGCCAATGGACCTCCGGGTAACCCGGAGGTCCATTGGCAGAAACATTGCCCGTGTTTGCGTTAAGTAACCAGGGGGACCTGCCGTGCTTTGGATGCCATTCGATATGGCAATTGCGCGCAATTCATATGCGTAATTAAACCTAGATAAGCTCACAGTTCGCGACAGGACTTCTAGTTTTAACTGTATGTCATCGCGACCCATATATCAGAAAACTAGGAACCATCTGTAAAAGTTTTGTGCTTGTGTGGGTGTATTTTGAGAAGTGGGGTTGATCATCTAAAGAACTGAGTGGTCCATGCGGCTATTCAGAACCATGTGTTCTAACTTCGAATCTGTTGATACGGAATGCTGATACTTTGAGTTCAAAGTACTTCGTATGTAACCATTCGGCAAACCAGAATTCCATAAAATAACCTGCACAAAGATATACAGATATTCTATCCTGTCCCTGCTATATATACATTCCACTCAATTAGTACCTAACTTGGCTTGCAAACATCAACAATATGAAGTATATGCGGCATAATCATAACACTATTGTTGTAAGGAGTCTCCATTCGTAATTGTTTAATAAACAAACGTATATCATTAAAATGTTTATCAAATTTAAGCCTCAACTGAGAAACATGCCTTGCGTAAATTCAAAGAAAAAACATTTGTTTATGGTACCTTTAAATTCAATCATCTGTAATATTCCAGTTGAAGTGAAGTGACCAAGTGAAATATTTCAGATGAGTGAATCTAAATATTGACAACGGACAATTGAAACACTAGACTGGTACCAGGCCATAACTGTGCCGATTTCCTTACTTGTTATTCATTAATTTTTGCACCGTGGGCATTATGCCCTTTGATGGAAATAGAACAGTTTGCGAAATTTACACAAGGTCCAGTCTTTGACAGACCACTGGATTGGGTATAAAGAATGGGGAAACATGACGCCTTATGTCGGAGTTTGGAATTTCTGTTAACATAAACAGCTCAGGCTGTGTCAGAAAATGTATGACTGATTCACCTTTTAAAACCTTTCATCATGCAACTGAAATGTTTTTTTCAAGTAAATACCTAAATTTATTTGGGAACGTCGACAGCGTTCTGAGAATAAAAAGAATGGTACTCATCTTCAATCTGTTTCTCAGAACACAATGCACATGTTCGATTCTCTCTTAAAATGATGGTATATTGCAGCGTTTCAACGCTTAGTATCTTAGAGGATAATACTATTTTATTCATGAGGGTGACCAAATTTAATGGGATATTTTGCTTCAAATACTGAAAGTTCTCAATAATATGTTTATACAGGTCGCATTTAGATTTAGTCTCCAGTTCCCACCTAATGGTCTGTTGATATTGATCATGAAAGGGTTAAAAATATATAGAGGATACATACTGTTTTTGAGTGAGTATCGGAATTATCTGATGAGTTGCTGCAAAGGAATATTAGTTTTCACGAGCGGCTAAAAGCCGCGAGTGAAAAACTAAATTCCTTTGCAGCCACGAATGAGATAATTCCGATACTCATTCAAAAACAGTAGGTATCTTTTTATTATATGCGTTGCGTTGTTTTTGTTGCGATTAAAAGAGGTAATGTGGTGTTTTCATTGCAATCAAAAAACTGGAGGTGGAGAAAATGATGACAATGTCAACAAAAATCAGCTGACCCATTTACTTATTGGCCCCGATTTCAAAATCAAACTACCACACAACAAAATAGTTCCACAGAAATCCCCTTAGAAAATGGCTATATTGTCAGTTACGCACACCAAATCAATGACCGCGTGTGAAAGTGGTTTATGACATTACCCCCAAAACAATGGGTGGCACATTTATTCAATAGTAATAACAAAAGTGCACTGCGCAGATGCAGACAAACATGACACAGTTCACAAAATGTTCAATGAAGGACGAAGGAGGATTTTTCAAATGTTCAAATTGTTTTTAGCATATTTGACAATCACTGTCACTATCACTATCGGTGAGTATGATTTTCTTGTACCTCCTTTTTAGACTATTCGCAACACTAACTTTGTTACTTTGAGACGAGCTAAAATACACAGTTACCGGTGCTGCATGTATTGGACATATAAAAAGTACGTTCGTCGGCGGAGTAATTTCATTATAATTTTCTTGCGTGATTCGATTAATCTACAGAGGGATATTCCCTTATATCTATCGTGACGATAGATATAGAAAAATATCGGTTGAAAATTTCTCGCCATCTTTTAAAAAAGCATATAATAAATTGTTTTCTTTCTTCTGCGATGACCAAGTTAACATTACGTGAAAACTGTCCAAGCCATATATATGATAAGCTTAAGTCATCCAGAGTTCGTTTTATTTTCTTAATCCAGCGGTTTTGATTTTTGTTCAGCATATGGGTATAAAAACCTCTCAGTAACGGGGATTATTTGTACACATTAATTTAGCCCAATATTTTCGGATATAAATTCGTAGTTCAACGTACATAGGAAAACGCCCAAGTTGACAGTAAACCATGACATTGGTAGTTTATGTGTGAGTTTGGAAGATTCGTTAACAAATTCCAAATGAATATTTTCTATCTCTGTCCTTTCATGGAAACCCCACACTTCGCATCCATATTTTAGTATTCTATTAAAAAAAGTGTCGAACAGACTAAGTTTTGCTTCAACATCAAATTTCATAAGTGAGAATTTATTCTTCAGGCTATACATTGCTTTACGTCCCTACGAACCCTTTTTTGGGCAATATCGAACTTGGCATTATAATTAAACAGACAACGCAAATAATTAAATTGATCGACCGCTTCAGTTTGCTCTCCCCTGAGGCACCACATTTGGACTTCTATGCTAGGGGTCCCGAGTTAGATTCCCGTCCTGGTCGACTCGCGTTGTGTCCTTGGGCAATGCACTTTCTCCCGGCTGCCTACATGGGAGCACGACGACACCGTGTACGAATGCGCACTGCACGTCGATAGTTCACATGTCTTCAACCACTGCGACCCTGCTTGAGCGGGGCTTGAACAGAGTTAGAATGTTGAGGAGTTGACAGCTGCTCGTCGATGCTCGGTGGTTTTCTCCGGGTACTCCGGCTTCCTCCACCCGTAAAACTGTCACGGTCACAACTAGCCTTTGTACATAAGTAAGGAAGATTGAACACCAATAAATAAATAATATAAATTTTACGGCAATACTCCGAGAGTATATCTATACGATTTTGAAGTTTATTGGAGAGTGGATTGTAACTAAATCACCCGCGGAGTGGAGTTATCACCCAAGCTATAACTTTCAAATTTTGAACATATCGTCAAAAAACACAAGCAATGTTTCAGCCAATGGACCTCCGGGTTTAACCCGGAGGTTCATTGGCTGAAACTTTGCTTGTGCTGGTTATGTTTTGTAACAAATTTGCAATTATTGCCTGGGTGGAATCTCCACTCTGAGGGCGATTCAGTGACAATACACTTTCCACGTACTGTATACGATTTTGAAGTTTATTGGGTGTATGAGCCAGCAGTACCATGTCACCTGCGTACATCAACACAAATATAGCATTACGGGAGATAATTCTTCCTCCAATTGGTCATTGCTATACATGACCTCTAATAAATAGTCAACTTACAGGGAACACAACACCGGAGACAGGAATTCCCCTTGCAATAAGCCAAGCCCTAATTTAAAACTACTCTCCATCTCGCCACCCCACTTAACTGATAGTTTTGCCTTACTAAACAGTTTTTTTATTATATTCACAAGTGCCCAACTTGTACCACGTTTTAGGAGTTTTGCCCAAAGTAGACTGGTATTAACAGATGCAAATGCTTTAGTGTAATCAACAAAACAGCAATATAGTCATTTTTTATTCATCAGGTAATCATCAATTGTTGATTTTAAAACGAATAACGCATCCATAGTTCCCACCCCCTTTCTAAACCCAGATTACACATTTGTTATAATGGCCACCAGTTGTTCTCGTGAAATATTATTAAATTATCAGTTCTGGTACGAATACGATAGCAGACTTCCAGGAACCAGTGGTGCCTGTTGTCAACTCTATGAGTTGATTGGATGTGTTTCGTGTTCTGTACATCCCAACCCCCAACATTCAGTTTGATGTATGATTTGTGTATATTTAATCTGAAGTTAAGGAATATCAGAGGTGAGAATTTCAAAATAAACAAAATTCCATTACTTATATAGCCCCTTAACCCTTTCATACTTTTGTACGTCTTATGACGTACGAAATCAAACAGCGCGTTGATACATTCTGGTCATTTGTTTTGTTATTATTTTTCGATTTTTTAAAGTTTTAACCTCAATTCCTATTTTCTCCCGAATAGTGTTCAATGACAACCGTTGGGCCAAATGTTATTGCATCTTAAAATACTAATATAATCCTGCTGTCAAGACTTCTTAACTGGTTGAGTGCTAGAAGCCACTATAAGGCTTTCAAAAAATGAGGATAGCAGAGCAAACGCCAACACTTTCCTTGCTTATATTTCACATTCAGTCAAACACAGATAATATTTTGTTTAAATAAATTTATTTTATTCCAAATTATTGAAGAGTGCCTGTGGGCACTCTCCAATAATTTGTAATAAAACCAGTTTGGAATAACAAATTCAGACCACCAAAAAAACTTTAGTCCTCAATCAGATCAGATTATTTATTGTTTATTTATTGGTGTTTAAGGTCATATACAGTTAAAACTAGAAGTCCTGTCATGAAATGCGCACAAATAGCATGTTGATTTGCGCGATAATGTACGCGTTATGACCATAGTAAAGCTATCAAATTCTGTACATATGGCCTGTGCACAAGCAATGTTTCAGCCAATGGACCTCCGGGTAACCCGGAGGTCCATTGGCGGAAACATTGCATGTGTTTGCCATGAGTAACCAGGAGAACCTGCCGTTATTTGATTGCCATTCGATATGGCAATTGCGCGCAATTCCAACGCGCAATTAAGCCTAGATAAGCGCACTATTCGTGACAGGACTTCTAGTTTTAACTGTACTTATACACAAAGGCTAATCATGACCGTAATCAGATCAGATAATCACTAATGTGAAACATTTCTTGTTATTTGTACTTTCTGACGTTTGACGTCGCATTTTGAAAAACGCTGAAGAAACTGAATTCCCTGTGATGATTGAACGTCAGGATAATCAAAAAGTCTCAACGACTTACTTGAATTACTGATGTTTTTCCAGACAATCTTGAACACCAATATCAATTGACAAATAATGATTCACAATTGAATTTATAATTAGTTCAAACATATTTGCATTTTTCATACAAATTCGATTTGCCTTATCAGATAACTCATCGTTCCATTTATAATTAACACACTTCCTAAAGTTTACACTATCTGGTGAGGATTTGTGTTTATAAACATTAGAACTATTTGCATTTACAGTACGTGGAGAGTGTACTATCACTAAATCACCCGCAGAGTGGAGATTCCACCCAAGCAATAATTGCAAATTTGTTGCAAAGCATAACCTGTACAAGCAAAGTTTCAGCCAATGGACCTCCGGGTTAAACCCGGAGGTCCATTGGCTGAAACACCGCTTGTGTTTTTTGTCGATATGTACAAAATTTGACAGTTATAGCTTGGGTGACAACTCCACTCCGCGGGTGATTTAGTTACAATCCACCCTCCACGTACTGTAGTGTCAGACCAAATTGTAAAGACGCCTGATTGGAGCATTCATTGAAACTCAGTACTTCAAATGAGTTAATACGATGAATGTCAGTTGATAACAAGTAATCAACTACATTGTGTGTGAAACATGGGTGATGCCCAGTATTCGGCCATTGGTCGTTCGGCCGTCGAGGTCGTTCCAATGAGGGATCATAAACTATGTTTTTGAGACAAAAAATGAAAATAACAGTTATTCAAGGATTTGTTTTGCAAGTGGCGTTTGCTTTTCATGTTAGGTAAAGGGTTAAAAAAAACCAAAAAGCAATGAAGTCCCCATTACACCCACGGCAAAGCGTCTTCGTTTGAGCGCACGGATACATGATACAATTGTTGATTGCATAATTTACTTGTGAAGTTATCGTTTATAATCAAACCAGGAAAACTCAGTAAATCACACTTTGGAAAGTAATAAGATAACTAGACTTTATGATTCTGGAGAATCATGGCTTTTCCCGATGAGTTTCCATGATTTTTCATGACCCCACAGTGTCTGATGAATTATTTTTAACTGTCTCACAGAAGTTCCTTCATTGATGTTAGAAAGGTGAAGATAGTAGTCTCAAATGACACAGTTTGATAAAAAATTGTTTAGGTAAAAACCATCATTAATGATGGAGTGGGTTAATGTCAATATCGTCGTCCAACAAGTCAATGACCGACAAAAGGAGTTTGTTTGACACATACTTACTGAGTGCTGTGTCAATTTAAAAATGGCCCATTTTATCCCAAATGTATCCACAATATTGATGTCTGGCAGCTTGTAGAGGGTTAACAAGTGCCAACAGGAATATTTATTCATGCAGCTTGTAATGTCACACCAAGAACTGTGAATGGCTATTTTTTCTTTAAAATCTACAAGATGTTTTCAGAGAAATCCAGGGAGAACAGGAATTTTAAGCTTTTGATGGGTATCATTGTTTTTCCAGCCCAAAACGGGATAAGTGTTGTTTTTGGAATACTCTTATTACTTCCAAAAATAATTCTCAGTGAATTCTACTTCCACTTATTTTGATCTCTCCTCCCAACTTCAGGTGCTGTGGGTACGCAAACACAGCCTATTTTATCAACATTTTGATGTTTGAGAACCTGCATAGGGTTAACAAATGCTTACAGGAATATTTTGTACATGCAACTTGTAATGTCACGCTAAGATATGAGAATGGCCATTTTTTCCTGAAAATCTACGGGATGTTTTTAAAGAAATCCTCAGATAACATGAATTTTTAACCTTTTGAAGGGTATCTCTCTTTAACCAGCTCTAAAGGGTTAATGCTTGGTTTTGTGAATATCTTCATTACTTACAGAAATGATCGACGGTGAATTCCACTTCCAATGAAGGAGGTTATGTTTATCTCGTAGGTACACATTTGGTGTTATGGTTGCCCAAGAACAGCCCATTTTCTCGAAATGTCAATGCTTGGCAGCCTCTGGGGGTTAACAAATGGTTACCGAAACATTTTGTTCATGCAATTTGCAATGCCACTCTGAAGACCTGCGAAGGGTCAATTGCTCTTGAATTTGTTTGTTGAAAAATCCACAGAAAACTGAAATTTTAAACTTTTAAGGGGTATATCTTCTTAACTAGTCAAAAATGGGTTAAGACCTCGATTTTTGAATACACTTACTACTTACAAAAATGTTTCCCTCTCAGTTTTGCGTCCGGTAAAAGAAGGTACCTTTCTCTGTTGCATTCCAATTTGATGTTGTTGGTGTTCAAAAACAGACTATTTTTTTCAAAATTTGGACATTTAGCAGCCCATGGAGGGTTAACAAATGCTTACCGCAATAATTTATTCAATCAGCTGGTAATGTGACACCAAGACCTATCAACGACCATTTCCTCTTGAAAACCCTACCAGATGTTTGTAAAGGAATCCAGGGAAAACATAAATTTTTAAGCTTTTGATGGGTATCACAATTAACAACCACAAAAGGGGTTAACGCTTGGTTTTTTGAATACCCTTATTACTTACAAAAATGGTCCTCTGTGAATTCCACTTCCAACAAAGGAGATTATGTTTATTTCTCAGGTACACGTTGGGTGCTGTGCATGTCTGAAAACAGCCCATTTCAATAGAATTACGATGATAGGCTGCCTGTAGAGGGTTAATAAATGCTCACCGGAATATTTTGTCCATGTAACTTGTAATATCACACAAAGACCTGCGAGTAGACAATTTTTCTTGAAAACCTGCATGATGTTTTTGGAGAAATCCACAGAAAATGGGAATTTTAAGATTTTAAGGGGTCTCTCTCTTTAGCCTGGCCAAAATGGGTTAAGACTTCGACTTTTGAATACCCTTACTACTTACAAAAATGTTTGCGAATAGATTATGCGCTCGATAAAAGAAGGCACGTTTCTTTGAGGCGTACCCATTGGGTGCTGTTGACGTCCAAATACAGCCCATTTTATCACAATTTTGACTTTTAGCAGCCCGTGGAGGGTTAACAAATACTCACAGCAGTATTTTGCCCATGCAACTTCTATTGTCACACCAAGGCCTGGGAGTGACAAATTTTTCTTGAAAATCTACAAGACTCGTTTAAAGAAATCCACGGAAAATACAATTTTTTGAGCTTTATGGGGGTATTGCTGTTTAACCAGCCCAAAACGGGTTAACGCTTGGTTTTTTGAACACCCTTATTACTGACAAAAATGATCCTCGGTGAATTCCACTCCCAGTGAAGGAAGTTATATTTATCTCTCGTGTATTGTTTGGGTGCGGTGGGGTCCTGAAACCGGCCTATTTCATCAAAATTTCGATGTTTGACAGTCTGTGGAGGGTTAACATATGCATCGCCTGATATGTCGTGTGTATCAAAGGGCATGTGACAGACAGGTCTAGCAATGACGAATGTATAAAAAAAATCCTAAAGACGTGTTTCGAGAAAGTGCCGATAAACCCCAATTTTGGCAGTTTTTTGCCAATTCTGGCGAAATAAGGGTTAAATCGAAAATTCCGCTTCGGTACATTTTTAGATTTTGTGCCCCTCTATTTGCGTGCAAAATTTCGTGAAAATCGGTTCGAAAATGGCTTCTGAATCGTACGGACAAAATGTGTGAAAAAAAAAAAAAAAAAACCCAACCCCCCCCCCCCCCCCAAAAAAAAAAAAAAAAAAAAAAAAAAATAATAATCCGTAGAAAAACAATAGTCTTTTCCAGAGGGAAAAGCCTAATGAAACTTGAGTGATGACTTGTAAACAACTGTCGCCTAATAATTATGTATATAATGTTAAATGAATCCTAAAAGCCAATTCAAAACATCTTGCGATATATCAAGGCTAGGCTACAGCCCGATTAATATTACATTCCATTACTGGTATTAAAACAGTTGTATTAATTATATTTAAGAAGATGCTTGGGAAATGGTGAAGCAAACGCACCCTATACTACCACTTGTAATGTGTTCGTCATTACGATACTTTCAGGAAATTTGCACAAATGGTGTTTTGTGCCGAGAGGATGCGCAATATTGTGGGTCAGTCCTAAGCATCAGTCATGGGTGAAGCCCATTGTCACATCTTGGGGGCATGGTCAACAGTTTCAAGAAGATTTCCTGAATGGTCCAACCAGAGACAACACTTCGTTTGCAACAGCCAAGTATTTTATAGACTTCTTGGATAAAGTTGGAGGCATTGTAAGTAGAATTAATCGTTGAAGATAATTAATATTCAACTAACATATACATGCATCGGTTGCAAAAAATAGTCATGTCGGATTTCTGCTTACGGAGTGTGTTACACACAGATGCACACTCACAAATTCCGTACTGAAGAAGCGAGGTACTTCTCAAATTATGTTAATAGAATCCAGCACTGAAAGTGGAGTAACTTAGTGAGGATGACTCACCGAGGTAACGGGAAATTTACCTCGGTATTTTTTAGCAACTCGGTACGTGACTGTGTACTTTTATCATTTACCTCGATATGTTGGTTAAACCAACGCGCACGCACGCACGCACGCACGCACGCACGCACGCACGCACGCACGCACGCACGCACGCACCCTAACCCTTTCAACTATCTTTAGGGCACGTCTTTTGGAAATTCTTAAAAGTATATTCTCCAATAAAAAAACAAATATATTCCCCATAAACAATTGGTGACATGTCTACAGCCTTGACCGTAGTACTTAAAACCCTTTGAATCCCAGAGGCAGCCTTTCCTCTAGTAATATGATACTTCATAATTTCATTAAGTAGGTTGACTTTTGAGTGAAGGTGTGGTGTAGACCAATCAATATTTTCAACGTGCAGCCCCCAGGCTGCACGTTGAAAATATTAATTAGTCTACCCCAAATAAAGAATATGGACTCTTCCCGTTGCTGACACTGAACTGGTATGGAAGATGCCACTAGGGTTCAAAGGGTTAACAACAACCAAAGTCGTTGTATCAGTACCATCTTCTGCGGTGCACAGTCAGTTTGCATTGCAAATAACGCGAAACTGTGGGAGTTACAAGGGAAATAACGTTCGAAAATTTAAAAAAGGCCTCTGTCATCTTGTGACAGCTGTAAATAAAAACTACAGTAGATATGTTATGAAATTGTAAGTACGATTACACCGGTGACTAAACTCGTGTACGGCAATGATTTCACCTCCATTTGCCTAATCACATGGACGCTATGGCGATCAATTCGATCCGCACAGATAACATTTCAATGCACAAGGCTGCAATAAGGTGACATTTTAGAACTCATTAATACACCTTCCCCTTGATGTGGGGCGACCTGGCGATGTCCGTGGCTGGAAGGAAGTGATATTTTAGAACTCATCATTAATACATTTTCCCCTTGATTTGGGGCGACCCAGCTTAGCGATGTCCGTGCTTGGGAGAGCGTGATATTTTAGTAACAATCATCCACACACCTTCCTCTCGTCGTGGGACGATTGATGTGGGGCGACCTAGCCTAGCGATGTCCGTGCTTGGAAGAGCCTGATATTTTAGTAACAATCATCCACACACCTTCCTCTCGTTGTGGAACAATTGATGTGGTGCGATCTAGCCTAGCGATGTCCATGCTTGGAAGAGCATGATTTTAGTAACAATCATCCACACACCTCGTTGTGGGACGATCCCAAAATGAAATATTGTAATGTAAAATGTGTGAAATGAAAAATATATGTCAATAAATTACTATTCCCGCATTTTCAAAAATGCGGGAATATGGTGATGATCTCCCGTCCCTTTTCCGAGCTATAATTTTGAAACTTACCATACTTCTTATGTATGGTATAGAGATGAAAAAATAGGTTTAGTTTGTATTTTTGTCACCAGGTGGTGCCAGTGGCGCCACTTGAAGACGGAATCCAAAATCCTTCTTTTCGACGAAAGGCTTCTGGGATTTGTCATTTCGGTTCTTTAAAGTGTGCTTATATATCCGGTAGTGATCTAGATGTGCATAAAGTTTTCGGATTTTTGATTTGGCCCCAGGTGGTGCCCGTAGCGCCACTTGTGACGTTAAAGAATCGGTTTCCGGCGAAACGCTCCAAGGGGTTTTAATTCCAAATGTTCAAATGTTATTCATACGTTCGGATTGGGTCTCTAGATGTTCTTAAAGGTTTCAGATTTTTATTCGGTACCATGTGGCACATGTAACGTCACTCTTCTCATTAGAGAATCGGTGTTGGCAAAAAGGCTCCAACGGTTTTAATTCGAACGATGAAAGGGTGTTCATATGTTCTGGTAGAGAGAGTCTCTGGATGTGCATAAAGGTTTCGGATTTCTGATTCGGCTCCATGTGGTGCCCGTAGTATCACTTTTAACGTCAGGCAATGGATTTTCCCATGAAAGCCTTCTATGTGTTTTAATTCGAAACGGAATGGTGTCAAGATGTGCATAAAGATTTCAGAATTTTGATTCGGCCCATGTGGCGCTTATAACGCCACTTTTGTTGTTAGAGAATCGGTTTCCAGCGAAAGACTTCTATGGGTTTTAATTCGAAGCGTTGAAAGTGTCTTCATATGTTCATGTGGGGGTCTCTACATGTGCAAAAAGGTTTCAGATTTTTGTTTGGCCATATGTGGTGCACGTATCACTACTTTTGTCGTTAAAGAATCGGTTTTCGGCGAAAGGCTCCTAGGGGTTTTAATTCGAAACATTGAAAGTGTGTTCATATGTTCAGATAGGGTCTCTAGATGTGTATAAACGTTTCGGATTTTTGATTCGGCCCAATTTGGTGTCCATAGTATCACGTTTGTCGTTAGACACTCCTTTTCCGGTGAAAGGCTCCTAGGGGGTTTAATTCGAAACGTTGAAAGTGTGTTCATATGTTCAAGTAGGGTCTCTGTATAATTACGCATGAACATTTTGGATTTTTGATGCGGCCCCATGTGTAGTAGTGCCTTGTAGTGCCACTTTTGTCATCAGAGAATGTGAATTGATTTGTAACCAGCGTGATGGCGCATACTGAAAATGCGGAGATACTCCTTAGTGTTCTTTGCACATAAATGACAACGTTCTAGTTGTTTTTGTTAAAGTCTACTAGATATTTATTTAATGGTGTTTAAGGTCACATATTTATGCAGAATGGCTAATGGTGACCGTGACAGTTTTACAGGCGGAGGAAGCCGGAATACCCGGAGAGAACCACCCTGCATCGACGAGCAACTGTCAGCTCCTCAACATTCTAACTCTGTTCGAGCTCCGCTCATGCAGGGTTACAGCGGTTGAAGACATGTGCACCATCGACGTGCGATACGCCTTAGTACACAACATCATCGTGCCCCCATGTAGGCAACCGGGATAAAGCGCCTTGCCCAAGGACACAACGTGGGTCGTTCCGGACGGGGATCATACTCGGGAACTCTAGCATAGAAGTCCAACAGTCTATCACTGAGTCACCGCGCTCCCGACTAGATATCTATTGAATATGCCGTGTTTGGGGGTGCTGCATACAACCCTAAACAAAAACACTGCACAGCGACAAGTAAGTTCCACGGTGATCAAAAATTTCTACACAGATGAACTGGGTGTGATTACAATTAGTTATTAACCCTTTGGTACCTTTGAGCGTGTTATTACGTACGAAATCAAACAGCACGCTCATACTTTGTGGTCATTTGTTCTGTTATTATTTTTCGATGTTTTAAAGTTTTAACCTCAAATTCCTATTTTTTCCCGAGCATTGCTCACTGATAACCGTTGAGCCAAATCTTGTCGCAGCTTAAAATACTAATATAATCCTACTGTCAAGACTTCTTACCTGGTTGAGTGCTTGAAGCCACTATCAAGGCTTTCAAAAATGAGGTTACCAGAGCAAAAGCAAACACTTTCCTTGCTTAATGTTTTTTCATATTCAGTCAAACACAAATAATATTTTTTTTTTATTAAATTTGTTTATTATAAATTATTGGAGAGTGCCTGTGGGCACTCTCCAGTAACGTGTAATAAAACAAGTTTTGAATAACAAATTCAGACCACCTAAAATAATGTAGCCCTCAACCAGATAATCACTAATGTGAAAGTAAATGTGTGGGGTAAACGAATCAATATTTTCAACGTGCAGCCCCGAGGCTGCACGTTGAAAATATTGATTGGTCTAACCCAGATAATAAATATGGACTCTTCCAAGTGCTTCCATCGAACTGGAATGGAAGATACCACTAGAGTTCAAAGGGTTAAAGTATATTAAATATTGAATATGCAGAAGTCGAGATGTCCCATACAACTTTGCCCTCATGCCAGTAAAAAACCACTGTGTAGCGACAAGTAACTACAGCAGTCTTCAAGAAAAAAGGAAACGATTTATTGACGTGATGTCGTCCAGGGAGTTAAACAAGGTTAAGTGGCAGTGTTAACGGGATTTGGCCATGACGTGGTTAATATGCGGAAAAACACACCGATTGAAAATTCCCGAAAAACACCGTACGAGGATGTCAAAAAGTACATCGAAGGGAGTGGAGAAAGAGTTTGAGGCATTCGAAGGGAGTGGAGAAAGGATTTGAGTTATTGATAAAGGGTTTTGAGTATATTTCCTCGTTTCTGGGTATAAATCGCGCGAAATGGCATATTATTTTAGCTTGAGCTGTAGTCAGGATAGCTATGGCTGTTGAAGGTGATACCACCAGAAATAAAAGGGGTTGGGTTAAGGTGGACAAAGTCCGGATGGGGGTTAGGTCGTCCACATGTAAAGTTGGGTGTGTAGGTCTTTTTCGCCGATAGTGGTGATTCCCAATTGAAAATTCGTATTAGAATTCATGTAGAAACCTGAAAGATCTACTGATAGAAACAACATACATAAGACAATGGAGACGATCGGAGATTAATTACTATTACAATCTAATCATAGAAGCTGGTGGAATGTTCTCATCGCCCGATAATTAGGGAATAGTGCATGTCTTGTCGTTGACTACGCCCATATAGTGCCCAGTGAGGTGGTGTAGGTCCCGCCGCGAAGCGGGGGGAACTACACCACCTCACTGGGCACTATATGGGCGTAGTCAACGACAAGACATGCACTAATCCTTATATTATATCGAACACCCATCACGAAAAACATCTGTCCGATGTGTTAATCTATTAACAAGGTAGCAGCCCTACCAACCAGCGTTATATAGAAAAAAAAAATACCATGTAGTTTTTAAAAAAACATTTTCTTCTTCCAAAACACGGCTAACTTGGATTATTGATATGAGCAGAAGACAGATTTTGAATCGGTCGTCAAGGGTAAACAAAACATGTCCCCCAAACGGAACTGTGCATTCTAGAATCGCGCAACTCGCGAATGAAAGCTAAAATTTTCGAAATTTGACAACGCAGTTTGATAATTTCTACACATTTGTCACACATATACATTACCGAATGAGTCAGTACGGGATACCAAACGCCGAAGATTCAAATGAATTCCATTATTTATTCGTTTGCTGCCCAAAACATACAATTGAATAGCAAATAATATGAGCAGCGAAACAAGCGATATTTCATATCCGGACGCGTTCTTATGAAAGTTGTACCCAGGTATGGACCATTCTCTTCGAAACGAGATATGGATCATCTTCTCAAGGAATAAAATGAACGCATCGGAAAATGTGACTTCAACAATGGAAAAGCGATACATTTTTCCACAATGATTTCTTTCTGGGTCGTTTTGTGGATGTTGTGCCTCTGTGAATCGATATTTAAATTTAGCCTGATCAGTTTTATTCGCCCAGTATGAAAAGAAAACTGATATAGTAGTGTGCTAAAAATAGAAAACGTGTAGTGCCTGGGTGTAGTGCCTGGTCAGTTCTATGGATGCAAACTACACGAAATAGGGTATCATCTTTCAGCCAATCAGAATGCAAGGAAGTCACGGGAGATATAATATTGATTTATAATGAGCTCCAACTGGACATATTTGTAAATTTAAAACTAAAAAAGTAAAACAGGCCGAACCACTGGTTCGAATTCACCCTATGGATTCAAGAAGAAGTGATAGAAGGGAGAAGAAAAAAACGGGGAAGAAGAATATTTCACAGAGGCGGACATGTGTAGAGCGTGCTACTAACCACCATAATGACTTCGTGTTAGCCCTTTTCAGGGCCCACACATTCTTAAAGTGAGATTCTCTAAAACACACTGTGTATTACCAATCTTTTATCATGAAAAGACAAACAAACCAATATCCACCCCTTCACGTTATCTTCCATTTTGTCCAGATGGATTTGGGAATCACAGTTAACAAAAGGGTGGTTCGCTTCTTCGCTGCATTCAACTAACCAGTGACGTTTCTCTGTGGGACAACATATCGGCGACATTATCACTCGATGGATGAAAGACGTGTTCGAGCATAAAGCAAGTGATGTCAGATATATAAATGTATTTATTTGGTTTAATGACTTTTTCGACAGCCAGAGCCACCTCGTGTGGAAGCTGGAGTACCCAGAGAGAACAACTGAGTAATGACAAGTAACTGTCAGACATCCCTAACGTATTAGCCAGGTTTAGCATTGGTTGAAGACAAGTGGACCATCGATGTGCAGTACGCCATAGTACACAGCGCCACTGCTCCCCCACATGGACAATCGGGATAAAGTGCCTTGACGAAGGACACAACGCAATTACTCCTGTTGGGGATTGAATGATACATAAGATAGACCGGCCATTATATAAACACAGATGCAGATTATTGACAGGTTTGATAAACAAAAGTCGAAACACTATCGAACAGGTGCCTAATTACTCTGACCCGAACACTGATCTTAGATGAACTTGAATTTCACTAAAAATCTAATTGACACTAGTTTAAAACCGATTAAAACATCAATTACAAAAAACAAATAAAAATTTGAAAAGCAAATAAAAAAAAAATTACAAGAGTAGGCCTAAAAAAATAAAAAATCTGTTTCTCAGGCCCTCCCGCATGGTCCTTTTGGCTGCCGCACTCTCTCTTTTTATAACCAATTTAAACTTAAAAAAAATAAAAATTAAATGGTTTATGTCTGATATTTTACCCAAGTTAAAAAAATTGATGAATTTGTCCCTTGAGGGCAAAAAGGCTTTGCAATGCTTTAGCATTGCAAAGCCTTCTTGTACTCAAGGGATGGAATACACCACCATCCATGCTATTCTGTAGATTGTGAGGCCTAAAACGTGAACCAAGAACATGAACTTTTGATGCAAAGAAGTAATTACTGAAATAAAAAATGAAATAAAAAAACGCTCGCCCGCATGCAATTTTACAAATAATGGCCCGAGAAACAGAAGATCTACTTTGTGTAGCCTTAAAAGAAATAATACAAAAAAAAATAAAATGACGTCATTGAATCCTGTGGATCCTGCTCCGCCAAAAGGGGGAAGATGGGGAACATACTAACCAGTCAGGTGGTTACGGAATCCACAAAGTTCAGCTCTGTCTGGAGCCTCTAGTACAACATGGGCGGAAAATTACATATCCAGTTCCAAACATGCGGACAGTGTTTTCTACAGAAAGGACCACCGAGTGTTTATAAACTTACTTACGTTACTTGTTAATCTTTTATAAAGTCACGTGACCAACATTTGATTGCAAATTTTTAAATTACTTTCGTCTGGTTTAGTACTAGCCTGAATAACAATAATCGATTAAAACATACAGTACTTGGAGAGTGGATTATAACTAAATCACCCGCGGAGTAGAGTTATCACCCAAACTATAACTTTCAAATTTTGTACATATTAACAAAAAACACAAGCAATGTTTCATCCAATGTTTAGGATGGAAATATAAGGTGCGCAAAAAGCATTAAGTGATAACCTTATTACTTAGTATCGACCTTGACAACACTCGATTCAATGCGCACTTCCTCGGGAAAAAAGTGTCATGGCGGTAATAGTTCAAAAGTTTATATACAGGAATTCACACTTCATGTAGTACTACCCGTCTCTAAAGAACACCTCTTCCCCAAAGACTGTGTACAAAATGCGCCATCTTGTTTTGTGGCGGGAAGTTTTTCCCCTATATACTCTATACAAATCAGTAATGTCAGTTATCTAACAAAAACCTATTGATCTCCCATTGTTTGCCATCTGTATGGGGCCTTGATATCACAGGTGTTTAAGAGGGTGAGTCGCGGTTCTGACTATTGTCTGGGGATAAAGCCTATTGTTTTACAAGCTTGGAACACCATGTATCCTATTGTTCCACGACCTTGCCCTATTGTTCTAGATAATTAAACGTGCAGGTGTTCAAGGAAGGGTAAGTTACGTTTCGGTGACAAGAGGTGACAAGAGGTAACTGATATATTACCCCAATGTATAGTTAAGAGGAAATGCGCGTGCTCCAGAGTATAATGGGGGTGGGGGTCCTAGATTGTCGGGAGAGAAAGGCACGTGTCAAAAGGTGTCGATCAATTACAAATAGTGTAATATTTTCTGTCCCGATAACGAAAATCAGTGGATGGCAAGAACATCTGTTGCCTGTAATATGCCCACACCTATAAAACCGATCAATAGCGAGTCACTGCCTGTTTTTTATAATCTATTTATAAATGTTTGTTATTGAATTCAAGTCTCGACACGTACAGCTCAATCTTTTGTTTTTCAAAAACGCGTGTATAATAGTATCTGTCCGAACCGTTATGCTCAATTTGCTTCAACGCACTGAAAGACTTAATTGATTTTTTTTTTAAAAAATATGCTGTGAAAAAAGGTTATTCCCAGCGCGCTGTGTTTTTCACTCAGGCGCACAGATGAGTTCAATGGCATTTGTCACACATGTCTGCACTGATTGGAACTTTTTTATGTGATTAAAACAGATTTTAGACTATTCGTCGCCTGAGTGCTAGAATATCCTATGTCCCTTAGGGGACATAGGACATTCTAGCACTCAGGCGACGTATTATAAAAGGGTTTTCATGTATCATTTGAATAACAGTAGTGTTCAAAAAAGTACAGATTACACATTTCTTACATGCATGACTGACGACTGCATCTATTTGGAATTGATTTTGAGCGCACTGAAAGGGCAAATTCCAGATATGCACATTTTCAAAATTTGCCTCAGTGGTTACCTCCCTTGACATACAAACACTGACATTTCACTGTGAACGGGAATTATATGTTTCCTCGTTGTTCTTAATCCATGCAGGGCTGTGATCACTAGTTCTCAAGGATTCGTTCATAGCGCCCTATGAATGTCATAAAAATGAAAGGGGCCTTCCCCCTAAATCGCGGAGGGGACTGGCATGATATTTAGGGACTATTCCAACAGTACAGGGCAAAAAATAGACACTCCCCAATGGGTCTAATGAAGAAGTATGACTCTGACTCTTCGAATCGTGGATTCGTAATGCCATGAGGGAAGGCCTTCAGTAGGGGCGGCGTAGTGAATAAACAAATAATATGTTCTATTTAAGGAATAGTGCATGGCTTGGAGTTGACTACGCCCATATAGTGCCCAGTGAGGTGGTGTAGTTCCCGCCGCGAAGCGGAAGGAACTACACCACCTCACTGGGCACTATATGGGCGTAGTCAACGACAAGACATGCACTAATCCTTATATTATATCGAACACCCATCAAGAAAAACATCTGTCCGATTTGTTAATCTATTACCAAGGTAGCAGCCCTACCAACCAGCGTTATATAGAAAAAAAATACCATGTAGTTTTTAAAAAACATTTTCTTCTTCCAAAACACGGCTAACTTGGATTATTGATATGAGCAGAAGACAGATTTTGAATCGGTCGGCAAGGGTAAACAAAACATTTCCCCCAAACGGAACTGTGTATTCTAGAATCGCGCAACTCGCGAATGAAAACTAAATTTTTCGAAATTTGACAACGCAGTTTGATAATTTCCACACATTTGTCACACATATACATTACCGAATGGGGCAGTAAGGGATACAAACTCCGAAGATTCAATTGAATTCCATTATTTATTCGTTTGCTGCCCAAAACATACAATTGAATAGCGAAATAATATGAGCAGCGAAAACAAACGATTTTTCATATCCGGACGCGTTCTCATGAAAGTTTTCCCCAGGTATAGATCATTTTCTTCGAAACGAGATATGGATCATCTTCTCAAGGAATAAAATGAACGCCTCGGAAAATGTGACTTCAACAATGGAAAAGCGATACATTTTTCCACAATGATTTCTTTCTGGGTCGTTTTGTGGATGCTGTGCCTCTGTGAATCGATATTTAAATTTAGCCTGATTAGTTTTATTCGCCCAGTATGAAAAGAAAACTGATATAGTAGTGTGCTAAAAATAGAAAACGTGTAGTGCCTGGGTGTAATGCCTGGTCAGTTCTGTGGATGCAAACTACACGAAATAGGGTATCATCTTTCAGCCAATCAGAATGCAAGGAAGTCACGTGAGATATAATGTATGTTTTCATTTTCCCCCGTATATGCGGTCAAGGTTGGAGAGCCATCCATACATTGACCTTACAATACACATTAAGTTCACAAACATCCGAGTCTTTCGTCGCATCTTTCATGAGATTGTCAATGACGATGATCGTTCGATCATGGGGGTCTATGAAAGAATCGTTTCGAACTTCAGGAAAGGTGTATGGATGATGAGTACTAAAATGGCGCTTCCTTCCATTCACGACCAACACTGGATCGCTCCACATCGAAGGTAAGGTGTATGAAGATGAGTATTAAAATGTCACTTACTTCCATTCACGACAAACGCCGGATCGTTCCACATTGAGAGAAAGGTGTATGGATGATGAGCACTAACATGTCACTTCCTACCTACCATGACCAACACCGGATCGTTCCACATCGAGAGTAAGGTGTATGGAAGATGAATACTAAGATGCCACTTCCTTCCAATCACGACCAACACCGGATCGTTCCACATCAAGAGTAAGGTGTATGGAAGATGAATACTAAAATGTCACTTCCAATCACGACCAACACCGGATCGTTCCACATAGAATGTAAGGTGTATGGATGACGAGTACTGAAACGTTACTTCCTTCCAACCACGGTCAAGTACGGATCGTTCCACACAGAATGTAAGGTGTATGGAAGATGAGTACTAAAATGTCACTTCCTTCCAATCAGGTCCAACACCGGATCTCTCCACATAGAAGGTAAGGTGTATGGATGGCGAGTACTAAAATGTTACTTCCTTCCAATCACGGTCAACGACGGGTCGTTCCACATAGAATGTAAGGTGTATGGAAGATGAGTACTAAAATGTCACTTCCTTCCAATCAGGTCCAACACCGGATCTCTCCACAAAGAAGGTAAGGTGTATGGATGGCGAGTACTAAAATGTTACTTCCTTCCAATCACGGTCAACGACGGGTCGTTCCACGTAGAGGGTAAGGTGTATGGAAGATGAGTACTAAAATGTCACTTCCTTCCAATCAGGTCCAACACCGGATCGCTTCACACAGAGGGTAAGGTGTATGGATGATGAGCACTAACAAGTCACTTCCTACTTACGACGACCAGCGAAGGATCTGTCCGCATCAAAGGAAAGGTGTATGGATGATGAACACTAACATGTCACTTCCTTCCAATTACGACCAACACCGGATCGCTCCACACAGAAGGTAAGGTGTATGGATGTTGAGCACTAACATGTCACTTCCTTCCAGCCACAGTCAACGTCGGATCGTTCCACATTGAGCGTAAGGTGTATGGATGATGAGCACTAACATGTCACGTCCTCCATCTACGGTCAACCGCGGATCATTCCACATTGAGAGTAAGGTGTTTTGGATGATACGCACTAACATGTCCAACCAACCACGGTCAACACCAGATCATTCCGCAGGGAAGGAACGGTGTATGGATGATGAGCACTAACATGTCAGTTCCTACCAACCACGACCAACGCCGGATCGTTCCACATCGAGAGGAAGATGTACGAAAGATGAGTACCAAAGTGTCAATTCCAATCACGACCAACGCCGGATCCTTTCACATAGAGGGTAAGGTGTATGGATGGTGAGTAGTAAAATGTCCCTTCCAACCAACCACGGTCAACGACGGATCGTTCCGCATCGAAGGAAAGGTGTATGGATGATGAGTTCTAAAATGTCACATCCTTCCAACCACGCCCATCGCCGGGTCGTTATATCAAGGAGATGTAAGTGGTAAGCACTAAAATGTCACTTCATTTCAACCACAGCCATCTCCGGGTCGCCACATGGAGGGGAAGACGTATGGATGATAAACTCTAAAATGTCACTTCCTTCCTACCACGGCCATCACCGGGTCGCCAAATCAAGGGGAAGACGTATGGATGATAAGCACTAAAATGTCACTTCCTTCCTACCACGGCCATCACCGGGTCGCCACATCAAGGGGAAGACGTATGGATGATAAGCAGTAAAATGTCACTTCCTTCCTACCACGGCCATCACCGGGTCGACACATCGATGGGAAGACGTATGGATGATAACCACTAAAATGTCACTTCCTTCCTACCACGGCCATCACCGGGTCGCAACATCGATGGGAAGACGTATGGATGATAACCACTAAAATGTCACTTCCTTCCTACCACGGCCATCACCGGGTCGCCACATCGATGGGAAGACGTATGGATGATAACCACTAAAATGTCACTTCCTTCCTACCACGGCCATCACCGGGTCGCCACATCGATGGGAAGACGTATGGATGATAAGCACTAAAATGTCACTTCCTTCCTACCACGGCCATCACCGGGTCGCCACATCGATGGGATGTATGGATGATAAGCTCTAAAATGTCACTTCCTTCCTACCACGGACATTGCCGGGTTCCCTCACCAAGGGGAAGACGTATGGATGATAAGCACTAAAATGTCACTTCCTTCCTACCACGGCCTTCACCGGGTCGCCACATCAAGGGGAAGACGTATGGATGATAAGCACTAAAATGTCACTTCCTTCCTACCAAGGCCATCACCGGGTCGCCACATCAAGGGGAAGACGTATGGATGATAAGCTCTAAAATGTCACTTCCTTCCTACCACGGCCATCACCGGGTCGCCACATCAAGGGGAAGACGTATGGATGATAAGCACTGAAATGTCACTTCCTTCCTACCACGGCCATCACCGGGTTCCTACATCGATGGGATGTATGGATGATAAGCTCTAAAATGTCACTTCCTTCCTACCACGGCCATCATCGGGTCGCCACATCGATGGGAAGATGTATGGATGATACGCAGTAAAATGTCACTTCCTTCCTACCACGGCCTTCACCGGGTCGCCACATCAAGGGGAAGACGTATGGATGATAAGCACTAAAATGTCACTTCCTTCCTACCACGGCCATCACCGGGTCGCCACATCAAGGGGAAGACGTATGGATGATAAGCAGTAAAATGTCACTTCCTTCCTACCACGGCCATCACCGGGTCGCCACATCAAGGGGAAGACGTATGGATGATAAGCACTAAAATGTCACTTCCTTCCTACCACGGCCATCACCGGGTCGCCACATCAAGGGGAAGACGTATGGATGATAAGCAGTAAAATGTCACTTCCTTCCTACCACGGCCATCACCGGGTCGCCACATCAAGGGGAAGACGTATGGATGATAAGCACTAAAATGCCACTTCCTTCCTACCACGGCCATCACCGGGTCACCACATCAAGGGGAAGAGGTATGGATGATAAGCACTAAAATGTCACTTCCTTCAAACGAGGTCATCACCGGGTCGCCACATCACGGGATGTATGGACGATAAGCAGTAAAATGTCACTTCCTTCCTACCACGTCCATCACCGGGTCACCACATCAAGGGGAAGATGTATGGATGATAAGCACTAAAATTTCACTTCCTTCAAACGAGGTCATCACCGCGTCACCACATCGATGGAATGTATGGATGATAAGCAATAAAATGTCATTTCCTTCAAACGAGGTCATCACCGGGTCGCCACATCGATGGAATGTATGGATGATAAGCACTAAAATGTCACTGCCTTCCTACCACGGCCTCACCGGGTCGCCACATCTATGGAATGTATGGATGATAAGCACTAAAATGCCACTTCCTTCCTACCACGGCCATCACACGGGTCGCCACACCAAGGTGAAGACGTATGGATGATAAGCACTAAAATCTCACTTCCTTCCAGCCGTGAACACTGCCGGGTTCCCTCACCAAGGGGTAGATGTATGGATGATAAGCAGTAAAATGTCACTTCCTTCCTACCACGGCCATCGCCGGGTCGCCACATCAAGGGGAAGACGTATGGTTGATAAGCACTAAAATGTCACTTCCTTCCTACCACGGCCATCACCGGGTCGCCACATCGATGGGAAGACGTGTGGATGATAACCACTAAAATGTCACTTCCTTCCTACCACGGCCATCACCTGGTCGCCACATCAAGGAGAAGACGTATGGATGATAAGCACTAAAATGTCACTTCCTTCCAGCCGTGAACACTGCCGGGTTCCCTCACCAAGGGGTAGATGTATGGATGATAAGCAGTAAAATGTCACTTCCTTCCTACCACGGCCATCGCCGGGTCGCCACATCAAGGGGAAGACGTGTGGATGATAAGCACTAAAATGTCACTTCCTTCCTACCACGGCCATCACCGAGTCGCCACATCAAGGGGAAGACGTATGGATGCTAAGCACGAAAATGTCACTTCCTTCCTACCACGGCCATCACCGGGTCGCCACATCAAGGGGAAGACGTATGGATGATAAGCAGTAAAATGTCACTTCCTTCCTACCACGGCCATCACCGGGTCGCCACATCAAGGGGAAGACGTATGGATGATAAGCAGTAAAATGTCACTTCCTTCCTACCACGGCCATCACCGGGTCGCCACATCAAGGGGAAGACGTATGGATGATAAGCAGTAAAATGTCACTTCCTTCCTACCACGGCCATCACCTGGTCGCCACATCAAGGGGAAGACGTATGGATGATAAGCAGTAAAATGTCACTTCCTTCCTACCACGGCCATCACCGGGTCGCCACATCAAGGGGAAGACGTATGGATGATAAGCTCTAAAATGTCACTTCCTTCCTACCACGGCCATCACCGGTTCGCCACATCAAGGAGAAGACGTATGGATGATAAGCTCTAAAATGTCACTTCCTTCCAGCCGTGGCCATCACCGGGTCGCCACATCAAGGAGTAGACGTATGGATGATAAGCACTAAAATGTAACTTCCTTCCAGCCACGGACATTGCCGGGTTCCCTCACCAAGGGGAAGACGTATGGATGATAAGCACTAAAATGTGACTTCCTTCCTACCACGGCCATCACCGAGTCGCCACACCAAGGGGAAGACGTATGGATGCTAAGCACGAAAATGTCACTTCCTACCTACCACGGCCATCACCGGGTCGCCACATCAAGAGGAAGACGTATGGATGATAAGCAGTAAAATGTCACTTCCTTCCTACCACGGCCATCACCGGGTCGCCACATCAAGGGGAAGACGTATGGATGATAAGCAGTAAAATGTCACTTCCTTCCTACCACGGCCATCACCGGGTCGCCACATCAAGGGGAAGACGTATGGATGATAAGCAGTAAAATGTCACTTCCTTCCTACCACGGCCATCACCGGGTCGCCACATCAAGGGGAAGACGTATGGATGATAAGCAGTAAAATGTCACTTCCTTCCTACCACGGCCATCACCGGGTCGCCACATCAAGGGGAAGACGTATGGATGATAAGCAGTAAAATGTCACTTCCTTCCTACCACGGCCATCACCGGGTCGCCACATCAAGGGGAAGACGTATGAATGATAAGCAGTAAAATGTCACTTCCTTCCTACCACGGCCATCACCGGGTCGCCACATCAAGTGGAAGACGTATGGATGATAAGCACTAAAATGTAACTTCCTTCCAGCCACGGACATTGCCGGGTTCCCTCACCAAGGGGAAGACGTATGGATGATAAGCACTAAAATGTGACTTCCTTCCTACCACGGCCATCACCGAGTCGCCACACCAAGGGGAAGACGTATGGATGCTAAGCACGAAAATGTCACTTCCTACCTACCACGGCCATCACCGGGTCGCCACATCAAGGGGAAGACGTATGGATGATAAGCAGTAAAATGTCACTTCCTTCCTACCACGGCCATCACCGGGTCGCCACATCAAGGGGAAGACGTATGGATGATAAGCAGTAAAATGTCACTTCCTTCCTACCACGGCCATCACCGGGTCGCCACATCAAGGGGAAGACGTATGGATGATAAGCAGTAAAATGTCACTTCCTTCCTACCACGGCCATCACCGGGTCGCCACATCAAGGGGAAGACGTATGGATGATAAGCAGTAAAATGTCACTTCCTTCCTACTACGGCCATCACCGGGTCGCCACATCAAGGGGAAGACGTATGGATGATAAGCAGTAAAATGTCACTTCCTTCCTACCACGGCCATCACCGGGTCGCCACATCAAGGGGAAGACGTATGAATGATAAGCAGTAAAATGTCACTTCCTTCCTACCACGGCCATCACCGGGTCGCCACATCAAGGGGAAGACGTATGGATGATAAGCAGTAAAATGTCACTTCCTTCCTACCACGGCCATCACCGGGTCGCCACATCAAGGGGAAGACGTATGGATGATAAGCAGTAAAATGTCACTTCCTTCCTACCACGGCCATCACCGGGTCGCCACATCAAGGGGAAGACGTATGAATGATAAGCAGTAAAATGTCACTTCCTTCCTACCACGGCCATCACCGGGTCGCCACATCAAGGGGAAGACGTATGGATGATAAGCACTAAAATGTAACTTCCTTCCAGCCACGGACATTGCCGGGTTCCCTCACCAAGGGGAAGACGTATGGATGATAGGCACTAAAATGTCACTTCCTTCCTACCACGGCCATCACCGGGTCGCCACATCAAGGGGAAGGTGTATGGATGATAAGCACTCAAATGTCACTTCCTTCAAACGAGGTCATCATCGGGTCACCACATCGATAGAATGTATGGATGATAAGCAATAACATGTCATTTCCTTCAAACGAGGTCATCACCGGGTAGCCACATCGATGTAATGTATGGATGATAATCAGTAAAATGTCACTGCCTTCCTACCACGGCCATTACCGGGTCGTCACATCAAGGGGGAGACGCATGGATGATAGGCACTAAAATGTCACTTCCTTCCAGCCGTGGACATTGCCGGGTTCCCTCACCAAGGGGTAGATGTATGGATGATTAGCTGTAACATGTCACTGCCTTCCTACCACTGCCATCACACGGGTCGCCACATCAAGGGGAAGACGTATGGATGATAGGCACTAAAATGTCTCTTCCTTCCAGCCACGGACATTGCCGGGTTCCCCCACCAAGGGGTAGATGTATGGATGATAAGCACTAAAATGTCACTTCCTTCCTACCACGGCCATCACCGGGTCGCCACATCGATGGGAAGACGTATGGATGATAAGCACCAAAATGTCACTTCCTTCAAACGAGGTCATCACCGGGTCGCCACATCACGGGATGTATGGATGATAAGCAGTAAAATGTCACTTCCTTCCTACCACGTCCATCACCGGGTCACCACATCAAGGGGAAGATGTATAGATGATAAGCACTAAAATTTCACTTCCTTCAAACGAGGTCATCACCGCGTCACCACATCGATGGAATGTATGGATGATAAGCAATAAAATGTCATTTTCTTCAAACGAGGTCATCACCGGGTCGCCACATCGATGGAATGTATGGATGATAAGCACTAAAATGTCACTTCCTTCCTACCACGGCCATCACCGGGTCGCCACATCAAGGGGAAGACGTATGGATGATAAGCAGTAAAATGTCACTTCCTTCCTACCACGGCCATCACCGGGTCGCCACATTAAGGGGAAGACGTGTGGATGATAAGCTCTAAAATGTCACTTCCTTCCAGCCGTGAACACTGCCGGGTTCCCTCACCAAGGGGTAGATGTATGGATGATAAGCAGTAAAATGTCACTTCCTTCAAACGAGGTCATCACCGGGTCGCCACATCGATGGAATGTATGGATGATAAGCACTAAAATGTCACTGCCTTCCTACCACGGCCTCACCGGGTCGCCACATCGATGGAATGTATAGATGATAAGCACTAAAATGCCACTTCCTTCCTACCATGGCCATCACACGGGTCGCCACACCAAGGTGAAGACGTATGGATGATAAGCACTAAAATGTCACTTCCTTCCAGCCGTGAACACTGCCGGGTTCCCTCACCAAGGGGTAGATGTATGGATGATAAGCAGTAAAATGTCACTTCCTTCCTACCACGGCCATCACCGGATCGCCACATCAAGGGGAAGACGTATGGATGATAAGCAGTAAAATGTCACTTCCTTCCTACCACGGCCATCGCCGGGTCGCCACCTCAAGGGGAAGACGTTTGGATGATAAGCTCTAAAATGTCACTTCCTTCCAGCCGTGAACACTGCCGGGTTCCCTCACCAAGGGGTAGATGTATGGATGATAAGCAGTAAAATGTCACTTCCTTCCTACCACGACCATCACCGGGTCGCCACATCAAGGGGAAGACGTATGGTTGATAAGCACTAAAATGTCACTTCCTTCCTACCACGGCCATCACCGAGTCGCCACATCAAGGGGAAGACGTATGGATGATAAGCACTAAGATGTCACTTCCTTCCTATCACGGCCATCACCGGGTCGCCACATCAAGGAGAAGACGTATGGATGATAAGCAGTAAAATGTCACTTCCTTCCTAACACGGCCATCACCGGGTCGCCACATCAAGGGGAAGACGTATGGATGCTAAGCAATAAAATGTCACTTCCTTCCTACCACGGCCATCACCGGGTCGCCACATCAAGGGGAAGACGTATGGATGATAAGCAGTAAAATGTCACTTCCTTCCTACCACGGCCATCACCGGGTCGCCACATCAAGGGGAAGACGTATGGATGATAAGCAGTAAAATGTCACTTCCTTCCTAACACGGCCATCACCGGGTCGCCACATCAAGGGGAAGACGTATGGATGCTAAGCAATAAAATGTCACTTCCTTCCTACCACGGCCATCACCGGGTCGCCACATCAAGGGGAAGACGTATGAATGATAAGCAGTAAAATGTCACTTCCTTCCTACCACGGCCATCACCGGGTCGCCACATCAAGGGGAAGGTGTATGGATGATAAGCAGTAAAATGTCACTTCCTTCCTACCACGGCCATCACCGGGTCGCCACATCAAGGAGAAGACGTATGGATGCTAAGCAATAAAATGTCACTTCCTTCCTACCACGGCCATCACCGGGTCGCCACATCAAGGGGAAGACGTATGGATGATAAGCAGTAAAATGTCACTTCCTTCCTACCACGGCCATCACCGGGTCGCCACATCAAGGGGAAGACGTATGGATGATAAGCAGTAAAATGTCACTTCCTTCCTACCACGGCCATCACCGGGTCGCCACATCAAGGGGAAGACGTATGGATGATAAGCAGTAAAATGTCACTTCCTTCCTACCACGGCCATCACCGGGTCGCCACATCAAGGGGAAGACGTATGGATGATAAGCAGTAAAATGTCACTTCCTTCCTACCACGGCCATCACCGGGTCGCCACATCAAGGGGAAGACGTATGAATGATAAGCAGTAAAATGTCACTTCCTTCCTACCACGGCCATCACCGGGTCGCCACATCAAGGGGAAGGTGTATGGATGATAAGCACTCAAATGTCACTTCCTTCCAGCCACGGACACTGCCGGGTTCCCTCACCAAGGGGAAGACGTATGGATGATAAGCACTAAAATGTCACTGCCTTCCTACCACGGCCATCACCAGGTCGCCACATCAAGGGGAAGACGTGTGGATGATAAACACTAAAATGTCACTTCCTTCCTACCACGGCCATCACCGGGTCGCCACATCGATGGAAAGACGTATGGATGATAAGCACTAAAATGTCACTTCCTTCCTACCACGGCCATCACCGGGTCGCCACATCGATGGGACGTATGGATGATAAAATCTAAAATGTCACTTCCTTCCTACCACGGCCATCACCTGGTCGCCACATCAAGGGGAAGACGTATGGATGATAAGCAGTAAAATGTCACTTCCTTCCTACCACGGCCATCACCGGGTCGCCACATCAAGGGGAAGACGTATGGATGATAAGCAATAAAATGTCACTTCCTTCCTACCACGGCCATCGCCGGGTCCCCACATCAAGGGGAAGGTGTATCAATGATGACGCCTATGATATTCACTAAAATGTTACTTCCTTCCAACCAAGGCTAACGGTGGGTTGTCCCGCATCGATGAAAAGGTGTATCAACGTTGAGTCCTAAAATGTCACTTCCTCCCATCTGCGGCCAACGCCGGATCGTTCCACAACGAGGGGAAGGTGTGTGGATGATGACTAATAAAATGTCACTTTCTTCTAGAAACGGCCAACGCCGGGTCGTCCCAAATTGAGGGAAAAGTGTATGGATAGTGAGCACTAAATGTTTACTTCCTTCCAACCACAGCTAGCGTTGGGTCGACCCACATCGAGGGGAAGGTGTATCGACGTTGAGTACTAAAAATGAGTACTAAAATGTCACTTCCTTCCAACCACGCCCATCGCCGGATTTTTCAGTTGAGTGTCCATTTGCTTCACGTACATGATCTTCATTCACTTTTCATCGACTGGAACTCTTTGTAATTACACAATTCATCCATTTATTGATAGTACGAACAGTTATCTGCCTTAATCTCTTTATTTGAATTGTGTGTATTAATGGGGTAAACAAAAATTTTCTTTTATCAATCGCACCCTTGATGGCTTCAGTTGGGTGGTAGTTTTTTATCTTCTTGCTGTCGAGCAGATTCTCAAATCTTTCTGCAAACAGGATCTCTTCTCAACTCTTGGACCATTATTACAGTCCGTGGAGAGTGGATTGTAACTAAATCACCCGCGGAGTGGAGTTATCACCCTATCTATAACTTTCAAATTTTGTACATATCGACAAAAAATACAAGCAATGTTTCAGCCAATGGACCTCCGGGTTTAACCCGGAGGTCCATTGGCTGAAACTTTGCTGGTGCTGGTTATGCTTTGCAACAAATTTGCAATTATTGCTCGGGTGGAATCTCCACTCTGTGGGTGATTTAGTGATAATACACTCTCCATGTACTGTACATCATTATAGAAATGCTTGCCAAGGCTCGCTCTGATTGCGCAATTTGTGCGGGATTTCATTTATAGTACTGTCTTCCGATAAACTGCCATTACTTAATCATTTTCAAAAACCCTAGAGACCGGTCACAGATTTCTGATTTGGCGGCTCAAATGTGTCCTGAAAGAGGAAAATTCCCGAGAGAAGTGTTCAATGGCGCAACTGCTATTATGTGAGGCCCTTTGATAATTGATTTGAGACAGCAAACTGGTGAATGGTTAAGGCTTAGACTTCTTACAAAATATGCTCCTACACAACGATATGACACGCGTAATAGATGTTAAATGGGATTCCAAAAGTGGGATTCCGTATGTGGGATTCCGTATGTCGCATTCCATAAGTGGGATTCCGTATGTGGAATTCCAAATACATAGACAGTCACATACGACGAAAATAGAATTTCTGTCAGACATATTCTAAAAGGGATTCCACAAGTGGGATGCCATAAGGGGGATTCCATAAGTGTGATTCTGTAAGTGGGATTCTAAATACACATACGACGAACAAAAGGATTCCACAAGTGGAATCCCAGTAAACGTGGTGATCCTCTGCTTCTACCTACGTACAAGGAAGAGTGTCGAAGGCCAGGTGGTTGTTATTCAGGCGTGCTGGAAGTGGAATGCCGCGGTAAATGTTGTGGTAAAGTAAAGTGAGCTGACAACAAGAAACATATCTTTTGGTTTTCAGATTAAGAACAAGAATACCTGGAATAAAGTAGGAACGAGACTGAAAAGACCAGAAAGCTAAATATAGTAACAATACGAAAAATATTCAAGCTGATAGGCTCTTCAACTCTGCGAAATATATTCCACAATAAACGAATAGGGTTGAATTGGCAGAGACTATAGCATAGCTTATATGTACATGGGTAGAAGCAGAGGATTATGAAAGATAAATAGGAGGTAACCCTCGTGTCGGAACCAGAAAATTACTTGTATACTATGGAACACGACCTATAGCACTACGTGCTCTTTTTATAAGCCCTACAGTTAAAACTAGAAGTCCTGTCATGAAATGCGCATAAATAGCACGCCGATTAGCGCGTTAATCAACGCGTTATGACCATACTAAGGCTATCAAATTATGTACATATGGCCTGTGCACCAGCAATGTTTCAGTCAATGGATCTCCGGGTAACCCGGAGGTCCATTGGCAGAAACATTGCCGGTGTTTGCTGTGAATACCAGAAGAACCTGTCGTGCTTTGGTTGCCATTCGATATGGCAATTGCGAGCAATTCCAACGCGCGATTAAGCCTAGATAAGCGCACAGTTCGTGACAGGACTTTTAACTCTAACTGTATATGGTATAGTGTGGCTTTGCCAAGACCGTTTCGGTAATTTTAGACAATTTTGGGTGATTTTGAGAAACATTGGGGTTGTTGTTGTAATTAGATTTACCTTTATTCAATCAAACACACCCCCAAACATACCCTCGGTCTTCAAAAAACCTTTGGGTCACATACCAACCACTTGCTACCATAGAAACCAAGATAGCGGCCTCAAGTATACAAAATTGAAGACAGAAGCACGTATCTCTTCACAAAAAGCCATGCCCATGCGCACTATAACCATGTATCACTACGAGGATGACCTCATAAGATAGTCGCTCACGCTGGCTACCATAACAACCAAACATGACGCAGCTGGGTCTGTTGCGGGGTCTATCAAATGAGCCCTGATCCATTACTCTCCTACTACTGGTGTTCAAGTGACGCCGTACGTTTTGTTGATTGAACAAAGGTCAGGGTGTAAGTTAGTTTCTAACCTCACTGTCGGTACTTCATTAATTTTAACAACCTGTTCCGTGCTACAACAACCCTTCACTTTGCGGCTTAGTGTCAGTCAACACACTGCGCAGGTTGTTCAAATTCATGACATTGTAACAATCCACTCTTGATCGCAGACGTACCGGCTGCGAACCCGCGTGAACTTGACAGTTTCCCTCCCCGACACAAGCTCGCGTTTTGATAATCACGGTCCTGTGGTGGGTGTCGTGCGCTAGTAAGTCCTCCGAATCCGGCGATTTAAAATCGTCTATCCCTGGCCCGACAAGGGTCCATATAGGGCTGCACGATATTCAAAAATGAATACCGGTATCGGTATTCAAAAACATACCGCGGTATACTGGTATATCGAAAACTGCACATATATATGAACATAGGTACCACAATCGAGACTTGAGGCATCACGGTCGGGACGAATCAGCATGCCTTGATGATGCGGTTCGAGAAACATTTACCCAACGCAGACGATATCAAAATTTATTATTTGAAAAATCAGTTTATCAGATTTTCTCCAAAAACTTCTACAAACAATATCATGTCACCCCTCATTGGAACGAGCCCAACGAGAAAGTTCCAATGAGGGGTCACATGATATTGTTTTGTAGAAATTTTTGAAAATTATTTTTTCAACTAGGAAAATTGTATATTACGTGGGCACATGCAGACGATTCCTTGGGTAAAGGGACAATATTATTCATTCGGAGCTACAGTTAAAAAACTCAAGCCATCTTGAAAATTAAATTGTGGCTAAATCAATAATGACGATAAACCGATATTTTTGTAATTACACCGGTATTCAATCGATATTGGTTTGATTACCGGTATGTATTGGTTTATCGATATACCGTGCAGCCCTAGGTCCATATTCATCACGATATATGTGATTATGAAAATATAACGTAATATCAAACAGTGCTAATGGTTTATTAATATCGACCCTAATACAATACAAAGATGAAACGTTGAAATGTTTCTCATAACTCCATCATAATTCCATCATAATTTCACAATAATGATATCGAAGGAATGCATAACCAATCTTTCTGGTACATGGGAGAGCACCAAATTCAGGAATAATAAAAGGTCTCATAAGCAGATAATATTGACGGGGACATACTTTTCCTACTTATAAGAATATATTATAAGTTACACAGTTTGGTAGTGACCTAATATGGTATATATGGGGTCAGTTAATTCCATATTGGGCTCGATCGAAGCTCGAGCCCAATATGGAATTAACTGACTCCATATACACCATATTAGGTCACTGCCAAACTGTGTAATGAATATATCTTACCGACTACCTTTTTTATAATGAATTAGACTATACAATGGCTGATAAATGGTAAAATTCCTTCTTCTTAATTTTAATTTCAACACATTTTCTTCTAATTAACACAAATAAATATATCAAAACCAACAAAAATGAACGCGTTTCTATGACTTCCAGAATTTCGATTCGTTCACAAATGAAGAATCAGATAACATGGAATTAATGTACATGTATCTTGTAAATTGTCAAGAATTGAATCTTAATTCTTGTTTATAGTAAGGTTATGGATGATTGTAACATTTCCATAATAAACATTGGGGTTTGATTGCACTGTGTTTGCAGCAGTGCAATTTTGAATTGTGTCATTTTTTCGTTGAGATAGTCTCTTAAAATATTGGCACATCTTTTATTAGCTTTAATGATATTGTCCGCGTTCGGCTTAAGACGTTTTTCATCTACCTCCTCGTGTGTCGTCTGCTCGAAGCGTTTATTGTTTTCCGACATTTTGAAAGATGAACGAACAAAGGGGAGAATACTCTGCCGGTCAGTCGCATATGAGTTGCAACTGACGGTATATGGTTTTATATTGGGTTTGCATGTGACATTTGCAAACCAATGAAATTTCCAGATACTTGTAGAAGGTAAGATATAAATGTATGTTCCGACAACAGAACTTCAAAAAAATCGAAGTCGCTAACTCGCTATTAAGAATATCGAGGAAAATATAATCATAATTTTTTTTCAGGGTATACATGCTGGGGGTACGTCACGAATTTGCACTTAAAACCTAGAATGGCCTGACAAGATTAACGATATGTTAAACGATACGAATGGGACGGCAAGAATAGGAGGGGAATATGAAATATCTCAACCAATGCACACCTGGGCGAAGCGTTTTCTCCGATAAAGCAAATCCGAAAATTGTAATCAAATTATAGGAGAAAATTAGAACGACATTTGACAAGCGAGCAACACGTGGAAGGCCTGAACAAATACTTCGCTAAAGCCATAAACATTATGAGTATTAAGGTGCTGTCTTAGCAAAAGGAAAACATAAATATAAAGAAACTAAGGTACCATATAGTACCATATGTTATATAACCCCCACCCCAAAGGGCATCGTCCCCATGGACTAAACAGTAGAGTCGAAAAAGCAAATAATATGGTACCACTTCTGAAACATTAAACATATGTATATAATATATACATGGCGTGGACCCGACCCCTCCCTGCATCAAATATGCAGAAAAAGGTTCGCCCAAAATATCGGAGAAAAACGCACGAGGTCATTCGACAATTGATAACTAGTTAAGTCGTTTATGACACAAACATTATGTGTAAGTTAAATACATGGTTCAGGTCACATTTCATTTAAGTCACATCCGGTGGAGAACCCACAGACCGACTCCCCTAATAATAAAAAAATAATATTACAAGGTGGAGTGGTCTACCATGAAGAGCCCACCATAGGAGATGCTACCGCCCAATATGGTTATTTATCCGATGTGATGAAAACAATTACAATAAAGAATTGATCCCAGAAATCGTCTGAAACCATCGATTGTTTCCCAAAGTATTGAAATGGATACCATCGGAATTGGCATAAGTAGGAGAGCACCAAACGGTTAGACATACAGTACGTGAAGAGTGTATTATCACTAAATCACCCGCAGAGTGGAGATTTCACCCGGGCAATAATTGCAAATGTGTTGCCAAGCATAACGAGCACCAGCAAAGTTTCAGCCAATGGACCTCCGGGTTAAACCCGGAGGCCCATTGGCTGAAACATTGCTTCTGTTTTTTTCGATATGTTCAAAATTTGAAAGTTATAGCTTGGGTGATAACTCCACTCCGCGGGTGATTTAGTTACAATCCACTCTCCACGTACTGTATAATGAATATAAGAATTTTTATCACAATAATATCTGAGCGCTGAATTAACAGCAACTCCACGTAGGTTATACAAGGCTATGGAGACCGCTTGCGTAACTTCCGTGGAAAGATCTCACCAATGATAACATGTTGAACTCCAGAACACTCCCATTTATGGATATGTTGTGTATATGTATCTAAAAACAAAGACATTTGAAATGTCTCAGAATCCAAATCATTTCCTTCCACCTGGAAAATGACACAGTCTATCTGGCGAACTCTAATAGATATAATACAATAAATAGTACGGCCAGGGATACCCAAATATTGAATCACTAAACATGAGGAGGGGCTCGTGAAACCTCGAGTTTGTATAATCCCCAAGACGTCGGATAAAACTATGCAAGACAAGAATAACTGTCATGTTGAACGCACACATAAATAGTACGGCCAGGGATACCCAAATATTGAATCGCTAAACATGAGGAGGGGCTCGTGAAACCTCGAGTTTGTATAATCCCCAAGACGTAGGATAAAACTATGCAAGACAAGAATAACTGTCATGTTGAACGCACATATAATAATTATCATTTAAATAAGTTTATCAAATTTAGTTTATGTGTTAAAACATGTTATTTGCTCATAGATAACTCTCTTTGATGATGAATTTTGTGCCGTAGACTGGATAATCGTCGTATCGCTCGTTGATAAGTATTATGCCGTAAATTAGAGAATCGTCGTATCTCCAGTAGATATTGTGAGCCACAATTAACCAATAAAGCTACGCTGAATATTATGATTTTATAAGCATTCCTTCACTGATGCCGTAAACACATCATCTGGCACCGTAAGCATGTGAAGACTCCGAGATATAACACATTGACGATGATCTATATTTAAACAAATAACGGCATCATTAACATAACAACTGCACACGGTAGCAATTAAGATTTAATTATTGGCTGAACTGCGACATTTAAGGCAGGTACGAGCGTAGACGAAGGTACCGCATGGTGAGCATCCAAACCAACACAATAAATATCATTAAACAAGAAAGAAACAAAAAGGAGTTCAAAAGCTAAATAAGTATTTGAAAATATTTGTTAGAGCGGCAACTAACAATGTAACACATCATGCGCAACAGTACGTACAACAGAATGAGTCCATCAACGGCACAATTCGGCACACAAAAATATTTAGAAAATAAAATGTCTATGCAACTTTTGCACAACCAGTGCGACTGCAGATCCCACTCGACTTTGCCCCACCCCCAAGCTAAATACCTCAATCATATCATTATCATACTTGAGTTGCAATTCTTAAACATTATATAGAGAGTAATCGTTTGACTGGACTGGTGAAATGAGGGACGTTGTACAAACCCGAGTGCATGAATGCGCACGAGTGTTTTACAATATAATCCCTCGCCTCGAATGAATTATTTCACGTAACCAGTCCAGTCCAGTCAAGCGATTTTTCTGTTTATTACTTTTCATTGTGAACGATAATTATATTATTTAACCCTTTACCTAACGTAACGGTCAGTGCTATTCTCAAAAATCTGAATTAATTTTCATTATGTTTTCATTTTTTGTCTCTAAAACATAGGTTATGACTCCTCATTAGAACGAGCTCGTTCCAATGAGGAGTCATAACCTATGTTTTTGAGACAAAAAATGAAAATAATAGTTATTCAAGGATTTTGTTTTGCCAGTTTCGTCTGTTTTTCATGTTAGGTAAAGGGTTAAAAAAACCCAAAACAGACAATGAAGTCCCCATTACACTCACAGCAAAGCGTCTTCTTTTGCGCGCGCGGATACATGACCCAATTGTTGATTGCATAATTCACTTGTGAAGTTATTGTTTATAAATAAACCTGGAAATCCCAGTAAATCACACTTTGGGAAGTAATAAATATGAGTAAAAATGAAATAAATAAAACAGAACATCAAAAAAATTGAAGTCGCTATTAAGAATATGGAGGAAAATATACACCTGGAACTTAATTAAGCACCCCCTGAAAATGTTTCATGACAGCGAAGTTGCTGTTACTGATTAGTATGTTTTAATGATTGCTATGTCTTGCAGTACATTTCATCTAGTGAAACATGATGTTTCTGGTTGATAGCTACTCCAAACACATCCCCTCGTCGACGCGAAGCATGCCTCCAACGAATCTCACAAACAACACTATCACCCACATGCAATATCTGGCTTTAAAACAAGACAATTTGTCACTTCTTTTATCAATAAATGTTGCCATGGCAAGGAGGAGACTGTCAGAGGCACTAAGATGACAAACCGTTGGCATGCATGCAACAGGGATGTCATTCAAAGCTATTGGAAGGCAACTTGGCTATAGACATTTTGCCATCAGTAGACTTGTCCGAAAACACCAACAAACCAACGATGTTAAGAACAGATGAAGGCCTGGACAACCCCAAAAGACCTCACCTTGGGAAGATAGGAGTCTGGCATGCCTCGGTAGTCGTGAACCCTTTGGTTCAAGTGGGGTTTTGAAATGCCTTTGGATCCCCAACAGGCGTCTGTGCAACATAACAACCTCAAAGCACTGGGTATGAGGTCCAGGAGGGTCATCAAGCGTCCAGCTCTGTCCGATCGGCATTAAAGACGACGTTTGGAGTGGTATATGACACGACAACATTGGAATCTCAGGGCATGGAGAAGAGTTAATTGATCAGACAAGAGTAGATTTCTTCATTACGTCCCAGATGGTCCTATGAGAGTGTGGAGGCATAGACTTACTGCTTACGTGCCCAGGAACATCTGACCTACTGTTCCTTATGGTGGAGGATCAGTAATGATCTGGGGATGCCTCTCTCATGATTGTAAACTTGATATGGTGAGTGTACGTGGGAATCCCAATGGTCATCAGTAGGTCCGAGACATTCTCAATCCGGTTGTCGTGTCTCATTTTGACAATTACCCGTTGGCTGCTCTCCCTGTATTCACGGACGACAATGCAAGGCCAGGATTCCTGCATATGTCTCGGCTTCTTCCTATGCATGTACAAGCCATGTTATTTCCCCAATCTCCTTATAAAGTATTCTGACTTTCCTAGATATCTTTATGTCATGTGCAGACATTACATGTAGCACACTGGCACATCTTGGATGTGTGCTTATCTGAAAAATAATGCACAATGTGTCACGTTGTGCACTGGCACAGAGGCATATACGGGTATTTGAGGAGACCTATGACCTGGTATTGTATTATTTGAAGATATCTTTTGAGGATACCTTTATAGCTCCACAGCCACTACTAGTCCATGATCGTCACCACCATTTGTCATGTGATCCAATAATATTGTATTCACCCAATACTATAATCTTCTACTTCCCTTGCTGCGTTGTAACATTACTATTACCATTGTCTACCACTATTCTGTACTGTGTCTTATCATTACTATTGACGTGTAGTACTACTTCAAAAGTACGTAGAGAGTGGATTGTAACGATATCACCCGGGGAGTGGAGTTATCACCCAAAGTATCATTTTCAAATTCTGTACATGTGGACAAAGAGCACAAACAATGTTTCAGCCAATGGACCTCCGGGTATACCCCGGAGGTCCATTGGCTGGAACTTTGCTTGTACTTGTTATGCTTTGCAACAAATTTGCAATTATTGCTTGAGTGGAATCTCCGCTCTGTGGGTAATTTAGTGATAATACACTCTCCACGTAATGTACTTCCTCGCTATATCTGACCCTGTCTCGACATCTGCCTTTGGCTAAATGTAGGCTCAGTTACTGTTAGATGACCACATTTCTGTAAAACTGTATCAGTCTATACAATGCCTAGATCCAGTGCAAGCTAGGGTCTCTTACATATAAAAAAGCTGTATGTTGATTGTACCGAGACGTGCTTTAGTGTTAGTACATATTGTGTCACAATGTGTTCACATTACAGGTAGCACGTTTTACCCCTTTTTACCGAATATATCTTTAACAAAAATGACTCCCTTCAGTTTAAGAATCAAGACTGCAGTTTGATCGCCAAACTGGCCAATCAGATCGAAGTAAATCAACCAATCAAATTTCTTACCTTCTATGAGTTTACAATAGAAAAGTATATTGTGTTTCGTTTCCATAGACCTCTATTCTAATTTTCTAGATTTCCAAACTTTATCCCGTAACCCTATAGGAAACGAACACGAGCCCGAACCAAAAATCAAACAATCCATCAAAATTCGTTGAATTGGGGTTGTGTTTTCAAATACATCCGTCAGGGAAATTACTCTTATTTAATCGAACATACCCTACTAACATACCCCTGCCCTATAAGAAGGTTTTGGGTAACATAGCAAACACGTGCTACCAAAGAAACCAAGATGGTATACACAATGGCCGACGAAAACACGATTCACCCTAACAACACACATGCACACTAGGACCACATATAACAAAGGGGATGACGTCATAAGATGGCCGCTGACGCGGGCTACCATGACAAATGAACATGACGGAACTATGTCCCGTGACTATTACCTCACTTCCGGGTCCATTGCGGGATCAATCCAATATGGTCCAATCGGGTACATGGTCTACAACTTATATTATTGTAAATTTGCATTTGATCTGTTCTTTGTGTAAAGTTGCACCTGATTCCTATTTGGTGTAAACTTGCGCCTCATCCCAACTTGGTGTAATTTTGCACCTAATCCGAACTTAGTATAATTTGTATTTAGAGTATCTACTCATGTATGTAAATGCGTTATATCTGTTGCATGTATGCACGAAAAGAAAATACTCATGCGTGCAATTCATAAAGTAACAGTATACACGGGGTTTTAATTTGACACATACTGAATTTATGCTATACACACAGATATGTGATCGCAATAACTAATCACTTCTCGATCATATACAGACAGAGTCGCGACACAGTCTGACAAGCATGGGGCGATTTTTTCTATACACACAGATATGTGATCGCAGTAAGTAATCAGTTCTCGATCATATACAGACAGAGTTGCGACACAGTCAGACAAGCAGGAGGCGATTTATTCTTTTCACACAGATATGTGATCGCAATAAGTAATCACTTCTCGATCATATACAGACAGAGTCGCGACACAGTCAGACAATCATGGGGCGATTTATTCTATACACACAGATCTGTGATCGCAATAAGTAATCAGTTCTCTATCATATACAGGCAGAGTCGCGACACAGTCAGACAAACAGGGGGCGATTTCATGAATAAAACTTTGCGTATCAAAAGGGGAAAAAACACAAATTTTGACCGAGACGCGATTGGATTGCTAAAATATCTGCCTTTTTCCTTCCCACGACAGTGCGAAATATCAGCTGTCGAAAAAAGTTTAAAACATTGAATCTTATAATTACAATTTTAATTATGAGATTCAGAGTTTTCACCTTGTTTTTCTTTTAATTTCAGCTGGCAAAAAAGAAAGCCAAAATCATTCAATCTCATAATTACAGTTTTCAAGGTTTCGCCTTTCTTTTTTGTGAGATGATATTTCGCCCATTCGTGTGAAGACAAGTGGGCAGATAAATTAGATCTAATCGCGTTCCACTCGACATCCAGTAAAATTTCTCCGTATACTTTAGTTCAGTACAGCCGCCGTGGAATGGTTAAAACTACGCGAACGCAGTGTTGCCTACGGGCGCTTTTCCCAATCAATAAGCATTAATTTTCAGAAAATATTCAAGGAAAGAAAACAGGGTACGACCCGGTGCTTCATTCATTGACAGTTTGAGGGCGTCTCCATTGTTTTATGTTGGAAATTCACTTTTGACGCATTCGTGGAAATATTTCCCACGCGTGGATTTCCACCTCTTCACGACGACCGTACTGTACTGCGTGTGTAATGTTGTGGGTGCTAAATGTTTAGGTAATAAGTAAATTGTTTATTTCAGGAGACCGTATATAAACACAACACAGATCTGATAACAAAAGCAAGGGATTATTTATTGGAGGTGTGGAAGGATTGGAAGGTGACCAAATTACAAATTCCAGAATCCATGGAAGCACCGTACATGCGCCTGATAAGAATTCCAAATCTGAAAGGCTACGAGGAAAACTCTGTAAGCTGATGTACTTATCTCGGTTGTTTAGGGTAGAGAGGACATCTGAGTAGAAAGAGGGAGATGGATAATAGGTTAACCTCCCTTGTCTTCCATGAGAGAATGCAAAAGTAGGCAAGGGTGAAACCACCAACAGTTCGTCGACTAAGTGCTAGAATGTTCTATGTCCCATAGGGGGAAATAATATATAGTCCCATAGGGGACATAGAACATTCTAGCACTCAGGCGACGAGTTAGATGACACTTCAATCTAATTTAGGAAAACTTTAGTTTTACAATTGTCGATGTCCTTCCCTTTGCAGCTGGCTTCATTGACCACTTGACACTTGTCAATGCACTCCCCTTTTATACTAGGTCTACTGGTCACTTGTCGATGCCCTTCCCTTTGATACAACATCTACTGACCACGTGTCAATTGTCTATGCCCTTCCTTATGATACTACTTCTACTGACCGACCATGTGTCAATTGTCGATGCCTCTTTACCTTTGCCACTAGCTCTACTGACCACGTGTGAGTTATAGATGTCCTTCACTTTGCTACTAGCTTCTGACTACTTGTCAATTATCGATGACCTTCCACTAGATCTTTTCAATTGTATGTGCCCTTCCCGCTGATACAAGTTATATTGGCCATTTGTTAATTGTCCGTGTCCTTCCCTCCAAAACTAGTTATACTGACCACTTATCAATTGGTGATGCCCTTCCCTTAGATACTAGCTCTGCTGACCACTTGTGAATTGTTGATGCTCTTCCCTTTGATACTAGCTCTGTTGACCACGTGTCAATTGTCAATGCTCTTCCCTTTGATATTAGCTCTGCTGACCACTTGTGAATTGTCAATGCTCTTCTCTTTGATATTAGCTCTGCTGACCACTTGTGAATTGTTGATGCTCTTCCCTTTTATACTAGCTCTGCTGACCAATTGTGAATTGTCAATGCTCTTCTCTTTGATATTAGCTCTGCTGACCACTTGTGAATTGTTGATGCTCTTCTCTTTGATATTAGCTCTACTGACCACTTGTCAATTCTCAATGCTCTTCCCTTTTCTACTAGATCTACTGACCACTTGTCAATTGTCAATGCTCTTCCCTTTGATATTAGCTCTGCTGACCACTTGTGAATTGTTGATGCTCTTCTCTTTGATATTAGCTCTACTGACCACTTGTCAATTCTCAATGCTCTTCTCTTTGATATTAGCTCTGCTGACCACTTGTCAATTCTCAATGCTCTTCCCTTAGATACTAGCTCTAATGACCACTTGTGAATTGTCAATGCTCTTCCCTTTGATATTAGCTCTGCTGACCACGTGTCAATTGCCAATGCTCTTCCCTTTTATACTAGCTCTACTGACCACTTGTCAATTCTCAATGCTCTTCCCTTTGATACTAGCTCTGCTGACCACTTGTGAATTGTCAATGCTCTTCCCTTTTATATTAGCTCTGCTGACCACTTGTGAATTGCCAATGCTCTTCCCTTTTATACTAGCTCTACTGACCACTTGTCAATTCTCAATGCTCTTCCCTTTGATATTAGCTCTACTGACCACTTGTGAATTGTCAATGCTCTTCCCTTTGATATTAGCTCTGCTGTCCACTTGTGAATTGTCAATGCTCTTCCCTTTGATATTAGCTCTGCTGACCACTTGTGAATTGCCAATGCTCTTCCCTTTTATACTAGCTCTACTGACCACTTGTCAATTCTCAATGCTCTTCCCTTTGATACTAGCTCTGCTGACCACTTGTGAATTGTCAATGCTCTTCCCTTTGATATTAGCTCTGCTGACCACTTGTGAATTGTCAATGCTCTTCCCTTTGATATTAGCTCTGCTGACCACTTGTGAATTGTCAATGCTCTTCTCTTTGATATTAGCTCTGCTGACCACTTGTGAATTGTCAATGCTCTTCCCTTTGATACTAGCTCTGCTGACCACTTGTGAATTGTCAATGCTCTTCCCTTTGATATTAGCTCTGCTGACCACTTGTGAATTGTCAATGCTCTTCCCTTTGATATTAGCTCTGCTGACCACTTGTGAATTGTCAATGCTCTTCTCTTTGATATTAGCTCTGCTGACCACTTGTGAATTGTCAATGCTCTTCCCTTTGATACTAGCTCTGCTGACCACTTGTGAATTGTCAATGCTCTTCTCTTTGATATTAGCTCTGCTGACCACTTGTGAATTGTCAATGCTCTTCCCTTTGATATTAGCTCTGCTGACCACTTGTGAATTGTCAATGCTCTTCCCTTTGATATTAGCTCTACTGACCACTTGTCAATTGTCAATGCTCTTCCCTTTGATATTAGCTCTGCTGACCACTTGTGAATTGTCAATGCTCTTCCCTTTGATATTAGCTCTGCTGACCACTTGTGAATTGTCAATGCTGCTGACCACTTGTGAATTGCTGACCACATTATTAGCTCTGCTGACCACTTGTGAATTGTCAATGCTCTTCTCTTTGATATTAGCTCTGCTGACCACTTGTGAATTGTCAATGCTCTTCCCTTTGATACTAGCTCTGCTGACCACTTGTGAATTGTCAATGCTCTTCTCTTTGATATTAGTTCTGCTGACCACTTGTGAATTGCCAATGCTCTTCCCTTTTATACAAGCTCTACTGACCACTTGTCAATTCTCAATGCTCTTCCCTTTGATATTAGCTCTGCTGACCATTTGTGAATTGTCAATGCTCTTCCCTTTGATATTAGCTCTGCTGACCACTTGTGAATTGTCAATGCTCTTCCCTTTGATACTAGCTCTGCTGACCACTTGTGAATTCTTGATGCCCTTCCCTTTGATACTAGATCTACTGACCACTTGTGAATTGTCAATGCTCTTCTCTTTGATATTAGCTCTGCTGACCACTTGTCAATTGCCAATGCTCTTCTCTTCTATACTAGCTCTGCTGACCACTTGTAAATTGTCAATTCTCTTCTCTTTTATACTAGCTCTGCTGACCACTTGTAAATTGTCAATGCTCTTCCCTTTGATATTAGCTCTGCTGACCACTTGTGAATTGCCAATGCTCTTCCCTTTTATACTAGCTCTACTGACCACTTGTCAATTCTCAATGCTCTTCCCTTTGATATTAGCTCTGCTGACCACTTGTGAATTGTCAATGCTCTTCCCTTTGATATTAGCTCTGCTGACCACTTGTGAATTGTCAATGCTCTTCCCTTTGATATTAGCTCTGCTGACAACTTGTGAATTGTCAATGCTCTTCTCTTTGATATTAGCTCTGCTGACCACTTGTGAATTGTCAATGCTCTTCCCTTTGATACTAGCTCTGCTGACCACTTGTGAATTGTCAATGCTCTTCTCTTTGATATTAGTTCTGCTGACCACTTGTGAATTGCCAATGCTCTTCCCTTTTATACAAGCTCTACTGACCACTTGTCAATTCTCAATGCTCTTCCCTTTGATATTAGCTCTGCTGACCACTTGTGAATTGTTGATGCTCTTCTCTTTGATATTAGCTCTGCTGACCACTTGTGAATTGCCAATGCTCTTCCCTTTTATACTAGCTCTACTGACCACTTGTCAATTCTCAATGCTCTTCCCTTTGATACTAGCTCTGCTGACCACTTGTGAATTGTCAATTCTCTTCCCTTTGATATTAGCTCTGCTGACCACTTGTGAATTGTCAATGCTCTTCCCTTTGATATTAGCTCTGCTGACCATTTGTGAATTGTTAATGCTCTTCCCTTTGATATAAGCTCTGCTGACCACTTGTGAATTGTCAATGCTCTTCCCTTTGATATTAGCTCTGCTGACCACTTGTGAATTGTCAATGCTCTTCCCTTTGATATTAGCTCTGCTGACCATTTGTGAATTGTCAATGCTCTTCCCTTTGATATAAGCTCTGCTGACCACTTGTGAATTGTCAATGCTCTTCCCTTTGATACTAGCTCTGCTGACCACTTGTGAATTGTCAATGCTCTTCCCTTTGATATTAGCTCTGCTGACCACTTGTGAATTGTCAATGCTCTTCCCTTTGATATTAGCTCTGCTGACCACTTGTGAATTGCCAATGCTCTTCCCTTTGATATTAGCTCTGCTGACCACTTGTGAATTGTCAATGCTCTTCCCTTTGATATTAGCTCTGCTGACCATTTGTGAATTGTCAATGCTCTTCCCTTTGATATAAGCTCTGCTGACCACTTGTGAATTGTCAATGCTCTTCCCTTTGATATTAGCTCTGCTGACCACTTGTGAATTGTCAATGCTCTTCCCTTTGATATTAGCTCTGCTGACCATTTGTGAATTGTCAATGCTCTTCCCTTTGATATTAGCTCTACTGACCACTTGTGAATTCTCAATGCTCTTCCCTTTGATACTAGCTCTGCTGACCACTTGTGAATTCTCAATGCTCTTGCCTTTGATATTAGCTCTGCTGACCACTTGTGAATTGTCAATGCTCTTCCCTTTGATATTAGCTCTGCTGACCACTTGTGAATTGTCAATGCTCTTCCCTTTGATACTAGCTCTGCTGACCACTTGTGAATTCTTGATGCCCTTCCCTTTGATACTAGATCTACTGACCACTTGTGAATTGTCAATGCTCTTCTCTTTGATATTAGCTCTGCTGACCACTTGTGAATTCTTGATGCCCTTCCCTTTGATACTAGATCTACTGACCACTTGTGAATTGTCAATGCTCTTCTCTTTGATATTAGCTCTGCTGACCACTTGTCAATTGCCAATGCTCTTCTCTTTTATACTAGCTCTGCTGACCACTTGTAAATTGTCAATGCTCTTCTCTTTTATACTAGCTCTGCTGACCACTTGTAAATTGTCAATGCTCTTCCCTTTGATATAAGCTCTGCTGACCACTTGTGAATTGTCAATGCTCTTCCCTTTGATACTAGCTCTGCTGACCACTTGTGAATTGTCAATGCTCTTCTCTTTGATATTAGCTCTGCTGACCACTTGTGAATTGTCAATGCTCTTCCCTTTGATACTAGCTCTGCTGACCACTTGTGAATTGTCAATGCTCTTCTCTTTGATATTAGCTCTGCTGACCACTTGTGAATTGTCAATGCTCTTCCCTTTGATATTAGCTCTGCTGACCACTTGTGAATTGTCAATGCTCTTCCCTTTGATATTAGCTCTACTGACCACTTGTCAATTGTCAATGCTCTTCCCTTTGATATTAGCTCTGCTGACCACTTGTGAATTGTCAATGCTCTTCCCTTTGATATTAGCTCTGCTGACCACTTGTGAATTGTCAATGCTCTTCCCTTTGATATTAGCTCTGCTGACCACTTGTGAATTGTCAATGCTCTTCTCTTTGATATTAGCTCTGCTGACCACTTGTGAATTGTCAATGCTCTTCCCTTTGATACTAGCTCTGCTGACCACTTGTGAATTGTCAATGCTCTTCTCTTTGATATTAGTTCTGCTGACCACTTGTGAATTGCCAATGCTCTTCCCTTTTATACAAGCTCTACTGACCACTTGTCAATTCTCAATGCTCTTCCCTTTGATATTAGCTCTGCTGACCATTTGTGAATTGTCAATGCTCTTCCCTTTGATATTAGCTCTGCTGACCACTTGTGAATTGTCAATGCTCTTCCCTTTGATACTAGCTCTGCTGACCACTTGTGAATTCTTGATGCCCTTCCCTTTGATACTAGATCTACTGACCACTTGTGAATTGTCAATGCTCTTCTCTTTGATATTAGCTCTGCTGACCACTTGTCAATTGCCAATGCTCTTCTCTTCTATACTAGCTCTGCTGACCACTTGTAAATTGTCAATTCTCTTCTCTTTTATACTAGCTCTGCTGACCACTTGTAAATTGTCAATGCTCTTCCCTTTGATATTAGCTCTGCTGACCACTTGTGAATTGCCAATGCTCTTCCCTTTTATACTAGCTCTACTGACCACTTGTCAATTCTCAATGCTCTTCCCTTTGATATTAGCTCTGCTGACCACTTGTGAATTGTCAATGCTCTTCCCTTTGATATTAGCTCTGCTGACCACTTGTGAATTGTCAATGCTCTTCCCTTTGATATTAGCTCTGCTGACAACTTGTGAATTGTCAATGCTCTTCTCTTTGATATTAGCTCTGCTGACCACTTGTGAATTGTCAATGCTCTTCCCTTTGATACTAGCTCTGCTGACCACTTGTGAATTGTCAATGCTCTTCTCTTTGATATTAGTTCTGCTGACCACTTGTGAATTGCCAATGCTCTTCCCTTTTATACAAGCTCTACTGACCACTTGTCAATTCTCAATGCTCTTCCCTTTGATATTAGCTCTGCTGACCACTTGTGAATTGTTGATGCTCTTCTCTTTGATATTAGCTCTGCTGACCACTTGTGAATTGCCAATGCTCTTCCCTTTTATACTAGCTCTACTGACCACTTGTCAATTCTCAATGCTCTTCCCTTTGATACTAGCTCTGCTGACCACTTGTGAATTGTCAATTCTCTTCCCTTTGATATTAGCTCTGCTGACCACTTGTGAATTGTCAATGCTCTTCCCTTTGATATTAGCTCTGCTGACCATTTGTGAATTGTTAATGCTCTTCCCTTTGATATAAGCTCTGCTGACCACTTGTGAATTGTCAATGCTCTTCCCTTTGATATTAGCTCTGCTGACCACTTGTGAATTGTCAATGCTCTTCCCTTTGATATTAGCTCTGCTGACCATTTGTGAATTGTCAATGCTCTTCCCTTTGATATAAGCTCTGCTGACCACTTGTGAATTGTCAATGCTCTTCCCTTTGATACTAGCTCTGCTGACCACTTGTGAATTGTCAATGCTCTTCCCTTTGATATTAGCTCTGCTGACCACTTGTGAATTGTCAATGCTCTTCCCTTTGATATTAGCTCTGCTGACCACTTGTGAATTGCCAATGCTCTTCCCTTTGATATTAGCTCTGCTGACCACTTGTGAATTGTCAATGCTCTTCCCTTTGATATTAGCTCTGCTGACCATTTGTGAATTGTCAATGCTCTTCCCTTTGATATAAGCTCTGCTGACCACTTGTGAATTGTCAATGCTCTTCCCTTTGATATTAGCTCTGCTGACCACTTGTGAATTGTCAATGCTCTTCCCTTTGATATTAGCTCTGCTGACCATTTGTGAATTGTCAATGCTCTTCCCTTTGATATTAGCTCTACTGACCACTTGTGAATTCTCAATGCTCTTCCCTTTGATACTAGCTCTGCTGACCACTTGTGAATTCTCAATGCTCTTGCCTTTGATATTAGCTCTGCTGACCACTTGTGAATTGTCAATGCTCTTCCCTTTGATATTAGCTCTGCTGACCACTTGTGAATTGTCAATGCTCTTCCCTTTGATACTAGCTCTGCTGACCACTTGTGAATTCTTGATGCCCTTCCCTTTGATACTAGATCTACTGACCACTTGTGAATTGTCAATGCTCTTCTCTTTGATATTAGCTCTGCTGACCACTTGTGAATTCTTGATGCCCTTCCCTTTGATACTAGATCTACTGACCACTTGTGAATTGTCAATGCTCTTCTCTTTGATATTAGCTCTGCTGACCACTTGTCAATTGCCAATGCTCTTCTCTTTTATACTAGCTCTGCTGACCACTTGTAAATTGTCAATGCTCTTCTCTTTTATACTAGCTCTGCTGACCACTTGTAAATTGTCAATGCTCTTCCCTTTGATATTAGCTCTACTGACCACTTGTGAATTGTTGATGCTCTTCTCTTTGATATTAGCTCTGCTGACCACATGTCAATTGTCAGTGCTCTTCTCTTTGATATTAGCTCTGCTGACCACTTGTGAATTGTCAATGCTCTTCTCTTTGATATTAGCTCTGCTGACCACTTGTGAATTGTCAATGCTCTTCTCTTTGATATTAGCTCTGCTGACCACTTGTCCATTGTCAATGCTCTTCTCTTTTATACTAGCTCTGCTGACCAGTTGTAAATTGTCAATGCTCTTCCCTTTGATATTAGCTCTACTGACCACTTGTGAATTGTTGATGCTCTTCTCTTTGATATTAGCTCTGCTGACCACTTGTCAATTGTCAATGCTCTTCTCTTTGATATTAGCTCTGCTGACCACTTGTGAATTGTCAATGCTCTTCCCTTTGATACCAGATCTGCTGACCACTTGTGAATTGTCAATGCTCTTCTCTTTGATATTAGCTCTGCTGACCACTTGTCCATTGTCAATACTCTTCTCTTTGATATTAGCTCTGCTGACCACTTGTCAACTGTCAATGCTCTTCCCTTTTATACTAGATCTACTGACTACTTGTGAATTGCCAATGCTCTTCTCTTTTATACTAGCTCTACTGACTACTTGTGAATTGCCAATGCTCTTCTCTTTTATACTAGCTCTACTGACTACTTGTGAATTGCCAATGCTCTTCTCTTTTATACTAGATCTACTGACTACTTGTGAATTGCCAATGCTCTTCTCTTTTATACTAGCTCTACTGACTACTTGTGAATTGCCAATGCTCTTCTCTTTTATACTAGATCTACTGACTACTTGTGAATTGCCAATGCTCTTCTCTTTTATACTAGCTCTACTGACTACTTGTGAATTGTCAATGCTCTTCCCTTTTATACTAGCTCTACTGACCACTTGTCAATTGTCAATGCTCTTCTCTTTTATACTAGCTCTACTGACTACTTGTGAATTGCCAATGCTCTTCTCTTTTATACTAGATCTACTGACTACTTGTCAATTGTCAATGCTCTTCTCTTTTATACTAGCTCTACTGACCACTTGTCAATTGTCAATGCTCTTCTCTTTTATACTAGCTCTACTGACTACTTGTGAATTGCCAATGCTCTTCTCTTTTATACTAGATCTACTGACTACTTGTGAATTGCCAATGCTCTTCTCTTTTATACTAGCTCTACTGACTACTTGTGAATTGCCAATGCTCTTCTCTTTTATACTAGCTCTACTGACTACTTGTGAATTGTCAATGCTCTTCCCTTTTATACTAGCTCTACTGACCACTTGTCAATTGTCAATGCTCTTCTCTTTTATACTAGCTCTACTGACTACTTGTGAATTGCCAATGCTCTTCTCTTTTATACTAGCTCTACTGACTACTTGTGAATTGTCAATGCTCTTCCCTTTTATACTAGCTCTACTGACCACTTGTCAATTGTCAATGCTCTTCTCTTTTATACTAGCTCTACTGACTACTTGTGAATTGCCAATGCTCTTCTCTTTTATACTAGCTCTACTGACTACTTGTCAATTGTCAATGCTCTCCCCTTTGATATTAGCTCTGCTGACCACTTGTCAATTGTCAATGCTCTTGCCTTTGATATTAGCTCTGCTGACCACTTGTCAATTGGCAGTGCTCTTCCCTTTTATACTAGATCTACTGACCACTTGTCAATTGTCAATGCCCTTCCCTTTTATACTAGGACCACTTATCAATAATCGTCGCGTGAGAACCACAAGGTTCTATCTTCCAGTGGAAGATAGAACCTTTTGGTTCTCACACGACGAATTGTCGATGCTCTTCCCTTTTATACTAGCTGTACAGACAGTTTGTCAATTGTCGATGCCCTTTCCTTAGAAACTAGCTCTACTGACCACTTGTCAATTGTCGAATCTCTTCCCTTTTATACTAGGTCTACTGACCACTTGTCAGTTGCAAATGGCCTTCCCTTAGATACTAACTCTACTGACTACTTGTCCATTGGCGATGCTCTTCCCTTTTATACTAGCTCTTCTGACAACTTGTCAATTGTCGACGCCCTTCACTTCGATAATAGCTCTACTAACCACTTGTCCATTGTCGATGCTCTTCATTTTTATGCTAGCTATACCAATAACTTGTCAATTGTCGATACCTTCCCTTTGATACTAACTCTAGTGACCACTTGTTCATTGCCAATGTTCTTCTCTTTGATACTATCTCTACTGACATCTTGTTAATTGTCGATGCCCTTCCCTTAGATACTAGCTCTACTGACCACTTGTCCATTGTCAATGTTCTTTCCTTTGATACTAGCTCTGCTGACCTCTTGTTTATTGTCAATGTTCTTCCCTTTGATACTAGCTCTACTGAACACTTGTCCATTGTCGATGCCCTTCCCTTTGATATTGGTTGTACTGACCTATTCTCAATTGTCGATGCCTTACCTTTGCTACTATCTCCCCTGCCCACTTGTCAATTGTAGACATCCCTCCATTTGCTACTAGCTCAACTGACTACATGTCAGTTACCGATGCCCTTCCCCCTGATACTAGCTCTACTGACCTGTTGTCAATTCTCTCACCTTTGCTACTCGCTCATCTGCCCACTTGAAAATTGAGGGCGGCAGTTCCCTTTGATACTAACTAATTGTCGGTTTTCTTTGCTGCAGGAGCTACTGACCACTTGCCAATAATTCATGCCATTCCACTTGCTACTAGCTCTACTTGTCAGTTGATGATGCCGTCCCATTTGCTACCGTCTCTGCTGACCATTTTGCAATTAACGATGCCCTTCCCTTTCCCTTGGATTCTGACCGCTTGTCAATGCCTCCCCCACCGCATTGATACCAGCTCTGATGACCACGTGTGAAATGTCAATGTACTTCCATAAGATACTAGCTCTTCTAGTCGTTTGCCTTCCCTTAAATACTAGCTCTACTGACCACTTTTCAATTGTAATCGCACCTCCCTTAGATACTACAGTTAAAACTAGAAGTCCTGTCACGAATAGTGCGCTTATCTAGGCTTAATTGCGCGTTGGAATTGCGCGCAATTGCCATATTGAATGGCAACCGAATCACGGCAAGTTATCCTGGGTACTCATGGCAAACACATGCAATGTTTCTGCCAATGGACCTCCGGGTTACCCGGAGGTCCATTGGCTGAAACATTGCTTGTGCACAGGCCATATGTACAGAATTTGATAGCTTTACTATGGCCATAACGCGTACATTAACGCGCAGATCAACGTGCTATTTGTGCGCATTTCATGACAGGACTTCTAGTTTTAACTGTAGCTCTACTGACCACATGTCAAGTGTAGACGCACCTCCCCTAGATACTAGCTCTACTGACTACTTCGCAGTTGTAGACGCACCTCCCCTAGATACTAGCTCTACTGACCACTTCGCAGTTGTAGACGCACTTCATCTAGATACTAGCTCTACTGACCACTTCGCAGTTGTAGACGCACCTCCCCTAGATACTAGCTCTACTGACCACTTCGCAGTTGTAGACGCACCTCCCTAAGTTACTAGCTTTTCTAGTCGATGTCCTTCCCTTAGATACTAGCTCTACTGACCACTTGTCAATTGTAGATGCCCTTCCTTTTGATGCTATCTGTACGGACTGCTTGTATATCCGATTTTCTTGAATATGATTCGTCGAGACGAGTTTCATCCTAACCCGGCGAAGAATTTTTCTGTCATATGAATGTTTTTGCTTTGTTCAATGCATTCATAATAAAAACAAATTATCGGCGTTTCAAATGGTGTATTTAAACTACAATCACTGTAGGTAAGGTGCTAGTAAATATGTTTGTGGGTTGTCCATACTAGTCTAGTGTTTCTCTTTGATACCGCGTGTTTTAGCATATACAGAAAATGATAAAACTTAATAAAATTGTTGTGTGCATAAAAGTTGACATGACTACAACGATGTAAATGACGAACACGGGTATTATATTATAAGACGACTCTCAAAACTTAATTATAACAATTGAAATGAATTATTGGTCGCTTTATGTTGAAGTGATAGCACGCTTAGTAAATGCACCTTTGTCCCTGTCACACTGACCCACTAGAGTAACCCAATTCGTGTAGAAAAACAGCGTACCCAACTCTGTACAGTTCTATACTAGCAAACAGAGATTATTAACATCATTCCTAACCTCTAATGGGATACATGTACATGTAATGACGTAAATAAATATTAAAAGTGGACTGCAAAAACAGAATGGAGAAAATGGATTACTACTTAATTGCAGCGTCAAATATTCCCCACTCGAAATGAATTTATAAAAGTTCATAACTGCACACGCGAGAGACTTTCAAACTTTCATCACATGGACCACCGGGTTCAACCCAGTGGTCCTTGTAATGGAAGTAGATTGCAAGTGCTTATTGTGTTTGGTCCTCATAAATTGTGAGTAAATACTAGGTGAAAAAAATCTCTCCCACAGCGATTTAGTAGTAAACCACCATTCACATACTGTAGTCTCAATATTTTCTTTCTGTTTTATCGGTTAAGTTCGAATCGCCCACGTAATATGCAAATTCAGCAGTTGAAAAAATATTATTTTTCAAAAAAATTCAACAAGACCATATCAAGTGACCCTCGTTGGAACGAGCTCGTTCCAACGAGGGTCACATGATATGGTTTTGTTGAATTTTTTTGAAAAATTGGAAAAATGATATTTAAAATAATAAATTTTGATATCGTCGGCGTTGGGTAAAGGGTTAAAATTTGACTGCATATACAGAATGAAGAGAGTGGATGACTACTCAATTGCAGTGCCACATATTCTATTTTCTCACACGTGTTAATAATTGTTCATAACAGCACGAGAAACATTTGCTATCTTTTGGTGCAACCTGGTGGTCCATGTGATGAAAATTTGCAAGTGCTTCTCATCCTCACAAATTGTAAATAATTACTGAACGAAAATTCTATCCCACAGCGATTTAGTAGTAATTCACCCTCAACATACTGTAGTCTCAATATTTTTTTCTGTTTGATTGGTTGAGTTTGGAATCTCACTACCGACCTCGCTAATAACGCATAATATTTTTCATTGTACATCGCAAACGCTCTTTTGTTTTTCAGATTACTTCATTCTTTTGTACAGTTAAAACTAGAAGTCCTGTCACGAACTGTGCGCTTATCTAGGCTTAATTGCGCGTTGAAATTTCGAGCAATTGCCATATCGAATGGCATTCAAAACACGACATGTTCTCCTGGTTACTCATAGAAAACACAGGCAATGTTTCTGCCAATGGTCTCCGGATTACCCGGAGGTCTATTGGCTGAAACATTGCTTGTGCGCAGACCATATGTACAGAATTTGATAGCCTCACTATGGTCATAACTCGCAAATTAACGCGCAAATCAACGTGCTATTTGTGCGCTTTTCATGACAAGACTTCTAGTTTTAACTGTAGTAAGGATCGCATTAACTAACGAGCATTTTCTGAGCTAATTATGACAGGACGTCTGGTTTCTGTTGTAGTGTGAGTGTGTGATTGGCGTGTAAAGTTTAGTATGAAGTGCTCCGCACATCCCACATACTACATTCATACTATGATAAAACGACAATAACAATAAATGTTTATGTTGAAAAAAAACCCAGCTGAAATATCAGAACCAAGATATTTTGCCTGAAATATGTTAGGGTTCGTATTGTGTATCAATGAAACCAGTTAAAACCGACCCTGACCACTTATTTTGTTCATCTACGCCTATGAAATGAGTACAACGAACAATAATTATTATTTATTATTTTAGCAATAACTGGTAATTATTAGAGCTATAACAATACTTGATTCTAAAAATATACAGTTATTGGTCGTATAATACTCAGTTGCCACAAACAATGCAGAGTTACACCACACATTCATTGGATTGCCACTAAAACACCAAGAGAGTGGAGTTACAACTCGGACAGTTACTTGATTTCTGTTATAATTAAAACGAAGAAACGTAAATTTTTAGCCAATGGACCCCCCCCCCCCCTTTCCCCCCACGCCACACCCGTGTAACATTCAGGATCTTGGCTGAAAATACCCCTTAAGTTTCTTTTCGGGTAAAACTGCCGTTTTAGTGACAACAAATAAATAATATATCATGCTTCGTTTATTGTTTCACTGTTTTAAAGAAGAGTGGGGCCGGAATTCGGCATAATTTCTTTATATTAAATACATGGACTTTCAACAGGTCGCGGTCACGATTAACACATTGTGCACAAATATGTGACCTCAAACAACAAATAAATAAATAATATATCAAGCTTGGGTTATTGTTTCACTGTTTTAAAGAAGAGTGGGACCGGAATGCGGCATAATTTCTTTATATTAACTACACATGGACTTTTAACAGGTCGCGGTCACGATTAACCATTGTGCACAAATATGTGACCTCAAACAACAAATAAATAAATAATATATCAAGCTTGGGTTATTGTTTCACTGTTTTAAAGAAGAGTGAGGCCGGAATGCGGCATAATTTCTTTATATTAAATACACATGGACTTTCAACAGGTGGCGGTCACGATTAACCATTGTGCACAAATATGTGACCTCAAACAACAAATAAATAAATAATATATCAAGCTTGGGTTATTGTTTCACTGTTTTAAAGAAGAGTGGGACCGGAATGCGGCATAATTTCTTTATATTAAATATACATGGACTTTCAACAGGTCGCGGTCACGATTAACCATTGTGCACAAATATGTGACCTCAAACAACAAATAAATAAATAATATATCAAGCTTGGGTTATTGTTTCACTGTTTTAAGGAAGAGTGGGACCGGAATGCGGCATAATTTCTTTATATTAAATATACATGGACTTTCAACAGGTCGCGGTCACGATTAACCATTGTGCACAAATATGTGACCTCAAACAACAAATAAATAAATAATATATCAAGCTTGGGTTATTGTTTCACTGTTTTAAAGAAGAGTGGGACCGGAATGCGGCATAATTTCTTTATATTAAATACACATGGACTTTCAACAGGTCGCGGTCACGATTAACCATTGTGCACAAATATGTGACCTCAAACAACAAATAAATAAATAATTTTTCAAGCTTGGGTTATTGTTTCACTGTTTTAAAGAAGAGTGGGACCGGAATGCGGCATAATTTCTTTATATTAACTACACATGGACGTTTAACAGGTCGCGGTCACGATTAACCATTGTGCACAAATATGTGACCTCAAACAACAAATAAATAAATAATACATCAAGCTTGGGTTATTTTTTCACTGTTTTAAAGAAGAGTGGGGCCGGAATGCGGCATTTCTTCATATTAACTACACATGGACTTTTAACAGGTCGCGGTCACGATTAACCATTGTGCACAAATATGTGACCTCAAACAACAAATAAATAAATAATATATCAAGCTTGGGTTATTGTTTCAGTGTTTTAAAGAAGAGTGGGACCGGAATGCGGCATAATTTCTTTATATTAACTACACATGGACTTTCAACAGGTCGCGGTCACGATTAACCATTGTGCACAAATATGTGACCTCAAACAACAAATAAATAAATAATATATCAAGCTTGGGTTATTGTTTCACTGTTTTAAAGAAGAGTGGGGCCGGAATGCGGCATAATTTCTTTATATTAACTACACATGGACTTTCAACAGGTCGCGGTCACGATTAACCATTGTGCACAAATATGTGACCCCAAACAACAAATAAATAAATAATATATCAAGCTTGGGTTATTGTTTCACTGTTTTAAAGTAGAGTGGGACCGGAATGCGGCATAATTTCTTTATATTAACTACACATGGACTTTCAACAGGTCGCGGTCGCGATCACCCATTGTGCACAAATATGTGACCTCAAACAACAAATAAATAAATAATATATCAAGCTTGGGTTATTGTTTCACTGTTTTAAAGAAGAGTGGGACCGGAATGCGGCATAATTTCTTTATATTAACTACACATGGACTTTCAACAGGTCGCGGTCACGATTAACCATTGTGCACAAATATGTGACCTCAAACAACAAATAAATAAATAATATATCAAGCTTGGGTTATTGTTTCACTGTTTTAAAGAAGAGTGGGGCCGGAATGCGGCATAATTTCTTTATATTAAATACACATGGACTTTTAACAGGTCGCGGTCACGATTAACCCATTGTGCACAAATATGTGACCTCAAACAACAAATAAATAAATAATATATCAAGCTTGGGTTATTGTTTCACTGTTTTAAAGAAGAGCGGGACCGGAATGCGGCATAATTTCTTTATATTAACTACACATGGACTTTCAACAGGTCGCGGTCACGATTAACCATTGTGCATAAATATGTGACCTCAAACAACAAATAAATAAATAATATATCAAGCTTGGGTTATTGTTTCACTGTTTTAAAGAAGAGTGGGACCGGAATGCGGCATAATTTCTTTATATTAACTACACATGGACTTTCAACAGGTCGCGGTCACGATTAACCCATTGTGCACAAATATGTGACGTCAAACAACAAATAAATAAATAGTATATCAAGCTTGGGTTATTGTTTCACTGTTTTAAAGAAGAGTGGGACCGGAATGCGGCATAATTTCTTTATATTAACTACACATGGACTTTCAACAGGTCGCGGTCACGATTAACCATTGTGCATAAATATGTGACCTCAAACAACAAATAAATAAATAATATATCAAGCTTGGGTTATTGTTTCACTGTTTTAAAGAAGAGTGGGACCGGAATGCGGCATAATTTCTTTATGTTAAATATACATGGACCTTCAACAGGTCGCGGTCACGATTAACCATTGTGCACAAATATGTGACCTCAAACAACAAATAAATAAATAATATATCAAGCTTGGGTTATTGTTTCACTGTTTTAAAGAAGAGTGGGACCGGAATGCGGCATAATTTCTTTATATTAAATACACATGGACTTTTAACAGGTCGCGGTCACGATTAACCATTGTGCACAAATATGTGACCTCAAACAACAAATAAATAAATAATTTTTCAAGCTTGGGTTATTGTTTCACTGTTTTAAAGAAGAGTGGGACCGGAATGCGGCATAATTTCTTTATATTAACTACACATGGACTTTCAACAGGTGGCGGTCACGATTTACCATTGTGCACAAATATGTGACCTCAAACAACAAATAAATAAATAATATATCAAGCTTGGGTTATTGTTTCACTGTTTTAAAGAAGAGTGGGGCCGGAATGCGGCATAATTTCTTTATATTAACTACACATGGACTTTCAACAGGTCGCGGTCACGATTAACCATTGTGCATAAATATGTGACCTCAAACAACAAATAAATAAATAATTTATCAAGCTTGGGTTATTGTTTCACTGTTTTAAAGAAGAGTGGGGCCGGAATGCGGCATAATTTCTTTATATTAACTACACATGGACTTTCAACAGGTCGCGGTCACGATCAGCCATTGTGCACAAATATGTGACCTCAAACAACAAATAAATAAATAATATATCAAACTTGGGTTATTGTTTCACTGTTTTAAAGAAGAGTGGGGCCGGAATGCGGCATAATTTCTTTATATTAACTACACATGGACTTTTAACAGGTCGCGGTCACGATTAACCATTGTGCATAAATATGTGACCTCAAACAACAAATAAATAAATAATATATCAAGCTTGGGTTATTGTTTCACTGTTTTAAAGAAGAGTGGGGCCGGAATGCGGCATAATTTCTTTATATTAACTACACATGGACTTTCAACAGGTCGCGGTCACGATCAGCCATTGTGCAGAAATATGTGACCTCAAACAACAAACAAATAAATAATATATCAAGCTTGGGTTATTGTTTCACTGTTTTAAAGAAGAGTGGGGCCGGAATGCGGCATAATTTCTTTATATTAACTACACATGGACTTTTAACAGGTCGCGGTCACGATTAACCATTGTGCACAAATATGTGACCTCAAACAACAAATAAATAAATAATATATCAAGCTTGGGTTATTGTTTCACTGTTTTAAAGAAGAGTGGGGCCGGAATGCGGCATAATTTCTTTATATTAACTACACATGGACTTTCAACAGGTCGCGGTCACGATTAACCATTGTGCACAAATATGTGACCTTAAACAACAAATAAATAAATAATATATCAAGCTTGGGTTATTGTTTCACTGTTTTAAAGAAAGGTTAGACTGGAGTGCGGCATTATGTCTTTATATTGATTGAACACGTGAACTTTTATCAGGTCGCGGTAAGCCACTGTTTAGAAATATGCCTTAACTCTTCCGCAGCCGAAAGCGACTATTGTCACCTATTTTAGGATGATTATCTGTACGTTCTGGTATGCGCAGATCAAACCTACCATCTGATTAATTGTTGGAAAGTAATTAGAGAGCCCTGTCCAACAATTAATCAGTTAATAGTGTTTCAAGTACAGTTAAAACTAAAAGTCCTGTCTTGAAATATGCACAAACAGCACGTCGATATGCGCGTTAATCTACACGATATGACCATAGTACGGCTATCAATTTCTGTAAATATGGCCTGTGCACAAGCAATGTTTCAGCCAATGGACCTCCGCGTAACCAGGAGAACCTGCCGTGCTTTGGATGCCATTCGATATGGCAATTGCGCGCAATTCATATGCGCATTTAAGCCTAGATAAGCGCACAGTTCGTGACAGGACTTCTAGTTTTGACTGTACGTCATAAATTTTATTAAACTTTCTCTCACACAAGGGTACACAGACGTCCTTCATATATGGATAAAGTAGGCGTGACAGAACAAGGGTTAAACACCATCAATAAATAATAGATACGGCTTTATGATATTGTTTAATTGGTTTTTTTTGGAAGAGTGTGAGTGGGAACACGGCATTATTTTTTATATTAACTGTTAATCAAACACGCTAACAAAAAAAAAAATTAAAATTTTTTGTAAAATAAAAAAAAATTCAAGAGTTATCATCTTTCCTCGAAACAAGGCGTTTTGGGTACATTTTATATGTTGTCGCGACGAATCAACAGACAACATAAACAATCAGACTACCTTTACTGATGTTTACCTCCCGAGTGTCTTCAAAGATCACGTGCCGTTTATTTCAACAAGTTTTTCTAAGCGAACTGTTTACATTTACACAAAAATATTTCAACACTTTGACGTTTAGCCCTTCAAAGCCTGATGGAATCTTCCATGTCAGTTCAATGGTAGTAGTTGGCAGAGTCCATATCCATTATTTGGGGGTAGAGAAATTAATATTCCTTGGGGCTGCACGTTGAATATATTGATTGGTCGACTCCATACATTCAGTTTGCACCCCCACCCTACTTGATGAGCTAATGACGTATCATGTTCCTGGCCCGGAGAAATGGTCTCCCGTGTTCAATGGGTTTCGCGTGGATTTAATGTCAATTTGGTTTAGGTCGAACAAATTACTTACTCATGGCTGACAATTTTCATCATTGGGAAAGCTTCACAGAAAAGTTAGCATCTCTTAATTGGGAAAGTGCTAAGTTATTTTTGGTTCTGGAAATTTCTTTGTACATCTTTGCCTTGTTACAATTTATGGGAGAGTGCCTATCCTATAGGCACTCTCCCATAAATTGTGACAAGTCAAATCCTTACAGATGAAATAATATCACTTTAAAGATAATATGGAGCACATTCACAGAATATGAATCCTTTAAATTGTAATACCGGGACTTCAGAATAAAGCCCAAATATGGGCTTCCAGCATTCTACCAGTTAAGTTTTTAAAGCGGTCAATAACGTTAACCCTAAGGGTATAGGGATATCGAAGCTGGCTTTTAACAATTTTGTCCCAATCACTTTGAACTTATGTCTATATTTGAAGGTAGATGAAACGGAACAAATTGGATGGACCTCGCCCTAGACCTCGGATGTGATGTCATAGTTACATGGCCCAGTGACGTCATGTTTGGTTGCTATAGTCGCCAGCCTGGCCGACCATCTGGAGAGGTCAACCTCATAGTGATGCGTGGTCTTGGTGCACCTGCGCAACGCGTGGTGTTAGGGTGATTCGTGTTTCGTCGTCAATTTTGGATTAAGGAGGTCGCCATCTTGGTTTCTATGGAAGCACGTGGTTGCTATGCGACCCAAAGGCCTACAACAGGACACGCGTATGTTTGGATAGTGCGTTCGATTAAACGGGAGTCAATCTGATTTCCCAAATAGACCCTACACTTTCCCCAAATCGCCCAAAACACCCCCAGCTACGGAAATGGATACGGATTTCCCCAGAATCGCCCTTTGTATAAAAGTAAATCTAATTACCCAGAATTCTCTGTTACTTCCGAGCATTACAGAAGTATACCCAACAACTGTTTATTTAGCTCGTATTTCTCACTAAATGCTCGGTGAGATCGGTGTATCTGCCTATTTATTTCAGGTAGAATTCACCCAGTACCACCCTTATAAAAGTAGCATGTAGTGCTATATTGCCGAGACTGAGGATGCGTTCGATTGTTCCGGAGTATGCTACAGAAACGAAGAAGAGCATTTTGTGTTGAAATAGTTTGAACTTATTGCTTACTATTTTAGCCTTCCTAGGCTGTTCTGACCAGTTCTAAGCAATAGTATTTCCCCGTGGGAACCCCGGGAAGTAAGCAGCACTTGTTTACTGTGGTAAACCAGTTCCGCTTTACTAGTAAAATAGGACCCAGTCACCAATGCTTGGGGTGAAAGTCCTCTAAAATGGGCAACATGTTGATCAACGATTGACTAAACTTGACTTCATCTCCATGTTGTGTCACGATTAGCCATGGTGCATAAATATGTGACGTTAACCACCAACAAACGTAGCAATAGTATTACTCTGTGTTGCGAGTTTATGGTAATCTATTAGATCCTTAACTTGGCAGAGTTTTACATTCCAAACTTAGTCGTTTACTACCTACTACTATCGACGCTATTCTCGTTACTCTAAACCTAACAATCTATCTAGTCATAGCTATCTCTTGTTCCCACCTTTACCCTTGTACAAATCTTAGAATGCCCCCTTCCATCCCATAGTCATCTCAGGTTCCTTTACCCTTGTACAAATCTCAGAATGCCCCCATTTGGCGTTTTCCTCATCTTTTGGTGTTCAGTTGCTTGTTTACTGTTCATTATATCAAATATCACGATTTTGCACATCGTGAAATATATATAGAATATACCCATAGTGGCTTGGTGTACCAAATGTTCACCCCGAGTGGTGAAGTGGTGTTAACCGCGAGCCTTTGGTGCACTGTATATATGGAATGTACCCATAGTAGCTTGGTGTACCAAATGTTCACCACGAGTGGTGAAGTTGTGTTAACCGCGAGCCTTCGGCGCACTGTATATATAGAATATGCCCACAGTAGCTTGGTGTACCAAATGTTCACCACGAGTGGTGAAGTGTTGTTAACCGCGCGCCTTCGGCGCGCTGTATATATAGAATATGCCCACAGTAGCTTGGTGTACTAACTGTTCACCACGAGTGGTGAAGTGGTGTTAACCGCGAGCCTTCGGCGCACTATATATATAGAATATACCCATAGTAGCTTGGTGTATCAAATGTTCACCACGAGTGGTGAAGTTGTGTTAACCGCGAGCCTTCGGCGCACCGTATATATAGAATATACCCATAGTAGCTTGGTGTACCAACTGTTCACCACGAATGGTGAACATTTGATATACCAAGCTACTTTGGGTATATTTTATTTATACCATGATCGTCAGATTATTAAGAGTCGCTATTATATTTTCTCGATTTTACTGAGCACCAGACGTACATCTGTGTTTGTTTACACGAGCATCGGTGGGCGGTACTTCCCCTGTCAATTGTATCGCCGAAACGAAATGAAAAAAGAAACTGAGCCTTTTTCGTTTTAATAACATAATAACATACTGTTTCGAGTTATGGATGCTTTATTAACATGAGAAATGCATGTTTGTTAATGTTTGGTGTTTCATGGGGTAAACTCATTTAAAAATGTAATAAATAATTGCCACTTTCATTTCACTCTTCGCGGGGCGACGTGCGATAAATTTAGACAAGTTCGCATTCAGGTCGACGTCACCAAAGGTCAACTTGCATGTAGTTCCACGGTAGGTGTAAGTTTTAAATACTGAAATCCCATTGCTGACGTGTTCACCACGCTTGGTGTGTAAATCTAAAATTTATGTCATAGGCTTTTCATGATTGGTAGAATAGGTAATCATGGTATAAATACACTATCCCTTCTATTACTTGATAAGTCTAGGGGGTGATATGTAGAATATGTAATCATGGTATAAATACACTATCCCTTCTATTACTTGATAAGTCTAGGGGGTGATATGTAGAATAGGTAATCATGGTATAAATACACTATCCCTTCTATTACTTGATAAGTCTAGGGGGTGATATGTAGAATAGGTAATCATGGTATAAATACACTATCCCTTCTATTACTTGATAAGACTAGGGGGTGATATGTAGAATAGGTAATCATGGTATAAATACACTATCCCGTCTATTACTTGATAAGACTAGGGGGTGATATTTGCTAACTGTTTTCCCATGAAAAATAAAAAATGGGAAATCTGCTGTAAAAGCACATTCAATAAACAAAGAAAAATGGATAATTAGTGTTCAGTGGTGTAATACTGATTGACATTCCTAATTACAGATTATCTGTTTCTTATAATTCGTAGGCCAATTAAAACACGTTTTCTTTTGTTACTTTTAATAAACGAAAACAACATAGAGCTCAGAAATCTGGTTGTTCTGTTGTTTTCGTTCATTAAAGCAAGAAAAGAAAGCGTTGCTTTATTTTCTACAGATGCCATGGCATTTTATCAACAATAACTCGCTTCTCAGTTGAACCTTCCCCGCTCGTTTAATACTTTTAGGGGAGAAAACTTAATCGAAAGTCGATTCTCATAACAATATAGGTCTGGCATGCTGGGATATTTGGCCAAATAAAGGTTTCGGGCTTCGCCGAATATCCTTGGCTCCGTATATTATTCTTTAATAAACATTCCCCAGTTCTCACTTCGTAAGACACGCCCACCTCCGTGTTAAATACATACACAGAACGACACGCATTTGCGAATGGTTTAATCGATACGGCACGAGTTCCAGCTCGGAAGGATAGAACGAAAGGTCGTAGGCCTCGAGTTTTATCTTTTCGCGATGGCACAAATGCCATATTGATTAACACAATCACACACACGTGTCGTTCTGTGTGGGTATTTAACTCGGAGGTGGGCGTGACTTACGAAGTGAGAAGTGGGGAAGGTTTATTATTTCGTAAAGGATAATATACGTGGCCAAGGGTATTCGGGATGTCGTTCTGTGTTTATTACATTCCTTCACGTAGAAAAACCCTACTATTAGAAGGACACTCAGCAATTCATTTGACAACTATCAACAAAAACAATACATTTTATCGCCGACCAAATTTGCAAGGGGTACCTGTGTTACTATTTCGTTCCGTGAGTTCCAATGTGTTCTATGTGACTCCTGGCACACAAAACACATTGAAACTCAGTGGACGATGTTTAGCTACCCCTAGAGATTCGATTGTAATTGCGTTGCCCGATTTGTAGAAAATTCTAGTGAAATTCCGCTTCTATTTAAAAATAGCCTGTCAACAATTTCCGTTCCGCACATGCGTCAGGCCTGGCATTCTTAAAAATGTAGGAGGGCTAAACATCGCTCTCCTCACATGGCCCAGGGGCGCGATTAGCTCTCCTCAAGCTTACAAAAAGTGGCAAAATGAAATTGGACTATTAATGAATTCTACCTGGTGGGCTTTGTACATTTTATTTGGTGCTGCTAACCAGGTAGTCTCTTTGATACGGCTACACTGCCCTTCCCACACCTCCGGGCCTTAATAAGGCCCGGAGGTGTGGAAGTGGCAGTGTGGCCATATAGCAGAGACCACTAACATAGCAGAGATCTGAAAACCTGTGAGTGTTAGGAATAGACTGTTGTGGTAATCATTATTTTCATAGAGCCCTTTTTGGCGATAACTTAAAATGAATTTGGTTCATACATATGATCGGGGCGCGGTGGCTTACTGGGTAGAGGTGCAGGCTTCAAGCCGGGAGGTCCTTGGTTCCAACCCCCCCCCCCCCCCCCCTGCAGCAACCACGTTGTGTCCTTGGGCAAGACACTTTATCCCCATTTCCCACGTGGTGGCACAGTGGCATTGTGTACTAAGACGTACTGTATGTCGATGGTGCACTTGTCTTCAACCAATGCTAACCCTGCTTGTGTGGAGTTAGTATGCTGGGGAGCTGACAGTTGCTCGCCGTTGCTCGGTGGTTCTCTCCAGGTGCTCCAGCTTCCCCCAACAGTAAAACTGTCGTGGTCATGATTAGCCATTGTTCAGAAATATATGACCTTAAATACCAATAAATAAATAAATAAATAAATAAAAATATCCCGTCAACGATTTCCATTCCGCGTATATTTACAATTATTGATTGCCTTTTACTGTAAATTGAATACTTTTAGGTGCTGAAATAGCAACGGGTTGTTCGTGAAAAATAATCGACTTTGTAGAAAATCGAATAACGTCAGACGAGTAATATTTGTATTAATCCAGTGCTCAAAATAACTTTTTTTCTTTGCGTAGCAAAATGCTACACATTTCCAAAAAATGAATAGCATTTTGTAAAAGTTACATAGCTATTTTTGTATACCAGAGTTATGTTATGCTGTTTTGTATTGAATTCTTCTAAGTAGATAGAATAGTTTCCATCCATTTCTGGGCATTTCCAAATGATCTGCAACACATGAAAAATTTACTATGTTTTTTTTAACTGAACTGCCTTTCAGGGTTGCATGGACTTGTATACTGTTATAAATGGCGTCTTGGTTGTTTAATAGAGTTCTCAAAATGGAAGTTGGGATTTTTAATTTGATGGGCTTGAAGTTATTTTTAATGGACATTTTATGCAAACTGTTGTAAAAAGAGGAAGAATTTAAACCAATAGAATTCATCTTACATATGAAGTTGCTAATGATGCTTGATGGAGAGTTAATCTGAGTTATGCCTGGAATGTTCCCCAATCAGAAGTAAAGCATCAGTGAACTAGTTTTCAAATTCGTTTGCAAATTTTCATTTACATTTCGCGATACAAGATAACCAACTGCAGCCTAATAGGCTGCAGTTGATTATCTTGTATCGCAAAATGCTATACATAATTGAACATTGCGTAGTTTTTTGCAAGTTTTGCATAGCAAAAAGCGACGCGACACCGCTTATTTTGAGCCCTGTATTAATCCCATCCACACTTCGACGCTAAGAGCTCATTTGAAATAAATAAAAACACTACGTCATCCCCTCATCCATGAGAAAAAATATATTATTATGAATTTAGAAAAAACAAGGGACGGATTTACTTAAAAACTGGAGTGTCAATTAGGCTCAAGTGAGCTTGTCGTTGCTTCAATTTGGTGCTTCCAATGTTTCTAAATTTGTGTTTTCTTTTGTAGGATTTGAATAAGGTGGCGTTTCAGGCAATTCTCAGTATTGGAGAAATGTATGGAGTACAAGTAGCCGTAACAAATATTGAACAATCTCTGTATATCAGAGTGTCTGCACAAATATACAATGGAATGGACGATTACAAGAAACTAGCCGATGTGATGAAAAAAATATTTGTGTAATAATAAAATACGTAGTGATTTACAACCAATGTTATTGCAAGCGTCTTCACTATTCATGAAAATGCCATTGATATTTCATTATTTTGCAGTTTTTCACCTCCAAAGTGAAGACGGCGGGCATTCAATGAAATGATCTTAAGGGTCCTAAGCCATGTTTTTAGGCCAAAATTATTATTTTTGTCCAGTTATTGACAGTATTGTCTAGTTGTTGTGTTAGCAAAACAGTTACTAGAAAGGAGTTATTTATTTATAATGTCACTTTCAGCCTCCATAGCTATATCATGGTCGACACGAAGTATAAAGCCAACAGCCTCCATAGCTATAACATGGTCGACACGCAAGTATAAAATCATCAGCCACCATAGCTATATCATGGCCGACAGGAAATATGAAATCAGCAGCCTCCATAGCTATATCATGGTCGACACGCAAGTATAAAGCCAACAGCCTCCATAAGTAGTATGTCATGTACCCGGATACCCCATATTGGCAGGACCTCGGTGCAGGACCTCGGAAGGGACGTCATGCCACGTCACACAGTGGCACCATGTTTGGTTGTCATGGTAACCCACGTGAGCGGCCATCTTGTAACGTCATCTCCATAGTGATACTTGGTGTTAGGGGGCATGCGCAGCGCGTGTTGTTCGGATGATAGTGTTTCCGTCGGCAATTTTGTATACTGGAGCCCGCCATCTTGGTTTCTATGGTAGCACGTTGTTGCTATTTATCCAAAGGCTTATAATAGAACAGGGGCATGTTGGAGGGTATGTTCCTTTGAATAGGAGTAATTTCCCGACTCGTAGAATTACCACAAACAACCCCGACAACTTGTACTATTTCGAATTTTTTTCAGAATTCTCTGCCTCTATCTATCTATACAATAGTTTTCGTCTACCCGACCATGTTTGTTTGTCTTGGAGTATACTCCAGTAGAGTAGAAAAGCCTACCAGATGGAACAGCTTTGCTTATTGTTACATTATTTAGCTTTTCTGGTCTGTTCTTATTAGTTCTTACCCTATTCTGAGTGCTCTTGTTGTTTCATTTATCTAGATCAACCAATCAATTCACTTTACTGGCGCTGACTAACCAATCAGATTGCTTGATTTCCCATAATCCCTATGCAGAGTTATCTCCCTTGTGTATAACAAAAGTCTATATCATTCCCAAAGCCAATAAGCTATCGAGTTGTTACAAAGTCATAGAAAGTTGATGTATCTCACCCGGGACATGTCTCAAAAGGTAGGAAGTCAAGGTATCTCAGCTGAGGCGTGCGTGTCTCAATAGACAGAAGGTATCTCACCCGAGACATACATGTCTTAAAAGGTAGGAAGTCAAGGTGTCTCAGCTGAGGCGTGCATGTCTCAAAAGATAGAAGGTCAAGCATCTCACCACAAGCCAAAGTAGAGGAATAAGACCATTTTCAGCACAGGAACAACAATGACTACTACTGGTCGCTTCAATCGTGAAATCGGAAAGACATTCACAGATCGCCGTAACCGGAATCGACACCAGAGATCAGTACATGGATAAAAAAGGAAGATGTACAACTTCTCTAACAGCTTCAAGTAGTACCTTGAACTAACACTTGAAAAAATGCCCCCAGACTAACATGCATGGAAGGCGTGTAATAATGCGACAGACCGCTGCTTTTCAACTGCCATAAGAGCTGTGGTGGCCATCGTCCTACATTAGCATAAAACATGTTCTAAAAATAGCAAAAAAGTATGGAGGAAATACACCGAACGACACATGCGTCTGAATGGGTTATTCGATATGGCACGAGTGCCAGCGCTGAAGAATAAAACGAGAGGCCACAGTCCTCGAGTTTTATCCTTCCGCGATGGCACAAGTGCCATATCGATTAACCCATTCACACGCGTGTGTCGTTCTGTGTTTATTACAAGCCTTCATGTCTATAAAAACAATTATTAGAAGGACACTCAGCAATTCATTTGACAAATATCAACAAAAAGATCACATTTTATCGCCAACCAAATTTGCGAGGGGAACCCGTGTTATTCTTTCGTCCCCCGATTTCTACTGGCACATAGAACACATTGGAACTCAGGGGACGATTTTCAGCTATCGCTGGCAATCCAAATGCACGATTTGTGGAAAATTCTAGTGTAATTTCGCTTCTATTTAAAAATAGTCCGTCAACGATTTCCATTCCGCACATATGTGGGGAACAGATTTTTATTTTCCGCGCGGTTTATCATTGCTGTAGATGGGGATTTCAAAGAACAGGCGTGTAATAAAAAGTGCTCTCTATCCTTTTCATGACAAATGACAAAACAAAATTATGACAAGATGAACAAAAAAAAAAAAAAAAAAATAAATAAAAAAATAAAACTTAGAACATGAAACACAAATAAATATGGTATAAACTATCATGAGAATAAAAGTGAAAAAGAAAGAAAAGTGCGGAGAAATGCTCATATGTTGTGGGGACAGGAAGTGTATTATCCGGTTATTCCTTTGAGTGGGCCTTCGACGATCGGTATCTGGTGACTGAATCAACTTTGAGGCATTTTACTGGATTTAAAACAATGTCAGATTGTTACGTTCAATGCGAATTTTTAAATTGGGGCGACTACTTGATAAATCTCCGCACAGCCATGAATACTCGTTTGTTGTTTGAAAAAGAAAGTTCTGCACTGCCGAACAAAAGCTGATCAGAGGATGTTACATTGAAATCCTGAAGAGCACGGGACATGTTATCTCGAAAGTACAATCTAAGAAAAAAATGTTTCACATTCTCCCGGAAATCTCCACATTTACAGTTACGTGAGTCGCCGATACTCTCATTTCTTAGTAGATGATGTTTAATAATAAAGTGGCTTGACTTTTAGTTCCTGTAGGGAGGTGCTCTTTTTATGGATTCCTGCAAGGAGTTCCAGCTTTTTTACTCTCGAACAGAAGAAAGACTATTTCTTTATTTCTGTTCGTACTCTACAAGGAATAATGTCAGAGTTTCGCAAGTTATTTTGAGAATGATCAAAATGTCTCGGTGGAAGAAAATCAAGAATATGGGTGCGTTATTATTTAGAGTTGTGTAGAAGATACACACTTTGTGCATGTGTCGCCTCGTAGGGAGAGACACCTATCTGATTTCCACCAACAACTGCCCCTTTGAGACAAACCTCGTTGATCCAGTAACAATAAGAGCAGCATGGCAATGTAAATCATCCAGTCATTTTAATAGAAATTGACTAACCCGGCCACAGATAAGGCTGTCATATTCCACGGGTAATATAAAGGAACACTACAGTTTTCAAGGTAAATTTGAGTTTGTTAACTAAGATAATCTTGAGCTAACGCATATTTTTTGGATAGTTATTGGAGAATATTTTCCACACAAAGCTTATACCTCATCTAGTCTTGTCGTACAGTTAAAACTAGAAGTCCTGTGATGAACTGTGCGCTTATCTAGGCCTTATCGAGAGTAGGCATTGCGCGCAATTACCATATCGAATGGCATCCAATGCACGGCAGGTTTTGCTGGTTACTCATAGCAAACTCAGGCAATGTTTCTGCCAATGGACCTCCGGGTGAGACCCATAGGTCCATTGGCTAAAATATTGCTTGTGCACAGGACATATGTACAGAATTCGATAGCCTCTTAATGTGGTCATATCGCGTAGATTAACGGGCAGGTGGACGTGCTATTTGTGCGCATTTCATGAGAGAACTTCTTGTTTTAACTGTATACTATTAAAAAAAGTAGGGGATATCCAAACTGATGTTGATATTATCGGAAAATGGTGTTGGATAAGCGTGACTGGACACATCAATATGTTACCAAGTTTAGTGAAGACCATGAATGTTACCGGCCCACGAAAACGTCGTGCAAGTTTTCGCACGAGCGCAGCTTTAATGTTTCTGGGGTACGTTTTGAAATTTCCATTTGTACTGGACGGGCTTTTTCGGAGGACTCATCATTCTTTTCTTGGTATAAACTCGTTCGTGAATAGTTTTTGGTCGAACCGTAACATTTGAGGTATGCTAAGACTGACACGTGACGAACGTTCACGTGCCGTTGGCATGTTGAAAGCTGGCAACAGGCAGACTGCAGTGGCTCAAATTCTCAACGTTACTCAATCGATGGTTAGCAGGTTGTGGTCACGCTACCATCAGACAGGAAATGATGATGACAGACGTCGGACAGGTCATCCAAGGGCGACCACTGCTAACAAGGATCGTTCCATCCAAACCACAGCATTACGAAACCGCCATCAAAGAACCTCAGAAATTAGATAGCAGATGCACCGAGCGACAGATGTGTGAGTCAGTGGTCAGACTATCCGAAATCGCCTACACTGCTTGAATTTGTACGCTCGAAGACCTCGAATAATTCCACGTTTGACTGAACGTCACATCATATCAAGGCGTAATTGGTGTGAAACAAGTCAGCGCTGGGACAATCGTAGATCGAGCAACGTCATGTTTTCCGATGAATCGAGGTTCACTCTCAACTTACACGACAGGCGAAACAGTGTGTAGCGGCGGCGAAACGAACGTTACCATGACGTAAGCGTTAGGAGACACGATCGTTTTGGTGGTGGATCGGTTATGGTGTGTGGTTGCATAACTATGTCAAGCAGAATAGCATTACATGTCATCAAAGAGCGTTTCACAGGGCATTACTACCGAGACAACATGTTATCAGCTTATGCGGTGCCATTTGCGCTACGTGACGGCCGTCCATTCATTTTCCAAGATGATAATCAAGTGTTTACAGTGCCCGTGTCGCTACAGAGTTCCTCCAGGAGCAGAACATCACTATACAGCCTTGGCCAACACTAAGTTCAGATCTTTCACCAATCGAGCACGTCTGGGATATGATTGGCAGGTGCCTACGGCGACATCAACAGCCCCCACCAATGTCCAGCAACTCGCCTCTGCACTGCAGGAAGAATGAAATAACATCAGTCAAGCCGATATTGGACGTTTGGTGAGGAGAATGCCACGTCGAGTCCGCGCTTGTTTCGCGAACATAGGAGAATTTACAAGGTATTGAGGTCTTGGACTGAATGTGGTAAATTCTCTGCCTGACCGTCCATGTCTTCTACAGAATGTGTGCTTGTCAGACACCCAACTACCGCTGGAATCATTCACCAGATGTGACAGTGCAATGTCTTTTTGATGAAAGTATAAATATATTTCTTCATATATTTCCTTTTTATCAAATATCCCCTACTTTTTTGGAATAGTAAATATTGTCTGTATGCGAATTCCAGGACAGATCAGAGTCAATAAATAAACTTAAATGTTTATGTGCTTCGACGTACTGTACACTGTCTCCTTCGAATGATACACGGGACGGTGTATGTCTTTGCGCAAGGTAAACATCATCAGTTTTGTTTTGTCGCATTTGAATTTTACAAGCCACTTCGCCGCCAACAGAGATATTTTCTCTGTATCAGGATTTATTATCGCTGCCACCTCGTCTATATCTTGGCTAGGAAAGGTAAACATTTTGGTTTATTCAGGTGTTGTCGGCAAACGATCTCGTTAACTCGTTTACTGCCACGCCCACTTTAGCCATATATGGAGGAAGTTTGATAAGAATTATGACATACTTGAAACTCAATCATCTGATTAATTGTTGGAAAGGGCTCTCTCTGAGCCCTTTCCAACAATTAATCAGATGGTAGGTTTGATCTGCGCATACCAGAAACGTACAGATAATCGTCCTAAAATAGGTCGCTTTCGGCAGCGTAAGTGTCAAGGAATCTATCCCTTTATAGATATAATTTATAAATGTAAGAAAAAGAAAAGCCACTACCAAAGACTGAACCTTGTGGTACACCCAATCACACTTCACTGCAGGTGGAGTGTGCACCGTTAACTAGTGCTCGCTGTTTTTATCCCGTAATATAACTTTCAAACCATCGAAGGAGTGATCGACATATACCATATTGCAGAAGATCGCGGTGCCAAACTCTATGAAACGATTTTGAAATATCCAAAAGCACTCAATTTGAAAGTATTTTGTTGTCTGTTGCATCACAGAGGTCATAATGAACTTCTAAACGTTAAGAAAACTATTTGTTTTGAGGTACAAATTCTGACTGTAACCCGTAAAAAAGTTGTTTTCTTGAAAAAAATCGACAGACATTTTGAAAAACTATACGTTCCATAACTTTGTTTACACAATATAATAACGATATCGGTCTATATTTGTTTCCATTCATCCGGTCGCTTTTCTTGTGGATCGGGATAATGTCTCCTTCCTTCCTGTCGCTAGGAAAGGCACACATTTGCAACTATTTTTGTTTGGAAGGGGAGATAGAGGGGTCCAGATATGGGCATTTTTGTTTCTTTTAGCATACGGTTGCCGATTCCGTCGTGTCCGCTCGCCTCGTTAGACGACGAAGATTTCAGGTTCATTAATATCATTTTCGCATACATTTTCTTCAGATGTCGACTTTGCATACTTCGATTAAAGATAGGGAGATGGTGTCCGTTTCGTCAAGACTTTTATTTTCTACGAATATATTATTCAGCTTGTAGTAGCTTTTCGTCTACAATTATTTTGCTCGATATTCAGCACGGAGGAATAGCAGTGTCCGCGGCAAATCCTTTTCAGTGTTATGTCAGACGTGTTTTGTGTTACCATTAGGAATGATAGAATCGTTAATATTATCAAAACATATTTGTTTCGCGTACTGTAAATATTTGTCCTCAAAGTTCGAAAGTGAGACATTTATGTCCGAAGGATTACAGGTCAGAGCTTCCCAGTCCATATATGCTCGTATGTCGTTAATTGTAGTAAAACTTGCCCTGTTATAATCCCAAATATCTCGGGTTGAGATTGGTTTATCCGTTTCAGCGAAACTATATCGACGAGAGTTGCTTTGTGATCCGAGAATTCCAGATCTACTGTACCTGAGTTGGCATAATAAATGCCGTCACTCATAGTGATGGGATGTAATAGATTCTTACTTCAGGATGTTATCCGTGTTGGCTCGGTTATGTTTGTGGGGTTAGAGTTTGTTATGATTTCTTGCCCGAAGTTCTGAAGAGAGTACGGTTCATATCGTTTTTTACTCGTAGTTAGTGACGAAAAAGGCATTTGATCTATAGGTTACACAAAGTAAAAAAAATGATTTGACTCCGAATTCAAACCAAACAATATGATCGTTAAATTTAATTTTTTTTTTCTGAACAAAATAAAGGGTATCTGAGAAACACGCGGCTACTCTACTGCCAAACTCGTTTGACTGGTGGATGAAATCATGACATGTCGTTCCCTGAGTTCTTATGTGTTCTATGTGACAGTAGGCCAGTAGGCACATAGAACAGACTGGTACTCCGGGGACGATATACAGATCTTCAACACTCAGACTTCTATAGAGATGGGGTTCAGCAGGGTTGGGGCGAATACATTGTAAATGTATTGAATACGAATACGAATACATTGAATTTTTATGAATACGAATACGAATACGAATACACGAAATTCCAAGTGTATTTGAATACGAATACTAATACTTTACAAAGTATTCATGAATACAAAAATGAATACATGAATACATTTTTTAAAATAATGCTAAATTCATATTTTTCGTGGCAGCAGGACCTGTAAAACTGTGCAGTGATGACAAACAAGAATAACCACGTCATACAAATCAAAAACACTTTATTGAAACTATGAGCAAAAAATGGACAACCTTTTCAATATTTAATTTAAAATTTTCATATTTTTTTCCCTGACAGCTGTGTTAGGTAAAGGGTTAAATGACGGCAGCATTTTTATGATTTGACAGATAAACAAAGATTATGGAAATAATGGAAAAAATGAGCTTTGTTCCAGTTAAAAATCATTTTGCAAACATTTTCGTTAAATTGGACATTTATTTTAAATTAATTGAACAAATAAAAGTAAATTCAGATCAATTTACAGTTTATTTCTTCCAGGACTGTAGCAGAAAATTAGTCATAATTGAGTTTTACATTTGTATGAGGATTAGAAATCCATGCAATTGACACTTAATGAACCTTTTGTTCTGCCAATAATCACTTCTGATCAGTATGCTACTTTTCAATAAATTATGATATAACTAAATAGGGATTAATAAAAAAACAAAGAAATATATTCATCCAATTCATATCACCCTTTAGTAAACTGACCATCTGTTAGAGATAAAAATCTTTGAAGTTAAAATCAAACAGTTTTCCATCAAACAACCTTTACAATGAACTTTCTTGCTCAGCTGAGGTATTAATTATTATTTGGAGGAAAAAAAAACATGTGACATGATTTAAGTCTCAGCTTATCTATGATTTTTAATTTGAAAATTTCTGTCATTTAAAAAAAACATCAGAAAAGTATTCAAAAGTATTCAAAACAGTATTCATGAATACACCTCATATTTGAATGTATTTAAATACGAATACGAATACAAATACTTTTAAATTGCATGAATACTGAATAGAGCCGAATACTTCAAAAAATGCATTGAATACTATTCGAATACCGAATACGAATACGAATACCCCAACCCTGGGGTTCAGTAAAGCAGACAATATCATATTCATCTATAAAGTCGACAAATATCATTTCATTTCTCCTTTATATTTGCACATTGTAGTGTAAAAGAGAAATGAATGGTATATTTTCAGTACTACTTGTATTGACAACTGGGCTAGGATTCTTTTCAATGTCGCCGCAGAGGAGAAGCAAGGAAACTAACAGAAGACCACCAATCACCCACAGAGGAGAAGCAAGGAAACTAATAGAAGACCACCAATCACCCACAGATGAGAAGTGTGGAAACTAATAGAAGACCACCAATCACCCACATACAGTTAAAACTAGAAGTCCTGTCATGAAAAGCGCACAAATAGCACGTTGATATACGCGTTAATGTGCGCGTTATGGCCCAAGTAAAGCTATCAAATTCTGTACATATGGCCTGTGCACAAGCAATGTTTCAGCCAATGGACCTCCGGGTAACCCGGAGGTCCATTGGCAGAAACATTGCATGTGTTTGCTATGAGTAACCAGGAGAACCTGTCGTGCTTTGGATGCCATTCGATATGGCAATTGCGCGCAATTCCAACGCGCAATTAAGCCTAGATAAGCGCACTATTCGTGACAGGACTTCTAATTTTAACTGTAGGAGAAGCAAGGAAACTAATAGAAGGCCACCAATCACCCACAGAAGTGAAGCAAGGAAACTAATAGAAGACCACAATCACCCACAGAGTAGAAGCATGGAAACTTATAGAAGACCACCAATCATCCACAGAGGAAAAGCAAGGTAACTAATAGAAGACCACCAATCACCCACAGAGGAGAAGCGTGGGAACTAATAGAAGACCACCAATCACCCACAGAGGTGAAGCATGGAACCTAATAGAAGACCACCAATCACCCACATATGAGAAGCATGGAAACGAATAGAAGACCACCGATCACCCACAGAGGAGAAGCAAGGAAACTAAAAAAAGACCACCAATCACCCACAGAGGAGAAGCAAGGAAAGTAATAGAAGACCACCAATCACCCCCATAGGAGAAGCAAGGAAATTAATAGAATGCCACCAATCACCCACAGAGGTGAAGCAAGGAAACTAATAGAAGACCACAATCACCCACAGAGTAGAAGCATGGAAACTTATAGAAGACCACCAATCATCCACAAAGGAAAAGCAAGGTAACTAATAGAAGACCACCAATCACCCACAGAGGAGAAGCATGGAAACTTATAAAAGGCCACCAATCATCCACAGAGGAAAAGCAAGGTAACTAATAGAAGACCACCAATCACCCACAGAGGAGAAGCACGGGAACTAATAGAAGACCACGAATCACCCACAGAGGTGAAGAATGGAAACTAATAGAAGACCACCAATCACCCACAGAGGAGAAGCAAGGAAACTAATACAAGACCACCGATCACCCATAGAGGAGAAGCAAGGAAACTAATAGAAGACCACAGACCGCCCACAGAGGAGAAGCAAGGAAACTAATAGAAGACCACCAATCACCCACATAGGAGAAGCATGGAACCTAATAGAAGACCACCAATCACCCACAGAGGAGAAGCATGGAAAGTAATAGAAGACTACCAACCATCCACTGAGGAGAAGCATGGAAACTATTAGAAGACCACCAATCACCCACAGAGGAGAAGCAAGGAATCTAATAGAAGACCACCAATCACCCACAGAGTAGAAGCATGGAAACTGATAGAAGACCACCAATCACCCACAGAGGAGAAGCAAGGAAACTAATACAAGACCACCAATCAACCACAAAGGAGAAGCAAGGAAACTAATAGAAGACCATAACTCATGGCAAATAAAGATATCAATGTTTGCACACTATGGCCATATAGTGGATAATCTTATGGATACTTTTGAAGAAAAAGAATAAAATTGTGCGTGGTGTACACCTGTTGCGGACCGACTTTGTTCCAAGATCAATCGCCCATGACCCAGAATTACATCTTTATAGTTACAAGAAAAGTCAGCAAGAAGTCCTGCAGCGCTGTATTTTCCTGTTTAGAATTGAAGATCGAATTGTGACCTGGTGAGAAGCGGTAAGATGAGAAACATATTCAAGGTTATTCATAACAAATGAGAATAAAAATGAACTGGTGAGCGGACTAGTGATGCTGAAAGAATTATGTACATTCTGTAATGGAGACGACTGGTGATAAGCATTGCTGTTTGTATATTCCTATAGGATTTGATTGGTATATGAGATTTTATACAGAAGAGATGTGCGCTAATAATTAATACGAGAGTTGATACAATGTGTGAACCACGATCCCGCCCCCCCCCCCCCCCTGAGTCACACACCGACATCAACACCCTGCAATATTATATTAACATCTGAGAATTCGTAGTGGTTCTAACATGTAGTGAGCTACTAACCAAGATGAAAACTCAATCTATTGATAAATTCAAAACTCGAGATGTATCCATATACCTGAGCCAGTTTGAATGGATCGGTGGACAAATGAATGGATTTTCAAAGTAAAATACCGGTTTGCATAGGCTAGGCACTTCAGTCATTCATCAATCCAACAAAATGTTATCATAAATAGAATTTCGATACTTCCATGTGTAACGAATCAAACGAGAGGGCCAGGCAACTGACCAGATTTAAATGTGACATATAGGCGCACAGAAAAACAAAACTCCGAACTCGATACCTCGAACCATTCTGCAGGAATAGCGATGACGAACGTCTATGAAGAACATCCGATTTTCGAACTTCTCGGTCTCCTGAACCAGAAAGTCGGACACCAACCATTTTTGTATTGCGTTTTATAGACATAAAGGCACAGATAACAAAAAGCCCCCCCAAACTCGATACCGATAACAGGGCACTTCCTGTAAAGAGTCTTAAATGCTATGGTCATATTATTCAACCCATAGAATTCCCTGAACCAGAGGTGTGACTCTGATCATATTTGGACAGCTACTTTTCTACGTATAGGGGAATATGATGCAATAAGTCCAAACTCGATACCACAAAGCGTTCTAAAGCAGTAGTGATAACAATAATTTTTCACAAAGGGCGCCGTCAAATGTTCGACCCCTACTGAACTCCCGAACCGGAAGTCGGACCCCTGCCATTTTTGGACTGAATACACTACACGAACTCGATTGGACAGGCTGTTCCGGAAGAGGAGCGATAACAACATTTCATTTAATGAGCCTTAAATGCTATGGTCAAAATATTCAACCCACAGTATCTCCTAAACCGGAAGTGACCCGCACAGTAGCTACCCCCCCCGTACAAGCGTATATAATGCAAATATGGACGTTCGGGAACAGTAGCGATTACAATAGCGATTACAAGAATTTTCTGGAGAGTTGCCAAATTTCCGAACCATACCGATCACTCGAACCAGAAGTTAAAGCCGCACATTTTTTGCACTGAATATACGACAGTACAGCCGCCGTGGACTAGTCACTTCCCACGCAGGGGCAATATTTCCACGGACGCTTTATTATTAGATTATTAGATTCCAAACACTAAATACAGAAATAATCATCAAAAATTTAATTAATGAAGTACCGGGTGCAACTAATTAAAATTTTGCTGATGGTGATTTTTACTACTTGGTAAAAAGATGCGTGGTCATAACTGCCCACGCGTGGATTACGACCAATCCACGGCGACTGTAGTGTAGACGAATAAATGTGAAAATTCGAACTTGATACAGTTGGGATACATCCACCAACCCAACCAGCCGTGCATCCATCAATCCAGGTAATTCTAGCTATTTGGTTACCTCGGTTAATAGTGTGATAAATTATTTTCCAGGCGCGACTTATTTTTAAGTTACTTATAGCAAGGTATTTTTGATCTAAAGTACAATAAACACTCACATAGCGCGTCCTTCGTCCATCCGTCCGTTCATACATCCATCGATTCATGATCCACACGTCCATCCAGCCATCCATTCATGATCCACCCGTCCGTCCATCCATCCTTTAATGATCCACCCATTCATTCATTCATTCATTCATTCATTCATTCATTCATTCATTCATTCATTCATTCATTCATTCATTCATCCATTCATTCATTCATTCATTCATTCATTCATTCATTCATTCATTCATCCGTCCATTCATGACATCCCCGTCCGCTCATTCATTCATTCATGATCAACGCGTTCGTCCATCCATCCTTCATGATCCACCCGTCCGTCCATCCATCGATGCATGATCCACCCGTCTATCCAACGATCCATTCTTGATCCACCCGTCCGTCCATCCATCCTTTCTTGATACACCCGTCCATCCATCCTTTCATGGGTCCACCCATCCGTCCATTCATTCATGATCCACCCGTCCGTCCATCCATCCATTCATAACCCCCCCCCCCCCATCCATTCATTCATGATCCACACGTCCGTCCATCCATCCATTCATGATCCACTCGTCCATTCTTCCATCCATTGATAATCCACCCGACCGTTCATCCATCCATTCATGATCCAACAGCCGACGATATATAAAGAGAAGATTTGAAGTGAACATCAACATTTATCACCTTGAATGTGTTGACAGAAGAAAGTGAAGAGAATTGGTTTAATGTTCACATAGCAGATATGATGAGACGATGTATGCTAATCTCTACAAGTCACACTTCAGATACATCAATGACATTGACAATCAGTGCAATTCCTATGGACCCCGAAAATATTGAAAACTTTGAAAGAACGTTTACAGACCTAATCGACAGAAACTGATTTGTACAAAAGGAGTGGTCTACCAGAAAACCTCGTGCTAGAGACTATATGCAAATGACGGCGATGTGAATGACCTGCTAAGTTCTGGTTTCTGCTATGTTTCATGTTGATCATAAATATTTAATGCTTAGTTAACTAATGAGAAGAAAATGAAACCTTTTGTGTGTCTTTTTCTTATTCCGGTAGATCGAGGGCGGGTTGATGTGTTGATCGCAACATTTTTCCATATTTACGTGTCGTAATCTCGTGCAATTGACACCAAATTTCTGAAAAATATTTTGCCTGTGTCTAAAAACTTGAAGTGAAAATGTCAATAGAGACAGATATCACCAATAAAGACTTTAAAAAAAACTAATTATCGATATGGAGCAATCCTTTAACCCTTTACCCAACGCAGACGATATCAAGATTTATTATTTTAAATGTCATTTTTTATTTTTTTTTTAACAAATTTCAACAAAACCATATCATGTGACCCCTCTTTGGAACGAGCTCGACGAGCTCGTTCCAAAGAGGGGTCACATGATATGGTTTTGTTGAAATTTTTCGAAAAATAATATTTTTACTGCTGCTGAATTTGCATATTACGCGGGCAGATGCGGGCGATTCGTTTGGTAAAGGGTTAAAACAGAATTTAGAAATATGAGGGAGAAAATTTCTGATTTGAGAATGGAATTGACCACAATGACAAAGACAATAACAAATCTGAAAAGTGAAAATGACGGAGCGTTGATTACAATGCCCAAAACCTGGAGGCTCTTGAGAATGTTTTCATTCCTGACTTGAGGCTGGAATATCAGGCTAAAATCAAATAATTGGAGGAAAAAATGATTCTGTCAGAGATTCACGATAGAAAGTACAACCTCCTTATTTATGGTATCAGGGGAAATAATGATGAGAATGTGTAGACCACTGTTCAGGAATTCATTTCCACAGACCTCCAAGTGGAAGGGAATACTGCAGCCAGTATTGTGGGAAGAATTGTCAATGCTCATAGATTGCTATCTTCTAGTTTCTTGAATAAGCAGCCTCCACCTCCTAAGCCTTTCACAGTGAGACTAGGTAATGACAGAGACAAACATACCGCACTTAATGCAACTGCATCATTGAGGGGTACCAGGAAATCCGTATGGACAGATTTACCACCTGTTCTGAAAAAGGAGAGAGGAAGGCTCTCAGGCATAGCCTACAAGTTGGGGAAAGAGAAGGGCTCCAAAACCAGAATTCGTGTTGTTGGTGTTCGAGTAATCTTGTAAATAATGGAAAGTGTGTGTGTGTGAGTGGGGGGGGGGGGGGGGGGGGGGATTCACAGAGTTAACATGATGACCAATTTCTACTTACCTGTGACAGATGTGATGTATATGTTTAAGCTTCTTGTATATTGTGTAAGTATGAAGTGTGAAGTTCCATAAAAGGAAAAAAAATGCAAGTATCTTGGTTGCAAGTTCAACAGCAGTGATCGTTGACCAGAACTTCACCCTCCACAGACCTACTAATAACTTATGATTGCCTTGCAGTAGTCCTATAGTGTTGCTATATGGATATTCACCAGCTCAGATACTCTATCAGTTACAGTCATAACTGTAATAACTATGCAATAATGCCTTACAGTTAATACTAGAAGTCCTGTCACGAACTGTGCGCTTATCTAGGCTTAATTGCGCGGAGGAATTGCGCGCAATTGCCATATGGAATGACATCCAAATCACGGCAGGTTCTCCGGGTTACTCATGGCAAACACAAGCAATGTTTCTGCCAATGCCAATGGACCTCCGGGTAAC